>CP136890.1:72187500-73387500 GCA_034359265.1 Canna indica
CGTTCTCCACCATGATCCTTATTCCAGTCGCTGTTATAATCATTTCCATTGTCTCTATTGTGTCGACCTCTTCCTCTGCCAAACCCACTGCCTGTTTCTCTAGTTTTATTCCAGATCTTATTCCAATCATCACAACCACCTTCACCTAACGATTTTGGTCTATCCCAGGATTTTTCTTGGTTCCAACCTCCAGCTTCAGTGTCATTTGGTTTATCCCAGGATTTTTCTTGGTTCCAACCTCCGGTTTCAGTGACATTTGGTTCATCCCACGATTTCACTTGGTTCCAACCTCCGGCTTCAGTGTCATTTGTCTGACTTGCAACCTTCCACTGATCAGACTTATTATCAAAAGTAGTTGCTTTCTCCCAGCTCCCAGCTTGGCCAATGGCTGTATGCATGGATTGTGGAACAGTGGAATCCCAGCTGCTAGTTTGATTCCCACTTTTAAGCATGGACATTTCTTTCTTTTGACATGAATCATCTCCCCAAACAGCTGTATCTTTCTTTTTCTCCTGAGACACAGAAGTTTTACCCCAAGAATCATCATCAGCTACTGTTCTTTTGCCCTTAATGTTCCAAGCATCTTCTTTATCACTGCTAATGGCTTCAGGTTGAGTCCAATTACTGGACTTATCCAAACTAGGACATTTTCCTTTCTCATCATTGCTTTTGGCTCTATCCCAGCTACTACTGATATCAGAGCTAGTTTTGGAATTATTGTGAAGCTCATCAGCTCGTGGTTTATCCCAAGCTCCTGAAAAATGTGAATGTAGGAAGATTTAAAACAATTAGAATAAATATCAACTGCATTTCATACAGTCAACGCATATGCTAGAATAAGGAACAAATCATTCACCTACCTCTACTTGGTCCTTCACAAACTTCAGATAGTTGTTTGCCATCTGATTCTTTTACACTGTTCCATCCAGATCCTCCTGCATCCTTGTTGTCCCAGGAAGGTTCATCCCATCCAGCATTTTTGTCGTTTGCCCATGAAGAACCACCCCCACCATTTTGCTGGTTCTCCCAATCTGAAGTCTGAGTCACACCATGACCTTTACTATCCCAATTGCAAAGTTGATCAAAAGTGCTTGTGTCATCAAAATTATTCCTCCTGCCTTCAGCCTCTCCAAAATGCCCTTGACCTTTACTATCCCAATTGCAAAGTTGATCAAAAGTGCTTGTGTCATCAAAATTATTCCTCCTGCCTTCAGCCTCTCCAAAATGCCCTTGATCTCTACCTCTACCTCTGCCTCTGCCTCTAGCTCTATCTCCTTCCCTACCAGATGACCATTTCTTCTCACCATCTCCTGCATCAAACCCCATACTTCCTCTCGTCCCATGATCAGCTTGTCCTCTTCCCCAACTACTTTGTTTATCCCCATCAAAATCTCTTTGCCGGCTCCAGTTATTCCCATTTTTTCTACCAAGCTCATGATTCTGTCCATCTATTTCCCCAGTAGATGTTTGACCCAAATCCCCCTTCTCGTTCCAGCCACCTCGCTGAGCCCAGTTATCGTTCTCTGTCTTTGCACCATGTCCATCTTGAGAATTATTAGGTTTGTCCCAGTTATCCATTTGATCATTTGTAATGTGTCTTTCATGGTCTACCCCTTTTTGCCAGCAAGACTCAGTGCCTTTAGAGGATGCCACTTTATCCCAGCTATCATCCTTGCCTTGGCTAGAAAGTTCTCCGATTGAACTGCCAATTTCAGCATCAGTTTTCTCTTTTGTTTTGACCCAACCATCAGACTGACTAGCAGATTGAACTTTTGCATCATCCCAGCAACCAAGTTTTGCGGTGGATAGGGTGCAACCTTCAGAAAGAGCATCCAATCCATTATTGCTTTTATCCTGCAATTTTTCAGATTTTCCCCAAGCATCTTCTGCAGAATTTATTTTTCCTTTACCATTACTGTCCCAAGAAGATGCATTATCTTGCATCCTATCCAGAGCAGCTCCACTTGATCTGTCATTGATTTTTTCTTGAGATTTTGCTACGTCACCCCAAGAATCTTCTGCACTATTTACCTTTCCTTTTCCTTTACCATCCCATGAGGAATCATTATTATTTGTATCACTTCCCACATCCCAGCCACATCCAGCATCACCCATAGATAGTTTTGACTTCTCATTTGAGGCATTTTTGCTCCAATCATCTGAACCTTTCTCGGAAGTTCTAGCTTTTTCAAGGGCCCAAGAATTGGATGGCTCGCCCCATCCATCTCCAGTTCTATCAGCACATGTCACCTTACTACTCCAAGGATCAGCCACTTGTTCTTGACCTGCTCAAGAATACAAGAGAATAGATAATTAGGTATTCATGCAACTCAAAAGAGTTATAACATACAAAGAATCGCTCAACCATTCTCACCAGCAACTGAGTCCATTGCTTTACCCCAAGCATCTGCTTCATGTCCTTGATCTGTTTAATTTTAGAGTACCACATGTTAAACATTTACTCGACCATCATGCAACAATCATATGATTATACTAATGATACTAATGTGTTCAAACTTTTCACCTATACAACAACCAGGTTGTTTACAAATCATCCAATGCATCACCAGAACCAGCATCAATTCTAGACATGGACCTAACATTATTACCCCAAGGATCGTCTTCATGCCCTTATGTAGATAAAGTGCAGAAGAAAAAATCACTTGGAATGTATTCTGGCAGACTAGTTACAAACTTACAACAGGCAAAGAAGTTCAAGCTTTTAACAATCTAAAATTCTAAATCAACCACCAAGCTATAAATGGTGGTTTAACAAAGTTTAGAAACATTCATTTCCCTGTCTTGCTAAGGTTAATATGCACAATCAACTAAATGCAAGATGCAGAATACTACTAAAAAGGCAAATTAAACTTTAACTTACAGTTAAATAATTAAAATAAGCAGGACAATATGAAATGGCAAAAAAGAGGTCACAGTTACTGCAGAGAAAAACGTTGAAGAATTGCTACTTTGACATTTAAGCTTTGGCTCAAAATCAAGATTGAGTTTTCTTTCATTTTTTAGGTTGAATAGCAGAGTTTCTCAACCCTGATTGCGTGCAATTATCAAAAGTTGGAAAGAAACCAAGATTGAGTTTGTATTGCCTTATAGCACTTTCAGCAAGATCTATACACATTTTTGCAATTGCATGGGTCAGCATCTGTGGTGCACAAAAGACAAATCTTCTAGGCTCTTGCACCAGGGTTCATTCCACCCACATGACAAACCAGAGAATGCATTAACTTTTTCAAGCTAGTAGCAAAATCATTGCCTCCCATTGTAGAAAAAGACTCAAGTTACAATCAGGTGGAAGGAAATATGATGTAGTGGGATATATTGGCCCAATAAAAATTTGGAAAGTTTGCAAAGATGAATTTAATGTTTTATATAAAAATGAGCTATGTTAGACCTCATTATCTTTTTTATATATGAATTGATAACACAGTTAAAGAGAGGGTGGGAAATGGTTTAATTGACATCATCAAAAAATCATGTATTGGCCTTTCTATTTCTTGCAAGAGTTAAGCTTCTAATCCACTATTATCAAGCACAATATCATTTATTACTATTAATTACATCAATAGATTAAATTCAAAGGAAATAAGTCAATGAAGTTTCAACTAATTATCAACAGCTGGGTGATGCAAACGAGCTAAGCCAATTCGAGCTCAAGCTCTGGTGCCAATACCTAAGCTTAAATACATTTTATCAATTTTTAGTCAAGCTCAACTTGTTTTGGATTATGTAGCTAACTGAGCTTGAAAGCAAATTGTCATAGCCACCTTAAATGAGCTTGAACTCGAGTTCACAATTAACAAAAATATTTAATTAACTAAATCAACTTAGAACTAAAGTATATCTATTTGAATTAATTTAGATTAATATGTACATATAAATAAAAATATTTATACATAACTTTGGAACAAACTTGTTATTATACTTAATTAACAGGTTTGTCCACGTGCCATAACTACTTAATTGAGTTTTGTATTGTCTAAAATCGGTTCATTTAGGAATTGAACCTAGAACTAAAGCTGGAGCTCAGCTCATTTAGGGATCAAGTCGAGCTTCATTGAGTTTTCATGAAGCTGATCACCGAACCACTTGCAATCATTTGTAGCGCTACCAACTAATTACAATTGGATATGCAATTTGCCTACAATGTAAGCATATGTGTTTTACTTTATGCACATATTCTTTCATACTACTTTGGCATGCTCCTTTGAATAATATATTATAGTTTTTATTTCACACAATTAAAAAAAATTCTAGCTCCATTGTTGGCTACCATGTGTAATTAACTACACAGAAGTACCATATAATAAAAAAAAGAAGTTTTCTTCACTGAGAAAGTCGTTTAATAAAGATTATGCCCTAGGCCCTAGTACAGATCCACAAAAAGTTTGATTGTATGATAAATCCTGAAAAATCTGAACATACAAACAGTAGATATGAACTCAGGCGTCTCATCTTTCCCATGAACAAACTGAACTAGGCTTGTTATTTACATGTGGTGCAAAATGTTATAGAGTAACTCTGCACCTTAAGTAAAAATGATACCGTAAAGTCATGAATTAATTCCCACTACATACTGCATAATCATCACAAGCAAATTCAATATGAATTTAAGAAAGACAATGGCATCATTAAAGAATTATATGAGTTATGAGGCTACTTTGGAGGTATTATATTAAGTTCTATATCCCATCAAGAAAGCAATGAACTACAGGTTTTGCTTAGTTAAGTGGTGCTTGAGTAACACATATAATGTGTCTGAAATCAAGCTTGTGAAGTTTGCTTTCAACATATGAATGGTGGAGGATCCAAACAATTGCATGATCCTACAACCAACTCAAAATTAGACTCATTAGGATTTGTAAATAACTAAGACTACTGCATCCAGATTCCAGACTACCATCATTTAACATGCAATTACATCATAATAATGCTAGGTTAGACATTAATAATTAACACTCTAGTGAATATGATTGCTTCAGTCACAGTTGCACAAGAAGCAACATCATGATCAATACTTATCTTATATGGAACAGTTAAAATATTCATTCCTAAAAAACGCTGAGTGACTCTTTGAGAAGCTACAGTCATAGTCATAGCTGCTAAAATAAACTTGGGAAATCACAGCCTCCATATATCAACAATAAAACATGAGAGAAGAACAAACATAAAAAATTATTTTAGCAAAATACAAAGGTTATTTATTTGGTCTACATTCCAAATCATAACAGATAAAGAAATGATTTGTTCAAATGATGCTTATAAAAATTGAAAACAGTAAAAAAAAAACTAAATGAACTGTGATTATCAGTTGAATCATATTCATAGCAAAAAAAGAATTAGCCCATCGAAAATGCTACCTGTTTTATTCTCATTGTTCCAAGCTGAAGAATTGGAGGTAGAAAAAGGTTGCCAGGAGTCACTGCAAAGAAATTAAGAGTGGTTACCCGCAAGCAACAGGCATCATTTTCTTTTTCCTTATAACATTTTTTATCATTCATAGAATAAAAATTAATTTCAGATAGAGCATCCAAGAATCAGCTAATCCATGATAAATTTTGGTCACTTGAACAAGTTTGCAAACTACTTTGGTACAACCTTCCTCTTCATTTATTTGAACAGTAGATATACCTCATTTTATAATAAAAAATGGGAAAGAAAGCTGTTGATAATTAAAATAAATAGATCTTATCTCGTGTAGAATTTAGGATGGTAACAAAGCGGGAGGTCTCACATTCATTCCCAGGTAATGAGCATCAAAATAGGTAACCCTAGTTAACTCAAGTCCGCATGTTCGGCTTCGACAAATCTTGTCTGCCCACCCACTCACACACATGAGGACAAACGTAAAGAGCATAAATGAAATACATGTCTCAACAGTTTTAGACTTTTAAATAAAATCCCATTGATCAAAAACTTAAGAACAGTGTTTCGCTAGAAATGCAAAACTTGAGAAATGTCTCAAATATGACTAACTCATTCTCTATAAGTGGATTTAGTGGAAACCAGAGCTAAGCCTCACTTCAATCACATTTGCTATTCCCAGTGAGTTACTAACCTAGTAAACTTGACCAATCCCACATGTACACGAATTCATAGATCAGTTTTTTTCAAGCTTGTCTGCTAGTATGAGTTTCACCCACTTCAAAAGACCTGACATTACTATGTGCCTGGTGATGCTAAGTGGATTTCAGGAGCAGCAAAATTCCAATCTCTTAAGTAGGAAAATATCAAGTATGCTAGTTAAGGCAGTTGGAAGACATTAACAAAGTCAAAAGAAGTTTAAGTGCAGTTAGTACGTCACCACTGTAACAAACATGTAACCTAGACAAACCCACATAAGCAATGGGTGCTTTGCAAGAACCTAAATAGAATAGCTAAAGACTAAATCTAGCTTCAATCATTCAAAACCAAATTATCTTTGATACAGGAATCAAGTTAGCATTGGAATGCACTTTTTAAAAATAAAGGCTGCATTACTAATCAGACCATTGTGCATTTCAAGGTGAGTTAAATATACAAGGGTATTATCAGTACACTACTGCGTGCTTCTTATTAGCATCAGATCAATTTTGCAGTTCAGAAAAACTAAAGACGTGTGGTAGTTTCAAGCAAAGTTTGCAGTTATTTGCAATCAGTCAATAACTACAACCAACACAAACAGTTCAAAAACTTTAGGTAAATAATTAGCACTCCTATTATTCACACAAGAGCTCATATGTTAATCACATCATATACTAAAAATGTGAAGAGGAAAACATATCCTATGCCAACCTGCCCAATGATGGTACCACAGACTCCCATGCACTTTTCTCAGCTTCTGCTGATGTTCCTCCAAAAGATATACCAGCTACAAAATTAAGCAATCATTCAATTACAGATGCAATATGACTCAAAGTTACTCAACCTAGCCAAAAAACAATGCAACTTAAAATAACAAGATGTATACACTAGTACATAAAGATCACAGTAATGTCAAATGGAACCCTCAGAAAGCAAAACAAATTGCAATATGAATGATGAAGTTGAAAATAATAGAAAAAAACAATATTTCAATTTCAACCCTGATCATGAAGAAAAAAGAAGTTACATAAAGGAATACCTGTGGACAACATCTCTCGAGCAAAATGATCAATGGTAGAAGTCGAGCTATCCCTTTTCATTGAAAGGCACATAACATTAGGAATTTAGGATGACAAATGTTTAAAGAAAACCAAAAAGATGCATTCAGCATTAATAGAGAACTATATTTATCTATACTAAGAAATCAGTTACCCCTTTAATTTTGGCACAGCTAGTGATTTGTCCTTTACTGCATCAACATCATCAAGAACATGTCAAAGCAATAGGTATATAAAAATTTGTTCCACTGAAAATGTCATTTTTGACTAACCTGTAATAAGCTTCACAAGAGAATCCAGTTTAACTGTGACATCAGAACGGTAAATACGAACCACACGGCAAAGGTACCCCTTTAGTGGACCTTCTCTGATTCTCAAGGTTTGACCAATAGAGAACGTTTGTTCATTATCACTTCGACGATGCCGGGTGGCTGCACATATGCTACAAGATTAAGAAAATGGCAAAGGCTTTATTCCATAAAAATCAGTGAAAAAAGTTTTGATATGCATAGTTTCATACATCCACGATCATTATCATTTTCTTGGTTATCCATTCTCATAGGTGATTGAAGGAATGAAGGACTTGGTTCTGCTTTTCCCTGGAATAGCAAAAATATAGAACAACAAAGAGAACACAAGTACAATACAAGCCCAGTATAACATGACACACCTTTCCCAATTTTGAACCACGAGAATCCTTTGATTCATTGGTTTTCTCACATGACTTGGATTTTGCACAAAAAAATTCAGTATTTTCTATTTCATTTTTGACTTGAATAAAAAGAGTGCCTTTGTACATATGTTTCACGGATCCTTCTCTACCCTGCAAAAATGATCATAGCACCGAACTGGATTTTATCAATGACAGACAAGAAATCAACATTAAGAATTATCTGCCATAGTGCAACAACAAATTAACAAAGCAAAGAACTTAACTTAATTATCATTTCATCTAAATCTTATAGATGCATGGAGATGAACTAATAATAGTAAAAATCCCTTTAGATTCTCAAGGCCACACATAATCCAAGACTACTACATGTTAATACCAAATAAAACAATCTTCTTTCAAGACTACCACATGTTAATATCCACTTAAAAATGCTCGAGGTTATACGAATGCTATCTATCTTTAGCACTGTGAAAGCTTTGACATGTCCTGTTAACATAGAAAAACTTTAACAGTTCAAAGTTACACACAATCAAAGAATAATACATAGTATTGATCCATGGAAAATTGGAAATGACCTAGTTCAATATACACCTTTAGCCCCAGAAAAGCTAACACTTCCTGTTAAACTGTTACATTTAGTCACCACTTTAATGGCTCAAGGGTTACATACTCTCCAAGAAAAATGCATAGTGTTGATTCAAGCGAACAAACACTTCATTATCCATCTCTGTTGACAGGAAAACTAAGAAATTTTTGCTAAAGAACCAAACTTAGTGAAACTTAATTTAACTATTTAAAGTTAAATGGACTATGAAACAATATATAACATTTCGAACATGGAGTTATTATGAAAGATAAAGCAAAGAATACATTATTACCTCCGATGGTCCCACAAAAGTTCTGACAATGTCATCAATGAATATAGTTTTCCCTTTCCAATCCAAGGCGGTGAACATTTTATCATCACAGGAATTCTTGACATCCTGCATCTTAACGGTCATGACTTCTGCTCCCTCAATGTCTCCCCTTAATATCTGAAAGTACAAGGGTAGATACATAATAGAGTTTCAATTCGATAAGTGTTTGTTTCAGTCTGCTACTTACCTTGCAGCAGTCTTTCTCAATGGCAAGAATAACACCAAAATTCTTCCGTCTGGAGTTCAAATGAAGAAAGCTTTTACAATTATATATTGCAAATAGAGAGTTGACAAGAAAATTCTGACAGACTCACCCAAACAAGACAAGATCATGAAGACCATAACCATTTTTTGTGACAGCTGACACTTTATCATCTGATTCAGTTATTGGCTTTTTCTTCCGGGCATTATAAATTCCTGAAACCCAATTTAAGTCTTCATCTGTATCCTTAGTTCCATCAGAGAACATCAACAGCTCACTACTTGATGGTTGTACTCCCCAGAAGACTAATGATTCAATGGAAACCTTTTTGTACAGATAACCATCCTTAAGCATCATGCCGTCAAGCACCTCAAATACTTCTCCTGTCTGGCGATCATGCCTTAGCTCAATATGAGGTCTGAAGATCCTGGTCAATAAGAAGAAAGGACCTTATTAGCAAAAGCGAAAGCAGAATACAACATGGAATGGCTTGCAAGAATGGAAAAGCAATTACTCCAGTTCACGAGAACTAATCAAACGAGGAGGGGGTACAGCAGCCAGTTTTAAAGATACACCACCACCCTGCGAGACAAATACTTATTGTTACCACTCAAGCAACATAGAAAAGGAAAGATATTAAAAAATGCTGCTGGCTTGAGCATTTTGACCAGTTATTGTGCAAGTAATGGTAGAACAATGGCAATACTTAATTTCCATCATGAATTAAACTAACATAACAATATCTCAGTATTTCCAAATTATTGAAAATCATGATACAGCAACAGAACACAAATAACGTATTAAACATTAACAAACTAATATAACATAAGTTAGAGAAATAAAATCAAGAAAATATCTAGTAAGTCAAAAATATATCAAAGGTAACTTGAATGACTTCATAAGAGAGTTTCCAAATCCTGAGAGCATGGTTGCAACTATTTCCAGCAATAGAATCATCACCAATGATCCCCCATCCTTGGGTCAAGGCTGCATTGAAATAACAAGAATCTACATGTATGGAGAGCTCCATATATGCCTATTACACCAGCCTATAGAATCATCACCAATTGATCCCCTATAAAAAGGCATGTGAAGATAGGTCATTCTTAGGTCAAGGCTTCATTGAAATATTGAAAATCTAACCATGTATGGGGAGCTCCATAGATGCTTATTACACCAGCACTCAACCAATCAACAATATGGACTGGTCTCGAACAGATTAATCCTAAGGGCTCGTTTACCCCCACCCCCCGTAATAGAATTTCGGGCTCAACAATATGGACTAAGTATGTTGTTTTATGCTTAAACATCATATAATAGTTGTTAAGAATATAAATGAATAGATTGGTCTCTTTCCTAATAAGCTTTAAGGAAAGTTGGTCATCCAATCAAATTTAACATGGTACGAGAACAGAGAATCCTCCTAGCGTCAATATTTAAAAAAAATTACCTCTCACCTCAATTAAGTCGATCAACTTATTGGACTCGGGTCTCATCAAGTTTACGCGCCCACAAGCACAATGAGGAGTGTTAAGAAAATAAATGCATAGATTGATCTCTTTCCTAATAGCTTAAGCTTTTTGGAAAGTTGGTCATCCAAAATCCAGTCAAATTTAACAATAGTGATTATGATGTAAATTGCATTCAAGTCTTTCAATTTGTAAATTTTATATTTTATTCCTTTGTCAATAAAAAGTTACATATTTTTAAAAATAGGAATTAAATTGAGTACACAAAAACGAGCAAATATTGTATATTTTGAATTTACTTCTTTATCAATAAAAAATGTTTTAAAACTAATAATGTTTAAGTAGATAAAAATAAGTGAGTATCTTATATTTTTCATTTAAGTCTTTAAAGTATTAGTGGTGCATTTATGTCAATTATTAATATTTTGGAAACATGTGAACTTTTTTATGTCAATTACAAATATGTTTAATATTGATGTGTGAATTTTAAATAATGTATGGCACACGTAAATTTGTTTATGTCAATTATTATATTTTTAATTCTGACATGCATGGTTTAAAAAATCGGCCGAAACGGTACGGTAAGCTCGGTATTTACCGGTTTTTGGGGATTCTGGTATTCGATATACCCGGTATTTGAAAATACCGGGTATATATGGTATATCGGGCGGTATATGTATCATACCGCCCGGTATGACGCGATATCGGGTTATTTTTTTTGTTTTTTATTTTTTTTAGAGTTAGATATAACTCTAATAATACATAATTGATGAATAAATGCTTAAAATCAATATTCAAATGTCAAATACATGAATACAATGTTTAAAAGTTATTTGGTACTGTATTAGGATTTTTCACATATACAAGAGAATTATATTAGAATTAATATAGGGCGACACAATCCCACAACCCAAAGTGTCTAAAAAATTTCCAGGGGCTCCGCCCCCACACCCCTGGCAGGGGGCGCTACCCCCTTTACCCCTGCCAGCTAACCGGCTAGCAGGACCGCCGAAGACTCTGCGTAGCGCAACATAAGACGTAGTGCAACATCAACTAAGATGATAAATACCATGTGTCGCCCTATATTAATTCTAATGTAATTCTCTTGTATCTGTGAAGAATCCTAATACACTACCAAATAGCTTTTAAACATTGTATTCATGTATTTGACATTTGAATATTAATTTTAAGCATTTGTTCATCAATTATGTATTATTAGAGTTATATCTAACTCTTAATAATAATAATAATAATAAATAAACCGGTATGGTGTTTTCCATACCGGACCGTACCAAGTGTCGGTACGGTACAGTACGGTACCGGTTTCGGCCAGGTACCGAAATCAGTACCAAAACTGAGATTTTAAACCATGCTGACATGTGATTTTTTAATAATATGTGCATACATGTGAATTTTTATTACTATTTCAGACAGGATATTTTGGACCTTTGACATATATTCATTCTATTATTGTTTGCTTTATGTTGTACCAAACATAGGAATGGGATAAAAAATATGAAAAATATCAATCAGAGCTCTACTCCTACATCTCTTATCTCTACTAGGTACCTGGTTTAAAAGTTTAAATCCTACAGATTCTGAACTGGTTAAAATGTATGGGTCCAAGCTGGTTGCTACACCCAAAATGGACCAGTAAGTTTCCACCAAACTGATAAATACAAGACTATATCAGAAACATCATCTGTCCTATAGATCAGTATAGTTCCAAGAGCTAGTTTTTTTTTTGTTTGGACCCTGAAATTATGAAGATGAACCTCCCAACTCTCCATATAATCGTCTCTCCTTTGTCAACCATTCTCAGACTCTCATCTACTAGTTTTAAATCTCAAGTTCTTCCAAATTCAGCTTGGATGCTACATTTCAAATTTAACCTTCTATTCAATTTGAGTTCCATGGCAAAAAAAGGCAAATCTTAGTTTCCTATTATCTACTAACTTAAGAAGGCCATTGTTGTAAAGAATAAAAGACGCGAAATGGAACATAAAGGCATATCAATTCAGTATTAGATTCATCTAAAGATATGTGTAAATGGAAAATAATAAGCAATACAGAGTGCATCCTCTCCAAATTACAATTACATGTCATAATCATGCATATCTAATGCCTTTGAATGAAAATGAAAAACATGGAATAAAAGCATAAACTATCTCAGGTAAGGTCACAAATTACGGAAGGGTTTTGATGTATAATGGGTAAACTACTTTTAACTTACAAACTTTTTGGCAATAGCCTGTAAGTCAATTCTAGGAACCAATTTAACAGTTACTCGTTTCTTTCCTTCATCAACTGCCACAACCTACAAAAAGTGTGAAATGAACATAATTATAAAATTTCAAGAAAAATACCAAATATCACTGAGCAAACTTAATGAATAATAGCAGCTAAAAAAGTGTAAAATGTAAAGAGAATCATCACCTTTGCCAAGTCCCCTTTATAATTGCCACTTTTCAAACGAACCCATGTTCCTATAGATATTTTGGATAATTTGTTACGACAAGCAAACAGGGTTGGAATTTCACTTCTTGGAACAACACTGCTTCTGCTTACATATACACTACAAAACCCTTTGCATGCCTGAGAATAATATATGCCAATTACACATACACCATATAGAAGACACTCAAGACAGTGACAGAATGCTACAGCTCTACAAGAATAATAATCATGTAATGATTAAACAGATGACAGTCTACCATATTATTACTGCAAGACATGGTAGTAAACATTCATTTTCCATCTTCACTCCAACGAGAAAAGAGCATAAAGGTGATACATTTTCTATGGCACATACTACTCGTGAAATGCTAATGCAATGACATATGTTACTAAATTACAATTCGCTACTATGCAACCATAATTATTGTGCATTAATTATATAAGGTTTTTTGAACTAAAAAAAGATTGACCACCTTCACAGCAACAATATTATGAGGTCTGCTGATAAAGAAAATATTAACAATTTAATAACAATTCATAATTACAAATCAGCACCCAGCTTCATTTAACCAACTCCCCGATAATGTGGTTTACCATAAATTTAAAATGAGTTAATGACTAAGTTATCACATTCGTTAAATAGTTTAAAATGCATTTGATAAATAAAAATTCCATATGTTATCACCAATTAATTAAATCCGGCTTGTCCACTAAAAGGACTTATCTTTTGTAAAACCAATCAAGATCAATCAGTTTAGATCATGATCAGCCAGCTAAAGTCAAAGCACCCATGCGCTTAGGGTCACAAAACCGACAAGGTCTCTCAGGAACTAGGATTCAAAAGGACAGATTGGTTAAGCCAACCAGAACACTCCAAGTGTTCAGCAACAAGGGGACGAAAGGATGCAATACTAAAATATATTATGAATAGGTATTAGGTAACATAATATAAATACACAAAAGAATTCTAAGCCTCAAAACCCTTTACCTATAAGATAGCCTATTAGCCTACCAGTCTCTATCTCACATTCTTAATTTCAATAGTCAACAGTGACCAATAATTTCCAATATAATATGCTTCTGAACCATCTAACACAGATCCAGTTTTGACTGTTTCTTGGCCTTAAAGATAGAAATTGGTTGGAATTACTTCAATCAATCAAAACAAGTCAAGGTTGTTGACTGATCATCTTTCTCTCTAGCATGAGCATCCACCGATAAATGTCTGTATTGACAACTCATCTATACATCCATGGCAGTAAGGGCAAAGAACTATTCTTCCTGAAGGTCACAAGATTAATGAAACTCCATATGTCCATTCAACCGTGGAATAAGCCTAAATATAAATTTCAAAAAATATACAGAGCCACATTGTCAATGTGCTAACTGCTAACACATTATACAAAAAGTTTAGAAATCAAACATACCTCAATAACACCAGATAATTTATCAGCTTCAACAAAAACATAACCTTTGACATGTTCAAGAGCAAATGCAGAAACAATCTGCAGTTTGGTGCCCAAGTTATCCATCTGTACATACTTTTCCATCAAACAGAAAGCCAACTGCCGCTCACGTCCAGCCTGAAACCAACTAGTTGCTAAGTGGACTACTAACATGTCCAGAGCTTACAACAATATCAGGTTAGTTCAGAGAATTTACAACTGTACCATGCATTTTACTCTCCAAATGGTCACATCTTTCAGTTCATCTGCTCCTGAACCCTTGTCATCACCTTCAGCAGAATCATCATTATATACAACATACCCTGAACTCTCATTGTATCGCTCTTTAATTAACTCTTCAAGTTCATCACCACTTAGCTCCTCTTCTTTAACAAAAAAAGGAAGTTGATGGGACTTTCCAACTCCTCTAACATTATTGCTCTCCAATTTGTAATCATCTGTGAAACATATATTACCAGTGGAGAAAGGAAGTATATAATCACAACACAGGATGATATACAAATGTATTAAACTGGATGGAAAAGATAAGACCAGAAGAAATAAAGTCGCTCAATAACAACTGCAACAAATGTCAAACATGGATGACTATAAATACAGTGTACACAAGCAACTCTCGAGATACAGGAGGCAGATAACTAAAAATGTTCAGTTGAGTTCAAAATGTGTCAGTAGTTAAACAATCAAACCAATGTGAATGACAGTTGTGTTCAAAACATTTAAGTGCCAAAGAAATGGGCAATTAGCCACAGGAATCTCAAACAGCTGAATAAGAATAATGTTACTAGAAAGCATAAACGAACAAAAAGAAGACATGAAAGTAAAAGCATTGCTTTTGTGTGCATAGATTTAAATAGCAATCTAATACCAGTCCAGTCACATGGTTGGATCGCTTGTAGAATAGTATCTGAAAAAAGTTGGTATTTGCTCAGACTGTAACAATAACAGTCGGTACTAGTGAATAGCTGTCTGTTCTATACAGTATGACGAGTATCTGTATCTATGTTTGTTGGATCACTTACATAAAATTTCAAAGAGCTGAAACTACTATGCAATCAAGCGTAGGAAGCCAAACTTCCAAAAACACCACAGATACTTGACCTACATTCTAAAATATCACAACTATATTTTACTTCTGTTATGGATTTGAGTTTTGGTCCATGTTGGCCTATCAACAATGGAATAATATGTCAGCAAGATCAATGGACCATGGTGAGCATTAGATTTGGTGATTTGGGTCTCCAGTTCATTATTGTCACAGAAGACACAACACAATTAATCAATCATGTCAAAAATAAAAACATGGAGCATTTATTAAGAAACAAATGTTGAGACCATGATGAGCAATTGAGCATTAGAGTTGACAAGCCACAAGGCCCACAACACAACTAACCTGTTGTACCTTTAAATTTTAATTGAATGAATAGCATTTATATTCTTAACAATTTATTTATGTTGAGGTAGAAATAAAATATTAGTGCTTCTATATTAATTGAGATAATATTATTGTTCAATCAAGGCCAAGGATAAGAAATTACTGGATGGAGAAAAACTAACTGCACATTTTAGATTAGGTGTTCAATAACATTTAAACATGATACCATTTACCCATTTAGTAAGTAATCCATAATTGT
The DNA here is from genome assembly GCA_034359265.1 of Canna indica. NCBI lineage: Eukaryota > Viridiplantae > Streptophyta > Magnoliopsida > Zingiberales > Cannaceae > Canna > Canna indica. The sequence continues at coordinate 72,203,452 of CP136890.1, forward strand.
GTCAAACAAGTTAAGTGGGTCCACGTATTTATGATACAAATTTTATCATGATATCCATAGGTTCGCCATTCACTGAAGCAAGAATCCCATAATTTCACATAAATCCCATAATAAGACCATATCAAATTTTCCCAACCCTCCCTAACTACTAACATAGTTAGATGTGTTCAAGGCAATGCCGACCATCACAAACCATGTGTTAATTCCCGATGTTTGTTTTGTCGAAGCAAATCGCCAAATATATCCCAATTTACCATGATTTCAAACCTTCGTCCCAATATGCAAGTGCATGATCCATCATGATTCCAATATCAAACTACAATAAAAAAGGAAGAACATAAGGCACATTATTTTATAGGGAGAAGTGCATATTTGGTCCTATAAGTTTTTGGTTTTTTGGGCTTCAATCCTATAAAATTCATTTTTGTATTTTCAGTCCTATAAGTTTGTTCGTAGTACAAATTTGGTCATATCTATGACGGTTCGTTAACTCCCCGTCAATGTGGACTAACGCCGTTCATACACGTTGACATATTTGATCCTATAAGTTTTATTTCGAAATTTTCAATATTATATGTTTGTCCTGTAGCACAGATTTGGTCCTATATATTTGCCTCGTAGCACAAATTTGGTCTAATATATTTACCCCATAGCACAAATTTAATCATATCCGTGATAGTCTGTTAACTCTTCGCCCACGAAAAAATAAACGACGTTATGTCCATGTTGACGGAGTTAACGTACCGTCGTGAATAAGACCGAATCTATGTTACAAAGCAAACTTATATAGGTTACGGAGTAAATCTATGTTACGGAGTTAACATACCAACTTGTCTATATGTCAATGTCGTTTATTTTTTCGTGGACGGAGAGTTAACGGACCGTCGCGGATAGGACCAAATCTGTGCTACGGGGCAAACATATAGGACTGAAATTTTCAAAATGAAACTTATAGGACCAAATCTGTTAACGTGTATGAACAGCGTTAGTCCACATTGACGGAGAGTTAACGGACCGTCACGAATAGGACCACATCTATGTTACGGAACAAACTTATAAGACTGAAAATACCAAAATGAAAGTTATAGGACCAAAGTCCAAATAATTGAAAACTTAAAGACCAAATCTGCACTTCTCCCTTATTTTATATATAGTGTCTACCAGCACTGCCAGTAAGCATTCTCGCAACGGCCAAATGCTTGATTAGCACAAGGGTCAACACACCTGTAAGGGCATTCTATCCGGTACTAGCGTCCTTGGGAACACATTAAAATTATTGTGTTTGTTATCCAATCACTCCTATGTTTCACCTTTCAATTTTTTTCCTCAGATGCTCAGGGCATGCATCATTGCCTTGTAAACAAAGATATGGAGATACAAAGGATGGCAAATAAATTACTGAACTTGAGTTTGTAAAACCAAGAGTGCTATTATACTTGAGCGCCTAGAGGTTTAAGTAAAGGAATCATGGTTCACAGAGCTTTATCATGTTTCTAGAAATTTATCCAGGCAGTCTACCTTCCATTAGTCACCACCTTTAACTTCATTGTTTACATGGCTATCAAGCCAAAGTTATCATCTTTGTCAACTTAAAAGAAGTTTATAACCAAGGGCGGACCTAACATTAGGGCCAGAGGGGGCACTGCCCCTAAAAATTTTCCAAAAATTTAAATACTAAAGTTAATTTGGTAATTTTTAAAAAGATATATGATGAAGCTGCATTAGTATTATGAAGTCCGGTTGCTTTAACTAATTCATCCATAGCCTAGTGGTTAGATGTTCGGGTATTTTGTTTATAGATCTTGGGTTGAAATCTCATATATAATCTTTTATATACATTATTTACTTTTTTTTCGTAATGGCTGAATATAAAGCCGATTTATTAAGAAAATCCTTCTCTATTAATTTCTAACTTAAGTCCGAAATTTTCTTCATTAATTTCTAAGTTAAGTCCGATTTTTTCTCCATTAATTTTTTTACCTCTAAAGTTCGTATGTTGATTTCATTTCTAATACATCTTTGTATGCTACCACCCATGCTAATATTATTGAGTTGTGTGGACTTTTATAGATCAGTTATGATTGAATAATTAGTTTGCTTATCAAATACTCAAGAAAATTTTTAGAACATGAATAAAAAAATATCCTATACTTCATTGATGATTGTGAATTTTATTTAATTGAGAACTCAAATCTAAAAATAATGAATTTTATTAATCATCTATATTATTATATAATAATTTTTACAATGTACAATATTTATTTTTGCAAGATGAATTATGCATTCAAGTTAGTTTTTTAGTTCTCATGTAATATCAAATACTATTAATGCATTAAAGAACAATTATTTTACTCAATGTACTTGTAATTTTGTTCTTAGTTTTCTTCACATATTATGGTTCACAAGGTTGGCCATCGAGGCACGCAAGGCGACACCTACATCGTAGTAGAGCCTTCTTTGGGTAATTGAAACAAAAAAAAATCTCTTTTAAGGGTACAAGAGTTTTAATTATTTTTATTTTAAATACTTCATCAGTAATTTCAAAAATATGGAAATAGACAAAAAAAAAATTGTACTAGTTATAAGTTGTGATTTTAATTAAAAATTTGAAGTTGAATGATTAAAATAATATTTATTAGATTTTTTTGTACTCTAAACTAGGCCCCCTTCAGTTAAATTTCTACGTCTCCCACTACTTATAACCCTTCTGTTTCTTAACGGTTACCACAGCCCTCTACCTTAATCAACTTTGACTCCATAATATTACTTCTAACCAATCTTACATCAAATATCCAAATTACTCGTGAAAAGCTTAATTTCCATTTGGAACGTCATCAAATCTTCTAAATTATCTAAACCGCCAGGATATGATGAGAGCAACAGTGAGTTATGTACTTATGTAGGATTTGAACTTTGACCTCAACACCACAGCACCCACCACCCAGTTTGAAATTCTCAAAATAAGAATTCAGATTATTCGAGTTTGACAACAGGAACTACGATGATGTTGAAACAACGAAGATAGTAGTCTACCGGCTAATGGATGAAGTAAAGGTCGAATAAGCAATAGATCACACAATTTTATGCATAGTGATTCGAGTACAACAATGTAGCAATCCACCTGGGTCTACGTGCATTTGATTGACCAACCTATTTTTCAGTTAGCTAAGTATCAACAATGTTTAGTAATCCATCTGGGTTGATGGGCATTAGACTGATCAACCTATTCACAGGTATTCCATATTTCCAATTGAAGATTATTATATACATATCTAATGGTCAGTCAACCTTAAGACCAATTTGGAAGAAAACAAGCATGATACCTCTAGAATTTCACCATTATTACTTTTGTCCTTCACCAAGGATGGTTTGCACGAGCTAACTAGCAATAAGAGGAGGTAGACTAGACTCCCCTTGAAGACAATACTGAATGAAAGAAACTTGTTGAAGTGTTAATAGTTAGATCAGATTTTTCATTCTTTTCCTCTCGGGGCTTGCATTCTTTCTTTATTATAGTGTATTCTTTCTTTAAAAAATGCAAGAAGCATATCATGAAATGAAATATATAAAAAAAAACGTAACATGCATATTGCTACTTTGCCAATCCATGTGTGAGCACATGGAACTTTATATCTTCTAGCAAATAAAAATGCATACAAGGAAGCTATGCAACTAATGGTGGATGGATCATGGAAGATCCTAATTTTGATGAAGGACAGAGTTAGTGGTCATGGGGAAATATCAGCATTATAAACTTGAATCAGAATCAAAATCATCAGAAAAATTTGAATACATTTCTAAGAATACATAAGCTAGTGGAATTCAAGGGAGTTTGTAATTCCATTTGAAATGCTTCAAGGGACTAGAACCTACGACTGCCTGCCAGCAAAACTACTAAAATCCAGTAATCCTCATAGAGCCAGAACTTAACCCTAGAAGTGGGAATGCCTAGGAAAGGATTTCGTCATTTTACCTAAAACCTCATGCTCCTCTTCCATATCGAGATCCTCGTCGTCCTCGTAGTCCGAGTCGTCATCGACGGCCGCGTCGTCGAAGTACTGAAGCACCCCCATTCGACGCCGTTTCTTCTTGCCTTTGCTGCTGCTTGCGCCAGGGTGCTCCGACGCGGCCGCCTTTCTTTTCGCGGAAGAGGAACCTGCCGCCGGAGCGACCGGGGCCTTTCTGGCGACCTGCTTTCCCTTTCCTTTCATGGCCATCGGAGAAAGGGAGAACGACGGCAAAGGAAAATACCACCCAATTGTCTGATGCTTCACTTTTATTTCTTGCTTTCCGTTTTGATCGAGGTAAAAATTAAGGTATGATGGTTTTAGGACTGGCGTTTGGCTCAGCTTATTTGCTACGTGGCAACCATCTCAGTCGATCATTTTACGTCGCCAGTTTGAGATTAGGATAACATAGAATGCCCCTCGTGTGTTAGATAGACGTGACGTGGCCACTTGTACGAAGTAAACACAATAATTTTACTCGTCACAGATACAATATCGACTACTTGGTTTGTAATTTCGATGGGGTCCGCAGTCGGTATCGAATAGTAAGAAAAGATAAAAGCGAGTAACATAGGTAAGGTTGGGGGCCATGGTGGGACTTTCGATAAAACATAAGGTGAGGATCCTATATCATTGCAAGCAGGGGGGGCGACCATTCGATTAACTGTGTTTTCCGTGATTAATCAAAATCGATTAAAAATTTGCTGATCGAAATCAAGATGGATCGATTTTAAAAATAAGTATTCAAAATCAAAATTAGTTAGTGAGTTCGAATGAACCAATTAGTAAAATAAATTTTAAAATATATAAAAATTATCAAAATAATTAATACGGTTGGTTTCGATTACCGATTAATCGCGGATAATTGGTAATCGAAATCGTTTCGATTTTGATTATTGATTATTCGCGACTCGATAATCGAAACTGAATCGATTTTAATTAATTTTTTTATTTTACTAATCGAAATCGAAATCGAACTAAAAATTTACTATTTAAAATCGAATTTTACGATTCGATTAACTGGTTAATCGGTTTCAATTATCATCCATAACTATAAGGCACGAAATGGAAAACGTGATACCCCATTAGAAGTGACAATTAAAATCGGTTGATCACGATTAATCGATTAACCCAATCGTAAAATCCGATTTCGAATAATAAATATTCAGTTCTTATGAACTCATAAATTCACTTCATATGCATCCACACCCATGACCTTGAAACAAATGAAAGCCCTCCTACCATAAGCCTAAGAAGATAATTGATCTATTGTTGAACAATATATGAGCTGGAAGGTTGGGATCAATGTTAAGAGAGAATATAAAGATATATGTCTCGTGTGATCAATATAGATATAAAGTACATCAGTGATATAGCACCTACCAAATTAATATTAAAAAAAAATAATTACATTCAATCATTTCAATGGACTCTTACAAATCCTTATCAAATAGGCTGAGACCAATATTATCATCACATTTATAATCATGTAGCAAAATTTTCACGTAGATAACAAAATCAACAGTATTAACAAAGAGCTTCCATCACCAAGAAAGAGAATTGGATTTCAGCTATTGACACACAAAGCGGCAACCTTATCGAGCCTGAAGCTATCAGGACTGCTTTTCGTGGGTTCTACGTGAATCTCTTAAGCAATCCAGCTCTTATTTTACTGAATTTAAATTGGAGCTATCTACGTATGGAGCAGAATGTGAGGTTTAGGAATTGGATGACACCTTCACTAAGGAGGAGATACTCCAGGCCATCCGTGAGATGGGGACTTTTAAATCGCCGGGACCTGATGGTATACCAAATGAATTCTTCCTACAATTCCAGGACACCATCAAGTTTGATCTTATTGCTATTTTCACCAAGTTCTACTTGAATCCGGCCTTAATTCAAAGAGTCAATAAAGCCCATATTACTTTGATTCCTAAGAAGACGGGTGCTCGGGACATGAAAGACTTTAGGCCTATAAGTCTTGAACACGACATCATAAGAATTTTCTCCAAGATGCTTGCTCGAAGAATTAAGTCGTTAATGGATGATCTCATTGGCAAATAGCAAGGAGGATTCACTACACGCCGAAGTGCCTTGGATTGCTTTTTAAGTGTTCATGAAACCATATGGGGCTGCCATAAAACTAAAGAATATAGATTCTTATTCAAAATTGATTTTCTGAAGGCTTTCGATACACTCAATTAGGAGTTCATTTTAAAGATGTTACATGCTTGAGGTTTCTCTTCAAAATGGACCGCTTGGATTCAAAATCTTCTCATCACAAATTTTTCTCTTATTATTAATGGAGAAGCGACTTCTATGTTCAGACACAGATGTGGGATTTGGCAAGAAAAGCCACTATTGAATGGGGGGGGTGGAAAATGGTCTTCTTGAGGGAGTTCTCAGTTCTCGCATTCCCATGAGGAATTACTCACTCTCTTTTCGCCGATGACTTAATCATTTTTTTAGCTAACAATGAAGTAGCACTTTATAATCTAAGACTTCTTCTTCGTTGCTTTGGCATTGCCTCAGTGCTTAAAGCAAATTCAAAGAAAACATCGGTGCTTCATCTTCAAGGAAACTCTGTGGTAGCCCAAGCTACCGCGAATTTTTTCAGTTTCTCCGCCGGAGCATTCCCAATCACCTTAGGATTGATAAAAGGCTAAGCGGGTGGAAAGGCCTTCTTCTCTCTAGAGTGGGACTTCTTACACTCATCAATAGTAATATCTCCAGCGACCCCAGTTACATGTTTTCACTGTTTAAACCCCCCTCTTGGGTAATCAATAGAATCGACTCCCGTCGGCGGAAATTTTTTTGGGTAGGAGCGGAAAACATCTCTCCATTGGGTAAGTGTTTAATCAAATGAGACTATGTTACTTGCCCCTGCTCTGAAGGAGGATTGGGAATTCTCAACCTCCGAAACCACAATCTTGCAAGACTTGGCTCATGGCTTTGAAAATTTATTACTCGGACTAACCTTCAATGGATTGACATCATTCGGGCTATATCTGGTGGCCGAGTGAATTGGTATAATTCCTAGAGGGGTCATCATGCGCGCCTCCCCAATTCGGCGAAATATAATCAAGCTTCAAAATATTTTTAGGAATGTTATTTCCTATTCGGTGGGTAATAGAACAAGGATCAATTTGTGGCATGAGCCTTGGATTGGAAGTGATAGTCTGGAATCGAGATTCCCTCAACTATAAAGTTTTACAACTAATCCTAACACTACCATCTCGGAAGCTAGGATATTGGATGATCGAGGCAATTTTCAAGGCCGGAACATATCCTTCTATACACTTTTGAACTATGAATTTCTTCAAGAGTTGGTACATGAGCTTTAAACAGTCCAGTAATCGGAAGGAGAATACTACTTACATTGGAGGTGGTCGGCTGAGAAATGCTTCTCTACACGATCTTTATACAAAGTTCTTAACTTTAGGGGAATGGAGGACCCCTTTCATCGTCTTATTTGGCAAGCCAAGGTTCCACCAAAAGTTTTAGTTTTTGACTGGATTTGGGTGCGTAAACGTTTACTGACCCGGGACAGATTGGTTCGTTGGGGTTTAATTGTCAACGCTACATGCTCGCTGTGCGAAGATGACCATGAAACTTATGAGCACATCTTCTACAATTGTTAGCTTCCTCAAGTAATTTGGAGACGTTTTCTCATCCAACTGAAGATACCTTTCTTTGAATCGTCTTGGAGCTTAGTTGATAGCTATATGAATCATGTTGCCAACTCCAATTTTAAGAAAGCTCGGGTGCTCATGGTGTGGGGCTGGTTTATCTAGTTTGAAAGGAATATGAGATGTTTTGATAATACTTCTAGAAGCATAGTTGATCTTCTTACTTCTCTATGGTTTCTTACAGGATTCTCTAATCTTGTGTATGTTTGTTTTTATTTCTTTTACCTCTCCTCCCACCCTCTGTATTCTATTCTTGCTCATGAATTGAATACAATGCTTCATTTCAATTTTTTTTTGAATATGTTGGTTTAAAAGCAAAAAGTAGATAAATCGCCCAATGATCACTAAGAAAGGAAATATTATCTTTAGAACCTATCATTGATTTAAAACCAAAGTATAATTTGTGATGACTTTCACAAAAAATATCCAATATCATGAAATATTTGATTGATTCATGAAATCATGCCCGATATCAATTGAGTCCACGAGGAAGCGAAGTCATTCATATAAGCAACAATTCTTTTGCGTGGAGAGTGAGGCTTTTAAGACTTAGATAATGGATTCCAAGCCCACCAAATTTCTTAGGGGAGGTGAGATTTTTCCATAAAATGACATGGGTACCTCTTTGATCCAGTTTCATAGTCCAAATGAAATTTCTAATTTATTGATTGGTTTTATCCATACATTCTATAAACATCCATAAGACACGTAATGAGTAATGGAATGTCATTCAATACAAATTTGATAAGAATGATTTTGCTCGGTTGTAATAGGTAATTTGTTTTTCAATTTCTAAGTTTTGTAGTGAAATTGATCATTGTGCTCAAGTACTTAAAAGGAAAAGTGCCTAGAGAAGCACAAATAGTAGTGTTAGTAGCATTAGATAAACATTTTTAAAAATAAAGACTTAATTATATTTTTGGTCCCTCAAAATATCACGTTCTTTTCGTTTGCTCCCTCATTTTTAAAAAGTTTCTATTTAGTCCCTTAAAAATTATTTTCGTTTCCGTTTGGTCCCTCTGTTAACTCTCCGTTAACTTTTGATCTTAAGTGCCAACATGACAATGTGTTGACATTGATTAAAGACAAAATGAGAGACCAAACGAAAAAAATGAGATATTTTAATAGACTAAATGAAAAAAAAAAAACTTTAGGCTTAATTATATTTTTGGTCCCCCAAAATATCATATTTTTTCTATTTGGTCTCTCATTTTAAAAAAGTTTCCGTTTAGTCCATCAAAAATAATTTCCGTTTCCGTTTAGTCCCTCCGTTAACTTTTACTGTTAAGTGCCAACATGACAATGCTGACATGGATTAAAGAGGGACCAAACGAAAAAATAAAATAAAATTAAGGGATCAAATGGAAAATTATATATTTTAATAGTTTAAAACATAACAATATATATTTTAATAACCTAAAACATAACAATATATAATTATATTTTAGGTTATTAAAATATATATTTTTTCCATCTAGTCCTCTTAAAATATCTAATTTTTTCCGTTTGGTCAATCTTTAATCTATGTCAACATTGTCATATGACATTTAACAATAAAAGTTAACGAAAAGTTAATAGATGGACCAAACGAAAATAAAAATAATTTTTGAGTGATTAAACAGAAACTTTTTAAAAAGAAGAGATCAAACGAAAAAAAAAAGATTTTTTGAAGGACCAAAAATATAATTAAATAACTTAAAGCATAATTATATATATATATATATATATTTTAATAACCTAAAGCATAATTATATATATATATATATATATATATATAATTATGCTTTAGGTTATTAAAATATATATTTTTTTCCATCTAGTCTCTTAAAATATCTCTTTTTTCGTTTGGTCCCTCATTTTATCTTTAATCCATACCAGCACATTGCCATGTTGGCACTTAATAACAAAAGTTAATGGACGGACCAAACGGAAACAAAAATAATTTTCAAGGGACTAAAAAGAAACTTTTTTTAAAAGGAGGGACCAAATGGAAACAATGTGATATTTTGGAGGATCAAAAATATAATTAAGCCAAAAATGAATTCTAGATTTGTTTAAGTTATTTTTGACCAATGAAATTAGACTGGACTAGTACTATTAGACCTGGTCGGATTAGACCAAACAACGCCCCACAACTCAAATCAAGCTGAGACTAGACGGCTCAACCCGGGGCTCCACCCGACCACACTCTAGAATCGGACTCGAGTTCGATCGAATGGCTCCGCCTGGGGGCTCCATCCTGTTGGCCCAAGGGTTTCCCTTAGGCTTCGATCTCTATTTTGATGATAACAAACATGAAACTAATGTATTTATAAAGTTTTGAGTCCAGGTTGATGTTACGATACACACACGAAGTTCGTTCGGAGAAATACAAAAATTGGTAAAAATGGCTTCGAAAATAAGCAAGTAGAAAATCTAGAGTTATGATTAGATTTTATGTAATATATCTCTAGGAGTTCATCCCAAGTCAATTTGTAATGTTATCCAAATCAAAACTTAGTAATGGAATCCGAAAACGAAGCGTGCAAGAAGATAGCTGAAAAAAATAGCCTCAGCCCAGGTTTGGTCGATCGAACGAGGCCAAAAATTGGCAGTAGCCAATTCGTTCGACCGAATATGGCCCGAAAGTAGCAAAACGCCTTCGGTCGCTCAGTGGTCGATCAGTCGATCGATCGATGATCAACCGACAAGCGACTGGGCATCCCCCAATAGGCAGAAAAATGACCGTTGGGTGGAGTTGCCGAGTGAGGGGTTATAAATACCCCTCACCAATCTTTCTTAAAGCTTTCTAATGGTCATTAGTGCATTTCTAAGAGAGATTTAAGCCTTTAAAGATCAATTTGCGCTTGCTTGCTTCACCAATAGCTTCATCCTCCTCAAGTAATTTTCACGTCTCAACTCCGACAACGATTTGAGTTTACCATCTTGAAGAGTTGGAGACTTGGAAGGCTTTGGAAGGAGCTCACACTTGTGATTTCATTTTTAGCTACTCTTTGTTGTTTTTTATCGTTCTTTAATTATAATTCTCATTGTTAGCTTGCTAGGTGTGCTAGTGTAAATACTTAGGGTTTGCTTTATAGAATTATATTTTGCATAGGTGAATAGGTTCGAGGCATTCTCAAAGGGTTGAAAAGAAAATCCTTGGTTGTATTCAAAGGGAAACACATAGTCTATAAAGTGTTGGTTTGAAATTCTTGGTGTGGAGCCAAGATAGTGGAGTAGGCGATTGGCCGAACTACTTTAATTGCTTGTGTTTGCATTGTGTTGCTCATTTGATATACCTTGTTATCTATACTTGTCAAGCATCGTAATTTAATTGCACGATTAATTTGGTTGCGTTAGAAATCGAACTCGAAAGAAATCGAATAGAAATTAAAATTCACCCAACACTATTCAACCCCCCTTCTAGTGTAGGTATTCGTTCAACATTTGGTATCAGAGCAAGGTTGTAGGATTAGATTTAACCATCTACCCTACAATCTAGAATGTCTAGTGAAATCCAACTAGCTCAAGGGTCCTCTACTTATACTCAACCATTGTTCGATGGAAACAACTATGCCTATTGGAAGATACGCATGAATGGCTTCATTCAATCACTAGGCATGGATGTATGGAGAATGATTCAAGTAGAGTATAAGTAACCAACTAAAGATATAGATGAGTGAGATCAAGAAGAAATTATACTCTTTAATGCAAATGCAAAGGCCATCAATGCACTATATTATGGCCTATCAATTAATGAGTTTAATAGGATTTTCACTTGTAAGTCAGCATATGAACTTTGGAAAGTCTTAGAGACTACACATGAAGAGACTTCACAAGTTAAGGAATCTAAAATAAATAAACTCATGCATGATTATGAAATGTTCAAAATGTTATCACATGAATCTATTGATGCCATGTATGCTCGCTTTCGAAATATTATGAATGGATTAACTAACCTTGGTAGAGACATAAGGGAAGAGGAAAAGGTAAGGAAGCTCCTTCGTTCCCTTCCAAAAGCTTGGGAGCCCAAGGTCATCGCAATCATAGAAGCAAAGGATATGAGCACCTTGAAGCTCACCGAGCTCATTGGGTCTCTCATGACACATGAGACCCATATGAAACAATACAAGGAGAAAGATGCCCCCAAAGGCAAGACCATTGCCTTAAAAGCATCACACCGGGTTGAAGAACCTCCATCATCCGAGGAAGAGATGGATGATTTTGAAGAAATGACAATGATGACAAGGAGATTCATGAACTTCATGAGGGGCGGTATGAGAAAAGGCAAAGAAGGATACACATGATTCAATTGCAACAAAATCGGGCACCTAAGGAAGGATTGTCCACTCCTCAAGGTGGCTTCTACCTCCTACCCCAACAAGAAGGACAAGTACAAGAAGAAGAAGAAGAAGGCGATGATGGCATCATGGGATGAGAGTGAATCCTCATCAAGTAAAGAGAAAACCAAGAGTGAGAAGGCAAACGACAATGAGGTAAAATTTACTTTTGGAGAAATTTCATTTACGCAAGAAGAGTTAGAATTAGAATTTGATCAAATGCATGATGAATTCAATGTTATTAGAAAAAATCCAAAGAGCTTAAAAAGGATAATAAATCTTTAGAGCTTGAAAATGATAAATTGATACTTGCATGTAATGCCCTAAGGAAAGAAGTGGATATCCTTAAAGAAGAAAAACATACCTTAGATGATGCTAAGAAAAACTTAGAAAATGAAAACAAAAAATTAGAGAATAAAAATAAGTTCTTAAGTAATTAAGTAGAGCACTTGAATGATAGCATGCTAAATAAAAAAATAACAACCTTACAAAATATCATGCCCAAGGTTGTACATGCAAGAAAGTCATAAAACAATCATGCTCATGCACACTTCCATGCTCACACGCAAATCGCAAGAAAATTTAATGAAAGTTGTTTCTCACGTGGTATTTTTAGCTATATGGCTAAAGATTGCGCACTAAGGAGGAATTCTCATGCTAGATTCACTTGGGTTCCTAAGATAACTAACACTCAATGACCCAAGAAAATTTGGGTACCTAAAATTGTCTCTTTTCCTTTTGTAGATGGAGAAGCATCCTCAAGCAAGTAGAAGCATATGAATATTGGATAGCGGTTGTTCAAAACACATGACGGGTGATATCAATCTCTTCGCAACCCTATCAAGCAAGGATGGCGAACATGTGACTTTTGGAGATAATGCCAAAGGTAAGATTATTGGCATTGGTAATATAGGTATATTTTTCTACCCATGCATTAAAAATGTCTTGCTAGTTGATGGGTTAAAGCATAACTTGATTAGTATATCTCAATTATGTGATAATGGTTATGTTGTTATTTTTGAAGTATCTAAATGCATCATTAGAAGTGCACCATCTAATGATATTGTATTTATTGGAAATAGACAAGAAAATGTATACACACTAGTTTTAAATGTATTGCCTAATCCTCATGTTAGATGCTTACTTGCTATGGAAAATGATTCTTGGTTGTGGCATAGAAGGCTAGGACATGCTAGCATGAGCCTTATCCAAGAAATAACAAAAAGGGACATAGTTAAAGGTATACCCAAGATAAAATTTAAAAAGGATAAACTTTGTGATGCATGTCAACATGAAAAATAAGTTAAGTCCTCATTTCATAGCATTAATCAAGTTAATACATCTAGAATATTAGAACTTGAGCATGGATCTCTTTGGTTCTTGTGATGTGGCAAGTCTAGGTGGAAAATTATATTGCTATGTTTTGGTTGATGATTTCTCGAGATTTACATGGGTTTTCTTCCTAGCTAAGAAAAATAGAACTTTTGATTTCTTTAAAAAATTTGCTATGAGAGTAATTGTAAATGAAAAAGGAATTTCGATTTTGAAAATTAGAAGTGACAATGGAGGAGAACTTAGAAATAAAAAGTTTTTCGAATTTTGTGATGAATTAGGTATTGAGCATACCTTTTCTTCCCCTAGAACCCCTCAACAAAATGAGGTGGTTGAGAGGAAGAATAGAATTTTACAAGAAATGACTAGGATCATGTTTTGTAAAAATAATTTGCCAAAGTATTTTTGGGCCAAAGTCATAAATACCTCGTGTTATGTACTCAATCGTGTTTTATTAAAACCTAAAATCAATAAAACACCTTTTGATCTTTGGAATGATAGAATCCCAAGTGTGGGATATTTTCATATTTTTGGATGTAAATGTTTTATCTTAAACACTAAGGAGCATCTAGGAAAATTTGATTCTAAATTCGATGAAGGTATTTTCCTATGTTATTCTACTAGTTTTAAAGCTTATAGAGTTTATAATCGTAGAACTATGATAGTTGAAGAATCTATGCATGTCACCTTTGATGAAACTAATTATTTTTCTAGAAATGTTAAGATTGTGAATGTAGGTGAGAAACTAACATTTCCTGACAAGGAGGTTGAAGATGAAAACAATAAGGAAACACACCATGAAGAACTTTCATCCTCAACTCTATCTCAAGATGAAGAAGAAGAAGTGGAAGTTCCACCACCTCTCCCCAAAGGGTATCGATTGATAAGAGATATGGTCGAGTTCCAGGAGAAAGCTGTCAGCTTCATAGAGATGGAAGAGCTCATTGAGGCCAGAAAGGCCAATAGGCAGAACATCAAAGACGTTGCCGAAGACAAAAAAAATCCAGAAGGGCGAGCAGAAAAAGCGAAGACCGCAACCGTCGTGAACAAAGTAACGACAGAGGGCTGAGGTCCCCACCTCGCCCGAATGCCCGATATGAAAGGAACACTCCTTTCAACACTGGGAAGGAAGCCATCCTTCACAAAATCTACGACTTGAAACTCCTCAAGCACCCTGCCAACGCTGGAAAGCAGAAGCTTCTACTTGACATCGACATGGGCAAGAAATGTGCCTTCCACAACACCTATGGGCACACCACCAAGGACTCTGGAGTACTCGGTGATCAACTTGAGGACTTAGTCCATGTAGGACACCTCGACAGGTATGCACATAGTCGAGGAGAACAAGGTCGAAGGAGAACGAGGTCGGAGCACAAGCCGAGACCATCGACAACAGAGCCAAAGTTGGACACCTCTAACTCCCACTCAGGCCAAAGGGAGAGCAACTGAGCTTATCTCTCAAGAAACCAACTTCGAGGAATTATCGACCACATCGGCGGTGGGTTCGTGGGAGGCGGTGAATCGAGCTCGGCCAGAAAGAGATTTATTCGAGCAATCATGGCGGTTGGCATTACTACTCACCCACGCCAGCCCATCTCTAAAACACAGGTAATATCATTTTATGACTCCAATTTCAAGGGAACTGATCAAAACCTACGTGACTCAATCGTGATTTTTGTGATCGCGGAAAATTTTATCGTCAAAAAGGTCCTAGTCGACCAAAGCAGCTCTACCGACATCCTTTTCTACTCCACTTTCGAGAAAATACAACTAACCGAAGTCTCACTCACCCCTACAAAGGAGACTTGGTAGGCTTCTTGGGAGAAAGAGTCGACATCCGAGGTGTCATATGTCTAAGGACAACATTCAATTTCCGGCCAAAGACAAAAATGATTTATGTGCAATATTTGGTCATCAACATCCCTAGCCCATACCATATGATTCTGGGGCAACCTTCCTTAAATAATCTAGGAGCCATTGTATTGACTCCCCATCTAGCACTAAAATTTCATATTTTAGAGACGGAAGTAGGTGTGCTCCACGCCGATCAAAATGAGGCTCGACGATGGTACAACGAATGCCTCAAGCAAAGGATGGTCAAGCCAAAGAAAGAACCTAACAACATTCCAAACCAAGCACCTTCCACAACCTTAGGCGAACAACCAGCATGAATCCTCGAGCAAGACCCAAGTCGAGACATACGAAAATGACTCCGACCCGATGCTTAAATGACGACTTAAGTCATGCGTAAATTACCCCAAGAGGCACAAATAAAGCTCACAAAAAGCACTTTTCCATACGCACCATTTCCTTTTAGTATTTAATAAACTCGCATTTCTCGCATTTATGTGTGTACTTAGAAATTATACGGCCATCTCGCTACTTCAACGAATACTCTACTATTCAAAACTTATACGACCCCTCGCGTGTGGCCCTGCCTTACGCTCCTCGGCGAGCTCGGCTTGAACCCCCCGAGTGCAGTCCTCGGCCCCAAAGTCGCTAGTTCCGATCTCAAAGCCCTTACGCGACCATGACTCGAATTTCACCAGCTTGGCTCATTGGTCATCGTGCCACTACTTCTGGCCTCAAAGCCCTTACACGATTAGGACTCAATTTTTCACCAGTCTGCCTCGTTGGCCATCGCACCACTACTTCTAGTCTCATAGTCCTTACTCGACCCCTCACACGCGGTCTTACCTTAAGCTCCTCGGCGAGCTCGGCTTAAACACCCCAAGTGCGGTCCTTGGCCCTAGAGCCGCTACTTCCAACATCAGAGCCCTTACGCGACCAGGACTTGGCTTTCACTAACCTAGCTTGTTGGCCATCGCGCCACTTTCGACCTAGAGCATTTACATGATCAAGACTCAATTTTTTTACCAACCTGGCTCGTTGGCCATCACGCCACTACTTTCGGCCTTAGAGCCCTTACTCAACCCCTCGCACGCGATTTTGCCATACGCTCCTCAGTGAGCTCGGCTTGAACCCCGAGTGCGGACCTCGACCCCAGATCGGCTACTTACGGCCTCAAAGCCCTTACACGACCAGGACTCGATTTTTACCAGTTTGGCTCATTGGCCATTGCGTCACTACTTCCGGCCTTAGAGCCCTTACTCGATCCCTCGCGTGCGATCCTACCTTACGCTCTTCGGTGAGCTCGGCTTGAACACCCGAGTGCGGTCCTCGGACCTGGAGCCACTACTTCCGGCCTCAGAGCTCTTTCGCGACCAGGACTTGGTTTTCACCAGTCTGGCTTGTTGGCCATCGCATCACTACTCCCGGCCTCAAAGTCCTTACTTGACCCCTCGCACTGTCCTGCCTTACGCTTCTCGACGAGCTCGGGTTAAACCCCCGAGTGTGATCCTCGGCCCCAAAGCTGCTACTTCTGGCCTCATAGCTCTTAATTGATTCATCGCGTCTGGTCCTGCCTTACGCTCCTCGACGAGCTCGACTTGAACCCTTAAACATGGTCCCTGGCCCCTAGAGCCACTATTACTGACTCTAAAACCCTTATACGAGTCCGCTCGATTCTAAAACTAGCCTAGCTTGACACCGCCATCGTCGGGCCTCATCGTTATTGCTTAACCTCCGAAATAACTTCGGAACCACTACAAGAAGTCCAATCTAAAACAAAGAATCCCCATTCAAAGGGGCTAAATACCACCGGTGTGGAAGAAAACCACCTATTCCGATCGCAAAAGCTAGACTACCAAGTCATCGAAAAAGCATGTTACAAAAAGAAAACATCCATGCACAAAATAGGCCCACAAAGGGGCGATAGTCAAGCAATTCAGCTGTCCTCAAGAGGCGACAATTCATTACAAATAAAGTTTGGCCCACACGTGGGCAATTTAAAAACCTCCCAACAGTATTCATGAGGGGGGAGACACCTTAACCTCAGCCAACACTACAGAAGCTTCCTTCTTCGGGGGGTCCTCGTCCATCGGGGAAATAACACACGATTCGGGAGCAGCAGCTAGCAATCCCTCTTCGAAGGGTTCAGGAACCTCCTCCTCGGGTTCAGGATTCACTAAAGCCGCATATCGTATCTCCTTAAGACAATCAGCTCTAGAGAAGTCAGCTTCAGGAGCGAAAAATTGGGCATGCTCAATCGCCATGTTGAAACCTTCATTATACAATATTATACCGACATCTCGCCATCAATTCATCTTGTCCACAAAATTTCTTACTATCCGTCTACATTTCTCCACCTTGGCCCGCAGACGAGAACTCTCTGCTGCTGCCACCTCAAGCTTCTTCCTGAACTCATCTTCCACATCCCTTAGTCGAGCAGCTAGCTCTACAATAGTAACATTTAAACGCTCAATCTTGCGGTTTTTCACCCTCCTGACCTTGGCCAATTCGAGCTTCAACAACTTAGTTTCCCGCACATGAGCCTCAAATATCTCTGACCCAAACTTCCTTAGTCTGGCAATCAAGGCCAACAACTAAGCCCACATCTCTGTCTCTTCCGGTGAAACCACCTGGTTCCTCGGGTGAAAAGAACCACCCATGTACAGAACCATGGTCAGCCGCTGAGCCGGCGACGAGGAACTTCATGTAGTCCCCATGCATGGCTCCGAGGCTTCATTCACTGTCGAAGCCATACCTTCATAAAATGATGAACCTATACTAATGCAAGGACTCCAAGCCCGCTCCTCCAACCGTGAAAATAGAGCAAAATGAGTCGAGACAGAAGGGCTAGACAACTCCACTACGCCCGAAGATCGAGGGCTCGGGACTCCTGCACCATAAACTTCCAAGCCCTATAATACTAAAAATCCTGAAGTCAACAACAACGTTGGTTGGCTTGGCCCTGATGGAAAATAGTCCACTAGCAAATCCTTCCCTCTACCAATTGCAGGAGTATTCCCCCTCTTGCTCCTAAGGCAACCGCAGAAAATCATCTCATCTAGCATAGACGACACTTTCCCTACAACAAGAGAGAATCCCCACTAAATATATTAGAGGATAACAATGGTTACTTTGGGAACACCCTTAAAAATATCTACTGGACTAGACTAGTACCATTAGGCCCGATCAGATTAGACCCAGCGACGTTATCACCTTCACCTGTAATAAATACAGACACGACACACCTCAGGTACCTTAAGTTTCATTTTCTATTACCTCCACCTTGGAGTCTCACTAACTTGAGCGTCAGAGTGACTTTTGCAGGACCCCCCACCCACCAAAGTTACATCTGACCAAGAGAGACACCAAGCCGGACCAGACTACTCCAATTCTCAGGCAAGAACATTTGACGCCCACGGTGGGGGCCGAGTAAAGCTTACCTCCCCCACAGTGGAAAGAAAACACCTGAGCCGACCTATTATCCAAACTCACTAGTACCAAAAAGTCTCAAAACAACAGGGGGTTGAGACCTAGTAGCACCCCATAACTCAAATCAACCTGAGACCACATGGCTCAACCCAGGGCTCCACCCGGTCATACTCCAGAACCTGACTCGAGCCAGACAGAATGGCTCCGTCCGGAGGCTCACTCGGCCATACAAGGACATCCACGTCCTTCCTTATCACGAAGGATACAACATTACAGGTCTGATATCCCCGGAATCAGCCTCGACCCATTTTGAGAAATATCCCCATGAGATTGTCGAGAGTCGTCGTCGCCTCCACATGCAATAAATACAAACACGACACTCCTCAGGCAACCTAAATTCCATTTTCCATTACATCCACCTTGGAGTCTCACTAATCCACTAACTTAGCGTCGGAGTGTCTTTTGCAGCCCCTCCCCCCCCGCCCCCCCCCTGCGCCGGAGTTGCACCTGACCAAGAGAAACACCGAGCCAAGATCGGACTACTTCGATCCTCAAGCAAGAATATAAACTATGGTAATGCATGAAAATGCCTTTAATAGTAGACAGTCTTTCGGTTTGCTCTAAGACAAGCAAGATATCATATGCAAATACTAGGTGACTAACAAAAAAAATAACTCATAGAGGAGTTATCAACTTAATATTAACAACATTATTAAAAAGATTGGTCAAAGTCTAGACAACTAAAATGTAAAGAAAATGAGATAAGGGTCTCCTGGTCTAATTCCATAATAAGATTTAAAGAAATTAAAAACTTTGTCATTAATCAAGCAAGTTATAATCCAATCAATAAAACGAGGTGGAAAATTATAAGCTTGCAAAACATTAAATAAAACATCACGTGAAAGCATGTTATAGGCTTTTTCTAAGTATAATTTGACAAGAACAAGTCGGCATTTACCTTTAGGGCATGTTTGGTACCCTGTATAAGCATTTGTATAGTATTAGGATAATATTATACAGTATTTGAGAAGGGTATTAACTAATATCCGCACTAAAAATAGTACCCCAAAAGCTGCCATAAGGTGTATTAGTAATACACTCAAAGCTCTTCATTAGTCTGCACTAGAACTTTCAATATTTTGGATACTCATTTTACCTCCGACCAAAAATTTAAAAATATATAATAAAAAATATTATAAAAATAATTTTAATTTATGAAATATTTTTAATGATAAAATATATTATATAATTTTTTATATTATATTATATTATTATAATATATTACGTATAATATAATATTATAGTGTATATTATTAAATATTATATTATATTATATTATATTATACAGGTTAGGCAATACATACTAGTACTATACATGCTAGTACTATACGGTGTACCAAACGAGCCCTTATTGTCAAACATAGAATGCTCAAGTGCACCTTCATATCACCGTTTGCATGGTCATGGGGCTCGCTTGGGTGATTGTAGTACATCCTACGAGTTTCGTCAGTGCTCCTCCTCCTCCTCCTCTGTCCCCATCACCTCTTCCTTTTGAAATCATCAACATCCACCTGCATTGTTGGATGCCACAACCCCCATTGTTTGGATCCACCCACCATGCTGACCTTCTCGAATCTCGTTGTCCTGCCTACAACGCCACCTTCGCCATCCCTTGCCCCACCATTGTCTACCCCCCTTATGCCCTCATTTATGGCTCCAGCTCCATCACCAGCCTGCTCATTCAGGAGATACTTCAATTATCTAACCTCACTATAACCAACTTCATCGTCGGTTGCTCCGTCTTGTCAGAACGCTAGCTAGCCATAGGCATTATTGCATTAGGCTAGAGGGCTCCCTCTCTCCTATCTCAACTCGGCTTGAAGCGCTTCTCCTATTGCCTCATCTCTCGCTGCTAGGATGACAATGGTGGCGAGAGGGGTTCGATCGTCCTCGATCCCCCGAAAAAGGACTCCTCCAACTATCTCAATTTTTTGGCCTTCATCAACTAGTGTCGACGAGAGAGAGAGAGAGAGAGAGAGAGAGAGAGAGAGAGAGAGAGAGAGAGAGAGAGAGAGAGAGAGAGAGAGAGAGAGAGAGAGGTGAAACCCAATGTCACTTTTTTATTTATAAATTTTAATATTAAAAATATTATTTATTCTATGTCAGCATGTCACATCATCATCTTAACGGGGCTACTGGCCGAAAATAGATGACATGTGTTTATACATGATTCAATTGGAACAAATGTGTTTATACGTGATCCAATTGAAATAAATGAAAGAATTAGATTGAGATGAGAAAATTCCAAAATATGGGATATATTTAGGTACTCCCCCCTCCCCCCAAAAAGTAGGTCAAGCACTACTATAAATGTGTTAATCAGCAACGGTCATCAGCAACGACTGCACATGCCGTTACAATGACTAACGGCGTTCTTACGGCCGCTCGGACTGTTGCATATGTGATATATTTGCAACGACATTTTTACGGCCACTCGGGCCGTTGCTAATAAGTGGATGGCGCGAATGCAGCGCGCAAAGGAAATAACTTATCAGCAATGACTTACTAAAGGCCGCGTCGGCCATTGCTAATGATATTATCACATTAGCAACGACCTACTTATGATTTATGCACCGTTGCTCTTTAGTTGATGGCGCGTTCGCGATGTGAAAATGAAATACTTATCAACAACGACCCTGCAACGGACGAGCGACCATTGTTGATGATATGTATTTATTAACAACGGCTCTGCAACGAATAAGTGAGTCGTTGCTGATGAGTTTATTTAACTCGCGATCACGCCCGACCCCTTTCTTCCCCGCTTCATTCTTTTATGCCGCTGCCTGCCGCGCCCTTCGACGCCGAACTATTTTCAGGTATTAGCTCCCCCCTTCTCTTCTCCTTTACTAGGGCCGACTGAAACCCTAAATATTAGGGTTTTGGCCGGACTCCGGCGCTGGAATGTTGGTTAGGGTTTTATTAAACCCTAATCAAAAGTTTATTAGGGTTTAATTAAACCCTAATAAAATTTGATTAGGGTTTAATTATCTACGTTAATTGTTTATTGTTTAGATAATTTTTTCATGTGTTAGGTTAATTTTTCATGTTTAGATTAATCTAGGTTAAATGTTTAGATTATAATGTTTGATATATTTTTAATGTTAATTAGATTTAGATTTAGTTTTAGGTTATATCTGTTAATTAATTTTAATTTAGATTAATTTTAATGTTAATATTTAGATTTAGATTAATTAGAATCGTCCACTTTGGACACGCGCTAGAATCGTCCACTTTGGACTTGTGCCAGAATCGTCCACTGTGGACTCGAACCGGCATCGAAATATTTAGAAAATAATCATCCATTCGACGAGTTGATACGTTTCACGTACGCATCGACGAGTCAGATATGATTTAGCAAAACCTTAGATCCGTTCGGGGTTGTATGCTCGTGTAAAAGAAGTCGATGATCTTTATACGACATACAACCATTGAATTGTCTCTAATTGAACAATTTGGGAATATATTATTTGTATTGTACTTAGTTTTTTCTTTTAACCGTTAACTCATTCTTGAATTTTGACTATTGTATCTCTCTTGTTCTCCGATACACGCCTAGATGATATGCGTATTCGGAGAACTCTAGGGAGATGCTGTCGAAATTTAGAATGAAGTTAACGGTTAAAAGAAATACTTAGTGCAATATAAATAATATGAATCTCGAATGGAATATGACCATCTCACCTAAAGATATTAACTGAAGATATTGCCATTGATTGACAGAATTATGTCGGGCGACCGAAGTTGGGGGGATGTACCGATGTCTTGATCGTGGAGCTTTAATGATTGAGATTCGATTAGGCGTAACGTACTTCCTAAATTTTGCCTGTTCGAATCGGAAATTCGTTAGCGCCAGTGAAAAAATCTGATGTCCATGCCACATTTGCTTGAATATATGATTTTTGGATCGAGAAACTATCACTCTGCATGTGTATAGCAAAGGATTTACACCAAGATATTTTATATGGACTTGTCACGGGGAGTCACATGAAGTTGAAACGTCGAGCAATCATGACATTCAGAGACATGGTGAATCTTCCTCTGCTGGTGTTTCTTCATGTAGTCAATCTAATCCATATAGAATTATGATACTTGATAGTCTTGGGGGTCAATTCCAACTGAATGATAATGTCGATCAGCCAGTTACTAAGACATTAGTGCCACTAGATACTACGGGTGTTGATGTCACAGAATTGCCACCAGAAGTACAACCTGCGGTAGAGATTGAATTGCCGAATAAAGTTATCGTAGAATTTTACGATATGTTGAAAGCTGCCGATGAACCTTTGTATGAGAATTATTCTAAATACACTAGGTTTTGGCAATGATGCAACTCCTGAACACCAAGGCCGATTGTAATATCAGCGGGGTTGCGTTTGATCGGATTGCGAGATTGATTAATGGAATGCTACCTACTGATAATAAGTTCAAGCCAACTTTTCATAAGACTAAAAAATTGATGAGAAAATTAGGACTTGGGTACGAAAAAATACATGCGTGTCAAAATAATTGCATTTTATATTATAAAGAAAATGCACAGTTGGATAAATGCCCTGTATGTGAACATCCTCGTTACAAGGAGATGAAATCGGTCCAACAGAATAATATTTTGTTTAAGGTGCTTCGGTATTTTCCACTAACACTGAGGCTTCAAAGATTATTCATGTCAAAAAAGACGACCCCCTACATGAGTTGGCATGCAAGAAGTCGTGATGATACAGTAATGACTCATCCATCCGACAGTGAAGCATGAAAATATTTGGATACATGTTATCCTTCATTTGCTAGGGATACTAGAAATATCAGATTAGGATTACACATGGATGGTTTTAATCCGTTTGGTCATTCTGCAACTCATTATTTAGTTTGGCCAGTGCTGTTAACAGTTTATAATTTGCTGCCGTCAATGTGTATGAAAGATGAATTTATTTATCTTTTGATGATTATTCCGGGTCCTAAGGGTCCGCGAAAAAAAATTGACGTGTTTCTAAGACCCCTAATAGATGAATTGAAAACATTGTGGACTGAGGGAGCTGTCACTTATGATTGTCATCGGAAGCAAAACTTCAATTTAAAGGCCGCGGTCTTGTGGATAATCAATGATTACCCGGCCTACGACATGTTGTCTGGTTGGAGCACTCACGGCCGACTCTCTTGTCTGTATTGTATGGAACACTCTAAATCATTCAATCTTCGGAACAGATGAAAAATATCATTCTTTGATTATCATCATCGATTCCTACCGACTAACCATCAGTATCGAAGGAATTGTAATAAATTTACTAAGGGCATAGTCGAAAGAGATGAGCCACCACCGATGTTGTCTGGTGAACAAATGTTAGCACATGTTTCAACATTTTCAGAGATAGTATTTGGTTGGAATGAAAGAGTGTCGGGCTTTGGTTAAACATATAACTGGGTGAAAAAAATATCTTTTGGGAATTGCCGTATTGGAGTTCATTACTGATTCGGTATAATTTAGATGTCATGCACATTGAGAAAAATATGT
This sequence comes from Canna indica, assembly GCA_034359265.1. Classification (NCBI taxonomy): domain Eukaryota; kingdom Viridiplantae; phylum Streptophyta; class Magnoliopsida; order Zingiberales; family Cannaceae; genus Canna; species Canna indica. The sequence continues at coordinate 72,227,648 of CP136890.1, forward strand.
TTGATAATATTTTTAACACTTTGATGGATATTGTTCCCGGGAAAACTAAAGATAATGTCAAGGCCCGACATGATCTGAAAATACTTTGTAAGAGGTCAGAGTTGGAGTTACAAGAGGTCAACGGATGATATCTAAAGCCGAAGGCCCCGTATGTGTTAAATAAACAACATATGAAAGATTTTTGTCAATGGATCAAAGAACTCAGATTACCTGATGGATATGCATCAAACTTATTTCGATGTGTGAACGTCGATGATTGCAAAATATCAGGGATGAAGAGCCATGATTATCATGTATTCATGAATAGATTGCTTCTGATCGCATTCTGAGATCTTCTACTTGATAATATTTGGGGTCCGTCGACTGAATTAAGTATATTTTTTAGAAATATTTGTACAAATGTCCTTCGAGTCGAAGATATGTCAGCATTTGAAAGTAATATGTTTGAAATTGTATGCAAGTTGGAGCAATTTTTTCCTCTTGCCTTTTTTACTCGATGTAGCATCTACCGATACACTTGGCATACGAGGCACGAGTTGGTGGCCTCGTTTAATAACGGTGGATGTACTTATTTGAAAAATACATGAATCGTCTGAAGAAAAAAGTAAAGAACACCACAACTGTTGAAGGATCAATATCTGAATCGTATATCATCCAAGAAATTTTAACATTCTGCTCATTTTACTTTTAATCGACAGTGTAGATAAGATTTGATCGGCTTCCACGTAACGACGGCGGGGGAGTTCAACATTCAGATGGACGTTTAAATATATTCTGTCACTCTAGTCGTGCTTTTGGTTCTCGTCCGTCTCGACACTTAAGCGACGAAGAGTATCATTTGGCACAATTGTACGTATTACTCAATTGCCCAGAGATTGAACAATTCATTGAAATATTTGACATTGAGATGGTGCAAAAATTCTCTATTCACAGCGATCAGGAATTGGAGAGATTACAGAATTGTGATTTCGCTACTTGGATTCGGGCTTACATCAAAGATCACAGAGCTGAAATAGATGAAAAAAATATTGAGTTTGTTAGTGGACCGTCGCGACTAGTATCATGTTATAGTAGATATTTTGTTAATGGATATAAATTTCACACGGTTGAATATGCATTTACAAAGAAGACGATGAATGCCGGGGTCTTCGTGAAATTAAGGGACAACATATGTTGAATGTGATATAGATTTTTATGGACTGTTGGAAGAAGTTCTAGAATTGCACTATTTAGGCTTGAAATCAGTTATCCTATTTAAATATCATTGGTTCGATACAATTGATAGGGGCATGAAAGTTCATCTAAAATACAAATTTGTTGAGATTAATTAAAAATCGAAATTGGCAGCAAATGAGCCTTTTATATTGACATCACAAGCCGAACAAGTATATTATACGAAGTATCCGACTCAAAATAAAGATAGAGCAGATTGGCGTGTAGTCTGTAAGACTAAAGGTAGAGGAAGAATTGATCTGATAGCGGGAGAAAATGAGCCGATACTTGATGTGACAGATGATTTCTATCAAGAAGAGGATCCTCCCGCAGTAGACCGTATTAATTATTCCAATACTCGAGGATGCGGACACAACATTAGTTCAATTAGAAGTTGAATATGTTGATGATGACGATCATGAAGTTGAGGAAGGTGGAGATGAAGAAGTAGAATTTGAAGAAGATGAAGAAGAAGAATTCGAAGACTATTACTCAGATGATGATGAATAATTATAAAGTATAAGTATATCTTCTATTATATATATATATATTCTAATTATATTCTTATTGGACAGCTATTGTGGGTTGAGGTTATCGTCGGACGAGAGCTATAGAGTCTCCGATCATTCAGACTCTAAATTCAACCGCACTTGCTCCTGCCACCGAGGCTAGTTCATCAAGACACAGGCGGCCACGCGGGCCGAATAGGATTCAGCCTCCGCCAGCCACGAAACAACGCTGACTTATTTTTATGATTGGCGAGCGGTAATGTATTATGAATTATGAATTATATATAATTCATTATGTCATAATATAATATTATACTTTATTTTGGTTGTGCAGGTTCGAGCATGAGGATGTCCCCAGGACTATATCGGGGACAATCCGACAATACATGCATGGGGTCTGGCCCACTTGGTCTCACGTGCCGCGTGAGCACGTGGACATGCTCTAGCGCAAGTTTGAGGTACGTATTTAAAATTTTTATATACATGTATTTAAAAAATTTTAATCAGCTTGATTATTATTAGTACTGATATTATTATTTTGTAGGCTCGCTATACTTGTCCACAGGAGCAGAGGCCATTCATTTACAATACGTGGGAGGCCATTTCCCAGTAGAGGTATAACTATTAGCTGGGGCAGGCCCGGGCACAAGCGATGGCCCGAGCTGGGGCCACAACCATAGCAGAGACTCGGGGATACGACCCCGATTGGATTACTCCAGAAATTTAGGATCGGCTCGTGTCGATATAGTCGACCGAGCAATGGCAGGAGGTATCACGGATCATGGCTAGAAATCACATGTCGGGGGGAGGAGCGTGTCACACTGGTGGCTTTGTTTCATTTGTCGTGCACGCAAGACACGTGGTAAGTATTATACCTTATTTTGAATTATATATTTTATTTGTTACTCTGTGTACTAATTAATGTATTTGTTTTGTAATTGTAGACGATGGTGATGGATGACGGGACTATCCAGCGACCCTCCCCGATGGAGGTGTTTGAGCGGACTCACCATAGAGGATATGAGACGGGGGAGTACATCGACACTTGCGTTGCAGTCATCATGGTAAGTATATTTGTTTTAATTATATATTATTTATTTATATATATGGCTTTGCTGATAGTGGCCATGCGCGAGCCGTGCTTGGTCCACTTGGGGCACAGACCCCTTCGGCAATCGGTGAGCGGCCCTCCACCTCCAGGATTAATGATCAAAACATGAGGATATCGACACTGGAGGAGACGATCGGATGATAGAGTGAGATGATGGCTCATCAGAGTCAGACGATGGCTCATCAGAGTCAGACGATGGCTCAAATGCATGCCATGCTGAGACAGATGACATATCAGTCTAGCGGTGTACACTCAGATCCATCATCATCGACTCAGTCCACGCCGGTGTACACTCAAGCACTCCAGACCCCGCCGTATGATCCCGACCTTCCTCCACCGTTATAGTGAACTTTTATTGTTTTATGACATGATTAACTTGGATATTGACTTGTTATATACTTGTTACTTGGATAGAGTTACTTGTTTTGTGACTTGATATATTGATTTGTATCGTGTTGATATGATACTTTTGATTTGTATATTTTATAATTATAATTATAAGTATAATTATTTTGATGTATATCTGGGTGTATCTGTGATGTGTGTGCGAATGTATGTGTATTTGAATGAATGTGTTTATGAGTGTGTGAGTTATGTATCAGGTTATAAATGTATCAATGAAAATTTCTAATTTTAAATTTCTCAGTTAACATCATCAGCAACGACCTTCCCACGGTCATCCGTGTGAAAGCTATTGCTGAAAGTGTATCGTAATACTTGGGCCGCAAACTTAAGGCCGTTGTTGATGAACAATAGCAATGACTTATCAACAGCCTTTCAGCAAAGGCATTGCAACAACGTGACGGCTGTTGCTGATGGTAATATCTGCAACAGTCGACGCCATTGCAGAATCATTGCTGATAAAATTAGTAGCAATAGCCGTGCCTCGTTGCTGAGCCGTGGTTGATGATGTATCAACAACGGGTAAAACTCGTTGCGGAATCATTGCAGATTCGTTGTTAAGTTATCAGGTACGCGATCTTCTGCAACGACTGCATTGCAATGGGAGCAGCCGTTGCTGGCCGTTGCTTATGCTCGTTATTCCAGTAGTGAAGAGGTAAAGAGAGGCATCAAGGTAAGAACCCCTTTCGTAAGATTAAGCCTAACTACAGTACTGCAAATGAATGCATAGGCCAAGAAAACTAACAATCAACGGATATTTAACATTCTTGATTTCATAAGTGGTGACAAATCAAGATTCCAACTTATAATCTTTGCAAGTATACCATGTTAAGATATTTTGATGGGTGATATGAATCACAAGGTTAAGGACATTGATCATTACACATATAATTGATAACTAAAAGAATATGTCAATTGTTGGCCTAAGATTTTCAACATTGGTCTTAATCTCGGTTTTGATGATAACAAATATGGAACTAATATTTGAGCAAAAAATATTTTCAGGTTACATATCGATTTGCATGGGACGTCCCCAATCGAAAAAATCATAAAAAATCAAGAATCAAAGGCTTCGGAGTCGAGCATGTCAAAATTAGTTTAGGACTAATTTCTTTTATTGTAAATATTCCTAAACCTTAGTTTGATGTCCTCATTGAGTTCACAATCCAAAAAATCGAACTCTGAAAACTTAAAAACTAGAAAAATCAAAAAACGGTCTTGAAGATTTCTAAGTATAGGGGGCTCCTTGGAGGGCTACATAATTTAGATATTTTTTTGCCATTAAAAGACTCAATAATTGTTCCTTAGGTAAAAAAAAATTAAAGACATATTTTAAAGAAATTTTAAGAAACCGTTAACCTAAAAAAATAAGCCTTGAAAGGCTAGAAACCTCAAACTACCAAGAATTCTCAGAATGCCCCCAGCTAGTTTTTTTGAAAAACTATCTAGAATTTCCAAAATGTTCCCAAACGGCTCTTTTTCAAATTAATGAAGGTTTGAATGACTCTTTGCTTTCATACCCCAATACCAACTCTATAAATACATCCAAACTCCCTTCCTAAGGCCCCCAACTATTCATTGATCCATTCTAACAATATTTAGGGCCTTTCTTGAGTCATTTCTCTCAAACCTTAGCTTTGAGCTTCTACCTCCTTGATTGAGCCTTTCAACCTTGTGTTTCATCATCAAAGGCATCAAGAGAAAGCTAGGATCTTGTGTTGGAGCTAAGTATTATATTGATTGTGTTTTTGCTCCATTTATATTTGTATTTTGTTGTTATTCTCATTGTATATCAAGTTGTGAAAACTTAGGGTGCTAGGTTTGTGTATATGATGGTAGCCTTGGTATAGAGGCTTAAATCCATCGGTGTAAACTTAGTTTGCTAGGATTAGTTTTGTAGTCCTTAGACTAAGAGGTGTTGGAGGTACTCTCGGGTGTGAGAGTAATCCTCGGTTGTGAGGGTTAGTGCCTTAGCTTGTAAATCCTCTTGTAGGATACACTTATTCTAGTAAACTAGAGTTTGAAATCCTAAGCGGGGTGCTTAGGTAGTGGAGTAGGCATTGGGGTCGAACCACTATAAATTCATTGTGTTAGCATTGCTCTTGTGCGTGTTTGATTACTTGTTATTTATCTTGCTTTTGCTTGCTATTAAATTATGATTTGCCTAAAGTAATCAAGAAATGGTTAAAACCGAATTTAGGCTAAAGTTTTAGTTAGCACACTATTCACCCCCCTCCAGTGTGGTTATTCAACTTTCATTTGGTATCAGAGCAGGTTGTGGATTGAGATTTCACCATCTCGTCTACATCTAGCCTTGATCCTAGAATGACACTAGAGAGTATAGCGTTTGCACCACCTAGGTTTGATGAGGTAAATTTTGGTGTTTAGAAGAGTAGGATGTATACATTTCTTAAAACACAAAGTTTATATCTATGGTGCTTGCTAAAGAATGAATATGTTGAGCCCACCATTGACATTAATGAATGGACTCAAGAACAAGTTAGATTGTTTGAAGTGAATGCTAAAACAATGCACTTTCTATATTGCTCATTCTCAAATGATATACTTGAAAAGGTTATGCATTATTCATCCACATTCGCTATTTGGGCTTGTTTAAACATGCTATATAACTATGCAAAAATCGAGGAGCTTATCACTTTAGATGAGGGTGGTGATGACAATTGTCATCCCCCTAGTACTAACATAGTTTTTGAAGCTCATAATGTCTTTAGTCAAGGAGCACTAAAAATCGAAAGAGGAAGGTTATATACTACTTGTGCAAGGAAAAGGGGCACCTTAAAAAGAATTATCCTTCCTTGAAGAAAAGAGTCAAGAGGAGAACAAGTGATTCAACATCCACCTACGAATCACATGAAGCACCTTCTTGTCGTGATGAAGAAGCTACATCTCACCTATGCCTCATGGGATTCAATGATGAGGTAAAATCTTCAACTTCTCATAATCATGAAAAATTTGATAGTGATGGTAGCTCTTGTAGTTCCCTTAACATGTCTTATGAGGAGTTAGTAGAATAATGTTAAAAAATATATGCCATGCTTTTAAAGAAAAATAAGGAAATTAAAAAGATAAAAAAGTAAAACTCTAAAATTAGTTCTCATGTATATGCTTTAGAATTAGAAAATGAGAAAACGAATACTAGCTCATTTAATCCTTGCCATGATGATTTGAAGCTAGAAATTAAAGAGTTGAAAAGCCAAAATAATAATTTGAAAATTGAGAATAATGAAATGATAATTCAAAATTCAAAATTTAGAAATGAAAATGAAAATTTGAGAACTAAAAATAATGAGTTGGAAAATAGATTAAAGCATGAAAAGAATTATTTCAAAAGTGATTCCAAGATTGAGAATGAGAACTTGAAATTTGAAAATGTGAAAATCAAAAATGAAAATTGCATGTTGAAATCTCAATTACATGTCTTACATAAGTCTATGAATGATTTCAAAAATGAGGTTTTGATCTTGAGTAGGAAAGTTAATGTTGCTTCTTTTAAGAACTCTAGAAATCAAAATATATCATTTAGAAAATCTCAAAAGAAGAATGTTTATTTTAAGAATGCTCATGCTCATCATAGTTCACATGTCAAGCATTCTAATGTTAGATCTCATGTCCATAACAAAAATGAAAAGAAGTTTAATGGACATTACCTTTGTTGTGGTATTTTTGATCATGCTATCTATGATTGCGCATTGAAGAGAAATCCAAGTGTTGCTAGGATACTTTAGATTCTAAGGTCAACTCACCCCCAAGGACCCAAAGCTATTTTGGTACCAAAAGTCTCATCTTCTTTTGTAGGGGGAGCTACCACACATGGGTAAAGGAAATTGAAGAATTGAAGTTGATCATGAACTTGAATGAAAAATCCATCATTGGTTGCAACTTCAAGTCATCATGATGCCTAAGGTATGAACAAGTAGCATCTTAAGTAATCCAATATCATCTCCTTACTTTGCTTTGTTCTATTCAAGTTGGTGTGTATGATACTTGTGTAATTCGAGTAGATTTTATCCGCTCTTGATATGGTTTTATCAATTTTTTTTTTTTTGGTTTTCCGGTCTCTTCGGAGACCTATGTAGCCTATAACGGGTTCATGCGATCTTGCGGTTCTAAATCGTAGGCTAATTGTGGCCTTTCGGTTTTCAACCAATAGAAAGGATTGGAGATCTTAATTTTTCAAATATTTCATACTTTGAGATCTCTTGATTCATTATGGTATCATAATGCTTCCTTTTGAAATGAATCCTTACTATATAGCTTGGTTGAGACTTTTGAATGAAACCTTGCACTTAACCCTTGCTATTCAGTATACTAACTTGCTAGTAGTCACATATTTCCATTATGCTTCTAATGGTTGTTGCTTGCAAGTTATCAAAAAATTGATGAAAGACTAATAGATTGAAATTGGAATGAGAGTTGACAAGTTTGGTAAAATTTATCATAAATGAGGTATGATCTTGACTTTTATTAAAATAGAATTTAATTACCTCAATAATTATGCTTGAATGATTTCTTTATACTCATGATTGATTATGCATGATAAATGTTTGAAGTTTCATGAGTAGGAATTTTTTTGATAACTTAGGCCACTTCATGATGTTGATATTGAATAAAATCGGACTAGGTTAAAATCCTTCATTAGAGACTTCATTTTAAGTTAAAAGTTGATGAACATGTTTAGATGTGTTAATGATTCATTGCAATGCATTTAAATTTGAAAAAACATGGGTAGATGAACAAGGTGATAACTAGATCACTTTAGAGGACTTAAACTCGAAAAGTTTGGTCCAAGTCAACAAATTGACTTGGACAATTCATTTTAAGTCCAAACTCCATAAATATGTTTAGGAATAGGTATGATGTAATATCCTAGGTATTTTTATTCTTTTCCTTATTGGTTGTGTTTGCCAGCCTAGCGGTTTAGTTCGAAGTCGAGCCGAGTCAACTCATGGTCCGGTGCGGGTTTGCAAACTCGAGTAAGTAAGAATATGAGTTATGTAATTTTGCTTGTGTAGATTAATTTATTTAATTTTTATGTTGTGTATGTATGATTGTTTAATTATGTCGCATGTGGGTGTGCATGTATTAGATGGCTATGTGGAGAATAGGATTAATTAAGTTAATTTAAGTTAGTGGGTTCGGGTTCAGCACTTCGGCTTGAGGCAGATGCGGGTTGGATAAAGGGTTTAGAGGGGTTAGGGTTGAGGAGGGAGTATAAAAACCCCTCCCCTTGGCTTGTGGCTCCCTATTGGAGCTGCACAAGCCATTGAGGGAAGATCGCAACCACCAACCGCCCTCCCTTCCTCTCTCTCGCAGCCGTCAAGCCAAGCCGATCAGCTGCCGAGCCTTCCCCTCTTCTTCCTCTTCTTCATTTCCTTTGGAGCCAAGCCAAGAGGAGCCGACTTGAAGCTGCTAGCCCCTCTCTCTTCCTCTCACCCTCTCTTCAAGCCGGCGGCTTGGAGTGAGCCCCCCTATTCTTTCTTTGAATCGACCCATCAATTCTTGAAGCCGATTCGAGGGCCGTTGTTCGGGGTTTCTTCTCTCATCATCCTTCCTATTCGGGTGAGTGGTTTTACCCTCATTCTTTTCGGGTTTCTTCGGATTCTTGAAGCCGATCTTGAAGGCTTGGATGTTCTTGAATGTTTTTCGTTGATCTCATAAGTTTTTGTCATTCTTTTTTATTGTTGTGTTTGAGGAGACCCTAAACCCTTCCCTATGGGGTTCACGCAGCAGCCCTAGGACGACCCTAGGGGTGCTCGGTCAAGGGTGGAGTAAGGGTGCCCTCAAGGTGTTCGATGAAATTCTCAAGTGAGAGATTTTGGTTATCATGTAGTTTATGTCTTGAATTGTTTATTAAAATGAGTTTTTATATGTTCAAGCATGCTTAGTATTTAATCTGTGATTTTTAGAAAAATCATGTTTTTACAAATTATGGATCTTGATGTTGATGTCATGAAGGTTCTTGAAAGATGGATTCTTGATCATGGTGTTTGTTCTTGTTTATGGTGTTGTTGGTGCTTGTTAGCCTTATTTAAAGATTGTGAAATTTGAGAGATTTATCTCAATATTAGTATTCTATTTTGATGATAATTAAGGATATAATTTTTGTAAATTTCAGATTTATTTTCATGCTACGATGAAAATTTAATGTTGCTGGAATTTCATGCTGAGAATAATGAATCTGTGCTATTTTTTAAAATACTTGTTGTAGTGCATGTATTTATCTGAACATAGTCATGTAACCTATCGTTTCGACTAGAAAATATAGTTTGGAAACATAGGACACACTTTGGAGACCTGATTCGGATTAGATACATCAGTTTTAGGCACGACAGTAAGCTAAAACAAAATCCTAATCTTGGTGATATAAATTTTAATTGCATAATTAAAATTGGGCAAAGGGTTAGCATAATCTGTTATGAACCAACAAGTAAAATTTATGCATGAAACAAAACCACACAGGTTATGACATTACAGGTCTAGGAGTTAGGGTCGGGTATTGGAGTGTTGAGATGTCTTCCAATAAGGACACCCATAAGACACCGTAGGAGAGACTTGACTTAGGTCATGTTGCGTCATATCTTTATGAATGGCGGAGAGGCTCATTGAGGAGCCGGATTGTGGGCTAGGCCCGGGAGATTAGATGGCTAATTCCCAATCTGTGTAACAAGTTCGATTGAGCAAATTTCGACTGTTCTGATTAGCCTCGTGGGATAAGTTCAGAGGGTCTACCCGATTACTCCTGTGATATTTGAAATGGGCAAGTTCGGATGGATGAATCTCGATTGTCCCTACGTGTCTCGTGGAGCAAGTTCGGAGGGCCTTCCCGATTGCTCCCGAGTTTCGTTATACTAGGATAAGTTCGGATGACCTTCTTGGTTATCCTAGTATGTGTTGTTGCCTTAGGATATGATAGGCTTAGGCCTGTTGATCTTCACCGTTTGGGTGTTGAGTGCCTTCGGGCAGGTGGTGGCCAGATGGCATGTTAGCTGGTCACTCCCTTGTGATATTTTTCTGCTAGAGTCAGGAGTTTTGATTTACGCATCTTACCTGTGTTGTTTTTTCATGAGGGTTGGTAGAATCGTTCACTGAGTTCTTTTGAACTCATCCGTTGTCGTTGTTTTGTTTTGCAGAGCCTGACCGGTGAGATGGACTGGAGCACTTGGCGCAGCTGGAGGGCAAAGGAGCCATATGATCTCATAGCAATCATAGTTAGGGGTCGTAGTCGAGTCTGTAGTAGTTGTCATGCACTTTTATTTTAGTATTTTGGAGTTGTAGTCCCGTGGGGACATTCATATTTTTATTTAGATTTTATTTAAATATTAGTACTGATACTCTTTGATTCATTTTATTGTGCACTCGAGCTTTTGACAAAAACTATATTGTTTAATGAATTCTGTCTTTGTTTCTCTTTATAAATAAAACTGTTGTTTCTTTCTGTTATCTTTTATGAGTTGACATGTGCATGAGTTAGGCTGCGGGGTATAGTCACGTATACCCTGGCCGATCATGTGACCTTGAGTTTGGGGCGTGACATATGACATGTTTCCATGCTTTTAAAATGAAAAATTCATATGGATATGGATAAAATGACATAGAGACCATTTCATGATAACCTCTTTTGAACCAAGTTGACCCAAATCATCAAATTGACTTAGTGGTCTCATTTTTAATTCATATTTGAGGAAACATGTTTAGATTTAATCATATTAGGTGTCCATAGGTTTAAATTTGAATAGTCATGAGTAAATGATAAGATTGACACTTAGCAAGTTTCATGATAACTAGCTTATTTTGAATGAAATCATGCTAGGTTGATATATTGACTTAAGGACATAATTTTTATCTCAAACTTGACATACACTCTAGCTTTAGATGACCATTATGTGGTGTCATAAAAGTTTAAATGAAAACTGAACACATTATGAAAAATAATTGAAAATTAAGAAAATGTCATTGAAATTTTAATATTTTAGTATTTTCAGTTATTTCTAGAAAAATATAGAAAACTGATTTTGCGATGATTCTTAAAACCACACTAATTGAAAAATCTAGTTTGTTGTGTAAAAAATTCAAAAAGATTCATCAAGAATATGATTTATAGTGAAATTTTGAAGTTGGATTTCGGAAATACAAAGTATCACTTATTTGAAATACCCACTTTTCCGATATTTTGATTTTTCGTCAAAAACTTTAAATGAAAACTCACGTATACCATTTTGGTTCAATGTCTAATATCATTCACATCATTGCTTGAGTAAAATCATTTCTAGGAATGATTTTGATAACTTGAATGATAGCTAGAAATATCAATTTTTTCATTGAAATCAAGATATAATGGAAAACGAATTTAAAATTTCATTTTGAGCCTAAACTTTACAAACATGTTTAGATTTACTAATGTTAGGTGTTTATGTGTTTAAACTTGAAAAACCATGAGTAAATGATAAGGTTGATGCTTAGCTAGATTCATGTTAAAAGCTTGTGTTTGAATGAAATCGTGCTAAGGTCATATTTTGACCGAGACTTGAATTTAAGCATGATGCCTGAACTTGGAGTTTATTTATCATTTCTTGCTATCATGTATGTTTTAGTCTCATATTAGATATTTGGTTTTCATCCATTTGGTTAAGATCTTCATGCTTCATGAAAAATATTTTAGAGTCTCAACTTTAATTAGATTGACTTTTTCTTTTTGATTGATGTCAAAAGGGGGAGAAAAATATAGGTTAAAAGGAAGATAATATAGGAAAACCATGCATATAAATAGGGGGAGTTTATTTTCATAGATATGCATGTTGATAGGGGAAAAATCTCATAATTAACTTCCTTTGTGCGTATATGAAAATATTTTCTTAAGGTTGTTTGTCATCATCAAAAAGGGGGAGATTGTTGACCTAAGGTTTTCAACCTTGGTTTTAATCTCGATTTTGATGATAACAAACATGCAACTAATGTTTGAGCAAAAAATATTTTCAGATTACATATCGGTTTGTAGGGGTGGCAATTAGAACCGGTTAACCGAATCGCAAAATTCAGTTTTGGATAATGGTTTTGCGGTTCGATTTTGGTTTCGGTTAGTGAAACGCAAAACTATTTTAAAATGGTTCCGTTTTGTTTACTGGGTCACGGATAATCAGTAACCGAAATCGGTTATAAGTTTCAATTTTGGTTACCGATTATTCGCGATTAATCGGTACCCGAAACCGTTAAAATATAAGTTATTGAATTATTTAAATCCAAAACCCGTTACTACTATCCACTAACTCATCTACCCATTACCTTATGTATAAAACTTGAACCTAACCCTAATTTTTCCTCAGCCGACACTCCCGAGTCCTGAAACCCGACTCCCACCTTCACCACTTGTCCCTTAATCGCTCGCAGTCGCCGCCGCCTCGGCCCTCTATCAACTCAATCGCCGCTGCCTCAGCCCTCCATCGACTCCCCGTACCCCCTTGGCCCTCCATCGACTCAATCACTCGCAGTCGCCGCCGCCTCCCGATAACCGACTCCCAACTCCCACCTTCACCACTAGTCCCTTGATCGCTCGCAATCGCTCCCTCCATTGACTCCCCGTCCCCGTATCGACTCAATCGCTGAATTGCTCATAGTTGCCATCGCCTCGGCCCTCCATCGACTCAATCATTGCTGCCTCAGCCCTCCATCTACTCCCCGTACCCCCTTGACCCTCCATCGACTCAATCACTCGTAGTCGCCGCCGCCTCCCGACAGTCGACTCCCACCTTCACCACTTGTCCACTGGAGTACTTGATCGCTCGCAGTCGCCCCCTCCATTGACTCCCCGTATCGACTCAATCGTTGAATCGCTCACAATCGCCGCCGCCTTGGCCCTCTATCGACTCAATCGCCGTTGCCTCAGCCCTCTATCGACTCCCCCATTGGACATCAACTGTTTACTTTAATGGATATTCACCACTGTTTTATTTTACTTCAATTTACTTTAATTTTTGAATCGATTATCCGTTTACTACCGATTAGTAAACGAATAACCAGTTCTATCCGAACCGAAAAATTCAGTTTCGATTATCTGCTGATAATCAAAATTGAGTCGATTTCGGTTTCGGATATAGATTTTTAAAACCGATCAATTTTGGTTTTGGTTAACCTCCAAAAGTGCGGTTAATCGAACCGTTGCCATCCTTATCGGTTTGCATGCGACGTCCTCAATCGGAAAAATTATGAAAAATAAAAAATCGAAGGCTTCAGAGTCGAGCATGTCATAATTAGTTTAAGACTTAATTTCTTTTATTGTAAATGTTCCTAAGCCTTTGTTTGATGTCCTCATTGAGTTCATAATCCAAAAAATTGAATCCCGAAAACTTAAAAACTAGAAAAATAAAGAAAACAATCTTGAAAATTTCTAAGTATAGGGGGCTCCTTAGAGGGCTACATAATTTAGATATTATTTTTTCATCAAAAGACTCAATAATTGTTCCTTAGGTAAAAACAAATTAAAGACATATTTTTAAGGAATTTTTGGAAACCGTTAACCTAAAAAAATAAGGCTTGAAAGGCAAACTACCCAGAATGCCCCCAAAAGACTCTTTTTCAAATTAAAGAATGTTTGAACGACTCTTTGCTTCCATACCCAATACCAACTCTATAAATACACCAAAAACTCCCTTCCTAAGGCTCCCAACTATTCATTGAGTCATTCTAACAATATTTGGGGTCTTTCTTGAGTCATTTCTCTCAAACCTTAGCTTTGAGCTTCCACCTCTTTGATTGAGCCTTCAACCTTGCGTTTCATCATCAAATGCATCAAGAGGAAGCTAGGATCTTGTGTTGGATCTAAGTATTATATTGATTGTATTTTTGCTCTATTTATATTTGTATTTTGTTGTTATTCTCATTGTATGTCAAGTTGTGAAAACTGGGTGCTAGGTTTGTGTGTATGGTGGTAGTCTTGGTGTAGAGGCTTAAATCCATCGGTGTAAACTTAGTTTGCTAGGGTTAATTTTGTAGTACATAGAATAAGATGTGTTGGAGGTACTCTCGGGTGTGAGAGTAATCCTCGGTTGTGAGGGTTGGTGCCCTAGCTTGTAAATCCTCTTGTAGGATACACTTAATCTAGTAAACTAGAGTTTGAAATTCAGAGCGAGGTGCTTAGGTAGTGGAGCAGGTATTGAGACTGAACCACTATAAATTCATTGTGTTAGCATTGCTCTTGTGCGTGTTTGATTACTTGTTATTTATCTTGCTTCTGTTTGCTATTAAATTGTGATATGTCTAAAGTAATCAAGAAATGGTAAAAACCGAATTTAGACTAAAGTTTTAGTTAACACACTATTCATCCATCTTCTAGTGTGATTATTCAACTTACATCAATAACCTTTTAAAAAATTGAATACCCAAATTAGTGAAAATGATTTTGGCAAATGTCATGCTAATTTACATATACCATAATATTTTTGGCTATGTTGATGCTTCCAAAATATAATCTAAAGTGAATCATATAGAATTTAGATGGTCATAATATGCATAATGATTTTAAACAAAATATGGATCAACATTTTGGATTTACATAAAATCAGTCAAACTAGATAATGTTATGCTCAATAAAAAAGTGTAAATCGAGGGCACACCATTGATAATCTAAAGTATATCATATATAATTGACGAAATTACATTATCTAAAAAATAAATATTTATTTCACATCCTTTTCTCCCTCCTCATCTCCCTCATAATCTCTTATTCCTCTCCTAACAATGTCCTCCTCCTTCCTCCTACTCTATTGTTGATGACCACCCCCTCCTCTCCCCCCTCATCCTCCCTCATCCTCCCTGCTTCGTCGCTGACCTCCTTGTTGGCTGAAGATTTTTAACCTAGGTCTTAATCTCGTTTTGATAATAACAAACTTGAATCTAATATTTTATGGAGAAATAATTTTATGTTTCAAGTCAAGTAGCATGTGACGTCTGCAATCGGAAGATCAACGCAAAATCGAAGAAAATTCTCAAGGACGTGGATCGGTGCTCTAAAAGCAAATAAGACATAGAGTCTAGGTTTTTGGATCTAGATGTATTTATCCTTGTAATGCTTGATGATGATGAAAGAAATCAAATTCGAAACCAAAACCCGAACTCGCGGTGAAACTACAAATATAGTGAAGTTTTAATCGCATGGTTGATCGATCGTCGATCGATGATTGATTGGTGATTGATCGACGACTGCAATTGTCGACTTTTCACCTGTTGCATGTCGTTGAACTCGAGCCTCACTTCATGGTTTCTCTGTATAAGTGGGTTCCCAGCCTTCTATTACCCTCCTCATGATCCTTGAGCCATCTTTTGATAATCCATAAGCTTTGATCGAGCGATTCATTCAAAACCTTTTGAGTCATAACTTTTTGATACTTGTCTTATCCTTGAAAGATTCATCATCAAAGGTATCAAGAGGAGACATTACTTTAAGTTTTGAGCTAATTAAGTATTATTTTAAGTATTTGTTACTCCATTTTAATTATATTTTGACTGGTTTTTGTTGTCATTTTAAGTGTTACAATTGACCTAGGTTGTTAGGTTAAGATTT
The DNA here is from genome assembly GCA_034359265.1 of Canna indica. NCBI lineage: Eukaryota > Viridiplantae > Streptophyta > Magnoliopsida > Zingiberales > Cannaceae > Canna > Canna indica. The sequence continues at coordinate 72,243,456 of CP136890.1, forward strand.
GAGTGGCGGCCGCTTTGGTGTAGAGACATAATTCCAGTTATGTACACTAGGTTTAGGGTGCCTTTGGAGCTTGAGATGGGAAGGTGCCTTTAGGGAGAATCTTGCGATCTTCGTGTAAATCTTCATTGTAGGAAACCTAAATAATTAATGAATTTGGTTAAAACCCTAAGCGATGAGCTTAGATAAGTGGATTTAGGCTTGGTTAAAGCCGAACCGCTATAAATCTTATCGTGTTAGCATTACCCTTATTGTTTGTTCTTGATTGATCATTTTGCTTCCACACGTAGTTAATTTAATTGTGGTTTGCCTAATTTTCCAAGTAACACACATATATATATATATAAAGAAACAACATGCCAATTCCGCCTAAATTTTTCCCACTCAATTTTTTTCCACATAAATGTTTTCCACTCAAAATTTTCTCTTTGATCTTCCACTTATATCCTTGTTATTTTAATTTTATTTCTTATTTTTACCCCCACTTAGATCCCCAATCTAGCTCGCTTAAAGTTTTCTACCGTACTCTCTCTCTCTCTAAACAAAATCAATTTTTTACTAAGATTTGCAGCTCAAATTAATCTCTCTCTCAACAAAATAAATTTTTATTAGGGTTTGTAAGTACACTCCTCTCTCTCTCTCTGTGTCAAAAGTTTTATCAATTTGTTTTAAAAGCAAACTACTTATTGTAGGGTTCACGAAGCAAACAACACCTTAGGGTCGTATGTACTTTTCCTTCCTATTTCCCTCTCTATTACACACTATTCATGTTTGAGAGTCGGGGTTTTTCAGTCTGATCTGGTGTATCTCCTTGTTTGGTTCAACGCAGGTGGGGGGGGCCTGCAAAAGACACTCCGACTCCCAAGTTAGGGTGATTTCAAGGTGAAGGTGTATGGAATTGGAACTTAGGATTACGTGGGTGCATCGTGTCTGTATATATTGCAGGTAGAGGTGATCATGTTGCCCGGTAATCTTGCTAGGATTATTGCCCAGAATGGGTCGAGGCTAATCCTAAAGATGACGAGTTTATGATGGTATATTCCTCGTTATAAGGGAGGACGTAGGAGTTCATATTTGGCCGGGTGGATCCCCCGGATAGATCTGTTTGACTTGGCTTTAGTCTGGCTCAAAGGCGTTGCTTGGGCGTAGTCCCCTACGCAGGGCCGCGTGGTTTGATTTGGAATAACATGTGGGGTGCTGCTGGGTCTACTCCGATCGGACCCAATAGTTCTAATCCACTCCACACACACAATTTAATCTATTTATAAGAATAGTTTATATGTAATTCCAAGCCAAATTCTATGGTACACACACTCTCTCTAAATAGAAGTAAATTTTTACTAGGGTTTGTCGGCACTCTCACACACACTCTCAAATGTTGTATCATTTTTTAAAAAAAGCAAACTACTTTTTGGGGAGAACTGCATATTTGGCCTTATAAGTTGTTAATTTTTTGAATTTTAGTCATATAAGTTTCATTTTGGTATTTTCGGTCTTATAAGTTTGTTCTGTAGCATAGATTTGGTCCTATTCGTGATGTCTGTTAACTCTCCGTCAATGTGGACTAACGTCGTTCATACACGTTGACATATTTGGTCCTATAAGTTTAATTTCATTCAGTCCTATATGTTTGCCCCGTAGCACAGATTTGATCTTATATGTTTGCCCTGTAGCACAGATTTCGTCCTATCCGCGATAGTCCATTGACTCTCCGTCCATGAAAAAATAAACGACGTTATATATGTCCATGTTGACGGAGTTAATAGACCGTCATGGATAAGACCAAATCTATATGACGGACCGACATATAGATAAGTTTGTATGTTAACTCCGTAACATAGATTTGCTCTGTAACATATATAAGTTTTAGGGGTGAGTTCGGGACGGGACGGGATGGGTCGGGATTTGGTATGTCCCGGTCCCGTCCTGGTTTTGAGTCGGGACATAAATATATGTCCCGGTCCCGAATACGAAGCATCCCGATTTTGTCCCGTCCCAATTTTTTTGGGATGGGATCGGGACGTCCCGAATTTATTAATATTGTTTTTCCCAAAAAAATAATATTATATATTTAATATTACTTATATTATAAATCGGGCCGGGACGGGACAAACTCGATTTTTTTATATCGTCCCGGTTTTTGAGCAGGACTGACATATTTGTCCCAGTCTCGTCCTGATTTTGAATCGGGATAAGATTTTTCTCGAATTTTTGGGTTGGGCCGGACCGGGACGGTTGAGACGTCCCGACCCGAGTGAGAGACGTCCCGACCCGTGCTCACCCCTAATAAGTTTGCTTCATAACGTAGATTTGATCCTATTTATGACGGTCCGTTAACTCCGTCAATATGGACATAACGTCGTTTATTTTTTCGTAGACAGAGAGTTAACGGACCATCATGGATATAATCAAATTTTTGCTATGAGGCAAATATATTAGATCAAATTTGTGCTACGGGGCAAATATATATGACCAAATATGTGCTATGGGACAAATATATATGACTGAAAATTTTGAAGTAAAATTTATAGGATCAAATATGTAACGTGTATGAACGCCGTTAGTCCACATTAACGGAGAGTTAACGAACCGCCACGATAGAATCAAATTTGTACTAAGGAGCAAATTTATAGGACTAAAAATACTAAAATAAATTTTATAAAATTAAAGTCTAAAAAATTAAAAATTTATAGGATTAAATCTGCACTTTTTTCCTACTTTTTTAGGATTCTCTGAGCAAACTTTTTGGTTCACGTGTATTTTCTTTCTCTCTCTTTGTTGAACGTACAAGAATAGTTTATATGTAATTGATTTGTATTTTGATAAACTAATCGAAATAAATATATGTTGCAAGCTACTTTATGTAGGGTTCACGGAGCAAAATTTTAAGTTCATAAGTACTTTCCCTCTCTCTTGTATTTCTCACATAATTTAATCTACATCACGTTAGGTTAGAGTTGTCTATTTTGTTCAAAATGAATCAAATTAAATCGAACTAAACTAAATAATTTACATAATTATTAAATTGAATTAAATTGAAATAATATTCGAAATGAACCAATTGGTTTAATTACTTCCTTTGGAGAAACGGTTTAAATTGAAATTAATATTAAATTTTAATTTATAAATATTAATATATAGAATACTACTTAGTAAATAAAATTTTTGTTTTTTTAATTAGTTACATAAAAAAGAATGCATTACAATTCATACATAAAATAATTATCTAAATATTTTAACCATCTAAGCGATTGAAGGTTGATGGATTTTTTATATATAATTATTTTAAAATATATAATTTCAAAATAATTTGATTTTTAGTTTGGCTTGATTTACATAATTGGAAAATTGAATTTAAACTGAATACTAAAAATTGTGTGTTAAACTGTAAAATTATTTTAGGATTACCGCTACAGTAAGGAAATTATGCTTACAAACTAAGTTTGAAAATTAAAGTATTGTTGCCTTCAAATCTACCGCTTGAATGGCTTGGAACATTGAATAAAATGTTTCGTCTTTTTTCTTTCAAATCAACAATTAATTATTGCAATCAACTGGTTTAACGTTGATGAGCTTTGGTAAGCACATAGTAGATAGGGATCGACCGTCCACTTTTGGTTTGATCTTTCCAACTTTCTTGAAATTATGTTATTACCAATCACAGTAATGCTACCGATATTTTATGGCTATCAATATACACTGGATCTTGGGAGCTTCAGCTCTAATATCTAAGCGTGATGGACAGTTTTTGCAAAAGGGACGGTAAGACCATTATTGATTCAAGCTTGAAACGACGGAAAAGTAAGGTATAGTGAAAATGTAAATGAAACTTAGAGCAAATGAAAGACCAAACTATAGTAGTATTTCTGTCTGAGAATTGAAGTAGTTCAATTTAACTCGGTGTCTCTATTGGTCAGGTAATAAAATATGGAACTTAGATTATCTGAAACATGTCGTGTCTGTATTTATTGCAAGTGGAGGTGATAACGTCGTCCGATCATCTCCCATGAATATTGCTCAAAATGGGTCGAGGCTGATCCTGGAGATGACGGGCTTGTAATGGCGTATCCCTCGTGATAAGAAAAAACGTGGATGTTATTATTTGGCCAAGTTGAGCCCCCGAGCGTATCTTCAAGTTAGTCGCTGAGTACTACACAGTCCTCAGTGGTGTGTCCATAGGTGTCATGGAAGATGCACTTCTTGCTCATATTGATATTCGGTGGTAGCTTTTGATTTCCCACGTTGGCAGGATATATGTCACGAAGGATGATTTCCTTCCTAGTATTGAAAGGAGTGTACATTTCAAATCGGGCATTCGGGTGAGGTGGTGACCTTGGCCCTCTGCCATTGTTCTGCTCGTGGCGGTTGCGGTCTTCGTTTTTTTTGTTTACCTTTTTGGATTTTTTTATCTTCGACAGCGGCTTTGAGATTATACATGTCGGCATTTTTAGCTTCTCGGAGTTCTTTCATCTTTATGAAGATAACGAGTTTTTCCTAGAACTCGGCCATGTCCTTGGGCTCATTTGTCAGGGCGATTTGGTCGGCAAAGTATCCGGGCTTTAGCCCGAGTTTGATGGAATAGAATTTGACTTGAGGGTTGAGGTTGGGGATGTCAGTCGCTATGACCTGAAACCTGCATATTGCCCCTGCCTAACATAGTAGAGGGCATCCTCCGTCTTGTGGTAGACCTGCAATGTGGTGAACCGGTTGAGGAAGACACAGGAGAGGTCTTCGAAGGAATGAAAAGACCTCGTTGGAAGGGAGGCAAACCATAACAAATCGGTTTTCCACGTGGGAAAAGCTCTGTAAAGTGCAAGGTCAATTACTCCGTGGTTGAGCATCATGGTCCTGAACGTCGTCAGGTGCAGTGTAGGGTCGCCTGTACCATCGTAGGGCGTCAGGATGGTTGGCAACTTACTATTCCATGGGAGGCAGGATGTGATTATGTGTTTGGTGAAAGATCCTACGTCGATAGGAAGGGCAATCCCGGCCTTCCTCGCTTCGGGATCTTCCTCTTTATATGGATGGGGGTATTGGAGACCTCATCGCGAAGGATGAAAATCGATCTCCTCCTTTATGAGTGATTGCTTTCCTCGTGCTTTGAGCGGTGATGTTCATGGTTAGCCAGGGGGTTGTTCCCGGGGTCATGTCAGGCTGTCAGCATATCGACTTGGGCTGCTAACTATTGGTTCTTTGCTTCCAAATCGTTTATTCGACCTTGGGGCTCTTTAGGGGGGGATTAGCTGGTGTCGGAGTGTCGCTCCTCGTTGTTTAAACATCACTAGGTTGTGGTCGATCGTCACCATCGGGTCATTGCCGTTGGCGTGTGACGGTGGTCGCTTGGCTCTGGGTTCCAACCATTGCGGAGGAGGTAAGCTTTACTCGGCCCCATAGTGGGCGTCAAATGTTCATGCTTGAGGATCAGAGTAGTCTGGTCCGGCTCGGTGTCTCTCCTGGTCAGGTGAAACGTCGGCAAGGGGGGAGGGGGGAGGAGAGAGGGGGGAGACCTGCAAAAGACACTCTGACGCTCAAGTTAGTGGGACTCCAAGATGGAGGTAATAGAATATGGAACTTAGGATACTTGAGGCGTGCCATGTATGTATTTATTGCAGGTGGAGGTGATGACGCCGCCCGATAATCTCGTAAAGATATTACTAAGAATGGCTCGAGGCTAATCCTAGAGATGACGGGCTTGTAATGACGTATCCCCCGTGATAAGGAAGGACGTGGATGTCCTTGTTTGGCCGAGTGGAGCCCCTGAGCGGAGCCGTTCGATCTGGCTCGAATCAAGTTGTGGGGCAGTGCTGAGTTTAATTCGATCGGACCCAATAATTTTAGTCCAGTCCGAGTAACATATTCAAAATAATAAATGACAAGCTGATTTAGAAAATTAATTGTATATGATATAATTTGGAGACTTAACAATATTTAGTCTCTAAAAAAAGATATGAGTGGATAATTAATTGTGAGAAATTTTCAAAAAAAAATTAACTTTCAAAACCATAGGAATTTTTTACAAACACTTTCAAAATACAAAATTCTTGACTTGCATCTTTATCTTTGACTAGGGTTTCACTAGGGTTTAGGTATTTGTAATTTAAAGGAATTGAATTTTCAATTCAGATTATAAAACTTCAATCAAACTTATGATTTAAGTACCTATTTTATAATTATGATATGAATGACTTGCTTTTCTGAATAAAACTTCAATCAAACTTAGGGTTTAAGTACCTCTTTTATAATTATGATATGAATGGTCTGCTCTTTACATGCAGGTATGATTATGTTTTTTCTCGAGGATCAGAGTACTTTGGTCTGGTTCGGTATCTCTTCTGATCAGGTTCAATGTCGGGGAGGGACACTCTAACGCTCAAGTTAGGGAACTCGAAGGTGTACGAAAAGAAATTGGAACTTAGGATTATTTGAGGTGTGTGTGTCTATATTTATTACATGTAGAGGTGATGACGTCGCCCGATAATTTCGCGGGGATGTTGCTCAGAATGGATCAAGACTGATCCCGGAGATGGTGATCTCGTAATGGTGTATCCCTCGTGATGAGAAAGGACATGGATATCCATATATGGCCGGGTGGGGTCCTCGGGTGGGGTCCTCGGGTGGGGTCCTCGGGTGGGGTCCTCGGGTGGAGTCGTCTGGTACGGCTCGAGTCTAGTCTAAGAGTGTGGCCGGGTAGAACACCTGATTGAGCCATTTGGTTCGGCTCAAGGTAAGTTATGGGGGGTTGTTGGATCTGTTTTGATCGGGCCCAATAGTTCTAGTCCAGTCCATAGCCTTCGAGCTGGGTTGAAGTTTGGAGGACTGTGTATCGAGCTCTTTAAGTACGGTTAACTTCCTTGCTTTTGATGTCTTCGGGATTTAAGGGACTTCCAGAAATATCTGTCATGTTGTGTTCAGCCATTGTAAGGGCCGAGTTGTATTGGATGGTCTTGAAGGTCGATTTCAAGTAGGTGATTACAGAGGTCATGTTGAAGTGGTCGACTATGGAGGCATTGTTGAAGTAGGTGGTCGTGAAGGCCGAACCAGATCAAGCGATCGCGAAATCGTGCTGAAAATGGGTGGCTGTAGAGGCCGAGCTGATATGAGTAATCGTGAAGGTCGTGCCGAGGTAAGGGGCTGTGGAGGTCAAGCTAGAGCAAGCGATTGTGGAGGTTTAGCTGGAGAAGGGATCCAGGGAGGCCGAACTAAAACAGGTGATCCTGAAGGTCGCATCGGAGTGGACGATTGCGAAGGCTAAGCTGGAGCAAGTGACCGTGAAGGTCGTGTTGAGGTAAGTGGTCGTGGAGGCTGAGCTAGAGCAAGCGACTCGTCTTTGATTGGCACATAGCAACTTTTGTGTCAACTCGAGGCAAGTCAAATCGGTATATTTTTGTCGTGTTGTTCTTGTGTCCTCTTCGACTTTCAGACCAGACATATCGGTTTGATAATGGAGATCTTCTCATCCTACGTGGCAGTTGTTGATTGGCGTTTGCCTCCTTATTTTTTGGAGGAGGCATCATGGCAGAAAAAGTGTCCACTCGTGTCTTGGAACTTTTAGAGAACAATCGATCGGTGAGCTGGTCGGTTGGAATTTAATTATATTTTCACTGCTGGCCGTTAGATAGGGGGCTGTCGTTCTTCAACCTATAAGGTGACTCTTTTCCTCCTTGTTTCGAGCTTTTCTAATGTTCTTCGGCACTAATCCTTAGCAGGTTCTTGCTGGTGCTCTTCTGGTTAGTTTCTTTCTTCCTTTGTTGCTGATCTCCTTTGGTAATTCTTCTTGATGTTTTGCTTTTCTTTTCTATATTGTTGATGTTGGTTTTAGGTTTGGCTTCTTCGCAATCCTGTTAGCAAAATCGTGACCATCTTGTACTCTTCTGTAGTTCCCCGAGATGAATTGTTCAGAATCTTTCTATTGCGCAGGTGAGATGTTTTCTTTGTTGAAAGTGTCGGGCACGCGCGCTTGTTTACGGGAGAGCGCTTCAGGCAGGAGGGAAAATGACCCGTTGGTGGATAGCTTATTGAGGCCTGTGAGGGTTTCGCATCCTCGAAACCCGAGAGTCTCTAGAGCTGGGGCGGAGGTGGTTGGGTCATCGACCTCTTCAGATTCTCCATTCTTCCTTGGCTCACCACCGAGATGTCAAAAGAGAGCCAGGTGTTCTGAGGGAAATTCGCTTCCTCGGGCGGCCCCTCTTTCGTGGGGGAATGAGCCCGCGTTGCCAGAGATGGCGGTGGCAGCTGGTGCGCCATCGGGGGCTTAGTGGTCTGTTCCGATCTTGTGCTTTCGTTCTAGTAATCAATCAGTTTTTCTCGAGGGGGTGGATCCTTGGGAACATATCCAACTCCTGATCGGCAAGTTAAAGGAGTCTACGTCGAGAGATTCTGTGATGCATTCTTGAGAGCTCGACGCTTTGATGTTTAAAATGGTTGAAATGGAAAGGGTCTTGGTGTCGAACGTTGATGTCTTCACGCACCTGAATGTGGTTGTTTTCGAGTCTGATACCTGGATAGCAGAGGTGGAGAGCAAGTCTATGGCGGAGTTGGAAATGCTCTACCTCGATCTTGCCGCAGCGGTGGCGGAGGGTGCCGGTTTGAAGACCGAGGTGGAGGAGGCCAAGGCTGAGGCTAGGAGGTGCAATTTGGCGAAGCAAACACTTGAGGAAGAGCCAGGATGCCTTCGAGATCATGCTCTTGCAATGTATATAGAGGGTTTCGAAAGGGTGGCGGAACATGGGAAACTCCTTGCTCCTAGCGTTGACCTTTCTGGGATGGATTTCCTCAAGGAAGTCAAGGATGGTATTATGGTGAATCCTGAAGCCGAGGAGGACTTTTCTTTGTCCCTTGGAGGAGAACCTTTAGCTGCGACTCCGGGTCGGTGCTCATTTTCTCCGCAAGGGGATATTGTTCGAGGGAGGCATGCTCCCGCCGCGCTTACCAAGGCTGATGTGGTTTCTCCTCAGTGAGTGTTTGTATTTTATATTCTGCCTGTGTATATGCTAGTTCTGGACACTTTCTGGGGTCGATGATTCCCCTATTTTTGTTTGACAGTTGTTCCTTTGTGGGCTTGACAATTGCTCCTTTGTGGGCTCAACAATTGCTCCTTTGTGGACTTATTTTATTTTGCAACATGCTCTTGTCGATTTAGTAGCCTTGTTTTTCTGTTGATAATGCATGGTTCCTTACGAAGGGAAGACTTTATTTGACTTCTAAAATCTTTGTTTGATGTTGAATCTTCTGAAATCTTTATTTGGGATTGAATCTTCTGAAATCTTTGTTTAAGGTTGAACCTTCTATAACAACTCCAAAGTTGTTTCGGGGTTAAGCAGTGATGACGGGCTCTGGTGTCCAGCTAAGCTGGTTAGGTATAGATAATGAATTTAGGAATAATGGCTCCAGGGTCGAGCACTTCATCCGGGAATCTTAGTCAAGCTCGCAAAGCAGCGTAGGCAGGATTTGTGGGCAGTCGTATAAGGGCTCTAACACTGGGAGTAATTGTGTGATAGCCAATGAGCTGGGCTGGTGAAAAATGGATCCTGGTCGCGTAAGGGCGCTGAGGCCGGGAGTAGCGGCTCTAGGGGCCGAGGACCTTACTCGGGGGTTCAAGCTGAGCTCGCCAAGGAGCGTAAGGCAAGATCGCGCGCGGGAGTCGAGTAAGGGCTATGAGGTCGAAAGTAATGGCGTGGTAGCCAGCGAGCCGAGCTGGTGAAAACCGAGTCCTGGTCGTGTAAGGGCGTTGAGGCCGAAAGTAATGGCGTGGTAGCCAGCGACTGGGTTGGTGAAAACTGAGTCTTAGTCGCGTAAGGGCACTGAGGTGTAGTGTAGGGTCACATGTGCCATCGTAGGGTGTCAGGGTGGTAGGCATCTGACTTCTTGGCGAAAGACGGGTCGCCATTATGTGTTCGACGAAGGGTTCTGCATCGATAGGAAGGGCAGTCCCGACCTTCATGGCTTTGGGTTCTTCATCTTTTTCCGAACGGGGTACTGGAGACCTCGTCGTGAAGGACGAAAATCGATCTCCTACTTTTTCTGAGTAATTGCTCTCTTCATGGTTTGAACGAAATTGTACGTGGTTAGCCAGGAGTTTCTCTCGGGCCCGCATTAGCATCTTGACTTGGGCTTCTAATTGTTGGTTCTTTGCCTTCAAATCGTTTGTTCGATGCTAGGGCTCTTTAAGGGGAGGATGGGCTGGTGCCGGAGCATCGATCCTCGTTGTTTCAGCATTACCAGGCTGCGACCGATCTTCGCCGTCGGATCGTTGCCAATGGCGTGCGGCGGCGGTCGCTTGACTCTGGGTTCCAACCATTTTGGGAGGTAAACTTACTCGACCCCGCGGTGGATGCCAAATGTTTCTTCCTGGCATGAGGATCAGAGTACTATGGTCCGGTTTGGTGTCTCTCATGGTCAGGTTCAACGCCGACGGGAGGGGGGCCTATAAAAGACACTATGACGCTCTAGTTAGGGGGACTCCAAGGTGGAGGTAAAAAAAATTAAACTTAGGGTTACTGAAGTACGCTTGTGTGTATTTATTGCATGTGGAGGTGATGACATCGCCCGATAATCTCGCGGGGATGTTGCTCAGAATGGGTCGAGGCTTATCCCTTAGATGACGGGCTCGTGATGTTGTATCCCTCGTGATGAGGAAGGACGTGGATGTCCATATATGACCGGATGGGGTCCTGGGTGGAGCCGTCTGGTCCAGCTCGAGTCTAGTCCATGAGTGTGGTCGGGTAGAGCTCCCGGCGGAGCCATTTGGTCCGGCTCAAGGTAAGTTGTGGGGCACTGTTGGATTTGTTTCATGATCGGGCTGAATAGTTCTAGTCTAGTCCAGATTACTTCAAAACTATGACACCCATGTTAACAAATCATATTCTAAGTTTTGTTTTAGTAATCTATACTTCTAATATGCATACATGTTATATTCTCTTTTCTATTTATGTTGTTAGTAGTACGTTTTATATAGATTGACCATTATGTTGAAATATTTGACTATTTAAGCACTTTTTCCTTAACGGTTAAAGTGATGTTAGCTTGAAAGTTTATTATATAATTCTGTTAGCTGTGACCGAGATAAAGATCTTGGTTAATATTAAGTACTTTGTTGGAGGGTAAAAGATTTTGTACATATCACCAAAAAAATAGAGATACAAGTTTGAGAATTATTATTGCATTACGGGTGAAAGTCAATTTCCAAGTTCAAGCCCACCTAATGGTTCGAAAGGTAATTTCTTATTAGTTTGTCTATTGTTGAAATCTTCACTTCTTTTTTTCTTATATAGTTAACTTAATTTGATATTCTAATAGATGAGATTTCTATTGACATTCTTAATACCGAAATGGGTAAAACTCCTACATTGTCAAGCATGAGATTAAGGAGAATAATTTTGTTGGATTCATAAATATTTCTCTTTTGATTAAAGATATGTCTCTAATCGTATATTATTTATATAATATTAACTTATCTTACCACATTGAATGTTTTATTTAATGCTTTTACTTCTGATTGTCAGGTGTTATTAGCATTTCGACTTCTGATTTGTATAATTTCACATCAAATTCACATTCTTGTTCGATGATTAGTGTTGAACATGGTGCACATCATTCTATGCAAAATGTGCTCACAATAAATAGCATGGAAACTAAAAAATCTATGTCGTGTTTCAACTTCCAAAGGATTCCTCTAAGCGATATCGATCACAAACTATGCTAAAGGACTCACTTGTGAATTTGATACAGTTGCTTTTAAAGGCATGAGCTTATTTGTACACACAATCTTTATTAATCTAATTACTTACAATATTTACATATGGAGATAAGATTTCAAATTCTTCGAATGCCTCCAAGTTCATGATCAATCCAAATATTGATGTTGTTCTTGAGTTTAAATCAAGGTACCCATTGTCATTTTCAAATTGCTGTTAAATAATTGTTTTCTTCCTAACCTATATTGTTCATGCTTCTAATAAATTTTAATTTTTCTTTTCATATTTTCACATGATGACTGTTACTGAAATAAAGTTCTTTATTTATATTTGTAGTTTGAACATACTTGAAAGCTCAAAATCACAAACATTGAGCCAAATTGACACAGACTCTATATTTCGATGCCAAAATGACTTTCTTTTTATGGAAACAAGAGTCCGTCTAAATTAAAGTAAAAATCACTATCTTTTTGACTTTATCCTCAATTAATTATATTTAGATATATTATATAAATATGTTTATTTCCTTGCACTTGCATAATGGAGTTCATATTACTATGACTACAATTAAGAAGATTGAGATGTGATTCATTTGGTACTTTGATGCTGGCTCGATTCATGAGTAAAATGTGTGGATAAAAGATGAATTGTTAAAATGTCCAAGATGCGATAAATGTAAACCTCCAAGTTTAATTGTCCAAAGATAGAGCTTTAAAACAAAACTTAATAATATAATATTTGATATTTTTTAAGTTTTATTTATCAACTTTAACATACTTTATTTTAGGGTTAATTACTATACATATCCTAACTTTTACTCTCTCTCCCTAATATATCTTATCTTTTCATTTGTATCAAATAAGCTCTCTAATTTTTATCTTGTTAGAGCTTTATCATTTGTATCAAGAGGGTTAATTTTCAATTGCCCAAAGGTAGAGCTTTATCTTGTTATTAAGTAGATTAATTATAAAATATATCCACACTTTTCATATTTTTCCCTAATCTATCCCCACTTTTTAATTTTCCCAATTATACACCACAGCTTTTGATTTATTTTAAATTTATCCCTCCGTGGTCCCAATGTCAAAATTATCGTCTGAATGCTGACCTGACACTGCTGATGTGGGTCAGCAGACCACTCAACATTCTTATCAAGTTTTTAATTACTAATATTAAGCAAAACTTTATTTATAATTAACCCTAGATGTAAGCATTATCTAGTCAGCAAAACTATAAGTTTTTTATTTTAGGTGAGTTAAAAAAATTAAAATCAGCTTTGCTAACTAGACAATGCTTACATCTAGGTTTAATCTAGAGTTAATTACAAATAAAGTTTTGCTTAATATTTGTTATTAAAAACTTGATAAGAATGTTGACTGGGTTGCTGCACCACGTCAGCAGTGTCAGGTCAATATTCAGACGATAATTTTGATGTTGAGATCATGATAGGATAAATTTAAAATAAATCAAAAGCTAGGGTATATAATTGGTAAAAATAAAAAGTTGAAATAGATTAGGAAAAAATATGAAAAGTGAGGATGCATTTTATAATTAACCCACTTAATAATAAGATAATAATAATCATCATGCTGACGTGAATATACTAGCATGCTGATCGGGATACTGACGTGGACTGATAATCTCAGTCAGCATGTTCATATCATCATTCAAACAAGATAATTAACGGATAGTTAATTAACAGCGAGATAGATCTGAAATGAAATAAAAATTAGAGATCTCATTTGGTACAAATAAAAAGATAAATTATATTAGGGAGAGAAAATAAAAATTGAGATACATACCGTAATTAACCATTTATTTTATATCCTATATATTTCTCAAATTCATTTTTTCACAAAATTTTTGTCAAAATTATGCATTTTGTATAAGTACAAAATCCACGTTGAGGTCAAAGATACCGATGATATTGTTGCTAGTGGCGGATTCAGGGTACACCAGTGCGGGCAAATAAATTTTATTTTTTAAAAGAACCTTAGTTGGTCCCCACCAAGAGTGGGGCACACGGCACATCAGTGGACGTGAATCGTTCGTCGGAGGTCAACGTCGTGGCGTTAAGGGGTGACATCGTTGAGTATGACATGAGGTGGAGAGGGTTGAGGAATCCCTCGACCTCGATTGCATGCACGTACGCATTAAGTGACGAACGATCGAGATGAAGCATGTACGCATATACAATTTCTAGCTGTTGGAGGCTGACGAACGATCTAGCTGTTGGATTGGCAGCCTGGCAGGAGAATATTTTTCGTGTTTTCGTAATTAATTAGTTACGTGTGTGTTTAGGTTGTCGAATGGATCGATAGATGGATTAACTTGGACAGTAATTGAACTCACGACTAACAGTTGAATATTTTGGGGTCACAATTTCTAAAATCCAAAGTTGGTAGCTAACTAATATATAAAAATCAGTCTTGACCTAATTTTAGTAACTTAAAAATTAGAAGGAATGGAATGTATAATTTCTCCTATATAGATGAGTAACGTGTATGTCTTTTTCCCTAATGGATTTGAAAAAAAAAATGATACAGATTTAGATATCAATCTTTGATTCAATACTAACTGAACTGAGGTAATTTCCTCTTCACAGTCAAAAGGAACACAGAACAATTTATTTGGATTTATATAGGAAGATAACTAATCAAATGACTTCGTTTGTTCCGCTTATTAAAATAAACGTTAAAATCTTAATTAGGATATGTTAGTAAAAAAATGAATCTTATGGGAGGATTCAAAAATCAAAAAGCCAAAAACAAAAATACCAAAATGAATAAATTTAGAAAACACAAAAAATACTAAAATTTACGTGATTTGATCCGACGAGATACTAATTTACGTGGTTCGGTCCGACGAGGTACGTACTGGTCCTACTCCACGGGAAGAAGAGGGTACTGATTTTATTATAGAGAAAAGAAAAACACGATTAGTACAAGAAAATCAGAATAAAACTGACAACTAAACTGTAGAGGAAAAATATTATCTGAACTCGAATATTTTTCTGCACTGTTTATGCTTGAAATAAGCTATGGATACAACGTCCTTGATCTTTTTGCTTTTGCTTGAGACGATGTGAAGAAGAAGAAAGCCGTCGGAAAGAAACGTTGTTTGAGAAATAAAACAGAAGGGATGATTTGAAATCATATAGTAGACCTCCTTTTATAAGAGAATGAGGAGCCGACGTTATGCTATATCTTGTGCAGCAACAATAAATCGGAGGCACTTAAATTAATCATATGACATCAACATGATGTTGACCAAATAAATAGGATATTTGATCGCCAACTGTGATTAACATAATTGGTGGTAATATCTTAAATGTTGCTTTGAGATTTAGGATTAAAATTTTAGTATGATTCATATATTATGATTTTTCATATATCTTTGTTAAATAATAATAATAATAATAATAATAATAATAATAATAATAATAATAATAATAATGTTCGATCGAAATCCTTGATGCGGCAGAAAGCACCCAATTGCAAAAAATGAGGAGTCACGGCTGAAACAATTGAACTAGTCTTCATTTATCACGTAAAAAGCAATTGAGGTAAGCTCCACGTAATCAAGCTATTTGACCGGTCAAAAAGCTACATATAATTTAAAGGTTATCAAATCCTGCCTGTTTCATCTCTATCTTAGCTCCACGTGCTTTCCACGTGCAAAACATGCTGCCACTTGGAGAAAGGTAGGCTCCGCCCACATGACCAGGCCGAGCCCATGAGAAGAGCAGTTTATTTTTTTTCTCTCTTAATCTAGTTTTGAAATATGACCCATTTCAAATTAGGTCGAGCTTAAATTGAATATATATATTCATGATATTTACAACCACCTTTTTAAATTCAATACCACATGTGATCTAGATATATTTCATCATCCAAAATCAACATTTATATGCCTAATGTTAATTAATTAAAATCTCAGACAAAATTCAATTTTCAATTTAATTTTCAAACTGAGTTTTTATAAAATTAGGATATATTCCTAACATGTTCATAATGCTTAAGTGAAGGAAGAAAAATAAAAAAATAGTATACTAAAATTATTATGAGAAAAATTTTAGCTGATAATTGTTTTCTCTTAAGTTCCTTTAATTTGAATGAAAAAGTTAACGAGAAATAATATTATAGAACAAATTCGAAGACAAGAGTTCATCTTTATTCCTTCAAAATAAGTTTTTCAAAAATAAAAAATGAAAATCACTTCCTCTCACGGTCTTTTGCCCCAGGGGCGAAATCTTATAATTTTTTTACTTATTATTGGGCATAAATAGCAAGGCCCCTCAAAGTTTCCTTTTTGCCAAACCAATGCTCACAGGAGAATGAGGAAAAAATTGTTATAGTGGCAACTTTAAGTCCAAAAGATTATTTTATTTTATTTGATTCAGCTTGCAAAATTTTATCCGACTGAATTTTTCACTATAGATCTTATGATTTTAGATAATCAACTTGAGAATTATATTTTAAATGTCTACTCAAATGATAAATTGTTAAACTTAACATGATCATTGACCTTTCTATAAAATTAGTTGAGATAAGAAAATATATAGTCTACCTATTGATTTATTTACTTTTGAAGTTAGTATTGATTCTTCCTATAGCAACAACAAGTGTTGAAAGAATTTTTTTTACTATGAATTTTATAAAAAATAAAACTACGTAATCGGATGAGAGATAAATGGTTAAATGATTGTTTAGTTACATATATTGAGAAAAAAATATTTGACAACATTGATAACGAATTTTTTTTGCGACGTTTTCAAAACATGAAGACTCGTCAAGGTCGACTATCAAAATTAGCTTGAAGTCTTAAAAATTTATGTATTAGTTTACCTCCACTAATAAATTTTTCTGGATCTGTCACTGATTGTTGCTTCATTTGTTATATTCGATAATATTGCTTTTAAGTTAATTCATCATACAACAAATGATCTTAAAAATCGTTAATTTAGAATTAGTCACCTCTCTTTACTTTACTTTTTAGGAAAAGTGTATAAGATATAATAGATATAATAGAGCTTGAATATTTGCTCAAGAGGGTATTCCCATTTAAAGTAGAAGTCAGTAATTTCAACAAGGAAAATCCATTTACAAGTTTTACGGTAAAAAAGCTAACTGAAGATCCTGACTTGATTAGCTATTACCTTTCATCCTTACCATAAAATCAGGTGAGTTATAAAATAAACTATATGACTGGCGGAATGCAATTCATTTCTCATTGTTAAATTATTGTGATATAATATATATTTCGATGATCTTACTCATTTAACAAGAAGTTAGTTCTATCCAGCTAAATGTTACAACAGAATCATTAAACACCATTTCGAAAGGAGGAGTTACTATTGTTAGTACTTTTGGAAGTGTAAGTACTATGACGATAGATGTGTTTTCTTTTGGTAAAGTTCAAATAGCTAATTAACATCTTAAATAAGCACTCATTATATAACATATTCAATGTTATGACTATTATAATTTCATTTAGATCTATTCTTGTAGGACTCTAATATTGAAGATTCGGTTACTATGAACTCTGAAGATCATATTGACTTCGCAATTGTAAGTATTGTTGTTGCATATGCTATGAGTTTTTGCTAAAGTTTAATATAATTTTATACACATTTGATTAATTAGTTCATCAAATAAATATTTATTTTAGCAATAATTCAATGTTTATGATTATTCTAATGTAATTTGTATCTATTTTTACAGGATTCTAATCTTCTTCCTTCCCTTAACAAGAACTCTAAATATGATGAGGTGGACATTATAATTTCTTCTATGGATAAAATATGTAGTAATGATGTTAAAGTTAATAATAATTTCATCATTTTTCTAATCATTTCAACTAATTGGACTTTTGAGATTTTGCTTATCATATTACATTATTTTTATTATTTGCAGGTACGTGATAATGAAGATGATAACAATTCATTAAATACTTTAACCTCTTTGGAAAGATCATTGCCTTTTGATAAAGAAATTGACTTAGATGATTCGCTTGTTCCTTAAGTAAGCTTATGAATAAGATTAGGAAAGAACGATTGGACTAGGGTGTTGAGATGTATCACTAGATAATCATCTTTTGAGATATCAAACTTTACAAAGCTCAATATATATATATATATATAGATTAGCGTAGATTGTGGTAAAAAAATGATTAATATTTTTTATAATATTTGTTTGTCAACTCAAACAAGTCGGGTCAATAATACCTTAGTTTTCTTCTTCCTCCCCCCCTTCTCCCATTGCCATCGGCACTTGCAATGGTGCAATCACTCTATGGGACAAAATCATCACTATATTTAATTTCATATAATAAATAGAGATATGACTCAATTACACCCATGTAAATTTTAAATCACATCAAGTATTAGTTCCACAATCCTACAAAAGTAAATAAATAAATAAATCATATTAATTTTTTAAAAAATATAAGTGACTTTAAAAAATGGTTAAAAACCATAAATAGTTTTATAAAAACTAATAATATTAATATTAAATATAAAAAATATAGTAAAAAATTGAATAAAAAATTTATAAAAGTATGAAAGTATAAGAGTTAGTATAAGATTTGAATTTAAATTTATTAAAATAGTTATAATAAATTGGATAAATAAGATTCTTAGATGAGTTTGTTATTTTTTAAAATTATAAAATTTAACTTTTTATTTAAATTTATTTTTCTAAAAATATATTTTGGTGTTTTTAAATCTTACTAAAGGTTTTCTTTTTTGAAAATATAATTCTTTAACAATTGGTCGTATAATTCATGGATATTAGAAAAGAACCATGAATTTTTCTATCAACCCGGGCGATGAGCGACAACTCCCGTGCGAAGGGCGACATTTTTTCACCCTCACCAGAAACCCCAACGCCTCCCGATCCACCTGACAAAAATCACCCTCCGTCTTCCTCTACTGGTGGCCAGTTGCCTTCAATGATCTTGTGAGCTCAGATTCTAAAAGGGGCGAACCCTAGCCCTAAAGTCCTTCCTGGCTCCTCTTCCTCTCTGGCTGTACCGGTTCCCCTCCACCGCATTCAACATCACTCCATAGGCTGAAAGGCTTTGGTTGAATGATGGATTTTTGTCGGTGCTAGATCTCGAGGATGGTTTTTTTTATTTTCCATTTCAAAGACTTACCTTCCGCTTTGAATATTCTTCTCGGCAGCCCTTGGTCCCTTCGTGGGGACATCATTCGTTTGATCCCATGGAGGCATTTTTTTCGACCATGGCTAGAGCATATTTCCTCGGCTCTAGTCTGGATTAGACTTCATGGGTTGCTGCTCGAACTCTGGAATTTAGATTCTATTACTTTAATTGCTTCTGGTCTCGGTAAAGTGATTAAAGTTGATGACAGATTCTTGGTTATCGAAAGAGGTAGGTATGTAAGAGTCTGTATAGAAATTGATTTGTCTATTCCTATCCGCCAAGGGATCACCATTGGCTTACCAGATAAAGATTTTTTTCAACCTATAATTTATGAAAACTTGCCTTCTTTATGCTTCTCATGTGGATTAGGTAATTTTGAATCTGTTTGTCCCGCCAAGAATACCAAACAGAATATTGTGCATGTGTCTCCTAATATTAATATTGATTTTGATCATATGAATACTAAGGACTCTTCTGTTAGCAATAATTGCAATATTCATGTAGCTTCCTCTCCTTTAAATTATGTTAATGCTAATGTTGTTCCTGATAAGAATGTTACTACTGTTAATACTACTTTGAATAGTGATTTTGATAAATATAATATTTCTTTTGGGGATGTTTATGGACCCTGGGTCCTTGTTCAAAAGAGAAAATCTAGAAAACAATCTTCCTACCCTAGGCACAATGAAAACTTGCCTTCTACCCAATTCCACAATGTCAAGAACAAACCTACTAAACTCCCTATTTTTAAAGGAGAACCTCCTAGGACTTCTGGAAACACCCCTACTACATCTAAAGTTCAGAATAAACCTGTACAAAAGTCCCACAAGAATCCCTACATTTATCAAAGTCATTCTTACCCTAATTTCTGTAAAGAGTTTGATACTGATAATTCCCTTGACCGTGAGATGGAAATCTCCACTCCCATCCAAGACCTTAACAAGCTTCCTATTGACCCCCCTGCAGATTCCACCAGCTTAGTTAGAAGAGCTTCCCCTAATCACCCCCCTTCTAGGTCCACTGAACAAATGGCTATGGAACTAGACCATGTCTTTAAGGTTGCTCCTCATCTTTCTAGCTCTAGGGTTCCTTCCAAAAATAAATCTTTCCCAAAGAGACCCCCTAAACCTAGAAAGACCCGGCTTGTTTTAGAGAAATTTGATCACCCTTCATCTTCTAAGAGATCTAGGCAACACAAAGACTTAGACTATAATGTCATTCTCCTGACTTATTCTGCCCCTGCATATTCTAATCCTAATCCCTCTCAACCAATTTAATCATGAAAATACTAAGTTGGAACTGTAGAGGAATAGGTAGACGTCCGATTAAAGATGTCTTTTTTCATCTTCAAAGAAAATATTCTTTTGCCTTACTTTTAATTCAAGAATCTCTTGTTTCTATTTTAAAAGCTTCTAGATTTATTAGAACTCTAGGTAAATCTTGGTAAGGGGTGTCTTATCCCTCCAATGGTAAATCAGGTGGGCTTATCATTGCTTGAAACTCTCTTTTAATTTCTACTCAGGTGGTTTCTCTTAATGCTCAGTTTATTAATGCTATCGTTAAATTTATGGATTTAGAACTATTTCTATTAACCAACATTTATGCTAGCACTAATCCCATCATTAGAAATAATTTGTGGGGACTTGTCTAGTTTTTTTTGGATGCTTAGTGGGGACTTTAACTGCATTTTAAATGCTTTTGATAAATTTGGAGGCACCCATTCGAATCAATTCCTTTATTAGATGCTTTAAAAATTTTGTTTCTCATGCTGGTTTTTCTAGTCCAAATTTTACTTGGTGTAATAATAGAAATAATTTGCATCGTATCTTAGTTAGACTTGATAGAACTTTTATTAATGTTGTTTGGTATCATTTCTTTGATAAGATTTTAGTTGAATATTTACCCAGATCCACTTCTGATCATTGTCCAATTTATATTCATATAAACCCTAAGAAATCCTCTCAAAACAAATTTTTTAAATTTCAAAACTTCTAGGTCAAGCATGAAGACTCTTTCAAAATAGTTTCTGACAATTGGATTAATTCTAACTCTTTTGATAGCCGTTTCTTGACCTTCTCCAATAACATCAATAATACTAGGAATGCTCATCTGTTTAGAACAGAGACAATCTTGGAATTCTTGAGAAGAGACTTAATCAAACTTTATCCGAGATCTCATCCCTAAAACACCTTGAAGTCCTCTCTGGTCTTTCCCCTAATCAACAGACCACCCTTAAAATTCTCCATCATAAAGCCTTAAGCTTTTCATATGCAAATTGCCCTCAAATGGTGGTCCAAAGCTAAGACCAACTAGATCAGTTATGGGGATTTAAACACTACTTTTTTTCATCGTACTGTTATGATGAAAAGAATGAGAAACACAATCTCCTCAATCTCTGATGATAGTTCCAAAGTTTATTCTTCTGATATTGATATTATTAATCAATTTTCAGAATTTTATAAACAGCTTTGGGCCCACCCCTCTCATACTGCTTCCCCCCTTTCTTGGCCATCCTTTACTCAACTCAGTTTTGATATCCATCAATCTCTGATTAAGTCTTTCACCAAAGAAGAGTTGTGGAACACAATTCAATCTTTGGCTAATGGCAAAAGCCCTGGGTATGATAGATTCACAGCTGAGTTCTATAAATCCTACTGGCCTGTGATCTCTGATAACTTTCTTTCCTATTGCAACTTATTTCATCAACATGCTACTTCCCCCCTGAATGGAATAAAACAATCCAAACCTTTATTCATGAGATACAAAATTCTAAAAAAGTTAAGGATTTTAGACCCATTGCTTTATGCAATAGCTCTTATAAAATCCTTTCCAAAACCATTGCTAATAGATTTAAAATCCACCTTTCCAACCTCTTCTCCTTTGAGTAATTAGCTTTTGTTAAATCTAGGAATATTCAAGACAACATTCTTGTGGCTCAGGAAACCATTCACTCTCTTCATAAATCCAAAGGGAAACATACCTATATCCTCATTAAAGCCGACCTTGAAAAAGCCTTTGATAAACTGTCTTGGAATGCTATCACGCATGTTCTTCGAGCCTACAACTTCTCTTCTACCTTCATCAATTGGATCCTTACTTGTATTACCACCACCTCTTTCTCCTGCCTCATTAATGGTGTCCTTTCTCCCTGTTTTAAGGCTCACATGGGTGTAAGGCAAGGGGATTCACTTTCCCCCTTTCTTTACATCCTTGTTGCCCAAATATTATCCAATCTTTTTAACTCCGTTGTTCATGATAAAAAAAACTCACTCATTTCACTATCAAAAGAAACATCAAAGTGAGTCACCTTATGTTCGCAGATGACATCTTTATTGTCACGCCCCAACTCAGGGTCACGTGACTGGCTAGGGTATACGTGCCTATACCCCGCAGCCTAAATCATGCACATGCTAACTCAATCAAATAATATAGCAGAAAGAAATAATAAGTTTTATTTTAAAGAAAAGCGAACCAAAACAAAGTTTAATTCAAGTAGCTCAAATGAAACAAAAAGTGCAGAAAAATGTTTTAAATTCAGCAGTTCAAAAGTTCAGATACAATAAGACTTGAAATAAATGACATAAGTGCCCTCGGGCCTATTACTCCAAATCAAGCTAATACAAGTGCATGACTACTACCAAAGAACTCGACTACGACCCTAACTAGGACTGCTATGAGATCATGTGGCTCCTCTGCCCTCCAGCGGTGCCAAGTGCATCCGACCCACCTCACCGGTCAGACTCTGCAAAACAAAAATCGAACGACAACGGGTTAGTTCAAAGAACTCAGCGAGCAATTTTACCCACTCCATAAATAAACACAGAGATAACATAAATAAATTCTATCTCTAAAAAGGAAAAGTCACATAGGTGTGACTAGCTACCAAGCCAACAGGCCACCAATGCCCACGGCATCTAACTCTCCAAAGAGGTGTATCAAGCAAAAGCCCTACCATGCCCAAAGGCAACGTCACCAACAAAAAGGTGCATCAGGCCGAAGCCCTACCATGCATGAAGGCAACATCACCAATAGAAAGGTGCATCAGGCCGAAGCCCTACCATGCCTGAAGGCAACATCACCCACTAGGATAATCGGGAAGACCCTCCGAACTTATCCTGCAGATTGGGAATTTGGCATCCAACCACCCAAGCGTAGCCCATAACCGGCTCCCAATTGAGCCGCTCCGCCATTCCCAAGGATATGACACATCAATACCTAAGTCAAGATCCTCCTACGGTGTCCTAGAGGTATCCTCATCATGAAGCGTCTCAACACTCCAAACCCGACCCCTGTCCCTTACACCCGTAATGTCATGAACTCGTGTGGTTTTATTTCATGAATACCTTATAAGTTGGTTCATAACAGATTATGCTCACCCTTAACCCAATTTTAATTATTTAATTAAAATTTAGATCATCCCAATTAGGGTTTTGTTTTAGGTTACTGTTATGCCCAGAACTGCTGTGTTTGACCCAAATCTAGTCTCCAGAGTGTATCCTATATTTTCAAACTATATTTTCTGGTCGAAACGATAGGTTACATGACTATGTTCAGAGATCTAAGCACATAATAACAGAGAAATCATAAATCATCCCAAATTGAACAAACATCATATAAATTTCAGAAAGCTGAAATTTCCAGCACCTCATGAAATAAAATTCGAATTTTACATAATTAAATTTCTAAATTTCCAACATCAATCAAGGAGATTAATTAATCTATAGCTTCAAAAACATCTAGAACTCCAAGATGAGATTGCATCCAAGATTCATAAGATTAAATTGTAAAATCACACATCTTCCATTAAACGTTGCCCCATGATATGAGATCAGAATTTAAAATCTAAGCATGGCATGGAAACCAAGAAAATCTCAAGAACAAAAAAATAATATCATCAAGATCAAGAATCTTCAAGGCGGCTTCAAAAAAATTTGAAGAAAATCCAAATAGGAGGGATAAAACCACTCACCTAATTAAGGAAGGGATTGGAGATGAGAATCCAATCGATGGCCTCCGATTTCGGCATCGAAATTTGGCGGCTCAACCCCAAAGAAGAGAAATCAAGGTGGTGGCTCACTCCAAGCCGCCGGCTTGGAGAGAGGGAGAGAGGGGAAGAAGAGGGCAGCTCGGCTCCCATTGGCTTGGCTCTAAAGGGAAAGAAGAGAGGAAGAGGGGAGGAAGCAGGTGGCTCGGCTCCAAAGGGAAGGAAGGAAGAGAGGAAGAGGAAGCAGGCGGCTCGGCTCGGCTTTGGGTGGCGGCGACTCCAAGGAGGAAAGGGAAAGGGAAAGGGAAAGGGGGCTAGTGGCTTGGCTTGGCTTGGCTTGGTGGCTGTCTTCCTTTCTCAACTCTTTGGGTGGCTCCAAAATAGGAGCCACAAGCCATGAGGGGGGGTTTTATACACTCTCCTCAACCCTAACTCCTTAAATCCTTAATTCACAACCTGCATCCACCTTAAGCCAAAATCAAAACCCGCTAACCCGATAGACTTAAATAATTTAATTAATCTCATTCTAATAAATCACAAGTAATTAATTAAATATCCATATGAACATAATTAGCAATTATGCACACACAACACCAAATTAAATACTCTCAACTACCCAAGCCTACAAATTCATAAATTCACATCCTACTTACCCGAGCTCGCAAGCTCGCTTCGAACCATGACTCGACTCGGCTCGACCACGAACTAGTCTGCTAGGCTGGCAAACACATGCAACAGAAAAAGAAAAATTAAATATCTAGGATATTACAATCCTCCCTCCTTAAAGAAAATTCATCATCGAATTTCAGAAAAGAATAAGAACTCACCGCATTATCAAATAATGGAGGATAACACTCCATCATATCCTGCTCCACCTCCCAGGTGGCCTCCTGGCCAGAATGGTGCTCTCATCTGACTTTAACCAAGGGGATCTCCTTGGACCTCAACTTTCGGATCTGCCGATCTAGCACCTCAACTGGTCGCTCCTCATAAGAGACTGCTGAATTAATCTCCACTGCGGTAAGCTCGATCACATGGGACTCATCCCGAATATACCTCTTTAGCATAAACACATGGAATACTGGATGTACTCGGTCCATACTAGGAGGTAGGGCCAACTCATAGGCCACGACTCCCCTACGCCTGAGAATAGGAAACGACCCAATAAATCTAGGGCTTAGCTTTCCTTCCTTACCAAACCTCACCACCCATTTTATAGGGGACACCTTGAGGAACATCATGTCCCCTTTAGCAAACTCTACCTCCCTGGCCTTTCCATCAGCATACATCTTCTAGCGATTCTGAGCTTCTAACAGTCTCTCTCTGATTTGCTTCACCTTTTCCACAGTCTCTTCCACCAGATCAGGTCCCATCATAAGAGAATCTCCCACCTCAAACCAGCCTACAGGCGACCTGCATCTCCGCCCATACAACGCCTCAAAGGGGGCTATCCCAATACTGCTGTGGTAGCAATTATTATAAGCAAACTCAATCAGAGGTAAGTACCTCTCCAAACTGCTCTCCAGGTCTAAGACACATGCTCTCAGCATATCCTCTAGCGTCTGAATAGTCCGCTTTGACTGACCATCTATCTGAGGGTGAAATGCGGTACTAAACCGGACCTGAGTGCCCAACGCCTCCTGGAAGGACTGCCAAAATCGAGCCGTGAACTGAGTGCCCCGATCTGAGATAATCATAACTGGAACTCCATGATAAGCGACGATACGATCCAAGAACAACCTCGTATACTGCTCAGCTGAAAAGGTCATCCTGACTGGTATGAAATGAGATGTCTTGGTTAGGTGATCCACCACTACCCAGATAGAATCATTGCCTTTCCCGGACTTTGGCAACCCAGTCATGAAATCCATGGTTATCTTCTTTCATTTTCACTCCAGTATCCCTAAGTTCTGGAGTAACCCTGTCGGCTTTAAATGCTCAACCTTCACATGCTGACACACTAAGCACTTAGACACGAACTAGGCCACTTCTCTTTACATGCCTTTCCACCAATAGTTATGCCTGAGATCTCAGTACATCTTTGTGGCTCCTGGATGCATAGTATAGGTAGATCGATGAGCCATCTCCAGCATCTGCCTACGAACCTCGGCCATGTCTGGTACTACTATTCGGTTCTTAAACCTCAAAACGCCATCCGAGTCCACACTGAACCCATTATCTGCATCTCTTCTCCTGGCCAGATCCTTAGTGAGTGCGCAAAAAGCATCCTCTTCCTGCGCTGCCTGTAGCATGCCAACCAATGTGGACTGCACTCTCAAGTGGGCCACCGGCGCACCAGAATCCAATACTGACAAGACTGCTCCGCCATCCAAACATAGGGCCAAATCCTAGGTCAACGGCCTCCTCCTGACTGTCAAATGCACCAGACTGCCCATAGACTTCATGCTCAGAGCATCTGCTACCACATTAGTCTTCCATGGATGGTACATAATCGTGCAGTCATAGTCCTTCAACAGCTTCATCAAGCCATCTTCTCTGCCTCAGGTTCAATTCCTTCTGGGTAAGCAAATACTGGAGGCTCTTATGATCAGCGTATATATCTCACAAGCCTCGCCATAAAGGTAGTGACGCCACAGCTTCAATGCGAACACCACCGCTGCCAGCTCAAGGTAATGGGTTGGGTAATTCTTCTCATGAACCTTCAACTGCCTGGAGGCATAGGCTATCACTCTGCCATTCTGCATCAGCACGCAATCCAAGCCCACTCAGGAGGCATCACAATAAACAAAAAAACCTCCTGAACCCGAGGGTACTACTAAAACTAGCGCCGACGTCAAGCGATCTTTGAGCTTTAGAAAACTCTCATCACTTACTGTCCCATTCGAACTTGACCTTCTTCTGGGTTAGGTGGGTCAATGGCACTGCAATCATAGAAAAAGTTTCCATAAACTTCCTGTAATAACCTGCCAACCCCAAAAAACTGCGGATCTTTGACACATTAGTCAACCTCTTCCAGTTCTGAACCGCCTCTATCTTTGCAGGGGTCCACCTTTATTCCTTCCTTGGACACCACATGATCAAGAAACCCCATGCTCTCTAGTCAGAACTCGCACTTGGAGAATTTGGCATACAATCTGTTCTCTTTGAGAGTTTTCAGAACTACCCTCAAGTGCTCAACATGCTCCTCTCTGCTCTTGGAATAAATCAAAATGTCATCAATGAACACAATCACAAACTTATCCAGGTATTCCTTGAACACTCAGTTCATCAGATCCATAAATGCTGTAGGTGCATTAGTCAGCCTGAAGGACATCACCAGGAACTCAAACTGCCCATACCTCGACCTAAAAGCGGTCTTAGGGACGTCACTGTCCCGAATCCTCAACTGATGATACCCTGATCGCAGGTCAATCTTAGAAAACCATTGAGCTCCCTGAAGCTGATCAAATATGTCATCAATCCTGGGCAACGGGTATCGATTCTTCACAATTACCTTGTTAAGCTGTCGGGAATCAATGCACATTCGCATAGTCCCATACTTCTTTTTCACAAGAGCACTGGAGCACCCCAAGGTGAAACACTAGGGCGAATAAAACCCAGAACAAGTAGCTCATGCAACTAGGATTTCAACTCCCTCAACTCAGCTGGTGTCATCCGATACGGAGGAATGGAGATCGACTTCACCCCTGGCTGCAAATTGATACAGAATTCGATCTCTCTCTATCTGGAGGTAACCCTAGCATCTCCTTTGGAAACACATTAGAGAACCCGCACAACACGGGCGTCCCCCCGATGTCCCTGGCCGTACCTCGGCCTTCCTCTGCCACTGACACAAGCCAAAAAGGACTGGCATCCGCCCAAAAGTAGCTTTCGGGCCTTAAGAACTGAAATTGTCGTTAATGGCTCTCCTATTCCATCACCCTGGAAGGTAAAATGAGGCAATCCGGGCTTACTAAAGGTCACAGTCTTAGCCCTGCAATCCCATGAGGCGAAATGTTCCGTCAACCAGTCTATGCCCAAAATTGTATCAAGCTCCAGCATCGGCAGGAGTGTCAAGTAGACTATCAACGCATGCCCACAAATGATAATCTCGCAGCCTTGAAAGACTGTCTCTGTCATCGTCGAAACGCCCGTAGGCGTAGACACCACAAGAGGTAACTCAAGCACAGAAGGTACCCCTACCAACTTAGCAGCAAACAAAATTGACACGAAAGAGTGCGTAGCACTCAGATTAAACAAGACATACACAACTGCCGAACCAACAACAAGGTTGCCTGACTCTACTACCCTGGACGCCTCAACGCCCTCTTGGTTCATAGCAACCACCCGTGCAGCGGGCCTTTCTGAACCACCAGCTCGCTGACCTCCTCCCTAAGTCTAACCCCTCTGAGCTACGGAACCCACTGACATCGTTGTCTTTCCTCTGGTTTGATCATGCTGCTGACTGCCCTTGTCAGGACAATTCTTTCTGAAATGCCCAACCTGTCCACACCCAAAACATGCCTCAGAGCAAAACCGCTCTGGTCCTGCTCAACTCTGGTCGCACACAACCATGACCCTTAAGCATAAGGTCGCTCTACACCCATAATTTATATTTCCTGAAATCTAAGGAAAAAATCCTTCAATCAATCTAAAATTTTAGCTATAGGGGAAATTTACTCTCAGCCAACCCCTGTAGATCCCTTATGCAGAACTCTATCAATCGGCCCCCCTAGGATCCCTAGGGCCGCCCTAACCATATTGCACCATAATTATTTAACTATATGACGAGACTCAATGAATCATTCAAGAGGCTAAGCAATCATTGCAAGGATCTCTAATCCAGACACCCATACAAAGGTAGCCCCCCCCACCCCCAAAATGGTGCACTCTCTAGCACAGGGCCATTCACGGCCTCAAGCTGTGCTACCTTGGGATTGTCCCAGTTCCTCCTCCCCGCGGAGTGCCTTAGTCAGCTCAGCCACTCGGGCCTGGAGCTACACAACCATGGGATCTGGTCCCACCTCCTCCTGGGCTTGCGGTGGTCTCCCTTGACCCCGGCCTCGGCCTCGGCGCTCAGTGGAGTTGCTATCACTATACCACTCCTTGCGGCATCAAAGGCCTCCATTGATCTGGAAACACCAGAAAAGAAATAATTCAAGATTAAGCAATTGAATTTACCAAATGTTTTACAAACTAAACCACAAGTCGCGCTGAGGTGCGGACTTAGCCATTTGATCTCATAGCATACCCCTACTATATACTGACACACTAGCAATGCCCTATACGGTGACAACTCTAGGTCGTAGTTAGACCGAACCACATGCTCTGATACTAACTTTGTCACGCCCCAACTCAGGGTCACGTGACTGGCCAGGGTATACGTGCCTATACCCCGAAGCCTAAACCATGCACATGCCAAATCAAATAATGTAGCGTAAAGAAAATAACAAGTTTTATTTTAAAGGAAAAACGAACCAACACCAAGTTTAGTTTAATAGCTCAGAAATGAAAAGTGCAGAAAAACGATTAAGTCCAATAGTTCAAAAGTTTAGTCAAATAAAACCTAAAATAAATAACATAAATGCCCTCAGGGCTACAACTCAAAATCAAGCTAATACAAGTGCATGACAACTACCAAAAAGGCTCGACTACGACCTTAACTAGGACTGCTATGAGATCCAGCGGCTCCTCTGCCCTCCAGTGATGCCAAGTGCATCAAACGCACCTCACCGGTCAGGCTCTGCAAAACAAAAATCACACGACAACTGGTGAGTTCAAAGAACTCAGCGAGCAATTTTACCCACCCCCATAAATAAACACAGAGATAACATAAATAAATTCTACCTCTAAAAAGGCAAAGTCACAGAGGTGTGACTAGTTACCAAGACAATAGGCCACCCATGCCCACGACATCTAACTCTCCAAAGAGGTGCATCAAGCCGAAGCCCTACCATGCCCAAAGGTAACGTCACCAACAAAAAGGTGCATCAGGCCGAAGCCCTACCACGCATGAAGGCAACATCACCAATAGAAAGGTGCATCAGGCCGAAGCCCTACCATGCCTGAAGGCAACAACACCCACTAGGATAATCGGGAAGACCCTCCGAACTTATCCTGCAGATTGAGAATTTGGCATCCAACCACCCGGGCGTAGCCCATAACTGGCTCCCAATTAAGCCGCTCTGTCATTCCCAAGAATATGGCGCATCAAGACCTAAGTCAAGATTCTCCTACGGTGTCCTAGAGGTATCCTCATCATGAAGCATCTCAACACTCCAAACCCGACCCCTATCCCTTAGACCCGCAATGTCATGAATCCGTGTGGTTTTATTTCATGAATACCTTATAAGTTGGTTCATAACAAATTATTCTCACCCTTAACCCAATTTTAATTATATAATTAAAAATTTGATCATCTCAATTTTAATTAATCTCATTCTAATAAATCACAAATAATTAATTAAATATCCATATGAACATAATTAGCAATTATGCACACACAACACCAAATTAAATACTCTCAACTACCCAAGCCTAAAAATTTATAAATTCACATCCTACTTACCCGAGCTCGCAAGCTCGCTCCGGACCATGACTCGACTCGACTCGACCACGAACTAGTCTGCTAGGCTGGCAAACCCACTCAACAGAAAAAATAATAATAAATTAAATATCTAGGATATTACAAAAGAATTCGACTACGACTCTAACTAGGACTGCTATGAGATCATGCGGCTCCTCTGCCCTCCAGTGGCGCCAAGTGCATCCGACCCACCTCACCGATCAAGCTCTGCAAAATAGAAATCAAACGACAATGGGTGAGTTCAAAGAACTCAACGAGCGGTTTTATCAACCCTCACAAATAAAAATACAGAGATGACAAGAATAAAATATATCTCTAAAGAGGGCAATGTCACGAAGGTGTAACTAGCTAAAAGGCCAACAAGCCACACATGCCCCAAGGCATCTAACCCTCCAAAGTGGAGTACATCAGGCCGAAGCCTACCATGCCCGAAGGCAACAACACATACAAGGATAATCGGAAAGACCCTCCGAACTTATCCTAGTACAAGAAACTCGAGAGCAATCGAGAAAGGCCCTCCGAACTTGCTCGACGAGACGCGTAGGGACAATCGGGATTCACCCATCCGAACTTGCCTCTTTAAGATATCATAGGAGTAATCGGGAAAGGCCCTCCGAACTTACTCCTAAAGGATATCACAGTAATAATCGGGAAATACCCTCTGAACTTATTCCTTAACACCACCTCAGGGATAATCGGGTAGGCCCTCCGAACTTATCCCACGAGGCTGAACCAGAACAATCGGGAACGACCCTTCGAACTTGTTCTGCGAGTTGGGAATTAGACATCCAACCTCCCGGGCTTAGCCCACAATCCAGCTCCTCCACGAGCCTCTCCGCCATTCATAAAGATATGGCGCACCATGACCTAAGTCATGACTCTCCTACAGTGTCTTAGGGGTGATCCTATTGTAAAGTGTCTCAACACTCCAAAATCCGACCCCAACTCCTAGACCCGTAATGTCATGAACCCGTGTGATTTTATTTCATGCAAAACTTATGTACTGGTTCATAACAGATTATGATGACCATTAACCCAATTTTAATTATGTAATTAAAATTTAAATCACCAAGATTAGAGTTTTATTTTAGCTTACTGTTCTATCCTGTACTGATGTATCTAACCCGAATCTAGTCTCCAAAGTGTGTCCTATATTTCCAAACTATATTTTCTGGTCAAAACGATAGGGTACACGACTATATTCACAGAAATACAAACACCACAGCAAACAAACCAAAATCAGCACAGATTCATCATTTCATCATACAATTCCAGCAACATGCAATTTTCAGCATACTATAGAATTAAATCCAAAAATTAACAGAAATTAACCCCTAAATTATCATTAGGACATAATACAAATCCCAAGAATTAATTCATAGAAATCATGCTTTTAATCAAGATTAACAAGAACCCACAACACTTAAATTAAGAATCAAGTATTAAGATCAAGAACCCCCTTCTCAAGAACCCCTAAAGCATCAACATCAAAATCCTAATCCTACCACATGATTTCTACCCAAAAGTCACATATTTAATTCTAAGCAAGAAATCCACAATCAAGAATTCCAAATTAGGAGAATAGATCAAGAATTGTGTATCAAGGGAAATAAGAAACTCATTCGGGCTTTTCATTGAACACTTGAGGGCGACCCCAGTTTCTCCCTTGGCCGAGCACCCCTAGGTTTACCCTAGGGCTGCCGTGCCTCAAAGAGGGGAGATTAGGGTCTCCTCAAGCACAACTTCAAGAAAACATAGCAAGAACTCGAAGAAAAATCCAAGAATGAACAAAAACACTGAGCTGCCAAGAACGGCTCCAATTTCGAACAAAACCCGAAGAGAGAGGGTTAAACCACTCACCTAAATTTGGAAAGATATTTAGAAGAGAACCCCAGACAACGACCCTCGAATCGGCTTCAAGAAACTCGGCGGCTCAGCCAAGGAAGAAGGGGTAGGCGGCGGCAGCTCCTCCCAAGCCGCCGACTCTAAGGGAAAGGGAGAGAGCAAGAGGGGGAGTCGGCTGGCTTTCGTGGCGGGTTCCTCGGCTAGGCTCCACAGGGAAAAGAAGAAGAGAGGAGAAGGGGAGACTTGGGCGGCTCGGCTGGCTCGGCTCCCGACGGCGATGGCTCCAAGGGAAGGGGGGAGAGGGCAGTTGGGCTTGGCGGCTTGGCTTCTCTTTCTCAAAATTTTGTGTGGCTCCAAATAGGGAGCCACAAGTCAAGGGGAGAGGGTTTTATACTCCCTCCTTAACCCTAACCCTCCTTAGTCTTTTATCAAACCCGCATCCGCCTAAAGCTAGATCCAAACCCGCTAACCCGATTAGACTTAATTAAATTTATTCTAATCATAAGCAATTAATTAAGTACTCACCCACATAAATATAATTAAATAATTATGCACACACAACAATAATTTAAATAATTTTAACTACCCCAGTCTAAAATTCATAAATTTATATTCTACTTACCCGAGCTCGCAAGCTCACTCCAGACCATGAATCGACTTGGCTCGACCATGAACTAGTCCGCTAGGTTGACAAACACACATAAGAGGAAAAATAATAAATTTAAATATCTAGGATATTACACTTATTGTCATTAGAGCTGATACAAAAAGTCTCCAAACTCTTAAACATATATTTCACCAATGAACTCCTCATTGGCCAAAAACTTAATCCCCTCAAATCTAAAGTGTTTTTTTCCCAAATCCACTTCCAAAAGTAATATTTCCTCTATCTGCAATTTTCTTCACATGAAGCAAGACAAATTTTCTTTTACTTACCCTGGAACCTCTATTTCTCCTTCCAGACCTCCCCCTAGTTCCCATGAACTCATCATTTACAAAATTCAATCAAAATTGGGTAACTGACAAACTAACTATCTTTCTCAAGCAGGAAGAGTAGTTTTAATTAGTTCTATTCTAAATTCTATTCCTCTCCATAACCTCTTCATTTCTTGGTTTCCCCAAAAATGCATGAACAAAATAACCTCCATTATTATAAAATTCGTCTGGACTGTAACCATAATAAAAAACCCATATATTCCATTCCCTAGTCCACTGTTACTATCCCTAAGCCTTTAGGGGGGCTTGGAATTAGGGACCTGAACCTCATGGGTTCTTTCTTATTTAGTAGAAGAATCCTAAACTACTTAAACAATTGGGTTAAGGTTGTTCAAGCCAAATACCCTTATCTAAATCATTTTTCCATTTTTATTCCTAGGAATTCTTCTTGGTCTTGGAGACCGTGTTTCAAATCTTTTAAACAATTACAGTTTAACTTTTCTAAAATTATTAGATCTAGTTTTAATACTGCTTTACTTACTGATCCTTGGATTTTTGAAATGCCAATTTTATTAAAACCTACCTTTGTTTCTACTGATTTGGATATTAATGCTAATATTAGCTCTTTGATTTCTAATCAGTCTTGGAAAGTTAGCAATTTTAATACCATTTTCAATATTACTACGAGGGAATCCATTTGCTCCTTAGAGTTGCCTAGAGAACCCACGGATGGTGTTTGGATTTGGGTAAGTGAGTCTAGTAGAATTGTTACCACTTGGGCTGCTTATCGTTTTCTTAGAAGTCGTAACCTGCCCAATTTTGAAAAGTCCAATCTATGGGTAAGTTTTTGGAAACTTAATGTTCCCTCTAAAGTTAAAACCTTTTTATGGAGATTTTTTCACCAAAAGCTTCTCACTAAATCCTTATTGTTTAGGATTGGAATTGTACCTAATGATTCGTATGTTTTTTTGTGAAAATGCCTCTGAAATAATTCATCATCTATTTTTAAATTGTCATTTCTCAAATCAGCTTTGGTTTTCTTTAAATTCTTCAACTGGTTTGGACTTTTCCAATAGGGTTAACTGGGATAATGGCTCTTGGTTAGATACTTCTCATGGTAATTCGGTTGGTTCGACTGATCATTTTAGAAGTATAACAATTGCTATTTCCCTTTGGTTCATCTGGCATGCTAGAAACGATTTGTTACACTCGGGTAGACAGCTTCATATTTTTGGGCTCGTGAACCGTATTCAAGCTTTTATAGCTAATAGTTGCCTCGCGTTTTCCAAACCCGAGGACAACAGAATTTCCAACCGTATTAAAGTGGATTCCCCCTCCCTTATCTTCTATTAAATTTAAGGGTTATTACCTGAATATATCCTGAACTATGGACTTTTTCTCAAATGTATCCTAAATTTTGACTTCTCCAAAATGCATCATCAACTATCACATTTGTGTCAATTACATCCCTTCGTCAAAATTCTGTCAGCTACCCCGTTAAACATGTGACGTGGCATGCACACGTGTATTAAAAAAATATTTTTTATTCAAAATAGAGTAAAAAATTATTTTTTAAAAAACCTTTTTGATGTCCATATGTATTACACATGTGGACTAAAAAATTATTTTTAAAAAATAATATGAATAAATTTTATTTTTTTAATTATTCTGACTTGTCCATGTATGCTTGTCATCTTATCTTTTTGTCCTGAAGCCAGAATGCTTCACATGTGTGCTTGACGTGGATGACTTTAGGGCAATGGCCGTTGCTCATGCAGCCACCCCACCGCTTCCCAGAAGTCCTCCTCTCAGACGCTCTTCGTGCGGTGGTAGAGCTCCGCGACCACGTGCTCTAGGCCCAAGTCGAGGTCTGCGCGGGCGCGGTAGAAGTAGTTCGATGCCGAGCGTGATGTCGGTGGAGCTGAGTGAAGCACCAGGCTTCGTCGCGGTGGCGAGAGCGATGCGGGTCCAGAAGAGGGCGACGAGGGTGTGGAAGGGGGAGGGGGGAGGCTGGCGTCAGCGAGGCCTGACTTGACATCGGAGTCGGAGAAGATGATGGTGGCAGATTGGCCATCCTTCCTTTCTTTGGGTCGGAAGCGACGACGACGAATTCAGAGGAGAAGAAGGGAGAGCAGGTACGGGCATTGGCGCGGGGGAGGAGGGCTGGAGGGTGAAGGAAGGGCGGGTACATGATGTAGGCGCGGCGATGGGCGTCGGACCAAGCGCAGACGAGGAGGAAGGCGCATGTGGGGTCGGCGTGCATGTGAGAGCAAGTCATTCCGATCACCACCGCCTTGTCACCGAACTCCGTCAGCTGCACGTAGTAAGGTGACCAAATGGAGGGATCGATGCCCATGGGCTCGCAGTACGTCATCTCCATCTCCTCCTCGTCGGTGGCCGATGCAAGCCACTTGTCGAGTGTGATCGGCGCCTGGGATTCCACCACTCGAAGCCTGGCATCATTGCACTTGATGACCCACCCTTCGTCGGGCTCCTCTTCGCGAGCTAGCCACCTGGTGACGACGAGGTAGTGCAATAGCACCTCAGACAATGACTCGCGAGCTCGAGCCGCACTGACGTCATCGACACCACCGTCGTCTTCGCATACACATTCACACGTTCATCGACAAGATGACTTGTCTACGTGTGGAACCACACGTGGATAAGTCAGAATAATTTTTTTTAAAAAATATTCAGATTGTTTTAAAGAAATAATTTTTTAATCCACGTGTACAACACACGTGGGCATCAAAAAGATTTTTTTTAAAAATAATTTGTTAATCGATTTTGAATAAAACATTATTTTTTTAATACACGTGTGCATGCCATGTCACATGGTTAACAGAGCAACTGACGGAATTTTAACGGAGGGATGCAATTGATACAAATGTGATAATTGAGGATGCAATTTGGAGAAGTCAAAGTTTAGGATACATTTGAGAAAAAATTCATAGTTCAGGATATATTCAGGTAATAATCTTAAATTTAACTAGTATGACACCCGTGCTACGCACCGTTTAATTATGTTATAAAAAGTATTTAAATAAGGATAAATAAATTACTTGTATGCATTTGTAAATTTAATTGTAGAGTAAAAGCAATTGTATCTACTTTTTTGAATAGAAATTATATATACTAAAATAATATTGAGTTAGATATTATCATTTATTGCATACGTAGATATTAGAAAAATAATAAGTTATGAAAAAAATATTTTGGAGTGTAAAATTTAAATTTTTAAAAATAAATAAAATAAAAATATTTTAAATGATTTTTTATAACAATAATATTGAATTATATATCAACATATTATGTGTTAAGTTACTTACAAAAGAAAAAATGACATTTTATTTTAAATTAAATTATAACTAAAGATAAAATATACACTATGGAAGACTTTCGGGTAAACTAACCTCTAAAAAAAGAGAAAATGGTCAAATTTGCCTCCGAAGTATTGAAAAAGGTGCAAATTTCCCCATCAATTATGTTTTTGACCAAAATTGCCCTCGATGTTAGATAATTGGATCATTTTTGCCCTTCTCGTTAACGGAAGTCCACATCAGTAAACGAAATCCCACGTGACAGGTGTAGCTCGGCCACATAAGATGTCACGTAAAATGAAAATAACTTATTTATTATACATTATGAAATACTTCATTTTAACAACATTTGTAGTGCAATTTATTTCATTGTCATCGTTGTCATATATAAGAAAATTTTAAACCACGACTGTTGGTTACTCTAGAAATACCAACATATAGTTGACCATAAGAAGATACATGTTTCTAGATATACTCTAATGTGTTTAAAGCTTTGACATTGGCTCTTATTTATGGTAATAGTAAAACAAACATATATCGAAAACTATCTCCATTGAAATTTAAAAGAAACATTTATATCTGATGGCGTCAATATCAGTCTTGGAATAAAAATCTTATCCCTTATATTGGTTCTTGATATTATTTTTCCTTTCAACATATATTGACTCATTCGAATTATCTCAAGTCGAGTTTCATTGCATAGACCTGTAGATTGATTTATGTTTCTTAGAAGCATGACAAGAACACCGAATTTGAGCTTTAATTCATGGTTTGGAAGACCATAACATGAAATGGTATTCAAAAGTTTAAGCGTATGAATGTCATTAATTGAATCACAACTACCATCCGATGAACATGGGCTGTCAAAGCTGAGATAAATTTTTATTTTGCCAAGAACCAAAGACAGTCTAAAATTATTCACATTTTGAACTATTTCATTGGTAGGTACTAAGATAGCTATGTGCTGCAAGTAATTGAGATCGCTCATGTTGTTCAAAAATGATAGATAAATGACATTCGCAATTGCAACAAGTGGGTCACCAGTTTCTTATATGAGCAAATCATCAGGAATCTTTATGTTGACATCCTCTTCATTAGCATCACCAAGGGTCTCATTTCCAGTGCTTAATACCCAATAGAAGAAATCTTTCAATTATTGAGCTTCATACGGTGAATTTCTTGAGTGCAACCTCATATGTCTTGTTAATGTTAGTATCACACACACTATCTGCACAAATAAGATGAATTAATGGTAGCATGCATAATATATTGTCTTGACCCTTTGGGTACAACAGACAATCTATTTGAAATCGCCCTCCTAAAAATATTAATTTTTCTTCAAAATATTGCTCAAAGCTTGATTATATCCCTGAAGATTCAATCAATAGTTTCAAAATAATGTTTCTTCATCATTGGAGTTCCATACTATATAATAAGTTTTGCTTTTATTATCAAGTTAGCCAATGGATAACCTTGATTCATATAATAGGTGGAGTCTTCATCAACGTTTATGAGAATTACAAATCTTGAATGTGTCGTACTCCCACTTGGAATGAGCAAAACGACTATTCCACTCTAAGCAACTATTAAAACAATCACCTTTGGATCTCAGAGTAGCCGAAAGAGTTCTCTAAATGAATGTTTTCACAATGCCACCAAATCCATATAGAAAGAAGAATCCTCCACGATTTTTAGCGATTCTAAGCATGATGTTATCATATATGTTTCTTTGATCAATTGTGAGATTAGAAAGAAGTTGGGCATGGTCTGCAGCTAATTATCGTTTATCATAGTTAAGCTCATCCTAAATAAGTCTATTTCTGCATCGAGGAAGGAATGAGATATCTAGAAATGACATTTCGAATAAATTAGCTAGACACTTGTTACTCATTAACATATTTTCAATCTCTGCAAGAGCAAAGTTCTTCAACTCATATTCACTTAGATCAAATCTTGTATTCAGATTGTGAGTAAAATCATTTTAGTAGTTATCATCGATTAAAACTTGATATTTAAAATAAACAAAGTTTATAAAACAATATCATCAAAACAAAACAATCGTCTCCGCCTATGAAGAATATCATCATATAAATACTCGCAGTTGCTATTCCAGACAATCTATGCAAAAAAATCAAAAAATAATTCTATAAAATATGAAATATATTTTTTATAATAAAAATAGATTTTAGGGGTGTAAAAAATATTTTGGCTTGAAAATCTCAAAAGTATTACTTTTGGAATTTTTGGATCCTAAATTTAAAACCATTTTGAAAATTTAGTTTAAATAAAATTATATTTTTTACTTTAATAACAAAAAGAGAAATTTTATGTGAAAAAAAATTAATGTGAATAATATAATAATTTATTTTTACAAAAAATAATAATTTAAAATTTATTAAAGATGTGTACTAATCAAGTCGGAACGTGATTTATCAAGAATAAAACTTTTTTAAATTCGAGCGGAGAAACTACATATTTTTCATTAAATGAACGTGATATCATATTTTTTGTTGAAAGATTTTACAAAAATATTCATGAAATGAGCGAAAAAATTATCTTCCATTTTACACGCAGACTTTATTATGATTTTAATAAGGACAACTAAAATTTAAGTTACGTTAACATATAAAAATAGTTGACATTTCATTATGTTTAATTGAGATATCAAATTGATTTACTTATTCAATTTGATTAACTTATATACGTAATTAATTATATCAAATTGATTTACCAAAAAATTAAATAATTCGTGGTAAATAAATTTGAAATTTGAATAGATGGATACTACATCAACTATATCAAATTATAATCAAATTAAATAAACTTATCTAGTTTTGGCCCGAAAATCTCAAAAAATATCAATTAATAAATTTAAAAAATATAACTGGAAATCTCAGATATATTATTTTTGAAAATTTTGGATCATAAATTAAAAAACATTTTCAAAATTTCGGCTAATAAAATTATATTTTTACTTTAAATAGAAAAATAGAAACTTTATGCAAAAATAATTAATGATAATAATATAATAATTTCTTTTTACAAAAAAAAGTTTAAAAATATTAAATTATGTGTAGTAATCAAGTTAGAACATGATTTGCCAAGAATAAAACTTTTTTAAATTCATTAAATGAACGGAAAACTATGCATTTTTCATTAAATGAGTGAGATTTAATATTTTTTGTTACATGATTTTATAAAAATATCCATGAAATAAGCGGAAAATAGCCCCAAATTAAGCAGGAAATGACATTTCTTTTTACCCATAGACTATGTTATTTTTGTTAGAGTTTTAAAATTTTCATAAGTTAAAAGTTTTTGAATTAGAAATTTCAATAATTAGAATTTTTGAAAACTCAATTAGGTCCCCTTTTACGGTAAGAAGACCCACCACATCTACAAAAAAAAAAAATTTAAAAAAACTTATCATATTATCAAAGAAGAAAATATGAAAAAAAATGATAAGATGTATCACATATCATTCACTAAATCATAGCGGATCATTATTTGAGTATGGAAAAAAAAAAGAAAGCAAAAAAATAACAAACTATAAATATTTAGAAAAAGAGAGAACGATTGATATCCTTCACTAACCACAGAGCTAATCTTACGTAGACACTTGAAAGTGTGGAAAATTTGAAAATTCGGTAATTAATTTTCAATAATTAATAAGATTCTTAAGTAATTGATTTCGAAATTAATTACTAAAATTTGATTAATAATTAAGTAAATTAATACATTGAAAAAAGAAATTATTATAAATTTCGAAATTAGGAAGATATTAAATTAAATTAAATTAATATAATTAAATAAAAGCAGAAATTAGGAAATCAAGGATAATTAATTTGAATTTAAATATGCTTTATTTGGAAATTAAGAAATAAGATTTGAAATAAGAAAATTGGAAAATTGGAAATCTCCTTATAATTAATAAGATTCTTAATTAATTGATTTTGAAATTAATTTAAAATTTGAAAAAGAAAATTTATGAAGGCATCCAAAATAGAGTGAAAAAGAAAATTTATATAAATTTTGAAATTAGTAAATTAGAAAATTAATTTAAATTTTGAAAATTTGAAATTTATTTAACCAATATAATTAAATAAAGACGGAAGGATGATTAATTAGAATTTAAATCGGCTTCATATGCAATGTTTGAAATATATTTAATTGTTAAATTGGAAAATTACATATGATTATTATTTTGGAGGGAACACAGATTAATGTGGAAGTGACACGTGTCTACGTGAAGATGTGTTTTTTTTTCGAATTAGAATTAATAAGTAAAATAATAGAGGGAAAATGAAATTTATATTTATTTCCTAATTTCGAAATTTATTTGATTAATATAATTCAAAAATGCAAAAATTAAGTAATTAAGAATTAGAATTTAAATCGGCTATATTTAGAAAATAACTATAATTAGTTAAATAGAATTTGAAAATTGAAAATTAAGCACAATAAAATTATTTAAAAAAACTAAAACTAATTATTTTCAGTTTCAAGCAAAAGTGACCATTAACAAAGTCACATATGTTCCGCGAAGGAAACATCACAGTTAACTTTAATCCAACCATAAATAGGTGGTTGACAAAAGAGGAGTAAAAGTCGTCAAGGTATGATAATGAAAATAATATTTGAAAATTGTTAAAAATAAACTTGGAAATAAATGGTAATAATGCTTGTTTAATTAATTGGATTCAAATTGAAGGATTTAAATAAGGAATCAAAATAAAGTTAAAAACCAAAACTAAAATTTGGAAAGTAATGAAAATTTATTTGGAAATTCATTTAATTCGGAAACTAATGAAAATATTTTTGGAACTTAATCTAATTCGAAAACTGATGAAAATAAAATTAAATAGCAAATTAAGTATTGGAAAATAAAATTGCAAAATTAAATAGCACATCTGGTTTTAGGTTAAATCTTAAACATTATTGTAGTGATTATAATATTGACATGAACATTATATATCTAAAATAATTTAAATAACAAAGTTGAATAATTCAAGATTAATCTAAAAATTGTTCAGCTTATTGATACCAAAAGGACACATAGAATAACAACCACTTTGCTATTAAGCTAAAAAGAAGCTAACACTACAACCAACAACAACAATACATAAAATTTTAAGATCCAAAATACAAATAAAAAGTACTTAATTTTCAATTGCCATCTTTCTTAATCACTAGCTTTGGCTTGTTTGGTGACAATTTAATAAGATGAGCTTCATCAGTTGTAGACTTCATAATTGAAGCTTCACTGGACAGTGACTTGGACGGTGTCAGAAAAAAATATAGATGTTATATCCGTAAATTTTTATATAATTTAATTTAATTATTTTCAGTCGGACGATGTGGATGCGCATCGGAGCGGGTCGGAAGAAGTGTCGGATAATATGAATTATGGTGAGGCCTTTATGCGTGTTTAGTATTTTATTTTATTTATGGTTTTGGATTATTAGTTGAGTTGAGTCCGACAATTCGATCGGAACCTAATTTGGATAAGTGTGGGTCGAGTTGGTAGAAGTCACGATTAGGTTAAGTGAGGGGTAGAATCGTAAAAAGAAAAAGAAAAAGAAAAAGAAAAGATTTATTTGATGGTGCGGTTGCTACAGCCGCACACATCCAAGTCAAAAAGAAAGAAAGAAAGGAAGCAGCGATACAGAGGGTGACTGAGGAGGCGGCGTAAGAAGGTATTGCCGTCGGTGGTGTTGCCGTCGCCGGTGATCATCGGCTCAAGGACTTTGGAGAGCGTCTTTCATCTCGA
Organism: Canna indica; assembly: GCA_034359265.1. Lineage (NCBI taxonomy): Eukaryota > Viridiplantae > Streptophyta > Magnoliopsida > Zingiberales > Cannaceae > Canna > Canna indica. Next base: position 72,285,691 of record CP136890.1, read on the forward strand.
TTTCTCTTATCAGTGAGTGGTTGTTCTTGCCTAGATTGAGACCGTTTTCTCTCCTTGGCCGCTCCTCACCAAGAGGGAAAAATTTGAAAATTTCTTGATTGATTTAATATTGATTTCTTTTCGAGGGGTCTCTCTTGAAATTAAATGTGTTATGGTTTAATTGAGTGTCATATGAACTAAAAAACCTAGAAGGAAATATCCTTCCTTTTTGCAGCCGTCCACTGCAGGAGGAAAGAAATTGAGAAATTCTTGATGGAATCGTGTTTCTTCTTGATTGAAATAGGTGACATGGGTTGAGAAGGGAATTAGAAATCCCTAGGTTGAATTGTTGACCAAAAGTCCACTTCCACCTCTTTATCTAAGAAGACCTTTTGGCCGGTTGTAGTTTGAATTGTTGACTCATGTTGTTGTGTCAATGATCCAATATTGCATTATGTGGGAGGAATTGGACATAAACATTTCAATCTTTGATCTTGTAGTTCAGCAATAAATTTCTACATACTATGCTTCCTATAATATATGAATGATATGATTGCCATGAAGGATATGAACGATGTACAGAAGATACTTGTTAGATGGTTTGATATTCTGATTTTTCTTTCCCATTTCCTTTACTGTTGATACATGATGAGCATAACTTTGGACGCTGAAATCTTGATGCTGAAATTATCTCACATGTGCAAAAAATTAATTAGGGTTGTTGAATTTAATCGTGGTAGGTTGAAATTGTCATTCTGGGTTGAGATCATATTTCCATGCTAGGAATACTTATTGTATAATGGAAATTAATATGTTATACATTGTAAATTCAAAGGTTGGTCCGAAGCATGATTGATATACTTGTGTGTGACATATGTAGTAACACTACCCCTCTATGTTTTATATTCACTATGTTTACTATTATGATATATTGTGGTGTAGAAATACTGGTTTATATTAAATGCTTATGGTGTTGATGACTTTATTTTCTTATTGTACATGTTTGTATATGTGGATGGGGTGGAGGTTTGGTTGGGCCGATCAGCGGATGAGGTGTGGACCGAGAAGCTCGCCAGTGAGCCACACTGACGATCGACCCGGAGTGGCACTGGTTGGAGGGTTTTCCCAACCATTTGAGGTTACTGAGGGTAGAGGGTCTGCCTAGCTCAGGAACCATGGGCGGGAAGCTCACTGGGCATGTCCTAGTGATCGACTCGTATTGTTTGGAAATACACTTGTGTGTATATGTAGTTTCTTTTCTATATGGGTTATATATATGGTCTGCTCAAATTACATAGATAAAGGATTTAATTATGGACTTAAGTAATTACTCATTGTATTGTGAAATTAACCATCATATGGTTATTATGCTTTCCATATAACTATTAATCGTGGACTGTGGTAGGCTCAGGACCGAGTCACTCACTAAATCCAATATGGACTTACCTTTTTTTTGTTTGTTGTCTTTTGTAGCACCAGGTCAGAACCGGTAGTAGCACTAGAGTGTCTGAGTAGCACAGTTGGGAGCGACAGGTTCAGGGCTGACCTCGCGACAAGTCGAAATTAGAGTTAGGGTAGTGGTCAAGTTTAAAGAGAGTCCTGTATCGAGACTTATTGTACTTTATTTCATTCATGATTTCTTTATTTCATTTATTATTTCAAACATTCTTTAAAGTTTGTTTTGGTTGAACATTCATATTTCCGCGATTTCTTTAACAGAGGATGAATTTGTTTAGTTTTATAATCTTTTATTAGTGGTTGGAGTTTGAAATAAAAAGCTTGGTTTATCTCTGTGGTATGTGATTAGTTTGTTTTATCTCTGTGGTTTGTGATTTGAGTTAGGTTTCGGGGTATGCTTGTATACCCTGGTCGGTCACACCAATGAGGAATTGGGGTGTGACAAAGTGGTATCAGAGCATTTGGTTTAGGTCCTGACTTCGATTTTAGGGACATTGGGGTACCGTATTGGCATTGCTAGCATATCGACATACAGTGTGTCATAGTCTCGAGATCGGAGAACTGAGCCTGCGCACCAGCGGCGGTACGTATCATTTTTATTCATTGTTCTTGTTAGATTAACTTACCTGCTCTTGGTTGCTATTCTTATTAGTGATGGAGACCTTTAATGATGCTGTGGTGAGCAGTAGTGGGAGTAATTCCTCAGGTGGACGTGGACGCGGTCGTGGTCGCGGCCGTGGGCGGGGCCGGGGCCGTGGCGGTAGGCAGCTAGCTTAGGAAGAGGCTGGTCAGGATCCTAGGGTGGCCATGCTAGAGGCCCGGGTGGTTGATTTGACTAAGGAGCTCCGTAGGGAGCAAGAGTTGAGGCAACAGCAGCCTCAGCCTGTGCCGCCAGTGGCACCTGTGGCACCTGTGGCCCAGGGGGCAGCGGAGTCGGTACCCCCAGTTGTTAGGGAGGCAGACATGCGGGAGGCAGTGTCAGACAGTGTTGCATATAAGGATTTTGTTCAATTGAGATCGCCGCAGTTCACAGGCACAGACCCTGGTGTGGAGGTGACGACTTTTCTAAACGACTGTCAGGAGTTGTGTGAGGTGTTGGGATGCTCTTCAGTAGCCATGGTGCAGATGGTGGGTTTGCAGCTAAGGGGACCTGCTAAGGAGTGGCTCCATGTATGGAGGTCCCATAGGGGGGTTGATGCACCACCCCCTGTATGGGAGGAGTTCCGGGCGGCTATGGTGGAGAAATATCTTCCCAGGAGTGTACAAGAGAAGAGAGCAAGGGAATTCGAATAGCTCAAGCAGACCGGTAGTATGTCAATGGCAGAGTACGAGGTGGAGTTCACCCGCTTATCACGGTACCATCCCTTGCTAGTGGCGACTGAGACGGACAGGGTCAGGCGGCTCGTGGAGGGGCTGAGAGTGTTGATTGGCAGGCTGATTCACTTTACAGAGGACTCTACTTTCACCTAGATGGTGGATGAGACAATGCGGAAGGAGTAGATGGTACCGACTGATCGGCAGGATGGGCCAGCCAAGAAGAGATTTAGGTCGCTGGGATTTGGCGAGCGATAGAGTTTTTCTGAGGGGATAGTGTCTGGAGCAGCCCATCCGCTCAAGTGAGGATAGGGCAGTTTTAGAGGTCGCCCAGGTGCCGGGCCGGGGGCCACTCAGAGGACAGTGGGGTCTGAGGTGCAGAGAATGGCTGAGGTGTCGCAGTGTGGGCGGAGAGACACCGGGATATGCTTTGGTCGTACAGATGTCTGCTTCGAGTGTGGACAACCGGGTCACATTAGGAGGGACTGTCCAGTCAGAGGTGGTTCTAGTGCAGCGCATGGTCCTAGTGCAGCGCAGTCCAGAGGAAAAGCGCTGGTATCCGCAGCTTTTGTTGCACAAAGAGGTCAGCCTTAGGGTTCAGGGCAGCAGCGTGCCAGTGGACCTGGGAGACCTCCTGCGCGGGTGTTCACTATGACCCGAGATAATGCTGAGGCATCTTAGACCGTGGTGACAGGTATTATTGTAGTTTGTTCCATACATGTATTTGTTCTATTTGATCCTGGAGCTACTCATTCCTTTATGTCTGATAACTTTGCTATAAAGCTTGATAAAGAAAAAGATTCTCTTGTGGTATCCTTGGTTGTATCAACGCCGATAGAACATTCTGTCCATGTCGAGATAGTTTTCAAGGGCCGTGAGGTGTCCATTTGTGGGCATGTTTTGGAAAAAGAATTGGTAGTTCTACCCACTTTAGAACTAGATGTGGTCTTGGGCGTGGATTGACTATTCTCTCACTATATCTCTATGGATTGTAGAACGAAGACTATTACTTTTAATAAGCCAGGCATGTCGTCGTTCACTTTCCAGGATGAGGGTAGGGGGGAATCTTTTGGGGTTATTTCAGCCCTTAAGGCCCGGAAGTTACTCGTGAGTGGCTGCCAATCACTTTTAGCTTTTGTATCCATGGCAGAGGAGGGTGAAATTTTGGTCAGGAAGATAGAGGAGACACCGGTGGTTAGTGAATAGTCAAATGTTTTTCCAGATGAGCTTCCGGGATTGCCGCCGGTTCGAGAGATCGAGTTCTGTAATGATTTGCAGCCAGAGGTGAAACCGATCTCAATTCCCCCATATCGTATGACACTAGTTGAGTTGAGAGAGCTTAAGGCTCAATTGCAAGAGTTGATGGATCTGGATTTTATTCGCCCGAGTGTGTCACCCTAGGGAGCGCCGGTACTTTTTTCTAAAAAGAAGGATGGATCCATGTAGATGTGTGTTGATTATCGGCAGCTAAATAAAGTGACAATCAAGAACGGGTACCCACTTTCGAGGATTGATGATCTCTTTGATCAGTTGCATGGAGCGCAGTGGTTCTCTAAGATCGACCTAAGGTCAGGGTATCCCAGTTGAGGATCCGGGATCAGGATGTTCAGAAGACAACCTTTAGGACGAGATATGGTCACTATGAGTTTTTGGTCATGTCATTCAGGTTGACTAATGCACCGGCTGCATTTATGGATTTGATGAACCGAGTGTTCAAGGCGTTTTTGGATAGGTTTGTCATTGTGTTCATAGATGATATTTTGATTTACTCCCGAAGTGAGGCTGGTCATTGTGAGTATCTGAGGGTAGTTTTGGAGACTCTCAGGAAGTATTAATTATTTGCTAAATTTTCCAAGTGTGAGTTCTGGCTGAGCAGTGTGGGGTTCTTAGGGCATGTGGTGTCGAGGGACAGGGTGAAGGTAGACCCCGCGAAGATTGAGGCAGTGCAGAGATGGGAAAGACCGACCTGTGTGGCTGAGATCCGAAGCTTCTTGGGCTTGGCAGGGTACTATAAGAAGTTTGTAGAAAACTTTTCTAGAATTGCAGCTCCTTTAACCCAGTTGACTCAGAAGAAGGTTAAATTTGAGTGGAATAGCAAGTGCGAGGAGAGCTTTCAGAAGCTTAAAGACCGATTGACTTCAGCTCCAGTATTGGCCCTACCGTCAGGTTCTGGAGGTTTTGTAGTGTACTGTGATACTTCTATAGTAGGTTTGGGTTGTGTTTTGATGCAGCATGGTAGGGTGATTGCTTATGCATCTAGGCAGTTAAAACCTCATGAGAAGAACTACCCGACCCATGATTTAGAGTTGGCAGCTATAGTGTTTGCACTGAAGTTATGACGCCATTATCTGTATGGGGAAGCTTGTGAGATTTATACTGATCATAAATGTCTTCAATACTTGCTTACTCAGAAATAACTGAACTTGAGGCAAAGAAGGTGGTTGGAATTGTTGAAAGACTATGACTGCACCATTCTATACCATCCTGGGGAAGCTAATGTAGTGGCTGATGCATTGAGCAGAAAATCTATGGGCAGTCTAGCACACTTGTCTTTGAGTAGGAGGCCATTGGCAAGGGAGCTTGCTGAATGTCTGGGGAATGGAGCAGTGTTATCGGTGTTTAGCTCGGGTAGTATGGTGGCGCATCTTCGCGTCCAGTCCACTTTGGTGGATATGCTCCGAACAGCCTAGGGTGAGGATGCATTTTGTGCTCTAACTCGAGATCTGGTTGAGAGGGGAGATGCGGACGATGGGTTCAGGATTGATGCAGAGGGTGTGATAAGCTTCAAGGATAGGATTGTAGTGCCTGATATGGCAGAGGTCCGTCGACAAGTACTTGAGATGGCTCATAGTTCCACTTATACTATGCATCCATGAGCCACCAAGATGTACCGTGATTTGCGACAGGATTACTAGTGGAGAGGGATGAAGAGAGAGGTAGCTGAGTTCGTGTCTAAGTGTTTGGTCTGTCAACAGGTTAAGGCCGAGCATTTGAGACCTGCAGGACTACTTCAAAATCTTGAGGTGCCGGAGTGGAAATGGGAAAAAATCACTATGGATTTTGTTACTGGACTACCCAAGTCGAAGAAGGGAAATGATTCCATCTGAGTGGTGGTGGATCGGCTAACCAAGTTGGCGCACTTTATTCCGGTGAAGACGACTTTCATCGCAGACCTGTATGCCCGATTATTTTTGGATCAGATTGTGGCGTATCATGGTATCCCAGTGATGATCATCTCTGATCAGAGTACTTAGTTCACTGCTCCGTATTGGCAGTCTTTCCAGGATACTTTGGGTACTCAAGTCAGATTCAGTATCACTTTCCATCCGCAGACGGACGGGTAGTCTGAGAGGACCATTCAAACTTTGAAGGACATGTTAAGAGCTTGTGTTTTGGATTTAGAGGATGGCTGGGAGAAGCACCTGCCCCTGGTAGAGTATTGAAATTAGAAAATTAAGCACAATGAAATTATTTAAAAAAATTGAAACTAATTATTTTTAGTTTCATGCAAAAGTGACCATAAACAGAGTCACATATGTTCCTCAGTATCAGCGAATGAACCATCATAGTTAACTTTAATCCAACCACAAATAGGGGGCTGCCAAAGAGGAGTAGAAGTCGTTAAGGTAAGATAATGAAAATAATGAAAATAAAATTGGAAATTAATCTATTACGGAAATTAATGAAAATAAAATTTGAAAATTAATGAAAATAAAATTTGAAAATTATTAAAAATAAAATTCGAAATAAATGGTAATAATGCATGTTTAATTAATTGGATTCAAATTGTCGAGGATTTAAATAAGGAATCAAAATAAAATTAAAAACCAAAACTAAAGTTTGGAAAGTAATGAAAATTTATTTGGAAATTCATTTAATTCGGAAACTAATGAAAATATATTTGGAACTTAATCTAATTCGAAAATCGATGAAAATAAAATTAAATAGCAAAATTAAGTATTGGAAAATAAAATTGTAAACTTAAATAGCACATCTAGTTTTAGGTTAAATCTTAAATAGTATTGTAGTGATTATAATATTGACATGAACATGATATATCTAAAATAATTTAAATAACAAAGCTGAATACTTCATGATTAAACTAAAAATTGTTCAACTTATTGATACCAAAACAAAACATAGAATAACAACCACTTTGCTATTAACCTAAAAAGAAGCAACACTACAACCAACAACAATAATACATAAAATTTTAAGATCCAAAATACAAATAAAAAGTACTTAATTTTTAATTCCCATCTTTCTTAATCACTCGTTTTGGCTTGTTGTCTGACAATTTAATAAGATGAGCTTCATCAGTTGTAGACTTCATAATTGAAGCTTCACCGGATAATGACTTGGACGATGTCAGAAAAAATATAGATTCATATTCGTTGTAATTATCACAGGACTATGAAAAATCATCATGATCAAAATAGAAAAGTGAGTAAAAGATAGTGAATTAATTACAAATTGAACAAAAAAATGACCTACAATAATTATTTCAATTAATCATCAGAGTCACCCTGAATTGTCAATAATTGAGAGTTATCGGGAGGAGTAGTAAGCTATAAATATAATCAATATATAAATGATTATTAAATCATCTTAATTTGCTTAATTTAAGAATGAACAGAGAAAATTTAATTAAAATAATATTTAGAACTTACATCATCATACTTATATTTTCAACAAAAGCTAAAATTATAGAATGTCACGCCCCAACTCAGGGTCCCGTGACCGGCTAGGGTATAAGTGCCTATACCCCAAACCCTAACCCATGCACATGCCAAAACAAATAATGTAGCGGAAAGAAAAACAACAAGTTTTATAACAGCTTTTAATAATAAAAGACCAAAACATATTTTTATTTCAAAACAACAAGATTTTAAATACATATCTCAAGTGCGGAAATAAATCGAAGAGCAATAGTTCTTTTAATAAATAAAAGTGAATAAAACGTGAATGTCCCCACGGGACTACAACTCCAAATACCAAAATAAAAGTGCATGGCAATCTACTACAAACTCGACTACAACCCCTAACTAGGACTGCTATGAGATCATGTGGCTCCTCTGCCCTCCAGCTGCGCCAAGTGCTCCAGCCCACCTCACCGGTCAGGCTCTGTAAAATAAAATAAAACAACGACAACGGGTGAGTTCAAAGAACTCAGTGAGCAATTTTATCAACCCTCACAAATCAACATCACAGAGATAACAAGAATATGTCTATCTCTATAGAGGCAATGTCACAAAGGTGTGACTAGCTACCAGGCCAATAGGCCACCCATGCCCACGGCATCTAGTTCTTCAAAGAGGTGCATCAGGCCGAAGCCCTACCATGCCCGAAGGCAACGTCACCTAAAAATGTGCATCCGGTCGAGCCCTACTATGCCCAAAGGCAACGTCACAATCATAGAGGTGCATCGGATCAAAGCCCTACCATGCCCAAAGGCAACATCACCATCAATGAGGTTCATCGGGTCGAATCCGGCCCTACCATACGTAGAGGCAACATCACTGTCAAGAGGTGCATCAGATCGAATTTCTACCATGCCCAAAGGCAACATCACCATCAAGAGGTGCATCGAGTCGAATCCCTACCATGTCCAAAGGCAACCGCGCACATATCAGGATAATCAGGGGCCCTCCGAACTTATCCTGCAGGTTGAGAATTTACATCCAACCACACGGGCGTAGCCCGTAACCCGGCTCCTAAATGAGCCGCTCCGCCACTCCCAAGAATATGACACATCAAGACCTAAGTCAAGATTCTCCTACGGTGTCCTAAGGATGTCCTCACTATGAAGCGTCTCAACACTTCAAACCCAACCTTTACCCCTTAGACCCACAACGTCATGAACCCGTGTGATTTTATTTCTTGAATACCTTGTAAGTTGGTTCATAACAGATTATGCTCACCCTTAGACCCTATTTTAATTATAGAATTAAAATCTAGATCATCTCAATTAGGGTTTTGTTTTAGAGTTTTATTTTAGGGTTTTGTTCTGCCCAGAAGTGACGTGTATACCCCGAATCTACTCTTCAAAATATGTCATATGTTTCAAAACTATATTTTCTGGTCAAAACGATAGGTTACACGACTATAATCAGAGATCGACTCACATAATAACAGAGAAATCAAAAATCATCCCAGATACAATAAACAACACATAAATTTCAGAAAACTGAAATTTTCAGCACAACATGAAATAAAATCCAAATTTTACAAAATTAAATTCCTAAATTTCTAACATCACATATTCAAGTCATCATGCCAATTATGCATACAATCTCATAATTTTTACTAAATAAAAACTAGCACATATAACAAGAATTTCTTAATCAAGAATCAAGCATTAAGATCAAGAACCCTTAATTAGTGATTATCAAGATCTTCATCCTACCACATGATTTCTACCAAAATCACAGATTTGATCCTAAGCATTGAATCCACAAATCAAGAAACCAAATTGGGAGAATAAATCATGATTTGCACATCAAGAAAACATGGTAAGAACTCGAAGAAAATCCAAGAACAAGGCATAAATACTGAGCCATCACGAACGGCTTCAAAAAATTCAATAAAAATCCCGAAGAGAGAGGATAAATCACTCACCTTAATTTGGAAAAATATTAGGAAAGAAATCCTGGACGACGGCCTCGAATCCGGCTTCAAAAGGCCGACGGCTCAACCCAAAAAAATAGCTCCAAGGGAAAAGAAGAGAGGGAGAGGAAGCAGGCGGCTCGGCTCGGCTCCTCTTGGCTTGGCTCCAAAGAAAAAGAAGGAAGAGAGGAAGAGGAAGAAGAATCTGGTGGCTCGGCTCGGCTCTGGGTGGCTGCGACTCCAAGGAGAAAAGGGAAAGGGGGTTGGCGGCTTGACTTGGCGGCTAGCTCCCTTTCTCAACTTTTTAGGTGGCTCCAAAATAGGAGCCACAAGTCATGAGATGAGGTTTTTATACACTCTCCTCAACCCTAAGCCCTTACACCCTTAATTCACAACCCGCATCCACCTTAAGCCAAAACCAAAACCCGCTAACTCAATAGACTTAAATAATTTAATTAATCTCATTCTAATAAATCATGAATAATTAATTAAATACTCATATGAACATATTTAGCAATTATGCGCACACAACACCAAATTAAATACTCTTAACTACCCAAGCCTAAAAATTTATAAATTTATAAATTTATATTCTACTTATTCGAGCTCGCAAGCTCGCTCCGGACCATGAGTCAACTCGACTTGACCACGAACTAGTCCGCTAGGCTGACAAATATACATAAAAGGAAAAATAATAAATTTAAATATCTGAGATATTACATAGAAGCTTCAGAACATAATTTAACAGCATGAAAACATAATTTGACAACATGAATGACATAAGGATCGTAAGAATTAAAGTTCTAAAATTTCAACATAATTTTAAACAACGGTTTTTTTTTTCCTTTCAATGCATCTATCTCTTCAGGATGCATATTAATTTTTGTCTCCACCTTGAAAAAAACATATTGATCGTTAATATTATCCTGAAGAAATATATAATGATCAGCTGCATTTTTTCAAGATATTTTAAAAATTGAAGAACAAATTCTTGCCATAGAGTGAAGCGAAGCTTTTTATTACCCACATTTGTTAAAATATGTGAAAAAATTTAAATCATAGATGCATTGAATTGTATCTCATATTATAAAATAGGAAAATATGAAAATAAAAAAGAATAAGATGTATCTCATATCATTCACTAAATCATAGCGGATCATTATTTCAGTATGAAAAAAAGAAAAGAAAAAAACAACAACAAACTATAAAGATTTAGAGAAGAGCAAACGATTGATATCCTTCACTAACCGTGGAACTAATCTTATATAGACACTTGAAAGTTTGGAAAATTTGAAAATTTGATAATTAATTTTCAATAATTAATAAGATTATTAATTAACTGATTTCAACATTTATATGAAATTCAAAATTAGGAAATTATAAAATTGGAAATTTCACAATAATTAATAAGATTTTTAAGTAATTGATTCCAAAATTAATTACTAAAATTTGATTATCAATTAAGTAAATTAATACATTGAAAAAGGAAATTATTATAAAATTTGGAATTAGGAAATTAGGAAAATTAACATAAATTTCGAAATTAGGAAGATATTAAATTAAATTTAATTAAATAAAAGAAGAAATTAGGAAATCAAGGGTAATTACTTTAAATTTAAATAGGCTTTATTTGGGATTTCTAATTTGGAAATTAAGACATAAGATTTGAAATTAGGAAATTTGAAAATTGGAAATCTCCCTATAATTGATTTTGAAATTAATTTAAATTTTGAAAATCGACTAAAAAATTTAATGAAGGCATCCAAAATAGAGTGAAAAGGAAAATTTAGATAAATTTTGAAATTAGAAAATTAGAAAATTAATATAAATTTTGAAATTTATTTAACTAATATAATTAAATAAAGACGGAAGGATAATTAATTATAATTTAAATTGGCTTCAAATGCAATGTTTGAAATATATTTAATTGTTAAATTGGATAATTACATATGACTATTATTTTAGAAGGAACACAGATTAATGTGGAAGTGACATGTGTCTATGTGAAGATGTGTTTTTAAAAAAAAATTAGAACTAGTTTAATTACCCGTGCATCTTTTTTCGAGTGAATTTAAAATATATAATATGAAAAACAAATATAAAAAGGTTGAATAAACTTAAGTTGCATATATATATAGAGTATATGAACATCAATATATTCATATATATTACATACCGTAGACAAAATAGAAAATACTAAAAAATAATTATTATCCATAATATTTATTTCAGCAAAAATTCAAAATTATATAATAAAAAAATAATTTTACAATCATGTGATAATACATTTTCACTATATTAATGTTCATCTTGTGTAATGAATAATAGATCTATCTTGAAGTTAATTCCTATTGTGCATGATGAAAAGTTGCCATGTGTAAAAATGATATATGAGATAATTTTGAACTACTATTAGTAAAAGATATTATAATCCATTAAAATATAAAACTTCATATCCAATTACTATTATAAAATCTTTTATCATTTCATTTATAAGACTACTAATGAATTTAGTATATGACCATGCATTATTGTAAAAAAAACACAAAATAGTACAATTTTTTATTGATTATTAAATATATTTAAAAATATTAAAATTTTAAATACTAAGGAAATAATAATAATAATAATAATAATTATTATTACTATTATTATTTGGAGAGAGAAATTATTATTATTATTTTTAAAATTGTAAAGTTGTCTTGTCAATAATGACATATTTGGAATTAAATATTAAGTATGTTTAACTAAATGTTAATTCGAAATTTCATAACTAAAATGAAAATTATATATAAGATTGGAAATTTTGCAATAATTAATAAATTTTTTAATTATTTGATTTAAAAATTAATATAAATTTCAAATTTAGGAAATCAAGAAATCTGTCATGCATAATTAAATAGAGATGGAAATTAAAAAGTTAAGGATAATTAATTAGAATTTAAATCGACTTTATTTGGACAATAACCCTAGTTAATAAAATATAATTTGAAATTTGGAAATTAAGAATAATGAAATATTTTTAAAATAATTCGAAATTAATTCTTTACAATATTAATAATGTTTGAAATTAATTTAACGTTATGCAATTATATATATAATATTTTAAAATTATGATAAATAAAATTATCAAAAATTAGTTTATACTAAATTATAATGTTTAAATAATAATATTAATACCAAAGTAATAAATATATTCTATATGAAACTTTATACATGTAAACAAAATAGTAAATATTGGTTTAATTTATATAAGATAAAGTTAAAAAAATTCATATCTCTGAACAAATATAATTTTTATTTATTGCTTAAAATTCATAAAACACAATAATATATTTACAAATATTAGAAAAATAATTATTTTTTATATTTAAATGTCACAATTCTAATATTGATATTGAATTATTTTTTATTCCAATGTTTTGAATTACACTACTCATTTTTTATTGTATAAAATATTATAGTACTATAATTAAAATTCACTAAATATTATATTATATATATGATATAATATTAATATATATATATATATAATTTAAATGCCACCATTCTAATATATATATATAATTAAAATTCACCAAATATTATATATATATAATATAACAAATTTAAACAAATTAGAAACTCAAAACTTTAAAATGTTTTAAGCTACATAAATATATTTGGTTTTGAAAAACTATTTGAACACAAACTCAAAAACTAATATAAAAAATATTAAATAAATTAAAAAATATTTTAATGTATTGAAAAATTTAAATAATAGAAAATTTAAAACTAAAAATATCAAAAATAGGTTGATATAAAAAATATTAAAAACGACTTCAATAGCAATTATAATAAATCCATGTAGATTTCAACAACCAATATATATATAATTACAAATATAGTACTATTTGTATAAATCAAATATAATATAAATACAATGTTAAAAATTGAAACAAATTAGAAAATAAAAAATCTAAATTATTTTAAACTAAATAAATTTAATTTTCAATGTATTGAAAAATTAAAATAACAATAAATAAAAAAATATAAAAAATAGGTCGACATAAAAAATACTAAAAAACGACATCAAGAGCAATTATAATATATATATATATATATGAAAAATTACAAATATAGTAATATTTCAAAATAATATATGATATTATATTTTAATTGATTAATAATCATTTTTATACCCTAGTTTGGTAAACACGACATAAGTCTGATGTTGTAATCCCTATTATTTTTGCAACCTCACGGTCAAAAAGAACGAATATATATATATATATATATATATATGAAAAATTACAAATATAGTAATATTTCAAAATAATATATGATATTATATTTTAATTGATTAATAATCATATTTATACCCTAGCTTGGTAAACACGACATAAGTCTGATGTTGTAATCCCTATTATTTTTGCAACCTCACGGTCAAAAAGAACGAATGATGCAGAGTCTGATTCATCAACAACACGTAGCTGAATGCTATATCTGATAATATCGAGAAAAAATATTGTAATGGTTTAACTTACAAATTACTGGGTAATAATATAATATTGTTAGTAACTTTATAAAGTTATAAAAATAAAAATTACCTCGAAATGAAATTGTTGTAATGAACATTGCATTTTTTGCAATAAAATTTTCCATTGTCCTATTTTAGTCCATTAAAACACTTTACGCAGCCACGGTACCACCAGTTAAATTCAGACTCAATGTCCTTGATTAGTCCAATTGTGACAAACATACCACCCTAAAAAATGATATATAAATACAATCATATTTAATTAAATAAAAAGGAATTATCACTAATTGGTATTATGAAATTTAAAACCTCTGTCATCTTTTTGATCTCAGCCACTATCTTATAAATTGATTTGTGAAGAAAATCATCCTCGACAGAATACGAAGATTTTGAAAATAATTTAGTTAATGCCTTGTTAGATAAGGCATCAAATTACGACGAGAAGCCTGGCAAATATAAAGAAATGAAAAAAAAATCACATAATGTAAGACACGAAAAAAACAAATTTTCTAATATAAAAATCTGTTTTGGTGCAGCGCGCCGGACCCGTGTCACGCCCCAAAATTGAGTCACGTGACTGGCCAGGGTGCAGTCAATCACCCCGAAGCCTAACCCATTACATAAGCCTCTAAATAGTTACAACTTGAAAACAAAGTTTTTATAACATAATTACGGAATAGTCGATAGCAACTCAGAGACAAAAACATAATCCACATAACAGATATCTCATAAAAACGATTCAACTAAAAATTTAAACAACTCTAGGACACTCTAAAGGCTATAATATCTCAGTTCTCAAACAAGACTCGACTCGACTTGATTCGACTATACCAACCAGCTCACGAGATTGCTACCGGAGTCCATTCTCATCAGCTGCGCCGTACCTCAGGGTCACGCTTTGCAAAACAAATATGAGAGTAAAAGTGAGTATAAAACTCAGTGAATGGTCTCCCAATCCTTAGTAAATGGAATCCAGTAATGGCAATACATGCAATATATCAAGTGAGTGCGGATGCCAAGTTAATTATGTAAGGAATAAAATCTCATCTGACTCTACGAGAAACGCTTTCTAAATTTCGAATCCCAATTAGCCACTTTTCCCAGTTTCACTAATCTAGGAAGACCCTCTAGACTTAGTGTCCAACTGCCTCTCCCCCTCGGGTACACTGGTCTAGGAAGGCCCTCTAGAACCAATACCCACTATTTTTATGCTCGGGTCCACTGGTCTAGGAAGACCCTCTTGACTCAGTACCTACTAAATCTCTTCTTGGGTTCACTCGTCTAGGAAGACCCTCTAGAACCAGTACCCAATTGAATTTCTTCTCGGGTTCACTGGTCTAGGAAGGCCCTCTAGAACCAGTACCCAACTCGGTCAGGAAGACCCTCTAACCCATGGTCACTAGTACGCTATGCGTACCACTCGGCCCTACATATGGCCCATAGTCATCACGTACGCTATGCGCACTATTCGGCCCACCGGCCCTATGTATCTCGTGCGCGGAGCACACCACTCGGCCTATTAAGGCCCATAAACACCTCGTGTGTTGTGCACACCACTCGGCCCAATGTGGCTTGGACCACTACCCAAGGGCCACACCCTCATGTCAACACACCCAAGGGTCACTTATCCCTAGTATCAAGTAAAACCCCAATTGTTTATGACGAATTAGGAACGTCACACCGAGCCCGCATCC
This sequence comes from Canna indica, assembly GCA_034359265.1. Classification (NCBI taxonomy): domain Eukaryota; kingdom Viridiplantae; phylum Streptophyta; class Magnoliopsida; order Zingiberales; family Cannaceae; genus Canna; species Canna indica. Next base: position 72,301,261 of record CP136890.1, read on the forward strand.
TGGCCCGATTAACATGCACTAGGAAAATTTCAGCTTACTGAAATCATCCATTTTCTACCCCCACGTTACTATTCAAGTCACTTAAGTACTTTCTATATTCCCAAAATCGATAGGTTACATCAGTACTTTCCGCATTAAATTGATTACCCAAATTGCTAAATCAATTTAGCATGAATTTGACTAAATTCCAGCACATCACATTTCAGCTTCAATTATGTGTATCATTTCATCATCACTTATATGAGATTTCCAGTATCTAATCATAGAAAAATTTACATCCAATTATGTATAATCTCAGCATCCCATTGTGTAAAATTTCAGCATCATGTTAGATGAAATTTCAGCATCATTTACTATGCAATTTTAACACCAAAACTATGCAATTTCAGCAATATTAGCTATGCAATTTCAGCATCTACATTAAGCAATTTCAGCATCATTAATTAAGCAATTCTCAGCATCAAATGGTAGATTAAAAAAAAAGTGCAGATTTCAACGAATGTATAACTTGTCTATTTAAAAAAATTTCAACATAAACACATTTATTGTATAAGCTATGGAGTATAGTAAAATGGACATGATTACTGTAACTATACCAAAGTTGGTGCAAGCATTTCATTCAGCCACCCTTACTTCAACATACAATATTTAATTGCCAAACTAAAACCCATACCTCTACCGAATTTCAAATTCCACCCAAGCAGAATATAAACATCACCAAGAACACTCCACCCTCGTGGCCGACCAGCCATAGGGCATGCCTAGGACTGCCGCACAATGGAAGAAGGTCCTAGGCCTCATTTCTTGACTAATCCAACACTAACAACCAACCAAAATCAAGAATTTCCGATAACTTTCACCCAATCCTCAAGAATCCCCATGGAAGGGGGCGGCACTAAAAGGGAGAAAGAGAGAGGAGGGGAGAGGAAATTCACCCACCAGAAAGGAATCGGAGAGGACAAGGAGTAGGGAAGGTCTATCGGTGCTCGACGCCGACGACTCGCAAGTTTCGGCCGGATCGAACACCCTCGCTCCAATTCTTGGTCGCCGCCCTTCTCTCCCCAAGTTCCCCGGGTTGCGTGCGACACTGTGGCTGTATGCCATAGGCGTTCAGGTATTTTTATTTTATTTTAATTTTAATTTTATTTTGACTGAAATTACTAATCTGCCCCTAATTTAAGTGGTTCATTAAATCTTCTCTATCTCACCAAATCCAAGTCCGAATTTGGATCTGATTGAACCGTTGTATTCCACTCGGAGTCCTCTTTAAATACGTGACGCATAAAATATTTTACCATTTAAATTTTTAATTAAAAAATTTCTAGAGTATCCGGGTCTCACCTCAAGCTAAGCGTCAATGCTCAAGCCCGCGCGCACCATCTCGCGTCACACGCAACCCGCTGAAAAAAAAATATACATAAAATAATTTAAATTGGGCAAATGACTCGACTAATGTTGTATGCAATTAAGTTGGGCAAATGACTCTTTCCTTTTATGCATTTATACCTTAATCGAGTTTAAATCGACTCGTGTTGCGGGTAGAGTCGGAACCCAAGTCGGACTCGGGCTGAGTCGAGTCTGTAGTAAGTGGCTAAGGCGACAATGGAAGGTTAGATGAGGGATTAAAATCCCTCATCCAAGCTGCCGTGCGACTCATCTTGGAGTTGCACAAGGCAACACATAGGGAGAGGGGGAGAAGAAGCAAGGGAGATAGATCTTGGTCGATCCGGGTTTCACGTCGTCGCCAGAAGATTTGAGGTCGACAACGCTCGATCCTTCATCTTCCCCTAGCAAAGGTGAGTGGTTAGATTTGAAGGATTGGGGGAGGCAGGTAGCCGAACCCCTAGGAATGTTAGGATGTATTTTCTCGTGAGTTTTCCGACGATTCTTGGTTTCGGAGTTGTATATTCATTGTTTTGTATCAATCCTTGTTGGATCGTCTTATTTTTCTCGTCGATTTCTCGAGTTCTGGGGCTGTCGAATCATGGGAAAAGGGGAAAGGTCATGCCAAAATTTTCCTCAATTCCCTTGACGGAAGTAGAGCTCCCAGATGATCACAATTTCTTGAATAGTGTGTTCTTAATCATTGATTTCATGTGTTAAGGAACTCGTCTTCCCTAAAACTCCTAGGATTGGTGGAGTGAACCCTGAAACTTCATGAGGAGGGTTCGGCCAAGTATAGGGGGAGGGGCAAAATAGTCAATATGAAATTAAGATATAGCGCGCGGAAACAATGAATTAGGGTCGGGGATTTAATTCTCCTCTTCCTTTCCTACCCTAAGAGGCATAGCCGAGCAAGGTTCACCTTGCTCAAGGCTCAGCCAAGCCTAGGGGAGGGAGAGGGTGAGCTTTAGATGGAAATTTCCATAGTTAGAGTGCTAAAACAATAGAGACATGATGATACTTAGGAAAAACTCTAACCATAGCAAGTTAATTTATTGATTTATGTAATTGTAGGAATGATAGCGTAGTGACCATCCTTAGCTCATTCCTCTTTAATTTTTGAATTGGTGTAATATTTTATCATGCTTAGTATTTCATGCATTGTTGAATTAATTGTTATCTTACCATGCTAGATAAATTATTTCTTATTGAGTTTAATTCTAAAGGCAATGTATAAATATTTATTGATGAATCTCGTGATTATATATAGTAGATGTCGTAAATTATGCTTACTTTTCTTTAGATTACACATGCTGTCCTGAAATGTTCATGGGTGAAATTCCAAGATTGGTTCATAGAATTCCTCACCTAAGGTAGCGTATAATGCTAGATAACATGTAGGACGTTGCGAGATGCTTAGTACATATGGAAACCTAGCTAGGAAATGACACAACTTTTAGGACTTCTAGTATTCATTTTTGGAAACTTAGAAATATTAGGTGTACACATTTTTGGAAGGGCAGCATTAATTTATTGACCCTGCGGACCGAACTAGGGCCGGATACGTGCAACGTCCCGAAGTGTATATAAGGAAACCCTAGGACATTTGACTGTGTGATGTGCTTGAGATGGTCCGTCGAGAAGCGTGGAGGTCGGAAATGACCAATGCTTAGCTCGGCCAGTGATTGGGTCTTGAGATGCACCAGCGGACCCGCTAGGTGTCAGACCCCAGTTGGGTGGGACTAGCTATCCCTACTTCAGACGGTATTTGAAGACTAGTAGACCATCCTAGCCGATGGCCCGGGATTTCATGTTTATATCTTGATATGATGTGGCCGAACGACCAGTGTGATTCTACCTTATATGGTAGGGCCAGTTGTAGCCTGGATTCTTATACCATAAGTAGGCCTTAAGGGCCGGATGCCAGGTGGCAAGGTTAGGCCGTTATGACAAGTTTCTCCTATATGGTTTATATTGAATGATCCATGGGGTCGATAGTTACACTAAGAAGTAGCTTACCTCCCTGATTATATTCTATGCTGCTTTATATGTTATGCATGACTAACTATGGATTATGTGGAGGTTCGAAAGAATTGCTCACCGAGTCCCAAGTGGACTCACAGTTTGTTTCTTTTGTTTTTGCAGAGCATGGGCAGTGATTGAGGCTTGTCGGCATGGTGCAGTTGGAGGACAGGTGGTGGTGCCATATCTAGTAGCGGCGTCCTTGGGTGACAGTCCAGTGTCATGTAGTAGTGTCTTTTACATTTCTACGATGACAGTTTGTGTTTTTGAAAAGTTTGTAATAACTTTGGCACTTGAGATGTTCTATTTGTGACGATGTTGGTTTTCTTCTTTGAATTGAAAAACATATATTTGTGAACTTCGAAAACTTTAAATGAAGATTGCGTTGTGATTTCTATTTTATTCGATATGTTCTGGTTTCTTGTCTGTCAGTGTAGACAGTAGGCTACAGGACAGGATGTAGGCCCTGGCCGGTCACACTACCCTCAGCTGGGGTGTGACAAAGTTGGTATCAGAGCACTAGGTGAGGTCTTGACTATGACCAAGTGTTGGGTATCGTATGAGACATATGCTAGCGTGTCAACATACGGTATAGTTATGCTACGTGATCGGCGGCCACTACTAGACTCAGCGCACCATGCGGTTAGTAAATTTTAAAAAGCTTTTGTTAAGAATTTATTATGTGACAGGCAATCTCTTTTTCTTTTTTGTGATAGTGCAATGAAAGCTCCTAATGCTGCTCTGAGCGGCAGTGGTAGTAACTCGATAGAGCATCGAGGCCGAGCTCGGGGCAGAGATACAGTTGCTCAATTGCAGGCTCAAGTAAATCAGTTAACTGAGGGGCTCCTCAGGGAGCAAGAGCTGAGGAAGCAAATGCAGTAGCAGCCACAACAGCCACCACCACCACTATTGCCCATAGTTCTAGTGGTGCTAGAGGTTGTAGAGACTGTAGCACCCGTGGTCAAAACTCCAGGGGCCCCAACCTATTCAAACTTCACATGCTGAAGCCACCAGAGTTCACCGAAATAGACCGTCAGGTGGTAGTGACTGAGTTTTTGGGGGATTGCTACGAGTTATGGATGGAGCTGGGGTGCTCGTCGGAGGCTGCGGCTCGTATGGTCGGGCTTCAGATGAGGGGACCGGCAAAGGTCCGGCTGCACACCTGGAGGGCCCGCAGGGCAGCTAGCGCACCGCCTCCCACGTGGGAGGAATTCAAGGCGACTGTGGAGGAGCAGTACCTACCAATGAGTGTTCGCGACAAGCGCGCCCGTGACTTCGAGATGATGTGCCAGTCTGGAGGCATGTCAGTATCAGAATATGAGATGGAGTTCAACCATCACTCGAAGTATCGTCCAACCCTAGTGGCATCTGAAACCACCAGGGTTAAGAGGTTCGTGGCAGGTCTGAGGCCACAGATCGGCAGGCTCATCCACTACACTGAGGATTCTACTCTGGCTTGGGTAGTGGATGAAGCCCTACGGAAAGAAGCCTTGGTGCCGTTTGAGAGGTATGACAGACCAGCTAAGAAGAAATTTCGGTCGCAGGGTTTTGGCAGTTGGCCTTAGCATTCTGAGGGGGCAGTGATCATGGCAGACCATCAGCAAAGCCGAGGACAGAATGACAATCAGGGCCGTGGGGGCCCAGGGTCTGGGTCAGTGAGACCGACATTGTCAGGAGGTGGTTCTTAGAGACCAGAGGCATCGCAGTGTGGCAGCTGCAGTCAGAGGCACTGGGGGTCCTGCCTTAGCCGCACGAACGCTTGCTTCAGGTGCGGTCGAGTCGAGCACTTCAAGAAGGACTATCTTGAGGGAATTGGCCAGAAGCCTGAGCAATCTAAGGGAAAGGCACCTATGTCAGTGGGGTTAGTGGTTCAGAGGGGGCAGACGCAGAATAAGAGGCCGCAGACCAGTCATTCAGAGAGGCCGTCTGCTTGGGTATATGCTATGAATCGTGATGGGGCAGAGGCATCCAAAGCAGTGGTGGCAGGTACTATTTTAGTATGTTTGTCTGTTGTATATGTTTTATTTGATCCGGGTGCCACACACTCGTTTGTGTTTGCCAAATTTGTTGCGGAGTTGCCAATTGCACCCTCCATGCTCGACGAGCCATTGATAGTATCAACGCCTACGGGCGATGCAATCCTAGCAAATTCAATTTACCAAGGCTGTGAAGTGCTCATCTACGGCCAAGTACTGAGTGCAGACTTGACACTCCTACCCACACTTGAACTTGATTTCATTCTTGGCATGGATTGGTTGGCAGAGCACTTTGTGATGTTGGATTATAGAGCTAAAACAATTATGTTTAGCAAGTCTGGGCTGCCGTAGTTCACCTTCCAAGGAGAGGAAGGAAGCAAGCCGATTAGGGTCATCTCAGCCCTAAAGGCTCATAAGCTGCTTCAGGGCGGCTGCCAATCCTTCCTGGCCTTTGTATCTATGGCCGAGGAGAAAAAGGGTGCGATAAGAAATATCAGTGGAACCTCGGTGGTCTGTGAATTCCCCAATGTTTTTCCTGAAGAATTGTCGAGATTACCGCCAAGAAGGAAAGTTGATTTTTGCATTGATCTGCAACCCGGGGTGAAACCATTTCCATTCCACCTTATAGGATGGCACCAGTAGAACTCAAGAGTTGAAGGTGCAATTACAAGAAATGCTAGACCTGGGTTTCATCCTGTCGAGCGTGTCACCCTGGGGTGCCCCAGTTCTCTTCGTGAAGAAGAAGGATGGGTCGATGCGCATGTGCATCGACTATAGACAACTAAACAAGGTGACTGTCAAGAATCGTTACCCACTACCGATGATAAATGATCCATTTGACCAGCTATAGGGGGCACAATGGTTTTCAGAGATAGACCTATGGTCTGGGTACCATCAGTTGAGAATTCGGGACTGCGATTTGCCTAAGACGGCATTTAGGACTCGCTATGGTCACTACGAGTTCTCGGTGATGTCTTTCGGCCTAACCAATGCACCTACTGCCTTCATGGACCTAATGAACAAGGTATTTAAGGAGTACCTGGACAGCTTTGTGATCGTCTTCATTGACGACATTCTGGTTTACTCCAAGAGTGAGGAAGAGCGCTCTAAGCACCTGAGAATGGTCCTGGAAACCCTCAGAGAGCACCGCTTGTTTGCAAAATTTTCCAAGTATGAATTTTGGTTGGAAAGTGTAGGGTTCTTGGGCCATGTAGTGTCCAAGGAAGGGATAAGGGTAGATCCTACCAAGGTAGAAGTGGTGCAGAACTGGAAATGGTCGACTAGCGTGACTGAGATCCGCAGTTTTCTCGGTTTGGCCGGGTACTATCGGGAGTTTGTGGAGAACTTCTCTAGAATTGCAGCCCCTTTGACTCGGTTAACCCAGAAAAAGGTCAGGTTCATTCGGGATGACAAATGCGAGGCGAGCTTTCAAAAGCTCAAAGAATGTTTGACATCTGCACCCGTGTTGGTTGTACCTTCTGGCTCAGGAGTGTTGGTAGTCTTATGTGATGCCTCTCGGGTTGGCCTGGGCTACATTCTGATGCAGTTTGGCAGAGTTATAGCTTATGCGTCCCGCCAACTGAAAGTTCATGAAAAGAACTATCCGACGCACGACCTAGAGCTAGCAACAGTGGTCTTTGCAATGATACTCTGGCGGCACTACCTGTATGGGGAGACTTGCGAGATCTATACGGATCACAAGAGCCTCTAGTACTTGCTTACCCAAAAGGAGTTGAACCTCAAGCAGAGGAGGTGGCTAGAGCTCCTAAAGGATTATGACTGCACCATTATGTACCATCCGGGGAAAGCAAATGTGGTAGCAGATGCTTTGAGAAGAAAATCCATCGACAGTTTGGCTCATTTGGAAATTAAGCGAAGGCCTCTAGCTCGAGAGTTGGCATTGTGCCTAGATGAGGGTGCAACCTTATCATTGTCAGCTTCAGGTGCCTTGGTGGCACACCTGCGGGTACAATCCATGCTGGTGGATATGCTGCGTGCCGCGTAGGGAGAGGATGCCTTTTGTGCGCTGACCAAGGATCTAGTGCAGAGAGGCGATGCAGAGAACGGATTCAGGTTGGACTCAAAGGGTATACTGAGGTTCAAAGACCGAATCGTGGTGCCTGATATGGCTGAGGTGCGTAGGTAAGTCCTGGAACTGGGTCATCGTTCCACTTATACGATGCATCCGGGGGCCACCAAGATGTACCGGGATTTAAGGCAGCATTACTGGTGGAAGGGTATGAAAAGAGAGGTAGCAGAGTTTGTCTCCAAATGTCTGGTCTGCCAGCAGGTGAAGGTAGAACACCTCAAGCCCGCGGGACTACTGCAAAACCTCGAGGTGCCCGAGTGGAAGTGGGAGAAAATCACTATGGACATAGTGACTGGGTTGCCTAAGTCAAAAGGTAGCTTTGACTCCATTTGGGTGGTAGTGGACCGATTAACCAAGATCGCACACTTCATTCCAGTGAAGACTACCTTCTCCGCGGAATAGTACGTCCGACTATTCTTGGATAGGATTGTGGCATGCCATGGTACCCCGATGATGATTATATCTGACCGCGATACCCAGTTCATAGCCCGAATTTGGCAGTCCTTCCAGGAAGCCTTGGGTACCCAGGTGCGCTTTAGCACAACCTTCCATCCACAGACTGACGGGCAGTCGGAGAGGACCATCCAAACTTTGGAGGATATGCTAAGAGCATGCGTCCTAGATATGGTCGACGGCTGGGAAAAGCACCTACCACTGATAGAGTTTGCCTACAATAATAGCTATCACAGTAGCATTGGCATGGCTCCCTTTGAGGCCTTGTATGGGCGGCGGTGTTGGTCTCTGGTAGGCGGGTTTGAGGCTATAGAATCACTCATGGTGGGTCCTGATCTACTTGAGGAGGCGGTAGAGAAGGTGAAAGCCATAAAGGAAAGACCGCTGGCGGCCCAGAGTAGACAGAAAATGTATGACGACAAGAAGGCCAGGGAATTAGAATTCGCCGAGGGTGACTTAGTCTTTCACTCATGGTGGGTCCTGATCTAGTTGATGAGGCGGTAGAGAAGGTGAAAGCCATAAAGGAAAGACTGTTGGCGGCCCAGAGTAGACAGAAAATGTATGACGACAAGAAGGCCAGGGAATTGGAATTCGCCGAGGGTGACTTAGTCTTTCTGAAGGTCTCCCCGAGGGACAACCGTGGGAAAGCCGTTGTTGATGACTAGAACTTGCAATCGAAAAAATTTAAAAATTCCAAATTTCCATGAATACATTGATACATTATCTTATACATAACTCACACACCTATACACTCATACACACATCTATTCACAGATCACAAATACACCCAGATATACACCAAAATAATTATACTTATATTTATAATTATCCACAATCCTATAAAAACTATTCAAATGCAAAATTGAAGTATCAATATCCAAACAAAATAAAACTGAAGTATATATAGTATCGAAGTAACAAAGTCAATATAATAATAATAAAAAATCTCACGATGACGATGGAGGATGGTCTGGATCATAAGGCGGGGTCTGGAGTGTCTGGGTATACACCGGCGTGGATTGACTCGAGGACGATGGATCAGATGATGCTGCTTTGGGATGACCTGACAAGTTGCGTAGCATAACATGCATCTCCGCCATCATCTGACTTTGACGCTCTATCATCTCAGTCTGACGCGCGACCGTCTCCTCCAGTGTCCTTATCCTGCTACTATGATCATCACTGGACCTGGAGGTGGACGGCCGCTCACCAGCGACTGGAGGGGTCGGTGCCCCAAGTGGCCCTAACACGGCTCGCGCATGACCACTATCTGCAAAACCATATATGCATCCGTGGTCCCAGCCACCTACAGCCTCGACCCACACTGTTGCGTCAAAGTTGGTCCTAGAAACCTCCTGCCATCGATCCGTCGACCATATTGCCACGAGCTGGTCCCATATATCGGACGTAATCCAATCGGGGCAGTATCCCCGAGTCTCCATCATGTTAGTGGTCCCAGTTCGGGCCATCGCCTGGGACCGGGCCTGACCCAGCTGCCCGTTGTACCTCGCCCGAGAAATAGCTTCCCAAGTAGCGTAAATAAAGGACATCTGGTCCTCAGCCCATGTATAGCGAGCCTACAAAACAATAATATCACTACCAATATTAATTATCATGCATGTATAAAGAAAAATTAATACGTGCCTCAACCTCGCGCCATAACATGTCGACGTGCTCACTGGGCACGTGAGATCACGTGGGCCATGCCCCGTGCATGTATCGTCGAATGGTAGAAGAAATACTCCTCGGCACTTCTTCTTGCTCGAACCTACACAACGAAAATAAAATTTAATATTATATTATGATATAATGGATTTTTAATGATTTATAATTCATGATATATTATCGCTCCTCAATCACGCTAATGAATCTATGTGACTCTGTAGCCGATGGAGGCTGCCACTTGTTCGGCCCGCATGGCCGCCTGCGTTTGGATGTACTAGCCTCAGCAGTATCATCGGCAGGAGAATCAGCAACAGGAGAATCAATAGCATGAGTAAGTGCTGGAGTCTCACCGATCGAAGACTCCGAAGCTCTCCTACGATGATAACCACGACCAGACATATCTGTCGAATAGGCATATAATTAGATTATTATATATATAGTAGAGATATATTTAATATAAGATATACTTTATAATTATTCATCATCATCTGAGTAATAGTCTTCGAATTCTTCATCTCCAGCTTCCTCAATTTCATGATCGTCATCATCAGCATATTCAACTTCTAATTGAATTGACGCTGTGTCTGCATCCTCGAGTATTGGAATAACACGATCTACAGCAGGAGGATCATCTTCTTGATAGAAACCATCTGTCACATCAGGTATCGGCTCATTTTCTCCTGCTATCGGATCAATTTTTCCTCTATCAAGTATCATAGTTCTAAATGGATTAGATTGACTGGATGAAAAAATACCAGCGGAGGAAGATTCACCATGTGTCTGAATGATAGGATTGCTCGACGTCCCGACTTCACGTGACTCCCCGTGACAAGGCCATAGAAAATATCTTGGTGCAAATCCTTTGCTATATAGATGCAGAGTGATAGTTTCCCGATCCAAAAATCATCCATTCAAGCAAATGCGGCACGGACATCGGATTTTATCACCGACGCTAACGAATTTTCGATTCGAATAGGCAAAATTTAGGAAGTAAGTTACACCTAATCGAAACTCATTCGTTAAAGCTCCACAATCAAGATGTCGGTACATCCAACTTCGATCAGCCGATATGATTCTGTCAATCAATGACAATTTCTTCTATTAATGCCTTTAGGTGAGATGGTCCTATTCCATTCGGGATTTATGTTATTCATATTGCACTAAGTATTTCTTTTAACTACTAACTTCATTCTAAATTTTGGCAGCATCTCCCTACAGTTCTCCGAATACGCATATCATCTGGGCGCGTATCAGAGAACAAGAGAGATACTGCCGAAATTTAGAATAAGTTAACGGTTAAAAGAAAAACGTAAGTGCAATACAAATAACTATATTCTCAAATTGTCCAATCAGGGACAATTCAAGGGTTGTACGTTGTATAAAAGATCATCTACTTCTTTTACACAAACATACAACTCCCAAACGGATCTAAGGTTTTGCTAAATCATATCAGACTCGTCGATGCGTACGTGAAACGTATCAACTCGTCGGATGAATTATTATTTTCTAAATATTTCGAGTCAATTCGAGTTCATAGTGGACAATTCCGACACGAGTCCAAATTGGATGATTCCGGCGCGAGTCCGAAGTGAACGATTCCGGCGCAAGTTCGAAGTGGACGATTCCGGCGCGAGTCCACTGAGGACTACTCCGGACTAATTAACATTTTAACTAATTTAAATAATTAACCTACCATTATTAATCTAAAAATTAATCTAAACTCTAACAATTAATCTAAAAATTAATCTAAATCATACCAATTAATCTAAACCCTAAAAATTAACCTAACAAATTAAACAATTGATTAAATAAATAATCTAAATAATTAATTAAAAATTAAAAAATTAAATAAAAAGTCAATATTATTGCATTTCCGGCGCCGAAGTCTAGTGTCCGAACACTATATAACCTTCCGGCTCGGCCGAAACCCTATTTTAAGGGTTTCGGCCGGATCTACCTAGCTAGAACGAATGGGGAAGGCGGGGCGGCGAGGGATACCTAGAACATACCCGGAGGCGGCGGTCGGAATCGGTGGTCAAGGATGGGGCGGCGGCGTCGGCAACGGCAACAGGATTCGGCGGCGTCGAAAGAGCTCAGCAGGCGGCGCGCAGCAGTAGAGGAAGAGGAAGAAGGAGGAGGAAGGGGTGGGGGCCCGCGTCTGCCCTATATAAACTTATCAGCAACGGCTCACTTAACCGTTAGAACGCTGTTGCTGATAAATTTATCATCAGCAACGGCTAACGTGTCTGTTAGAAAGTCGTTGCTAAGGTAATTAATATCTGCAACGGCTTGAGCGACCGTAAGAACGCCGTTGCAAATAGCAACAGCTTGAGTGGCCGTTGCTGATAGTCGTTGCTAAAGAACCAATTTCTAGTAGTGGAGCGCTACCCTTCCTTATTCGAAGATAAGTCCTTATCATTCAAGTAAATTCGAGGATGAATTTTCCTTAAGGGGGAAGGTTGTAAGACCCGAAAAAAAAATTCCTAATATAAAAATCTATTTTGGTGCAGTGTGCCGGACCCGGGATAGTCAAGTCGGGCCTCAGGATCACCTCGAGTAGAAGGTATGACTCGACTAATGTTGTATGCAATTAAGTTGGGCAAATGACTCTTTCCTTTTATGCATTTATACCTTAATCGAGTTTAAATCGACTCGTGTTGCGGGTAGAGTCGGAACCCAAGTCGGAATCGGGCTAAGTCGAGTATGTAGTAAGTGGCTAAGGCGAGAATGGAAGGTTAGATGAGGGATTAAAATCCCTCATCCAAGAAGCTGTGCGACTCATCTTGGAGTCGCACAAGGTAGTGCATAGGGAGAGGGGGAGAAGAAGCAAGGGAGATAGATCTTGGTCGATCCGGGTTTTGCATCATCGCCGGAAGATTCGAGGTCGTCAATGCTCGATCCTTCATCTTCCTCTAGCAAAGGTGAGTGGTTATATTTGAAGGATTGGGAGAGGCAGGTAGCCGAACCCCTAGGAATGTTAGGATGTATTTTCTCGTGAGTTTTCCGACGATTCTTGGTTTCGGAGTTGTATATTCATTGTTTTGTATCAATCCTTGTTGGATCGTCTTATTTTTCTCGTCGATTTCTCGAGTTCTGGGGCTGCCGAATCATGGGAAAAGGGGAAAGGTCATGCCAAAATTTTCCTCAATTCCCTTGACGGAAGTAGAGCTCTCAGATGATCACAATTTCTTGAATAGTGTGTTCTTAATCATTGATTTCATGTGTTAAGGAACTCGTCTTCCCTAAAACTCCTAGGATTGGTGGAGTGAACCCTAAAACTTCATGAGGAGGGTTCGGCCAAGTATAGGGGGAGGGGCAAAATAGTCAATATGAAATTAAGATATAGCGCGCGGAAACAATGAATTAGGGTCGGGGATTTAATTCTCCTCTTCCTTTCCTACCCTAAGAGGCATAGCCGAGCAAGGTTCACCTTGCTCAAGGCTCAGCCAAGCCTAGGGGAGGGAGAGGGTGAGCTTTAGATGGAAATTTCCATAGTTAGAGTGCTAAAACAATAGAGACTGATGATACTTAGGAAAAACTCTAACCATAGCAAGTTAATTTATTGATTTATGTAATTGTAGGAATGATAGCATAGTGACCATCCTTAGCTCATTCCTCTTTAATTTTTGAATTGGTGTAATATTTTACCATGCTTAGTATTTCATGCATTGTTAAATTTATTGTTATCTTACCATGCTAGATAAATTGTTTCTTATTGAGTTTAATTCTAAAGGCAATGTATAAATGTTTATTGATGAATCTTGTGGTTATATATAGTAGATGTTGTAAATTATGCTTACTTTTCTTTAGATTACACATGCTATCCTGAAATGCTCATGGGTAAAATTCCAAGATCGATTCATAGGATTCCTCACCCAAGGTAGCGTATAATGCTAGATAACATGTAGGATATTGCGAGATGCTTAGTACATATGGAAACCTAGCTAGAAAATGACACAACTTCTACGACTTTTAGGACTTCTAGGATTCATTTTTGGAAACTTAGAACTATTAGGTGTACACATTTTTGGAAGGGCATCATTAATTTGTTGACCCTGCAGACCGGACTAGGGCCGAAAACGGGCAACGACCCTAAGTGTATATAAGGAAACCCTAAGATATTTGACTGTGTGATATGCTTGAGATGGTCCACCGAGAAGCGTGGAGGTCGAAAATGACCAATGCTTAGCTCAGCCAGTGATTGGGTCTTGAGATGCACTAGTGGGCCCGCTAGGTGTCAGACCCCAGTTGGGTGGGACTAGCTATCCCTACCCCAGACGGTGTCCGGAGACTAGTAGACCATCCTAGTCGATGGCCCAGGATTTCATGTTTACATCTTGATATGATGTGGCCGAACGGCCAGTGTGATTCTACCTTGTATGGTAGGGTCGGTTGTAGCCGGGATTCTTATACCATAAGTAGGCCTTAAGGGCCGGATGCCAGGTGGCAAGATTAGGCTGTTATGGTAAGTTTCTCCTATATGGTCTATACTGAATGACCTACGGGGTCGATAGTCACACTAAAAAGTAGCTTACCTCCCTGATTATATTCTATGCTGCTTTATATGTTATGCATGACTAACTGTGGATTATGTGAAGGTTCGAAAGAACCGCTCACTGAGTCCCAAGTGGACTCACAGTTTGTTTCCTTTGTTTTTGCAGAGCATGAGCAGTGATTGAGGCTTGTCGGCATGGTGCAGTTGGAGGGCAGGTGATGGTGCCTTATCTCATAGCGGCGTCCTTAGGTCATAGTCCAATGTCATGTAGTAGTGTCTTTTACGTTTCTACGCTGACAGTTTCTATTTTTGAAAAGTTTATAATAACTTTGGCACTTGAGATGTTCATTTGTGACGATGTTGGTTTTCTTCTTTGAGTTGAAAAACATATATTTGTGAACTTCGAAAACTTTAAATGAAGATTGCGTTGTGATTTCTATTTTATTCGATATGTTCTGGTTTCTTGTCAGTCAGTGTAGATAGTAGGCTACATGGCAGGATGTAGGCCTTGGACAGTCACACTACCCTCGGTTGGGGTGTGACACATAATTAGACCAAATTATGAATAAAATTCGAAAAATAATAATTTGAACATGCACCTTTTTCTAAACTCTACAACTTGTTGGACATGACAACTGTTAATGGAGAATTGAATAAATTCACCCTGAATCAATAATCAATGAAATGATATAAGAATAAAATGAATAATTGTTTAAAAATTTATCAAATCGATTTAAAAACACAAAAATAAGAAGCTTACATTTTCATCGATAAGAACTATTTCAATAAATTCCTTTGAATTAGAATTATTGAAATTGTGCACTCTCCACAACAGTATGATCCTAACTTTGATCTTCCATATCTTATGCTGAGAGCCAGCATTGATATCTTTCACCAAATCATAGCGGATCATTATTTCAGTAGAAAAATAAAAGAGAAAAGAATAAACTATGAAGATTAATAGAAAAGAGAATGATTAATAACCTACACTAACCACGGAGCTAATATTTATAGACACTTGAAAGTTTGGCATTATATATATGTCGTGTGCTATGCCGTCCACATTCCTCGATCTTCTCGCTTTGACTTCTTGAGCCTCTTCAAGATTCTAACGCCCTATAGGCTTCGGTGGCTGCGCTTGGGCCAAGGCAAGTCGAGTTGCGCTTGACGGTGTGGCTTCTGGAGGGTGTGTTCCACGTGCTTCACATGCTAGGTGTGTTGAAGGTGTTGTGTAAAAGGTGGCTTTAGGGTTTCTTCCTTTTACTTTTTTCTTGCGCCACACTCTAGGGTAGGTTTTCTTTCCCCGCTGCGTTGGGGGTTCCCCCTCGGAGCTGCTTCGAGATGGGGAGCCCTAAGGTGAAGATGAAGGGGCCGAAGGTCGGATCTGATCTGAAGGGTAAGATTCTTGATGTTTCTTTTGATTGTTCTTCTGATCCCTTTTCTGGTATAGTTCCTGGTGGTTCTAGAAATAGTTCTTTGGTTGAGGAGACTAGGAGGCATGTTTTGGCTAATGATCTTAGCCTGATGTCACCCAGTGGTTTAAATCTTGAGGCCCAAGGTAAGAATTTATCCTCTGCTTATGGTGCGCTTACTAACGCTGTTGATTTTGGTTTGAATGTGGGGGCTGCTCGGAACGGTGACCGGGCTGATTGTGGTGATACTACTGCTCAGCAAAAGAGTAAGATCTTGTTGCTCTCTGGTTCCTGTTACGCTCCTGAGCAAGGTAAGAATCCTCCTCTTACTGGTATAGAAGGAAAAGATATTGTTAACACTAGTGATTCGGGTTTGATATCTAAGTTACCGCCGGCAAATGTTTCTTGGGCCAGCCTTTTTAAGGCTAAGGCTTCGGATTCCACTTCTTTTTCATCCTTTGAGTTGTTATCGTCGATTAAGTCTTATGTTTCAGATTTTGTGGAGTTTAATGATTCAAAATTAATTGATCTGTGAAAACCTTGGTTTGCTTCTTTACTTGGGCGTTTTATTCGTAGATCTCCTCCTCATTTTCAAGTTCGGGATTGGGCCTTTTCGGTTTTGTCTTCGTTTAACATTGTTAATGTTATTGATCTTGAAAATGGATTTTTTTCTATTTCGTTTTGCATTGCAAGGGGATGCTGTTAAAGTCTTAACTGATGGCCTCTGGGCTTTTAGAGGAGATTTAATTAATCTCCAGCCGTGGAAGCCGGATTTTAAGGCTCTAACAGAGTCAATCTCTTCTGCGCCTGTTTGGATTCAACTTCCGAATTTGCCTATGGAATACTAGCAGAATGCCAATCTGTTTAAAATTGCTTCTGCTATAGGTAGGCCTATTAAGGTTGATGAGAATTCTTTTAATTGGCTTCGTGGAAAATTTGTCTGTATTTGTATTGAAATATATTTTAATAAACCTTTGAAACAAGGAGTTTGGATTGGCCGGCCTGGTGATGGTATTTTTCAGGCTATTAGGTATGAGCGCCTTCCTACTTTCTATTTTAAATGTGGCATTGTTGGGCATCAGGCTAACAAATGTTCTGCTTCTACTATTAACTTTGATAACATGGATACTGTGACACATGATAGTGCTACTATTTTAGACAAAAATATTTCAACAAGTAAAGGAAATAGTGGTAAGGACGACAATCCGCAACCTGCTTCCAAGTCAGTATATGGACCTTGGATTCAGGTTGGTAGAAAGGGCAAACCTCAGTTTAGAAGGAATCCTAGTGGTATAGGTCTAAGGGGTAGGTCCCAGTTTAATAATGACCAAGTTGTGATTAGCCCTGATAAGAGGAAAGATAATGCTAGGATGGACTTTACCTTTGAGGAAAATGATCCCCCGTGGTCTCCTGTTCAAGATGAGGGGTTTATAGATGATCCTCCTGCTACTCATCAAAGGAGTGATAACCCTAGCTTGCAAGAGAACTATATTCTTGCCTCTCCTCATAAGGACAATATTGATCTGGTTACTGTTCCTATTAAAGTGGTAGATAGGAATGAGGTTTGTAGGGGTTCCTCTCCTAGTGGGCTTGGTTATAGTATTCCTAAGAAAAATGATGCTTTTATCCAAGGTGCTGCCTCTGGGGCTTTGGATGGGTCCTCCTTCTCTAGTTTAGTAAATCAAGTTGCTGCTAGTTTAGGGGACTTAGGAGATAGGATTGTTGACAACCCCCTAACCCTGTGGATGGAACTAAGAAGTCTAAGACCCAAACTAGGAAAAGTAAATTCACTAAGGTTGAGATTGCTAAGAATTTAGCCAAACTAGACAATGTTATCCAAACCAAAAAGAAGAAAAAGGTTAAGAAATCCACCCCGAGTTGAACTCTGAAATTGACAGTTGGCTTCTTAAGTCTATTCCATTTAATTTTACTGATTCCTCTTCTCAAATTATGCCTGTTGGGCAACCTGTTTCAGAAGTTAGAATTAGAAGCCATTCTAGAAGTAAGGAGGTTATGAGTGGTAATGAGATGGATAAGTCTATTAATTATGTCAATGAAAATTCTTAGTTGGAATTGTAGAGGCTTGAGAAGGAGGTCTGTTAAGGATTTTGTTAAGGCTCAAATAAGAAATAATTTTGTTTGTTTAATATTTTTGCAAGAAACTCATGTGCAAGATAATGACTCTTTAGATTTTATGTCTTCGCTTGGTAAGAATTGGTTTGGTACTAATGTTAGCTCCATTGGGGCTTCTGGGGGGTTGCTGCTTGCCTGGAAATCCTCTTCATTGGACCTTGATAATATTCTTTGGTTACTTATTGGTGATTTTAATTGCATTATTAACTCATGTGATAAAATTGGTGGCTCTACTTTTTATGAGAATAATAATGTTCTTACTTTAAGGAAATGTATCAATGATTGTAACTTTACTGATTTGGGTTTTTCGGGTAGTAAGTTTACCTGGTGTAATAATAGGAAAAATCTACATAGGATCCTTGTGAGATTGGATAGGGCTTTTGCAAATCCTTCTTGGCTCTCTTTGTTTAATAATTCTTATGTTATTCATATGAATAGATCCATTTCTGATCATTGTCCTATATGATTAAATGTTGTTGATTCTGCATTTAAGGAAACTTATAAGTTTATATTTCAGAATTTCTGGACTCAGTACCCTCAATTGTCTGAAATTGTTGAGAATAATTGGAGTATGTGTAATTCTGCTACTTCTTGTTTATCTGCTATTCCTAAGTCTCTTGTTATGCTTAGAAAGAATATTTTTTTTTGGAATAAATATTTCCTTGGTGAACTTGAAGCTAATCTTAGTATCTATTTATATAACATATCGTATGGTAGGTCACAAATTGGGAGAATTTGCACCTACTCTGACTTTTGCGAGACATGCGAGAAACGATAATAAATCTCGTCGTTAAGGTTAAGTTAAATCGTTGTTGTTAAATGTTAAATATTCAAATTCAATCAAAAATCAATATAAATCAATATTCAATATATTTATATTTGAATATTGATTTATATTTTTATTTAATACAATTATTATTATTTTTATACAAATTCAAATTTGAATTTGTATAATTTTTAAATTAAATATTAAAATATAATTATTAAATATAATTATTATAATTTTAATTTTTAAATTATATAAATTTGAATATAAATATTTAATATAAATAAAATATAAATTTTAATTTTAATTAATGCTCATATTGATGAATTGGAGGCTAAAGATACTAGGTATGCTCTGTCTGATTCTGATATTGATTGTCTTACATGCCTTTATAATAAATTTAAAGCTTTGAGAAGACAAATAAATTTAAAGTGGCAGGCCATATCTAAAGAGAAGTAGTTTCAAGATGGTGATAAGAACACTAAATTCTATCATAATACTGTGATCAAAAATAAAAGGAGGAACACGAATTTTGCCATTACTGTTGATAATGAGTGTATTACTGACACTGAGAATATTTGTAATTGCTTTGCTGATTACTATTCCTCTATTTGGACTTATGCTGATAGTATCTTCCTTGTTTCTAATAAGCTGCCTGTCATTAATAAAATTCCTGATGATGCCCATGAGTTCTTAACTAAAGCTTTTACTCTTGATGAAATTGATATTGTTGTTAAGTCATTAGGCCATCACTACTACAAACTTGGTCTTCAGCAACGGCTATCAGCAACGGCCGATCAAGCCGTTGCTATTTGCAACGGCGTTCTTACGGCCGCTCGAGCCGTTGCAGATATATGTATCTGCAACGGCTTTCTAACGGACAACCGAGCCGTTGCGGATTATTTTAATTATCAGCAACGGCTTTCTGACGGAAAGGCGAGCCGTTGCTGATTATTTAATCTTCCTCGACGGCTTACTAACGGATAAGTGAGCCGTTGCTGATGATAACTTATCAGCAACGGCTTTCTAACGGGCGAGTGAGCCATTGCTGATAAGTTTATATAGGGCACGGTCTCGCGCCCGACCCTTCTTACTCCCGCTTCTGCCGCCGCCGCTCCTGCCGACCTTCGCCGCTGCTGCCGTTGCTGCCGACGCCGACGCCTCTCGCCGCTGCCGCTGCTGCCGGTATGTTGATCGGCCGGAGATGTTAAAATCCGACCGAAACCCTATTTCTAGGGTTTCGGCCGGCGGCGGTCGGCCTATGGCCGCCGCCGGACCTTCTACAGTGGCCGGACAGTGTGTCCGGCCACTGTACGCCGGCGCCGGAGGGTGGACTCCGGCGCCGGAATATATATATATATATATATATATATATATATATATATATATATATATATATATATATATATATATATATATATATATATATATACATATATATATATATACATATATATATATATATATGTGTATATATATATATATATATATTTTATTGTTTTGAAATTGTTAATTAATTAATTTATAAATGTTAATTAATTGTTTAGATTAATTGTTTAATTTGTTAGATTAATTATTAGGGTTTAGATTAATTTCGGACGCGCGCCGGAATCGTCCACTTCGGACGCGCGCCGGAATCGTCCAATTCGGACTCGCGCCGGAATCGTCCACTTCGGACGCGCGCCGGAATCGTCCACTTCGGACTCGCGCCGGAATCGTCCACTTCGGACGCGCGCCGAAATCGTCCAATATGGACTCGAACTGTCTCGAAACATTTAGAAAATAATCATCCATCCGATGAGTTGATATGTTTCACGTACGCATCGACGAATCGGATATGATTTAGCAAAACCTTAGATCCGTTCGGGGATTGTATGTTCGTGTAAAAGAAGTATATGATCTTTTATACGACGTACAATTCTTGAATTGTCCCTGATTGGACAATTTGGGAATATAGTTATTTGTATTGCACTTACGTTTTTATTTTAACTGTTAACTAATTATTCTAAAATTCGGCAACATCTCTCTTGTTCTCCGATACGCGCCCAGATGATATGCGTATTCGGAGAACTGTAGGGAGATGCTGTCGAAATTTAGAATAATCAGTTAACAGTTAAAATAAAAACGTAAGTGCAGTACGAATAACATAAATCCCGAATGGAATAGGACAATCTCACCTAAAGACATTAACCAAAGAAATTGTCATTGATTGACAGAATCATGTCGGCTGATCGAAGTTGGATGTACCGACGTTTTGATCGTGGAGCTTTAACGAATGAGTTTCGATTAGGCGTAACGTACTTCCTAAATTTCGCCTATTCGAATCGGAATTTCGTTAGCATGGGTGATCAAATCCGATGTCCGTGCCGCATTTGTTCGAATGGACGATTTTTGGATCGGGAGACTGTCACTCTGCATCTATATACCAAAGGATTTACACCAAGATATTTTCTATGGACTTGTCACGGGGAGTCACGCGAAGTCGGGACGTCGAGCAATCCTGTCGTTCAGACATATGGTGAATCTTCCTCTGCTGGTGCTTCTTCATCCAGTCAATGTAATCCCTATAGAACTATGATACTTGATAGTCTTGGGGGTCAATTCCACCTGAATGATAATGTTGATCGGCCAGTTCTTCAGACATCAGTCCCACCAGATACTACAGCGGTTGATATCACAGAAGTAGGGGCTGCGGTAGAGATTGAATTACCGAATAAAGAAGCTGCAGAATTTTACGAGATGTTGAAAGCTGCCGATGAACCTTTGTATGAGAATTGTCCTAAATACACTAGGTTTTCAGCAATGACACAGCTCTTAAACATCAAGGCCGATTGTAATATCAGCGGAGTTGCGTATGATCGGATTGCTGGATTGATTAATGGAATGCTGCCTACTGATAACAAGTTTGAGCCTACTTTTTATAAGACTAAAAAGCTAATGAGAAAATTGGGGCTTGGGTACGAAAAAATACATGCACGGGGCATGGCCTACGTGGTCTCACGTGCCTAGCGAGCACGTCGACATGTTATGGCGCGAGTTTGAGGCACGTATTATTTTTTTTTTTACATGCATGATGATATATTAAGAATTGGTACTGATATTATTATTTTGCAGGCTCGCTATACATGGGCCGAGGACCAGAGGTCCTTCATTTACGCTGCCTGGGAGTCTATTTCCCGGGCAAGGTACAACGGGCAGCTGGGGCAGGCTCGGTCCCGAGCGATGGCCCGAGCTGGGACCACTAACATCGCGGAGACTCGGGGATACGGCCCCAGTTGGATTACTCCGGATATATGGGACCAGCTCGTGGGGATATGGTCGACGGATCGATGGCAGGAGGTTTCTCAGAATGCGGCTAGAAATCGCATGTCGGGGGGAGCAGCGCGTCACACCGGCGGCTCTGTTGCATTTGCAGTGCACGCAAACCGTATGGTAAGTATATCGTTTAATTATATATTTTATTTGTTATTATGTGTACTAATTAATGTATTTGTTTTGTAAATGTAGACGACGGTGTCGGATGACGGGACTGTCCAGCGACCCTCCCCGATGGCGGTGTTTGAGCGGACTCACCGTCGAGCACATGGGACGGGGGAGTACATCGACAACCGCGCTGCATACATTGTGGTAATTATATATTTGTTTAAATTATTCATTATATATTTATAATTTAAGTTTTATGATAAATATTAAACAAAAAATCAAACTCGAGTAGGAGACGTACAGCCAGAGGGTGGTGCAGCGCGGGGGTACCCCCGAGGACTTTGACGCAGCATCGTGGGTCGAGGCCGCAGGTGGCTGGGACCATGGCCGCGTATATGGCTTCGCAGATAGTGGTCATGCGCGAGCCGTGCTAGGGCCACTTGGGGCACCGACCCCTCCGGTCGCTGGTGAGCGGCCGTCTACCTCTAGATCCAGTTATGATCATAGTAGCAGAATAAGGACTCTAGAGGAGACGGTCGCGCGTCAGAGTCAGATGATGGAGGAGATGCATGCTATGCTACACAACATGTCAGGTCATCCCGCAGCAGGCATCTCTTCGGCATCATCTATTCCATCGTCCTCGAGTCAGTCCACGCCGGTGTACACTCAAGCACTCCAGACCCCGCCATATGATCCAGACCATCCTCCATCGTGATCGTGAGATTTTTTGTTTGGATATTGAACTTGTTACTGAGATATTGAACTTGTTAAACTTATTTTGTTTGGATATTGATACTTCAATTTTGCATTTGAATTGTTTTTATACTATCGTGGATAATTATCAATATAAATATAATTGTTTTGATGTATATCTTGGTGTGTTTGTGATGTGTGAATGAATGTGTGTATGAGGGTATGGGTGTGTGAGTTATGTATCAGATAAATGTATCAATGTATCAATGGAAATTAGAAATTTGAAATTTTTCTGCTTGCAGGTATAGGTCATCAGCAACGGCTTTCCCACGGCCGTCCGTGGGAAAGCCGTTGCTAAAAGTGTATCGACAGCCGTTGCTGATGACTTACAGCAACGGCTTAGCGACGGGTTTTACTAACGGCGTTGCTACGGACTCGAGGCCGTTGCTATTAATGTTATCAGCAACGGCTCCGGGTCCGTGGTAAAACCGTTGCTGATAATATTTTTAGCGACGACCCGAGCGGTCGTTGCTGATAATGTTTTGAGCGACGGCGCGAGCGGCCGTTGCTGATCCGTTGCTAAGTCATCAGCAACGCGACTTTCTGTCACGGCTCTATTGCAACGGCTCGGCCGTTGCTGATTCTCTTCAGCAACGGCTCAGCAACGGTATCAGCCGTTGCTGATGCCCATTTTTCTAGTAGTGCATGGTAAAAGCCCTGGTCCTGATGACTATACTGGTGAATTTTATAAGACTTACTGGAACTATTTATCTGATTCTTTTCTTAAGGCTTTTAATGAGTTTCATGATTTGCTTTTGTTACCTACTGGTTGGACTGAGACTGAGATCATTTTTGTTCCAAAAATTGAATCCCCATCTGTTATTAAGGACTTTAGACCCATCTCTCTTTATAATGTTAACTATAGAATTATGTCTAAGGTTTTGGCTAACTGAATCAAACCTTACCTTAATAACATAATTTCTAAGAATCAGTCTACCTTTATTAGTGGTAGGTCTATTCATGATAATATCATTATTGCCCAAGAAGTTCTTCATTCCTTTTATAATTCTAAAGGTAAGAACCCCTACATTGTTGTTAAAATAGATCTAAAGAAAGCATATGATAAGGTTTCTTGGAACTCCATCCTTGGCATGATGCATTTGATGAATTTTTTTGCTAAGTATGTTGATTGGATAAAATATTGTATATCTTCTGCTTCCTTTCAATGCTGCATTAATAATTATAATTCTAGGTTCTTCAATGCTCAATGTGGTATTAGGCAGGGGGATCCAATTTCCCCCTACCTATACATTATTGTTAGCCACCTTCTATCGATTATGTTGAATGATGCAATGAAAAAGAATAAGATCACTATTGTTAGAATTAGAAATGCTTTCAAAATCCGTCATCTAATGTATGCTGATGATATTTTACTATTTTTTAGAGCAAATAAAAAGTCAATCAGAAATATTAGGGACATCTTTGAGACATATGGTAGAATTACTAATCAAAGAATTAATCTCTCTAAGTTTGAAATTTTTTTCCCAAAGCATGCTGACCCTACTGTTAAATATAAAATTGTTAGAGCTTTTGGGATGAAGATTGGAAACTTTCCTATGAAATACTTGGGGGGTAATATCTCTCCTGGGATTAATAGAATTAGGGATTATAATCACATTATTGATAAGGTTAGTGGTAGGTTAAACAATTGGAATAGAGGGAATCTGACCCAAGCTAGTAGGTTGGTTCTTATTAATTCTGTGCTTAATTTAATTTCTCTTCATACTCTTTGTGTAACTTGGATGCCTAAGAAGATTTTACAAAATCTTACTACTTTAATTAGGAATTTCCTTTGGTAATCTAAGGAAGATAATAAGGGTCTCTATTTGATTGCTTGGAAGGATGTTATTAAGCCTAAGAATAGTGGGGGGTTAGGTATTAAAGATTTGATAATTATGAGCCTCTCTTTAAATGCCAAGAGAACTGAGCAACTCCTTAATAATTCGGATTCTCTCTTTGCTAAGATTATTAGTTCTAAATATGTTTTTAGCTCCCTGTGGAATTACAACTCTAATTCTAAAGGAAGTAATCCTTGGAAAATGATATGCTCGGGCTTTGACTTTCTTAAGTATGATTTTAAAAAATTGATTGGTAATGGGTGTAATACTTCAGTGCTTATGGACTGTTGGGTGTTTGATATTCCCCTACAATTAAAATCATCTTTTGTGTGTACTGCTTTGTTTGATATGAATGTCTCGGTTGACTTTTTCATTTGTGAGAACGGTTGGAATATGAACTTGTTAAATGAATTCTTTGGTGATAGTTTGGTGGAGGTAATTTTTGGTTTTCCCTTGTCTTCCCAGCCGTGTGATGTTACATGGGTTTGGTGGCCAACCAATAGGAGAATAATTAGTTCAAAATTGCCTACGCATTTAGGTAGTGTTTGATTGGATGAAATAGAGGGGGAATGAAATACTATTCCCTATGCCTCACTTATTCCTTGTTTGGTTGCAACTCATGGACAAGGAATAAGTGGGCCATAAGGAATAGATAAGGAATACTATTTTATATGCATGGAGAATATTATTCCTTACCTCAACCCAAGGAATAGTATTCTTTGTCTATTCCTTATGATATTTTTCTATATTGTACTTCAATATTTATAATATTAAATAATAATATAAAAAATTAAATTATTAAATCAATTTTAATAATTGTTTTTTTAAGATTTAGTTTTTTATGAAAATAAATAAATAACAGTTTTTATTATTTAAAATTAATATATTATTTTACATTAATCCATATTTTTATTATGCTGTTATTAGTTAAAATAAATTATAACATAATTTATAATATTTTTAGAAGGGCATTTTGGTCATTTTTCTATATTATCATTCAATATTTATAACATGAATATAAAAATTAAATTGTTAAATTATTTTTAATAATTACATATCTTAAATAGATAATTATTATTTTATTATTAAATAATATTTTAATAATTATTTTTTGAAGATTCAATTATTTTTTATGAAAATAAAATAAATAATAGTGTTTTATTATTTTAAGTTAATAAATTATTTTATATTGATCCATATTTTTATTATATTATTATTAATTAGAATAAACTATAATATAATTTATTATATTTTTAGGAGGGCAATTTAGTCATTTCATCTTAATTTATTGTATATTCTTCGTGTTAAATAAACAAAGTAAATATAATTTTTTATTCCTTGTCTATTCCTTATGCTAACCAAATAAAGTAATTCTATTCTTGGCCTATTTTACAATGTCAACCAAACAAGATAATAGTATTCCTCATCTATTACATTTCTTGTCTATTCCTATTCCTTGTCTATTCCTATTCCTTGTCTATTCCTATTCCTATTCCTAATGAATTCACTCCATTCAACCAAACACACCCTTATTTTTAAACAAATTCATTCCAACCTAAATAGCCTTCATCAGTCGAAAAATATCTCGAAAGCGTCGGTTGCCCCTCGTGTTAAAATTTTTGCTTGGAAAGCTATACACAAAAAACTTTCCACTGCGAAAAGGCTATTTAGATTTGGAATGGTCAGTTCCCACTGTTGCGCCCTGTGCGGCAGCCCTCAAGAAACCATGTATCATATTTTCTTTGAGTGTGAGGTAGCCAAGGCTCTTTGGGAAATGATTGAGGGTCGATTTACAGGTATTAAGAAATAGCTTAGTAGAGTTGGTTTGGACGGAGTACCGAGCAGTGGACAAACTCATTACTCTTCTACTACTTTGGCACTTTGTTTGAGTGCTCTCTATTCTCTCTGGATGGCTCGAAATCAGGTAGTTTTTCAGAACTTTTATTCCCTTATGGAGACCTTGCTTTCGAGCTCTCTGACTCTAACTATTCACTATGCAGATACTTCCTATTCTGAGGGCACTCAAGAAAATATTATTAAGGAAGATGGGGCCTGAAAATTACCCCCTCCTAACTAGGTTAAATATAACACTGATGGTGCTGTTGAGTTAGATTTAAAGTCTGAAAGTTATGCTTTTATTGGTAGAGACTGTTCTGGTGCTTGTTTTGTGGCAGCTGATTTTTATCACAATAACTGCTCTATATTGATTAATGAGACTTTAGTTGTTAAAAGTTCTCTCATGCATACTATTCATTAAAAGCCCAAAAAGATTATTATTGAGAGTGATTCTAGCATCCTTGTTGACACTTTTAATGGTCGAATGAAAAGTTTTTGGAAAATTAGGAATATAATGATTGGTATTCGAAACCTTGTAGGCCAAGTTGAGGAGCTTAAAGTTGCGTACACCCGGAGAGAGCATAATCGTGCGGCGGATTAGCTCGCAAAGAAAGCAAAACTTTTAAAGCAGAACTTTGTCTGGAACAAGGAGTGACCTCCTGATTTTGTAAAGTTAGTGTAATTAGTCTGTATTAGGTTGGACTCTTTCCTTTGGAAAAAAAAAGTTTGGCACTATATGTAAATTTGGTAATTAATATGATTATTAATTTCAAAATTAATAAAAAAATCGAAATTAGGAAATATAGAATTAGTAAATTTCATTCCAATTAATGAGATTATTAAGTTATTAATTTTGGTAATAATTACTAAATGTTGATTATTACTCTTATTTATTAATTTCGAATTATATAATTAATCACCATTAATAATAATTAATCACAATTTCAGAAATAATCACATTATTAAGCAAATTCAATTATGTAAGAGGATTATTAATAACAGAATTATTAGAATTATTTGTAAATTGGATAATTAATATTCAATAATTAAAAAGATCATTAATTCTAAATTTCATAATTAATAATAAATTGGAAGGAATGAAATTTGAAATTTGGAAATTACACAATAATTAATAAGATTATTAAGTTATTGATTTTGGTAATAAATAATAAATGTTGATTATTACTCTTTTTTAGTAATTTTGAATTATGTAATTAATCATAATTAATAACAATTAATCACAATTTTGGATATAATCACAGTAATTAAATAAATTAAATTATGTAAATGATTATTAATAACAGAATTATTAGAATTATATATAAATTTGGTAATTAATATTCAATAAATAATAAGATTATGAATTTCAAATTTGGAAATTTTACAATAATTAATAAGATTATTAAGTTATTGATTTTGGTACTAATTCTAAATGTTGATTATTACTCTTACTAACTAATTTTGAATTGTGTAATTAATCAACAACACGTAGTAACAATTAATCACTATTTCGAAAATAATCACATTAATTAAGTAATTAAATTATGTAAAAGAATTATTAATCACAGAATTATTAGAATTACAAAATAAAATTATATAAATTTCCTAATTTCCAAATGTTGATTATGATTAGAATTTTAAGGGATACATAATGCGGAAGCGACACGTTTTCTACGAAGATGTATTTTTTTAAAATTAGAATTATTAGAATTACTAAGTAAAATTAACATAAATTCGAAACATTTAATTATTTTTTATTTTTTTAATTTGAATATTTATTTATTTAATTTTATTAAATAAATGAGTGAATTAGGAAATTAAGAATGTTTAATTAGAATTTTAAGGAAACACAGATTAATGTGAATTAGAAAATTATGAATAATTAATTAGAATTTAAATCGGCTATATTTGAAAAAAAAATCATAGATAATTAAATGATATTATAAATAACTAATGATTGAAATTAATTTAATTAGTATATTACATATAAAATGTTTTTTTGGAGGAAAAATAAATTCATGTGGAAGCGACACGTGTCCATATGAAGATGTGTTGTATATATTATATAAGATTAATAAGTAAAATAATTGAGGAAAAATGAAATTTATATTTATTTCCTAATTTCCTAATTTCAAAATTTATTTAATTAATATAATTGAAAAATTCAAAATAATTAAAATAATTAATTAATTAGCCAATAATGACAAGCACAGATGGTGGCAACAGTTATAAGTTATCTAGAGGTCTGAGGTTCGAACCTCAGTAGGGGTCTCCCTTGTATGAAATTTCCACCTTGTGTGGAACATGCTTGCTTTCGCAAAAAAAAAAAATTAATTAGAAATTAAATCGGCAATTTTTAGAAAATAACCATAATTAATTAAATAAAATTTGAAATTAGGAAATTAAGCACAATGAAATTATCAAAAAAAGCTAAAACTAATTATTTTCAACATTAATAATTATTGTAATTTATTTAATTGGTAGATTACATATAAAAATTATTTTTGGAGTAAACACGGATTCATATGGAACGACACATGTCCATATGAAGATGTGTTTTATATAATATATAAGAAAAAAATTATTTATTCAATTTTATTAAATAAATGTGTGAATTAGGAAATTATGAATAATTTATTATAATTTAAATCAGCTATATTTGGAAAATAACAATAGATAATTAAATTAAATTAGAAATTAATAATGAACTTATGATTATTTAAAAACATGAATGACATAAGGATAGTAGGAATTAAAGTTCTGAATTTTCAACATAACTCTAAACAACGGTTTTTTTTTTTCTTTCAATGCATCTATCTCTTCATGCATATTTTTGTCTCTTCCCTGAAAAAAAAATGATAATTAATATTATCCTGAAGAAATATATAATGATTAGCTATATTTTCTCAAGATATTTTAAAAATTGAAGGACAAAGTCTTGCCATAAAGTGCAGCGAAACTTTTATTACCCCGTTTGTTAAAATATGTGAAAAAATTTAAATATTAAACGAATACAAAATTATATATAAATTCAAAAAGTTTTAAAGAAATGAATATTCATTTAAGGTCATCCAGGTCGATAACAATGCTGTGAGATAGTTGGTTATTTTTTGAAAACTCAATTAAGTCCCCTTTTACAATAAGAAGACCCACTACATCTACAAAAAATTAAAAAAAAAAAAAATATCATATTATCAAAGAGAAAAAAATGAAAAAAATGAAAAGATGTATCTCATATTATTCACTAAATCATAGTAGATCATTATTTCAGTATGAAAATAAAAGAAAGAAGAAAATAATAAATTATAAAGATTTAGAGAAGAGAGAACTATTGATATACTTCACTAACCACTTGAAAGTTAGAAAAATTTGAAATTTTGATAATTAATTTTCAATAATTAATAAGATTATTAATTAATTGATTTCATAATTAATATGAAATTCAAAATTATAAAATTATAAAATTAGAAATTTCACAATAATTAATAAGATTTTTAAGTAATTAATTTCAAAATTAATTACTAAAATTTGATTATTAATTAAGTAAATTAATATATTGAAAAAGGAAATTTTTATAAATTTTGTAATTAAGAAATTAGGAAAATTAATATAAATTACGAAACTAGGAAGATATTAGTTTAAATTTAATTAGTATAATTAAATAAAAATAAAAATTAGCAAATCATGGATAATTAATTTAAATTTAAATAGGTTTTATTTGGAATTTCTAATTTGGAAAATAAAAAATTGAAATTAGGAAATTTGAAAATTGGAAATCTCCCTATAATTAATAAGATTCTTAATTAATTGATTTTGAAATTAATGAAATTAATTTAAATTTTGAAAATCGAGTAAAAAATTTAATGAAGGCATTCAAAATAGTGTGAAAAAGAAAATTTATATAAATTTCGAAATTAATAAATTAGAAAATTAATATAAATTTTGAAAATTTGAAATTTACTTAACTGATTTAATTAAATAAAGACGAAAGAATAATTAATTAGAATTTAAATCGGCAATGTTTGAAATATATTTAATTGTTAAATTAAAAAATTACATATGATTATTATTTTGGAGGGAACACATATTAACGTGGAAGCAACACTTGTGAAGATGTATTTTTAAAAAAATTAGAATTAATAAGTAAAATAATAGAGGCAAAATAAAATTTATATTTATTTTCTAATTTTCTAATTTTAAATTTTATTTAATTAATGTAATTCAAATATGAATAATTAATTAGAATTTAAATCGGATATATTTAAAAAATAATTATACTTAATTAAATAGAATTTGAAATTCAAAAATTAAGCACAATAAAATTATTTTAAAAAACAGAAACTAATTATTTTCAATATTAATAATAATTATAATTTATTTAATTGATAGATTACGTGTGAAAATTATTTTTAAAGAAAACACGAATTTATATGAAAGCGACACATGTTCATACGAAAATGTATTTTATATCATATATAAAATAAAATAAAATGTTAATTATATAATTTATATTTATATTTATATGTAAATATAAATTAAATTTTAATCATGCTTATTAAAATCATATTCCTTATATTCAGTGGCGGAGCCAAAATATTGTAGAGGGCAATTCCCCTCTCCCCTTAAAATTATATATAATTTATATTATATATATTAGTATTGAATTATATTTGCTCATTCTAAAAAGTATTTTTTATCATGTAATTGACTATGTGATATACGATTTTATATTTTGTTCCTCCTGGGATAATTTTTTTAGCTTCGCCTTTATTTATATTCCAATCATATTCATTTTTATACTGTCATGAATTTATATTAAAATGACACAAAATTATCTTTTTTATATTAAACTAAAAATATAATTTTATTAAACCAAAATTTTAAAAATAAATTTTAATTTATGATCCGAAATTTTTAAAAATAATATTTTTAATATTTTCAGACCATATTTTTTTTGTACCTCTAAAATATATTTTTATTACAATAAATATAATTCATATATTTTTTCAATTTTTTTTAAATTTTTAAATTTTTTTAAAAAAAATTATAATGTATTACCATCTTTTATGTAAAATAAAATATTGTCTCATTTTAAAATTATTTTTCACTTATTTCTTCGTAGATATTTTTGTAAAAAAAATTTAAACAAACTTTTTTGTCATAAAAAGATCCCAATTTTTTTTGAATGAACGTTACTAAATATCTATTTAATGATTTTATTATTTTTATTTAACATATAATAACACATTTGTTTGGATATATCTCCGCGTACGTCTAATTAACGTTGTCACATAATTATTTTATCTGTTCTGATTATTTTATCTTTTTTTATTTATCAAAAATGACTTAAATAAAAAAAGAAATATATCCACGATATGTATTAGCCCAAAAGCAGAGAAGTCCAAAACGAAGGAGCTCCATAAATATGAAACTCCCTATCCAATTTCTAATCCAAAATAACAGAACAAACGGGGATATTCCCACACCAAAACAATTTCAAAATCTTCTAAAAAGAAGACAAGTTTCCTTTACCAAACAAATAAGAACCAACATCAAAATCCTGAAGTCACCTGTGCTTATCAACAATAGAACATCACTTCCTTAACATTGTCCATGATTGAAGGAAGTTGTCGCACTGGAGGTGCAACATCCCTGGTCCTCGCACCAGTACTGGTTCCTGCATCAGAAACCTCGGTCTCCAAATAAGAGCGAGCTCGAAATGCTGCCAGATGCGCATAGTAAGCTGGAGGAACTACCAAAACAAAAAACAAAGAAAAGGATAATATTTAAGTATAAACTTAAGATCTTTCAGGTGGAAAACAAATGAATAGATAGATGTATAACATACCCACTGATACAGACCGAGTACACCGAGCATAACTGCATTACACAAGCAAGAAAAATATTAGTGTATGAACAAAATGGTACTAACAGGTAGAGATTTGTAGCACCAGCTCAATGTTCCCAGCAAAAAGAAGGAAATCAATGCAGCAAATCAAATGAGTTTAAAACTTACGTATAGCACAGATTGTTGGTTAATATCTGTAAAGCATCAGCAGGAAAATAATTCTCATCATAAAGAACGTGATAATGCGTGGGTCGGCTAGTTCCCTACAAAAGAGGAAAAAATGTTAACTTTTGAATGAAAGAGACAGTTCATATAAGAGACTTCAAAAAGGTATAACAACATGGACCTGTATACCAGCATGGCTACAAAGAAAGAAATCAAACTCAGTAGGATGGCAAATCGTTTTGTCAATGACAGTTCCTATAAAAATAAACTTTTTCGTTAGTAATTCTTCATTGTCAAAATAGAATAATGGTAAACTTGACTAAC
This sequence comes from Canna indica, assembly GCA_034359265.1. Taxonomy (NCBI): domain Eukaryota; kingdom Viridiplantae; phylum Streptophyta; class Magnoliopsida; order Zingiberales; family Cannaceae; genus Canna; species Canna indica. The sequence goes on from CP136890.1 coordinate 72,333,842, forward strand.
CTGGTACAATATTTCCACTTCTATCAGTCAAATTCCGATTTGCATGGTTTTCAGGAAATAATCGTGTGTGGTGCCTTTTCTGGACTACCACAAACGTTATACGAGGCAGATAACCTTCTTGCAGAGAGGCACATGCCTAAATATAATCCAGCCATAAGAAAATCCACATGAATCAATCATTTCATGATAACAAATACGAGTGAAAAAGAAAGCTTATACAGAAGCATCACCTTTCTAATAGCAATCATTTCATGAAGCAAGACCTGGTTAAATTGTCCTTCACTAACCCCATCTCTGCACATACAATAACTTCACTAGGACTATGATTGTGCAATAGACAACATTCGAATGAAATTAAGAATGATTACCTGTAGAATATAATTCTGGACGGCTTATGCTTAGTTGCTTTATAGAAAGAAATCAGTAGTTCCCTGCAAAACAACAAAATGATATGGTTGAAAAATCATGCCCAAAGGCCTGTCCTTATGCCTAGTGTTTGTACCTTATCATGCCCTTAGCGGCAGTGCCGCTATGTGGATCCTGTGTCACTTTGTATAAATCCTGTATGATCTCCTCCCTATGTTGCTGGGCAGAGACTAAACCTTTGTACTTGGTAAATTCAGGCCAATCCATTGAGGCTACAACCTAAGTTTGAGGAAGAAAATAACAAAAGAATATAGTATAAGACTTGTGGTAGCAAAATAAGATTCATTTTTTGCATCTGATATGATTGTAAAACTCTTATTTCCATTTCTACTTTTATAAGTCTAAGAGAAGTAAAATGCACATAATAGAGTACTGTCCAAGGTAAAGAACAAACCGCAGCAATTGACGGAGCCGTATCTTCCCCCGGGGCTGGATGTGTCACATCAGCCCCAAATATGATTGTTGGAAGATCTGTAACAAGGGGAATACGGTAATTCAAGCCTTTATCAAGCACTGTGTTGCGTCCACCAACCTGTTAAGTGGAAAATGCAGATTACCAATATATAATTCATATTCATTATCACTTAGTAAAACTGGCAAAATAAGTACACAAACCTTCACATTGATTTTCAAGGAAACATTTTCCAAATACTGATTGTTTCCTTTCATCACATTTTTCGGCAAGCAGCATTGTGATACAATCCCAAGCTCCGTTTCACATATTCTCTTGAATTTTCCTGTGCAGAAAATTTAATTAAACATAGATATAAACATGTTTCTAGCTTGGTTAACAATAGCAGGCATACCATAGTAACCACTAATGTCAGGCATAATGATGATTAACAATTGTATGTGTCTTCCACTTATTTCCAATTTGTTGAATTTCTCAGTTGACTGGCGGTGAACATCTCTTAAAGCTCTTTCTGTGTTTTCAGGGCGAGCATTACGGATGCCAATAAAAGGTGTTGGATTAAAAACCTTCAAATTTGGTAGGAATGTTAGATAACCAAACGGATCAATTATGATCTGTAAAATAGGAAGAGTTACATAGTACCATGCCAATATTATTGCACATGCCAACAAGATTTTCGCAGAATCCATAGAGTTGATCTTCGCGAAGACGTGAAGAGAAATTTATGCATGTCCAATAGTCTATATTGCCACCATTGACCATTCTCTGTGCACCCAGCAGGATGGATGAATTCAAATTTCCACAATTAGTACAAGTACATGAGTTTTGTATTCAACGAGATGTATATATCAGTGAAAAATGATAGCAATAACTGTTGAAAGATTGCCAACTACAGTAGAAACTGCATTAGAAGTATCATTATTATAATCCAAAACTCAAACTAGCATAATATTTTTCTCAGAAATCAATGACAAGTTACCAATTATGCTCACCTTACCAATCATGTTCCACTGACCAACACTGGGGTTGCACAGTTTGTCTTTCCCGGAGTCATGATATTTCAGCTGAAACATGAAGAATAGATCAGTTGGGCATCAAAGAATAATTCTGCAAAAGCATAATATATCAAGATACTCATATAAGCAAATTCACATGCAATGTAGATGCAGATACAAATGTAATAAAGTACAGAATTTAGTCCACCAAATTACCGTAGGTGGTGGCAACACACGAGCTTCAACCGGTGTAAGCTTATTATTGACTTTAATGCCAAACTCCTTCAAAAATTTGTCATCACTGTAATTGTTCTGGTGAACCATCTGCAGCAACATCATATTTAATAAATTCAATGAAAAAGAAATGATGAAATCTGAACTGAGGTTTTACATTTCAGACATACTGCCCGAGACCATGGTTTCAAATACCGTACCGTACCATGGCTAGTATTTACCGGTTTTTTGAAAAACCGGTATACGAAATACTTGGTATTGGGCAATACCGAGTATGTCGGTAAATACCGCCCGATATGAGCAGTATTTATCAAATACCACCCATACCGAGCGGTATTTGATGTCATACCGGGCGGTTTTGCCCGATATGACATAACGACTCTTAAAAAGAGCCGTTGCTACAGTGGCATATAGCCGTTTGGGTCCGGATTTAAAATATTGTATTCATGTATTTGACATTTGAATCTTAAATTAAAGTATTTCTTGATCAATTATGTGTTATTGGAGTTATTTTTAACAGATAAAACAAAAAAAATTGGTTGTTATGCTTTTTTCGTACCTGCCCGTACCGTGTGTCAGTACGGTACGGTACCGGTCACTGACCGAGATCGGTACCGGTATTTTAAACCATGCCCGAGACTACTACCACAATGAACTGGATCATCAAACAGCTGTATGACGAGTGAGAAATGTTCAAATATTACCAAATAACAACAAGCAAAAATCCCCTCTGTAGTTATGAAAACTTTAGCTTTGCACAAGTTACTACACAGCAAAAGAGTATGGCAACGAAAACTTATGTTTTATTAGTTTAGAAACATTTTTGTTTCTTAGATTTCTTGCAAAGATGAAAAATGGATATTATTGAAAATACTGGCAGGATCTGAATGATACACAAGGAATTTTTTTTATTCTTTTATCTATAAAGAACATGATTCTAATATAAAAAATCATATAGAATGAATGGAATTTTTAAATTCAGCACATAAAATTTGAGTGGTGGAAACTGGAAAGCCAAATTTCCCAATGTCAAGATCCCAATGTCTGTGTACAAGGTGACAGCTAGGTCTGTGGGCTTTACACAAAGGAGGAGATGAAGGGAGTTCCATAATTATCTTTCTTTTTCTCATACTTTTCTAACATAAAAGGTAGCGCCATTTTGTCCAAAATCAATACCTCAAGGATGCTTGACTCCCGTTGTTGAGGCCGTTGACATGTTGCTTTTAATATGCCTGTTACCTGTCGCTCATTAAGCTTCTTTGTGAACCTTTGTCCTTCTACAATTTTACAAACCTAATCATCAATTTATACAAAAAATAATCAGATGAAATCAATACTTAAGTACTAAAATAAGGAAAGAAAAGAAGGTAGAAAATTATCATGTACAGACGTAACAACAATACCTCCATTGGCAAGTATGTTGGTCTGGCATCACTTCCAGCTTGTAGACAAGGCCATGAGACATGCTTGAGATGGCATTCATACCGTTCTCGGAAATATTGGACAACAGATTTCCTTGTTCCCTGCTCATCAACTGGAAACCTGAAAAGCAGGGTCATCAATTCATTTAGCATCCAACAAAGTTACGCAAAAGTTTGGATAACTTAAGGAAAGATGAAGCACGTTAGTTGATTCATCGGCATTGAGGTTATCCCAGTAATTTTATAGCGTCTGCGAGAATCTTTGTTGTGTATAACCTCAACTTTTATCCCTCTTAGAGCTTTCTTTATCTACAAAAAACAAAGTACCAAAGTATGATGAAGCAAAAGCAATCTACCATTGAAGCAACAACTATCAGATGTCAAACATGAATATTGATAGTGGCTAAAGGTTTTGTAAACCTTAATGCGCTCTGTGTCAGATAAGGGCCTTGCAATATCACGGAGGTTAAGATACTCTGCTACAAACTTCACTACAATCAGAGGCTTATAGAATGAAGTTGCCGAAATATCTGGAAATAAACAAAGCTGTCAGAGACTTACTAACATCCATTAACAACTTCGACAATGAATCAGCTGAAGGGAGATCACTTTATGGATGTCTGTTTCAACATCAAGTTTGATGAAAAGCTTATCAAACACATCACCTAAGAAATGAGACCAAACCATGAATATACCTATGTTCAAAGATAACCCCATCTGTGTTGGGCGAAGACTCTGGTAATAACCTCTCCAGCATTCCAAACCCTCACCTATGTCACTCTGATGCCCAAATGTCGGAGAAAAGAATGACCTTGAAAAGGTGATATAACTGCAAAAAATGATGTTAGATCAGTCAAGTAGCATTATCACTACAAGGGAAATCAAACTACTAATGTATCAACAATACAATACAAGACAGAAGATTCAAGTCGGATTACTTTGCTGTAGGAGATTCCCTGAACACAATGTCAAGAGCTTGAATGGTCTCTTGTGGCGCATCCATTTGTCTACCTTGTAAAAACTCTCTCAGATGATTGAGATCTGCTTGCCCAGCAAGCTTAATTGTCACTTTAAATTCTTTTTCTGGCCTGATAAATTGAAGAGCACTATCAAATAATAAGCTCATTGAAGCATAATAAATTAAAGAAGTTGGTTTGTCAGGAAGGTGACCTGGAATTTCTCATGTTTTCTTCATCCGATAATTTTATCACAAAAGATTTTGATGTGAAAGGCAGAGATCCGGCTGTGTACAAGCTTTTCCTTCCATCATAAACTGGCAATCGGCTTCCTAAATGTTCACTCTTATACAGCCTAATGAGTTCACTGATTATTTTTCTGTTGGTACTCCTAGATATTGACTCGGGAGATATTGCAACCTAATCATCAAAACAAATCAGCTGAATTATTACACTCCACCTTATACAATGGGAAATCAAAAAGTATTACAACAATAAGTGTACGTGTAACCACAATGTCCCCAATGAGCACAACTCACAATAATGAGTCAATTTATTCTTTTTTCTGTTAAAATGAGTTGTTTGATGGTCGAGAAGAATACCAAAAACATCATTTAGAAAATCCAAATAACGAAGAGTCAATTTATACGATGAACAGCACGCAGAACTCACAGCAGTCACGATTTCAAGATGCCCAGGTTATGGGCATTATGCTATGACTAAATCTGGATTTAGGCAAACCTATACTCCTGTATTCACTGTAACAGACTCTTTTTTTGGTCATATATTGCTTAGGAAAATGCAGTAACTTCATTAACTAATGTACAGATTCTCAAAGCAGGCCTGATACAAATAAAGAATCCAAAGTTCTAAGACACGAGCATGTGTAGGTCGATGAAATATGCTTAATCTACAAAACAAGAAAAAGAAACCAACGCAGATTGGTAGAGCAGAAAGAACAAGTTGAAGTTACTAGGATTCGTAGCAAAAAAAATAGAGGAAGAGCGGAAGAATCTCACGTCATAGTGGCAGATGCTCTTATCCGCGACCTCCACTAGGAAGTGGTTCGCCCTCACGATGCACTTCCTTCCCTCCGTCCCGAACCCCGGCCTTCGCGCATGCGTCAATTCCTTGCTCGACACTGGCGGTTGCATCTGCTGCGGGGCAACCTCCGGAACCGCCACTGTCTCCGAGGGACTCCTAAGAGTGATCTGCTCCATCTCATGGATCAGCGGCGAGGACGATCCCGCCACCGATGACGACGGATCTTCCGCCGGAGCGGATTGGTGAGACGCAACGGGCACTGTCGGCGGCGCTTCTCCTCCAGCACCACGGCCGCGGCCCCTGTCGCCTCCAGGGCCGGATCGTCCGCCTCCGCGGGGGCCAGAGGCCACCACCCAGGCGCTAGGTTGCTGCTCGCCAGGGTAACCGCCGCGGCCGCGACCGCGATCGCGACCGCCGCCGCCGCCACGTCGGCCACCACCTCCACGCGACGACATCGGATGAGAGAGTGATCACGCCTCCAACAGGAAAGGGGTAACGAGGGAATGGAGAGCAAACGGAAAGGAAAAAAGGGAGGGATTGGGGTTTTGAAAAGGTAGAAGGAAGAAACGAAGAAACGAAGAGCGATGAGAGTATCTCTCTGAGCTCACTCCTCTATAAAGAGAAAGACTGCCAGGTGGCGGTGCGGTTGCCGAGGATGATGCGCACGACGCGACGCAGTATCCCGGAACCAGTATCCCGTACAAAATAATGACGCAGGATTTCTAAATCCATGTATTAAAGTAGTCTGTGTTCCAATTGGCGTCATTTTGACATGACGCTTATTCTTCTTCTTTTTTTCAGATCATCGCAACAGGAAGAGGAAAAGTCGCAGAAAACGCGGAGTGAAAAAGATTTTTTATTTGGTTAACAAAAAAATAAAATAAATTCTTTTAACAATTTTACCTATTCAGATTTATCTTAATTACAAAGGATAAATTCATAGTATATATAATTAATTATAATTAATTTTAAACATTGTTATTATATATATATATATATAGGCATATCATGTAACTTAGAACAACTTAAAATTCTTAAAATTATAATATCATTTTTTTTGTATTATTTAATATTATTAAAAAGGATATACTTATCATTTTTATATTATTTGTATATATTTTTTAATGAATTACTATTTCATTCTTTATCTACTTTATTTCATTAAAAAAAACACAGAGTCTGTTTGGTTCGCAAATTGCCCATCACAGAACACCATACATGGACATGGACAAAACACCAAGTGTCCTGAGACAGCAGCTATACCATATTTGTTTCGTCAATAACAAGATACGATATCCAGTCTCGTCCTACGTTTATTTCGCTATAACACAGTCCTATTACGGTAAAAATGACAAAAATACCCTTTTATATTTTTAATAACCAAATTAAATTTTATATATTTCTTAATACAAAATTATATTAAATACTTGCAATTAGATTTCCCGTGCTCGTAGAATTGCAGCAATGCAATATAAATCTACCTTGCCATTAAAAACTCAAAAATGAAGGCAATAATGATAAACATTCTATTGAGAAACTTCAAGATTATTGCTTAATCTCAATCCATGCATTATATTTTAAATCAAGTGCAGTGTGTATCAGCGGCATTACTTTTACGGTCCATATGATCACATAATGCTCTACCTCAGCTTCACACGGCAGGAAAGTGAGCCATGTTAGCTGCTCTCTTATACAATGGAAACCATAATACTAGAATATGTGTCAAAAAAGAAAGAATCAATTAGGTTCATCAATATCTCCTTTTGCTTTTATCTTTTTTATTTGATTCTTTTCTTCATCCATAAGCAACATAACACAAGCAAAGAATCCAAGGAGCTACATTTTTTTTCCTTTCGAATAGATTGCACCAACTTATGATTCAACAAAAGAGAACTTTTTTATTAACAAGTAGCTGCAGTACTCGTGCTTCGTACGGTTAACTTGTAATTTTTAAAATAAAAAATTAAAATTGAAAGTTATATTTTAATATATATTTATTTACAAATAGAATAGTTTATCAAAAAAAATGACATTTTTCATATTTTGTAATATAAATTTAATTCGAAATTGTATAAATTTATAATTTTTATAATTCTTTAAAAAATAGTTATTTAAAATTTCAATTGAAAATTAATTTACAATTTAAATTGTAAATTAAATTTTACCTATAATTTAATATTCTTAATAATTTAAATAAAAAATTTAGAATTAAATAATTATATACCTAGATTTTTCAAGAATAAGTTACTGTATTAATAATATTTTATAAAAAAATTGAAATTAAATTTTATATTTTTAATATATTATTATATATAAATAGAATAGTCTATCGATCTTTTTTATATGTTCATATTTTGTAACATAATTTTAATTTGAAATTATATAAATTTAAATTTAAAACTATTTTTTATATTTTTGGAAAAATAATTATTTTAAACTTCAATTATAAATTAATTTTTAATTTTAATTTTAAATTAAATTTGTAATAATAATTTAATATTCATAATAATTAAAATTAAAATTTTAAAATAAAATATTTTTATACCAATATTTTCAGAAAAAAAAGAGTTACAATACTATTATCAAATTATTTTAAAAAATTGATAATAAAAACCAATAGTAAGATATTTAAATTAAATTACAATTTTAAATAATAATATATAAACATACCACAAAGTAATATATATTAATTTGATTGGATTTATATAATTATAAAAATATGCACGTATATTTATATAATTTAATTTAAAATAATTATAAGTAATAATTAAATTTAAAATTAAAATAAGAATTAAAAAGGTAAACAATGAATTGTTTTAGATTCGTGATTAATAGTTATTTTTAACGCTTAAAATAATATGTATACATAGAAAAAACATAAAAAAATAAAAATTCATATAAATAAATTTATAACCAAGTGTGACATACAAAATAAAATATCAATAAGATATAAATCTAAAAGTTGTAACAATCTTTTTATATAATGATATTAATTTGTTTCAAAATACATACATATTCAAATTAAGTAAAAATTTTCGAATAAAGATTTAAACTAATAATTTTAAAAATAGAAAAAATCAAAATTATTTCAAAACAAATAATACTATATAGGTTTATATATATATGATAAAATAAAAAATTATTAATAATTTTAAGAATAAACATCAAATATAATGCAAATATATATCAACTAAAAACTTATAAGTAAAGATAATTAATTCAAAAATAAGAAATTTGAAATAATTTTTTTTTTCAAAAATAAAGGAAAAATGATATTTCATAAATACATAAAAAATATAAAAAATAATTATATACATTAAAAAATTCATTTATATAGATTTTAATGATAAAAAATTAAAAAATATAAAAATAATAATATTTTTATGGATAAAATCAAATATAAGATAACATAATGAAAAAAATAGAAAATAAAATATTTAAATTATTCTAAGCTACATAACTTTTTTTTGTTTTGGAATACTATTTTTCATTAACAACCCAAAAAATAATATTTCAAAACCCAAAAAGTAATATAAAAAACTTCAATAAATAAAAAATATTTAAAATTATTATTAAAAAATAATAAATACAAAATTAAAAATATGAAAATATGTGCATATAGAGAAAATAAGTGGGGCTTAAAACTTTTATTCCAAATTTAAGTGGAATAAAAATTTAGAAGGGAAAGTGGTAAAAATTGAAGGGAATGGAGTTTAGGCAAGAATGATACGTTGTTTTTATATATAAGAAATTTGGAATTATTTTATTTTTTAAAATAAAAAAATTATATTTCATAAACACAAAAATAATATAAAAAATAATTATATATATTAAAATATTAATTTATATTAATTTCAATGATAAAAAAAATAAAAATGCAAAAATAATAATATTTTTATGAATAAAAATCAAATATAATATAATAAGTTGAAAAAAATAGAAAATAAGATATTTAAATTATTCTAAACTGCATATTTTTTATTTTGAAATACTATTTTTCAATAACAAACCCAAAAAATAATATTTCAAAACCCAAAAACTAATATAAAAAACTTCAATAAATAAAAATATTTACAATTATTATTTAAAAAATAATAAATAGATATTAAAAATATCAAAATAGGTGCATATAAAGAAAATAAGTGGAGTAAAAAAATTTATTACGAATTTAAATGGGGTAAAAATTTGGGAAGGAAAATTTAGGTGAGGAAAGTGGGAAAAATTTGAGGGGAGAGATAAAAATAAAAATATAAGTGAGGTAAAAATAAAGATAAAAATTTAAGAGAGTGGAGGGTTTAGGCGGGAAGAAGTCGTTTCTTGTATCAAAATTCATATATAGATGAGAGTCTTATGCTTCAAGTTATAACATTGCATCTCAATTCAAACAGCAGCAAGCTGAATGGTTGATGACTCTTGCACCTTCTTCTGCAAACATAAACATCATTGTATCAAGAGATTTCACCATACAAAAGCAATGTCATCCAGCATAAGCGCCGGCAATCTCCATGAGATTTTGCACTCGATCAGGTCAACAAATATCACCTTGCAAAATATATACTTTCACCAGTCTCAGTCCAGTTCAAGCTCTTCCCAACTCACATATTATATACTTGCATATTATCTACTAAAACAAGTTCTTTTAGTTGAATGTTTGCATATTTTTTTGAGGCAACAATGTCTGCACTTGCATATTATCTACTTGGAGTTTTTGATGAAGTTCAGGTTAACTTCATACCAGATCCTCTACGAAATCAATTAAAAATTGATGCAGTATCACAATCACATAGTCGAAAGAAGAAGGCTTGCAGGACTTAACTATTAGAATCACATACCAGGGGAGATGAAAATAATGCAGGGGAATCGAGCAAGCTTGCAGGACTTAACCTGAGCGGCACAGTGAACATCTGCTGCTGGCTAATCGACAAGCTCAGGGGCCGATTCTGCCCCAGCCGAACCAGCCCACCGCCACTCTCTGTTTGCCACCATTGGGCCGCTTCTCCGACGCTCCCCCGCCCCCGCGGAAGAGGCCCTCGAAGGAGGAGCTGGGAGGGAGGGTTATGGTAGGTCGCAGCGGCGCCCTCGCTCTCGGCGCCACCGCCTCTTCTTCTCCAATGACAACGCCGCCACCGCCAGCACTCCCCTTCTCGGCCATCAGATTTGCACCAAAACTCTCCCCCACACCCACCCACACACACAGCGACGAGGATGGGGGGCAAGGGACCGCCGCGCTAGGAAATCGGCTAGTCGAGCAGATGGACTTCTAGAGAGAGAGAGAGAGGCAATACTTAGACGGGAGGACGAGCATGAGACGCAGCCGACGACGACAAGACGAGCAACCTTCACCTAGCAGAACAGATCGCGAGAGACCCTGGGGATTAAGTTTCCTCGGGGTAATCGGGTCTTTTCGCACCCGTGTCCTCCGCCTCCAATCGATGTGCCGAGAAATTTCTCGGTACACAAAAATAACTAAAAATCATGTCCAGAACACCCTTCAAATCTTGTCTCAGGGCCGGTTTTGCAAAACAAACAAGGGGCATAATCTGAAATTCAGTCCAATACCTTATTTTTTTACAAAACAAACAAGCCCACGATCCCTTAGCCAATTATGTTGCAGATTAAAGGCAAACATAAGTTGATTAAATTGTTATTTAATATTTAAGGTGCAAAAAATAAAAAGGCAAGGGCATTATAGCTAAAAATAATAAAAGGATGATGTTATATAAAAAGTGAAACAAAAAAAATACATTTTGGTGTAAATTTGATTATTATTATTTCAGATTGTCTGAAGACATCATTTAGTATAAAATACTTAAAAATTTAAGTGTACATATAAAACATTGTTTATAATGATCAAAGTATATTTTTTTCCAAAAGAAAAAAATTATATCCTAATTAAGGAGATACAAAATCATGATTCATACATGATATAAAATCTGATAATCAATATTCTTGCCACATAAAGTTCCTTCCAATGAAGGTAAATTTGACCTCATCCAGTTTGTTTAAATTCTCCTAGCATAATCAGCTAGCTTATTAGCATGTTGATGATATCGAGGCTGCCGGTACACGTGAAAGGCAAAGAAAATCATGAACACCCACCAACAAAACACAAATGGAGCCATGGGCAAAAACATAATCAACACATGTTAGGAAATTTGAGAAATTTTATGTAGGATCTACAAAATTCGAACCCGACGAGAGAAACGAAAAACCAAATCCGATAATAATAATGCTGAAAATAATAAGAGACATGAAGAAAAAGAGACTGCTTTATTAATTCCAGAAAAAAATCTTACAATAAGAGCGATAATAATCTAAATCTCCTTCATAATATAGCAAACTTTCTTAAGGGTCTATTTGGATACAAATCATTAAGGGGAAGGGAGGAGAAAGGGGGGGCGACAGAATTAACTTTGTTTAGATATAATTTATAATAAGGGGAAGGGAAGGGAATGGAAGAAAAAATGAGAAGAAAGAAGTGGAATGAGCGAATTTTTTTTTTAATAGATAATTATATCCTTTTTATTTTTTGTGTTATATACATATTTTCTTTTTTTGCCATTTTTATTCCTACAAATATTAGAATTTTTTTAGATGCCTACAAATATTAGGATTCGGTAGAAGATACTATGAAGAGAAAAAATTGAGAACAAGAGGATTTTTTTTGCCTTCGTATTAAATAGAGATGAGAAGATGTCACTAAGATTTAATAAAACCTTATATATGTATTAAAATAATAATGGTACTTTTGTAAATTTATTTTGGACGAATATTTATAATTTTTTTCACCCACATTAAACCCCAAATCGGGGTTGAAAGAAAATTAGGATTTAGAGGGGAACCAAGGTAAACAATTTCCGACCCAATCCCTTTCCCCTCCATTAAAATTTGAAAACCAAACAAGGGGAAAAATTCCCCTCCCTTCATTTCTCTTCCTTTAACCTCAATCCAAACAGGATATAAATAAATTGAACCTGAAACTGATTTGGAGTAGGGACACTGTCTCTACAAAACTCTGCACTGAAACTTGTCGGCCGAAGGTCTTTTCCTTCATGCTCTATTCTCTTCATTACTATTTTGATGATAACAAACCAAATCTGTTTAACCAAGTTGTTGAAGTATGAAGCTCGCATGATCAATAAATGACAACTCAAGTTTCACGTCTAGCTTGCGACATTGATCTTGATACAAACCAATGCGTGCACCAGAGATGGCTTGGACAAATCAAAAGAATACATGGAAAGCCTTTCGAGTTGGAGTACGATGAAGGATGGAACCAGAAAACAAAGCGCGCAACGAGAAGATCAAAAAGAAGTTTTCTAGTCCATGTTCGATTGACTAGTCGGTCGACCGAATCATGTTAAAAATTGACAGTTGCCAATTCGGTTGACCGATCGACTGAAGATGGTCAAAAGTTGGCAGTAGCCAATTCGGTCGACTGGTCGATCGACCGGAGTGCGCCCAGAAGCGGCAGAATGCCACGGTCGCTTGGGCGGTCGATCCATCGATTGATCGATGATCGGCCGACAAGCGATCGGGCGTCGGCAACGGGCAAAAAATATGCCCGTTAATGAGCCCTTTGGTTGGAGGGTTATAAATACCCTCCCCTCTCTCTCTCCCAGGTAATTTTGGATGCCAATAAACCTCAAAGAGTGATCTTTAGCATCCTCCAAGCTTCTCAATTGATTAAATTCTTCAAACCTAGTTCTTGATCCCTCAACCTCAAGTGTTCTTCATTGAAGGGCTCATCAAGGGTGCTATGCTCAAGAAGAAGATGTGTTTTCATTGTGATAAGTTCTCTTCACCTCCTTCGTGTAATAGATTTGTTTTTGATTGGTTTTTACTTAAATTTACTTGAGTTTGTAAGAAGACCTAGTGTGTGGTCTTGTGTGTAAGTGATTACCTTGGTGTATAAGGTGTAAAGCCACTTGTGTAAACTAAGTTAAGAGTAGGTCTTAGGAATTAAGGTGGGAAAGCTCACTCTGTAGGAAGGCGGGATACTTTCGGGTGTGGAGGTGCCTTCGAGGTGAGTGTAGGGTCTTTCTGGTGTAAATTCCTCAATTGTAAGCTACTCATAATTTAGTAGATTTGTGTGTGAAATCCTAAACACGGTGCTTAGGTAGTGGAGTAGGCATTGTGGCCGAACCACTATAAATCTTTGTATTAGCATTAATACATTGCTTGTGTTTAAATTGTTTTATTATTGCTTTCGTATGTAGTCATTCAATCGTGAATTGACTAAGTAAATTAAGAAACGTTTTAAAACCGGTTAGACAAATAGATCTAGTTAACATACTATTCACCCCCCCTCTAGTGTGGTCATTTCATCAACAATTGGTATCAGAGCGGGTCCATAGCTTGAGATTTCACCATCTCTTCTACACCCTGCTTCGATCCGAAAAATGGCACTAGAGTGTGTAGCGTCCGTACCACCTAGGTTTAATGAGTCAAAATTTAGTCTTTGGAAAGGAAGAATGTATACATTCTTAAAGACTCAAGGTATAGGTGTGTTTAATATGGTAAAGTCAAAATACATAGAACTTGAGGAAAACATGGATGCATGGACCCAAGAACAAATTAGCATGTTTGAGTTAAATATTAAGGCAATAAATTGCATTTATTATTCTTTGGAAAATAATATTTTTGAAAAAGTAATGCATTGTACTTCTGCATATGATATTTGGGCTATTTTGAACATGCTTTATGATTATGCTAAAACTGAAGAACTTGTTACTCTAAATGAAGGAGACGTTGACAATTGTCATACTCCTATATATAATGAATTTCTTGAAGCTATTAGTGTATGTAGCCAAAGAAGCACAAAGAGTCGGAAGAGAAAGGTGATATGTCACCTATGCAATGAGAAATGACACGTGAAGAAGAATTGCCCTAGTATGAAGAACAAAACAAAACGGATGTCAAATGCTTCCACTTACTCACGTGCATCAAGTGAAGCATCCTCACACCATGATCACGAAGCTAACATCATGAATGTTGACGGGTCCAAGGTATGCTTTTCTTCAAGTCATAATAATCATAATCATAGATCTAATTCATCTAGTTCTCGGATCTTATTTATGCTGAATTATTAGACGAATATAAAATCATATATGCCTTGATGATTAAAAAGGATAAAGAAAACAAAAAATTAAAGAAGGAAAACTTGACTCTTAGCTCCCATTTACATGATGCTAAACTAAAAAATGAGAAGCTAAAAATTAGTGTCTCTAATCCATGTCATGATGTTTTAAGTATCGACACTAAGAATTTGAAAAACAAAAATGACATGTTAAAGAATGAAAATAACATGTTGAAAACTCAACTGCATGCTTTACATAAATATATGAATGATTTGAAAAATGAGATATTGATTTTGAGTAGAAAAATTAATACTTCTTCTCTTAATTCTAAAAATCAAAATGTCTCACTTAGGAAAACTCAAAAGAAAAATGTTTTCCTTAAGAATGCTCATACTCATCATGTTTCACATATCAAGCATTCTAATGATAAATATAATAACCATAGCAAAAATGAAAACAAATTTAATGGACATTATTTTTGTTATAGTATTTTTGACCATGCTATTTATGATTGTGCATTCAAAAAAAATTCAAGTGTAGCTAAAACATTTTGGGCTCCTAAGCCCTCTAACCCCCAAGGACCCAAAGTCATTTGGGTACCAAAGATTTCTTGCTCCTTTGTAGGGGGAGCTATCACACAAGGGTAAAGAGAAGTGAGGAGTTGAAGTTGACCATGGACCTAAATGAAGTATCATTCATTGGTTGCAACCTCAAACTATCATGATGCCATATGTATGGAAATTGGCATCTAGGTATATTTTGGCATCATCTCCTATACCCTTGTGCTTAAATTACAGTTGGAGTTTGATACATGCTTAATAGTAGAAGATTTTTCACTCTTGATAAGTTTCAAAAACGTTCTTGATTCTGTTTGATTTTCGGTCTATTCGGAGACTTATGTAGCCTATAACGGGCTCATGCGACCTTGCGGTTCTAAATCGTAGGCTTATTGTGGTCTTTCGGTTTTTAACCAATAGAAAGGGTTGGAGATCTTATATTTCAAATTTCATATTTTGAGATCTCTCGATTCGTTTTGGTTTCATGGCGATTTTACTTGAAATGAATTTTTCACTATCTAGCTTAGGTTGAATTTCTCAAATGAAATTTTTTATTTCACCTTGCTATTTAGTATGTTAACTTGTTGGTTGTTATATCATTGTGCTACTAATGATTTTTGGCTTGCAAGTTGACATCCATGAAAATGAAAGGCTAATGATTAGGAGGAAAATGACAAGTTTGGCAAAATTCTCATGTGAGAGGTATGTCTTTGAATTTCGTAAAAATCTTAGCATAATACCTCAATATTCATGCATTACTGGTGTCTCTATACTCATGATTTATATTGCATGATAGATCCTTAAATTCTCATGAGTAGGTATAATTTTAGTACTTAGGCAAGTTTCATTGAATGAAAGTTGCTCTAGGTTAAAATTTGACATTAGAGACTTCTATTTTAAGTCCAAATTCGTGAAGCATGTTTAGTCAAACACATGACTTGATTCTAGGTGTTTAGATTTGAAAAATCATGTGTAACTAAAAGAATGATAACTAGCTCATCTTAGGATACTCAAAACTGAAAAAGTTTGACATAAGTCAACAACTTGATTTAGAAATCTCATTTTGAGTCCAAGCTTCGCAAACATGTTTAGATTTACTCAAGTAAGGTGTCTAAGTGTCCAAGTTTGAAAAACTATAAGTAAATGATCAAATTTGATACTTAGCAATTTCATGTTATCTAGCTTACATATGTTTGAATAAAGTTATGCTAGGTTGATATCTTGACCAGATGACATTATCTTTATCTCAAACTTAATATACATGCTTTAAATGATCATATTTTGGTATCTAAAAAGTTTGGATAAAATCTGAAAACGTTTGACAAATGACTTATATTTACAAAAATGTCACTGAGAACTTGTAGATTTTCTAGAAAATTGTAGAGACATCCTTTCTGAGTGAATCTTGACTTTTTGGAATCTTCATGAAGCTTAGTTCATGCGAAAAAAGTTTCATAAAGTTCCAATATATAGATCTCTCAAAAATATTTTTTTTGAGCTTAGAAAATCCATTGCAGCTCGAGCGATCGCACAACATGCAACCGCCCAATCGATCGGCGGATAGAAATTGATCTTGTCCACCCATTTGGTTGACTATTTTAATCTCAGCCCTTCAACCTAAGCTTTTAAGCCCGAAACTAGAGTTTCCTTGATCACTTCAACCGGCCACTCACCCTTTTCTCCTTTATTTTATGGTTCCTTCTTCTCTTCTAAGGTAAAAAAACTCAACTTTTAGCTATCATACATGAGTTAGTTTATCATGTTGAGTGGATTCTTCATCTTCTCTCTTCTCTATGTTTAGATTCACTCATAAAGAACATGGTTCATGTCTTTTTTTTTACGGATGGTGATTTTCCTTAGTATTTTTACTTCAAAAACAAGTTCTAGGGAAGAAAAATCAAATTTCTTATGTTTCTTGTATAAGTAAAAGTTTGTCTTCCTTCGTGAGATATCTTTATTTTTAATATTTTTGTTTTTTTTGTAAAAGGGATTCTTCATGTTAATTAAAATTTCTCATCTTCATCTTGCCAAAACAAAAGCTTTTTGTTGGGAGAAGGATATTAATGATTCAAACTTATGCTTGCCATTTTATTTGTGACTCGTTTTATTTTTTTTTATTTTTTTTTTATTTTTTTTATTGGATTCACACATTGAGATTTAATATTAAAATCTAATCCTTTTTTGCATAGAAAAGGAAATCTTGTACAAATTTATGTTGATCTTAAAAGTGTTTCTTCTTTTTGGTTTAGGAGCATGCATTACTCATCAAAGCTAATTACCTACACATCATCCTAATTGTCTTGCAACAAAGCTTCCAAGCTTGCCCGATAATCTTTTGACCGCTATAGGCAAGACTCAAGCCCCTAGGTTTGTAGACAGAGCTGTCTTACAGTCTCGTCCAGTTAACCTAGGTGACCTAGAGCAGTATGACATTAGAGGTAAACTTACAGGCCTGGGATGAGTCAGTATATAAGGAAGCAAGTACCAATATGCCCCATCTTGATAAAAGTATTTTTCTCAAACCTCGTGATAGATTAGGCTAGATTAGGTGACTCACTAGTTCTCGAATATGAAATTTTGGGAAAATTCATAGTGATCACCAAATCAGCTATTAGAGATGCATTTGGGTTTCCTTTGCTAGGAAGATCAATATATAAGATGTCCACACATCACTTTCATGAAGATTTTCCTAGTCATGAAGTTGTGTCAGCCATCTGTCCTGAGGGTTATCAAGGGATGCTTCCTACTCAAAGCATCAAATTGTCAACCTCTGCTAGGATCATGCATCTTATCATTGCGTATAATATTCTTCCTAGAGCAGAACATTATGACGAGGTAACCAGTATAAGCACTAGGGTACTCTTCTTTGCTATGTCCCGCATACCTATAAACGTTCCTAGTCATATGCTTCGCTACATAGCAGATGTCCATGCTTCAAAAAAGCAAGCCCTACCCTATGCCTCAGTAATCTCTCACTTTATCTAAGCTGCTAGGGTAAACAGGTCAATATTTGAGATAGATCCTGTGCTCAAAGCAATAGATTCACCCTCTCTATACCGTATGAAAATACTTGAAAATCAGCGCGGTAAAAGAGTGCTGGGGGAACCTGCAGAGCACACTGATCATGATATAGACATAAATGAGGGAGACGCTGGTGGAAGCTCGTCAACCAGTACTCCCATTGAGCGTTTGGGTGATCTGGAGCATCATTTTGCTCAGTTTCATATCAACCAGCTGGAATGGAACAAAGGCACGAAAGGACGTCTAGACGAGTACGACCACCAGATCGATGAGTATGGTCAGATGGTTGATGAGCATGGCCGACATATGGATGAATACAGTCAACGTGTTGACCGGTACGATCAGAGAGTGGATGAGTACAATCGTCGGGTTGATGAGATGTATGGTCGGGTGGATGAGATGTGGCAATACTATCAGTCGTATCTACCACCTCCACCACCTGAGGATGATTAGTCCCACTGATGTTTGATGTTATTCATTTTATGGACTTGTATCAACACTACACTTTGCTTGATCTACTTTATATTTGTGTTTGAAACTTCTTATCTTTAAGTATTATTTGATGGTTGAAAGACCTGTTATATTTGAAACCCCTTATATATAAGTATCTTGTTTTTTTTGATGGATGACAAAAAGGGGAGAGTTAACAAGTTTATGGGTTGGCATGATGATAGAGGGAGCACTAAATACAATATGTCTGTATACATCATCTTTTAATGCTCTCATATATCCACTTATAAACTCATGATTCACATTAATTGACGAATACAATACATATAGACTTTTTGTTGCTCTTTATCGTCAATGGTTTGTCATCATCAAAAATGGGGAGATTGTTGGCCGAAGGTCTTTTCCTTCATGTTTTATTCTCTTCATGACTATTTTGATGATAACAAACCAAATCTGTTTAACCAAGTTGTTAAAATATGAAGCTCGCAGGATCGATAAATGACAAGTCAAGTTTCACATCTTGCGACATCGATCTTGATACAAACCAATGCGTGCACCAGAGAAGGCTTGAACAAATAAAAAAAATACATGGAAAGCCTTTCGAGTTGGAGCACGCTGAAGGACGGGACCAGAAAACAAAGCTCACAACGAGAAGATCAAAAAGAAGTTTTCCAGTCTAGGTTCAGTCGACCGATCAGTCGACTGAAGATGGTCAAAAATTGGCAGTAGCCAATTCGGTCGATCGACCAAAGTGCGACCAGAAGCGGAAGAATGCCACGATCGCTTGGGCGGTCGATCCATCGATCGACCGACAAGCGATCAGGCGTCGACAACGGGCAAAAAATGTGCCCGTTAATGAGCCCTTTGGTTGGAGGGTTATAAATACCCTCCCCTCTCTCTCTCTCTCCCAGGTAATTTTGGATGCCAATAAACCTCAAAGAGTGATCTTTAGCATCCTCCAAGCTTCTCAATTGATTAAATTCTTCAAACCTAGCTCTTGATCCCTCATCTTCAAGTGTTCTTCATTGAAGGGCTCATCAAGGGTGCTAGGCTCAAGAAGAAGAAGTGTTTTCATTATGATAAGTTCTCTTCACCTTATTCGTGTAATAGATTGGTTTTTTTATTGATTTTTACTTAAATTTACTTGAGTTTGTAAGAAGATCTAGTGTGTGGTCTTGTGTGTAAGTGGTTACCTTGGTGTATAAGGTGTAAAACCACTTATATAAACTAAGTTAAGAGTAGGTCCTAGGAATTGAGGTGGGAAAACTCACTCAGTAGAAAGACGAGATACTTTCAGGTGTGGAGGTGCCTTCGAGGTGAGTGTAGAATCTTTTTGGTGTAAATTCCTGATCAATTGTAAGCTACTCATAATTTAGTAGATTTGGGTGTGAAATCCTAAGCATGGTGCTTAGGTAATGGAGTACATATTATGGCCGAATCACTATAAATCTTTGTGTTAGCATTGATACATTGCTTATGTTTAAATTATTTTATTATTGTTTCCTTATTTAGTCATTCAATCGTGAATTGCCTAAGTAACTAAAAAACGTTTTAAAATCAAAATTAGATAAATAGATCTAATTAACACACTATTCATTCCCCTCTAGTGTGGTCATTTCATCAACAAAACCAAACTCCTCTAATGTATATCGAAATCTAAGAAGGGGCACTCCTTGAAAAGAATCACAGCGATACTCTTAATTTTCTGAATCTCTAAAACTCTTATAGAATTTTCTCTCTAAATCATAATATGAGGTGGTCGGGTGGTGTCTCAGTATGGGATGAATTGCAACATTCTTTTAAAGGGGAAGGGAGCCGACATGGGCCGAGTAAAGCGCATGAGATTTTGCAAAAAAAACCTGTGTCGATTGCAATTATCCCGTGAAGAAAACACAACTAATTGGATGACCACGTTCATTTTGACCGAGAAAATAGATTTTGACCGAGGCAGAAAAAATCTCAATTTGAAGCAGCTCTCAAAACATCGGCCTCGGATTACGAGAGATAAAATAACTCCACTTTTTCTCCCTTGACCGGCTAATGCAAAAACATATTAAATGAGTTTCAATGCTCCTTCTAATTGTGTGCAACAATTAAGGCAGGAATTTAAGGCTTGAAGCAGCGTGCATCAATGTTATGTTCAAAACTTTTAAAATAATATTTTATTTTTAAATAAGGGATCGTGGATCCGAGTTAACGCGGATTAATGTAGAGCCGCGATATTTAATTACAGTAAGCTTTATATATGGAAAAAAAATTAGAATATATATATATATATTTGTGGTTTAGCATGCTAATATAATAGAAGCTCTCGAGACGAATTTAGCGATTCGGTCGGAACTCAAATCAGAGTTAGAATGAAATAGTTGTGAATTTTAGAAGTCAGATGAATAAGTGAGACCGTTTTGATAATTTAAGCCAACCAGGGCCCATAAATTACCAAAGGGGGGGGGGGGGGGGCGCACGGCTACTGTTTTCAGCCGCACACCACCCAAGAGAGAGGGAGAGGAGGCGACACCAAGAGGAGGAGGAGCCGTCGGAGTTAGGATTTCGTAAGTTCGTCGGCGTTCAATGTAGGAAAATCCCCTACTTCTTCTTCCTTCCCGGTTTCTCCAACGTAGGAAGATTAGCCTTCTTATTTCCCTCTTTTCATCGGCCATGCTGCCACCCCTATGTCATGGGTTTTGTCAATTTTTGACTTGATTTCATCGTATTAGTTTGAATTTTCGTATCGAGGGTTTCCTATCGTCGTTGTGATTCCATCGGATCGAGATTTGGGCGATTTGGCTACCCCTACCCTTGCCATGCCCCCCCCCCCCCCCCCCCCCTCTTCTTCTTAGAATGTTTTATTGATGGTTGTTGAGGTTTCTTGGTGCTTGCTTGAGATCATGAGAAATGAGGGCTTTTGGGGAAGAACTAGGGTATGCCGCCCTCTTTAGGGCCCTTTTAGGAGCCCTAGGGTGGGCGGCCAATTAGGGATAATTTTGGAAAAAATAAAAATAGGATTTTTACATCTAAGAAATATACTTTAGGGTACCTTGAATTATTTTACACATTAGGAAAATTGTAGAGACATACAGTAGGAAATTAAGAACCCTAGAGACACCCAGTGACCCTAGAACCCTAGGATGACTTTAAGGTGAGTCGACCCTTAGGGAACCCAAGGGGGGGCCGAACCCTCTATGCCCCTAGAGCACTCGGGTAGAGGGGTAGGCCGATCCTAGGGTACACGGCTAGGGTGGCTAATGACGGGCTTAAACTGCGTAGGGTAACTAGGCGGTGTTGTATTGTTTTATGCTATACATACTTGCTTTTCTTACGATGATTGAACGTGCTATACCTTATTTTCATGATAGTTGTATATGATGTGAAATCATGATTTTTAGCACACACACACTATATATATATATATATATATATATATTTGTGTGTGGTTGTGATGGATGACGGGAGGAGGCGGACGTTGAGGTATGCCCTTGACATACCCATTTACCTACCAACTGATAGCACATTTATCTTATATTATATACCTGCGTGTGTGATGTTGTGATGTGCTTGTTGCATTTTTCGAAAGCCTCGCTAGTGATAGGAGGGTATGCCCCAAAGAGACAACGTTGGCCTTATTTTGGAAGTTCGACTGGTGAGGGAAGATCATACCCCCAAAGAGACAGTCCGGAGAGCCGACCTATGAGGCGAACGTATGTTCCAAAGAGACAGATCGGACGAGCCGTGTCGGTGAGGGGAGAGCATACCCCAAAAAAACGACACTGGCTGGGTGCTAGATCGGGGGACACGTCGACTACCTACCCTCTGTGGCGATGAGGACCAACGAGTCTGGGTTGAGCATGTGGTTGTTGAATTGGGCATATTTATATGTTGTGACATATTTCTTGCAGGTTGCTACACGACGACGTGGATGATTGCTTTGCTAAAATAAATGCTCCAAAAATTATGCTTTATATTTCTTATGCATAATCATATGATATTTGATTTGCATGATGATTATATGGGGTAAAATTGAGGACTGATCTATTCACTAAGTCTTAGTTGGACTTACCCCTCATTCTGTTATTTTGCAGCACCTGAGTTAGATCAGAGAGGTACCGGGGTGCAGTAGCACGGCTGGTGGCGACAAGGCAGCGGGTCTCGTGACATGTTGTGGTCGAGGGGGATACCGAGTCATTTTTCTCTTTCTTGAGTTGTTGAGTCATGTCGACTCAGTTTATTATGTTTTCGCACTTTTTTTACTTTGAGGTGTCTTTGTTAGTAATTAAGCTTTGAAATTGATTTGAACATTTAGTTATTTATTGAGTTGGTGTTTTGGAATTTTTCTTGAAAATAAATGTCTTTTAAAAATTATTGAGATGTTATCAAATATCCAGGTCTGGTTTTGTTATATATGTGGTTTGATTTGGGTTAGGCTTCGAGGTACGTGGCGTACTTTGACCGATCATACCGAATTTTGGTTGTGACAAGCACCATGTGCAATGCACATGGTGCTATTGGGAGTGGGTGGGCTCGATCCACCTAGCTGCTTGCCCGGCTCGTATGGACCCGCTTGGCCTGCCTGGCCTTCTTAAGCTGGTCTGATTCAGCATGTTTGATATATATCTTGATCAATTCCGATTTGGGTCCGGTTGGACTTATTTGATTTGGTTCGGATTCAATTTGAGTCAACTCCTAACAAAACATTATATCTAGAAGTCCATAACTCAACAAAACATGAACACAAATGCTACTAATCGGTTGAGAGTTGACTCAAATTAGGTATGAACCTAATCCAATGAGCCTGACTATACTTAAAATAGAGTTGATTTGATGAAGTTATGGTTGGGCTAGGTTTTCTAATAGAACCAAGTCAGATAACTAGATTTGATTAAAACCAGCAACTAAATCGAGCTCACTGTCTTCCACTACCAACCGGGCCAGGAAATTAATTAGACTAGTTATCTCCTAACCTTTTAACAAGATTGAGTTAGCATTTTTTTACCAAATAAAAATGACTTTTATTAAAGTCTGGAAGAACCAGGGCAAAAAATATCGGAGTACAAAATGCAATCTAACTTGGGAGGTCGAATTATGGACCAGACACAACGGTCCTCCATTACACGAGCATAATTTGCTACCCAATGGGCAGCTCCATTTGCCTCTCGATAACAGAAAGATATACGAGAAAAATTACAACCAGACATCAAATGAAAAATATCATCAACAACATTAGATATAATCCACGAAGTCGGCGCAGCCTTGTTGATAACATCAACCAAGGTCTTAGAATCGGATTCAATAACGAATAGAGGAATCGAATTTTTCGACACGAACTGAAGAGCAAGTTTTACAGCCATAGCTTCAAGATGAATGGCACTATCTCCGGTACAGAACAGACCTTTAACAGCAAGACAAACGCCTTCCAAATCCCGTAACACTAATCCCAAACTACCTTGAGCATTAAAAAAAATGCATCACAATTAAATTTTAAAATGTCAGAAGTAGGGGGAGACCATTTGACCAAGAAATTATTGTTACTAGAATTGCCCTCAGACGTCGGTCCACTCATGCGATCATGAGTGAACGCAAGGTTACAAGTCACAAGGCTCATAGGGGTAGGCTGCCTAGCCTCATGCAGCATACAGTTTCTAGCGTACCAGATGAACCAGTAGGATTTGGCAAGCAAGGATAATCTGAACATCTCAACTCCGCGAGTGGAGGAGGAACAGACTAGTCAGTCACCAAAACTCCAAGTAGCCCGATCTGCTAAATCGGAGCCCATTTTAAGGGAAAGGTTATGCCAAACAGAGGAAGCAAAGCAACACTAAAAAAACACGTTGAATGGTCTCAGGGTGATTTTGGCAAAATGGACAGAGATCAAAATTAAGGATGTTAAGGTACAGTAACCTTGCTCGAGTGGGAATTCGATGATGAAGGAGTTTCCAACAAAAAAGCTTAACTTTAGGAGCAATTTTTAATTTCCAAAGAAGGTTCTAACGAGCCTGCAAACCAAGCAAACTAGGTATTGATTCATGGCTTCTAATAAAATCATATGCCGATTTGTTAGTAACTCTACCCCCAGACTCCTCTCTCCAAATATAGGTGTCCTCATCATGGTTCATAGGCAGCACAATTCTCGAAATGGACTCCCCCAGAACTGGACCGAAATTACAATCAATAGCATCATGCATGCAATTTTGAGCAAGTAACAATGAATTTACATACATTTCATCACAGAGCATATCAATGTTGGCTTCAAATATAAGGGGATATCAGAAACCCACAAATCATGCATAACAGAAGTATTATTACCCGACTTAATAATTTTAGAAAAGCCAAAAAATAAATGACAAAAAGCTTGCCTAAACAGTTTCCAACTCTAAGAGCAATTTTTATCAGGATGAAGAAAGGAATTTCTCAAGTCATGATATTTTGTTGAAACTAAATTGACCCACAAGGAAGGAACCCCATTAAGATAGCCCCCCATTCTAGTAGCCTGTAAGGAAAGAGCCTTATAATGGAGATCATGAACTCCAAGGCCACCAACACTTTTAAGACTGGTGACAGTATTCCAACTAATCAAATGAAGACCTTTGTTCTCCTCATTATTAGACCACAAAAAATTTCTAATGATATGTTCAAGCTTATCCATCCATTTAGATGAATACCAAGAAATCGCCATAGTATGAACCGGGATAGAATTAAGGACCGAGTTGATTAGGACCACCCGACCAGCTTGGGATTAGAGAGAAGACTGCCAAGCCCCTAATCTAGACTTGAATTTGTCTAGAATCATCTCATGGGCACAAGGAGGAGGCCTCTGAGGAGCAATGATCGCCCCAAGGTACTTAAAGGGAAATTTACCATGACGCATGTTTAAGAAATTACAAACATTGTTTGCCATATCAGACGTAACATTCCTAGGAAAAAAGATTTTTGATTTTGCAAAATTAACATACTGACCCGAGAAAGCTCTATAATTTTCAAAAATAGTCTTAATTGTTTGGAGGCTCTTTTTATTAGCCCGAAAAGCCAACATAATATCGTCAACAAACATCAAATGAGAAATAGCATGGCCTTTCTAACCTTAAAAGGAGTCAAAATTTTATTATTTACGGCCTTATTAATTAAATTGGTGAGCACCTGCGCCGTAAGCACATACAGGTAAGGCGAAAGTTGATCACCTTGCCTAATACCACAGTGCGATTTGAAAAATGCAGACAATTCAAAATTAATTAAGCACAAAAACGTAGCAATTGAAACACAAGAGTTAATCCAATTTACAAACTTAGATGGAAATTTGAAAGCATTCAAAACCGCAGAGATAGCAGTCCAGCACACTTTATCATATGTCTTTTTCAAGTCAATTTTGACTAAAATATAGGACATTTTAGCCTTAGATTTGAATAGCGAATGAGTCAACTCTTGAGCCACAAGAATATTATCTTGAATGCATCTGCCCTTAACAAAAGTAGACTGCTCAGGTGAAATAAGAAGGGGAAAGTGAATTTTCATACGATTAGCAATAACCTTGGCAAGAATTCTATAATTTAAGTTACACAACGCAATGGGTCTGAATTCACGAACAGTAGAAGGATTGGAACATTTAGGAATAAAACTAAGCATAGTTTTATTCCACTCAAGAGGAAGAAAAGCAGAGTCAAAAAAATTATGCATGCATCTCATAAATGAATCAGAAATAATACCCCAATATTTTTTTATAAAACTCCGCAGTAAATCCATCAAAACCAGGGCTTTTGCCATTCGGCATCAGTCTAATAACATCAAAAACCTCAGAAGCAGTTAAAGGTCTAACAAGAGTCAAAGCCGCAGTAGAATCTAAGGTATTAAAATGCATGCCATCACAAATGTTCACAAAATTAACAGTACTAGGCGCCCAAAGGGCCTTATATTCATCCAAAAAAGCATCTAGACTGGAACAATTATCAGAAACCAAAATTCCGGACGAGAGCATAAGAGTAGAGATTTTATTATGCCTACGACGGGTAGTCACCACACGGTGAAAAAATGCCGAATTCGAATCACCATCAACCATCCATTTTAATTTTGATTTCGACCATCATTTCAAATTAATTTTTCTACAAATAGCATTGGCTTTATTATATAGCGCGCACAAATTAAGCTCATCCGCAGGACTCAGCCCAGGATTCACATCAATTTTTTCCAAATTAGAAAATCAGACAAGGTAGATTGCAGATTACATTCCAAATTGCCGAAATTAAACTTATTCTAATGAGATAAAGCAAAACGAGTATAGCGTAAACCCAAATTAAAATCAATTTTCGATAATAAAGATTGAGGAATCTCACTCCAATATTTTTTTACAACCTCAACAGAATCAGGATATTCCACCCAAAATTTTTGAAATTTAAACAAACGATTTCCAAAAGCAGTCTACGCAAAACAGATTAAAAGCGGACAGTGATCAGAAATCCCCCGAGGTAAATGCGAAATCAGTGCTGAATCATAAAAATGAAGCCACGCAGCGATACAGAAAGCACGATCAAGCCAGATTAAAATACGAGCATTACTGGATCTATTGTTACACCAAGTATAAGGATTTCCCATGAACCCCAAATCAATCAAACCATTATCATGAACAAAACTTCTGAAATTCACAACCGATTTATGCGCCCGAAAGGGCAACCCACCTTTTTTATCCGAATCATATAAAATAGCATTAAAATCCCCATAGATTAATCATGGAAATGAAGTAAAATCAAATTCAGAGAAACTATTCCAAAAAACACTACGAGTTGCAGGATTCGTACTGACATATACGTTTGAAAAAAAAAACGACCGCAAATTTTCCATACCAACAACAGAGAAAATACATTGAGCTTGGAGAAATAATACATGAACCGAAATAATAGAGGAGTTCCAGGCCAACAACAGCCCACCCGAAGCCCCAACCGATGGCTGAGCCACTCCAACCCAGGAGCGGCCACCCGATTTAATGAACTTAAAAGCCAAGTTAGTATCACAATGAGTTTCTTGTAACGCAATCAAATTAATAGATAAATTTTTTACCTGCAATCGGATGTCGTCCCTTACCCTACGGCGCCAAGCACCACGCACGTTCCAGTAAAGAACATTCATGGTAACACAATGGTAGAGGCATCGGAGGCAGGAGCCACGCCATCGGCAGGAACAGAACAAGTCACCATGAGATTGTCCGCAGTTGAATCCACGACAACCGAAGAGGCCACCAAGTGGTCAACCACCGAACGAGACTCGGGATCAGAATAGGGCATTACCAACGTATCCATCGCACGAGGTCATTTCGGATGAACGTGCTCAGCATACGGGGATGTCGAAACAGGGATCTTAGGGGGTTTATTGCTCTTCCATGACACCCGCGAGGGTTGCTTCACCGAAGGAGCATTTAGAAGCTCGGGGCGAGCAGTAGCGAAAACAAAGGAGAGATCAGAAACCATCTGATCCATAGAACGGACCAGAGGCAGAGAGGAATGGGAAGGTGGGATGGGTGTATCTGGCAGAGGCACTCGAGAGGATGATACAGAATGAAAAGATGAGGGCATGGGTTGAGTGACAACAGGGGCCTTAAATGGCGATGGCACAGAAGGGGACGTGGACGACCCCGATTTAGGCACCCAAATCAACGGCCACTGCGGTGTCATGTGCGAAGCAGGTCGCGTCTCAGGGCGCGAAGAAGATAAGGGAGAGTGAGACGCAACAGCGCCACATGGCGTGGCAGCCGAATCAATCGGGCGGCGAAGAGGGGATGAGATCAAATCTCTCGAATCAGAGGAGATCACACCATTAAGGCTGGTACAATGGCGGGAGGGAGATGGAAACGAAGCAGCGGATCCAACATTTAATGCGCCGTGATTCGTAGACAGTCCCGGATCTGCAGGCGAGACCCGAGGCGTCGAATCCGTCATAGTATCCGAACCAACATTAACGTCGTCAGCAGAGATGGAAACAATGGACGTGTGTGAGTCACGTGAGGGATCGTGACCACGCGCGCACGCCATACCAGGCCACGAGACAGACCGAGAATGGTCATCCCACCGGTGGTTGCGGCGGCGATGGCCAACGAGAACCCACAGACCACACGCCAGAGCTGGCAAATACGACGATGGAAGCAAATTCGATATCAAACTCGAGCCACTCAGGGGCGCAAAATCGGCAACAGAAGAAGAGGCTTTCGGCACAGCCTCAGAAATCGAAAGAGGTTTAAGCGACTCACACTCGGTCTCACGGTGACCGATCAATCCACAGGAAAAACAAACCATCAGATGATTTTCATAAGAAATCGGCTGAAAGAATTCACGATCAGGTTCCCCAATCCAGAGCCCCTGGCGCAGGGGGTTTAGACAAGTCAATCTCGACACAAACTCTAACATAACACTATCAAATGAATTCAAAAGAGGACCAGTCAATAGAGAGATGGATTCAACATTCCAAAGTTCTAACGGAAGACCAACAAATCGGAGCCAAATCGGAGCCGAAGAAAACACTTCACACCAAGGTCTAAAAAGAGGATGCCATGGAATCAAACGAAGGGCATGCCCTCGTAGAGAATACGGTCCTCTAGTGAGGACCGCATTAGAGGAACCCGAGTCCCAAAATCGAAACACAAAGTAACCGTCTTCAAGATCCAACATGGAAGCAAAGTTTTTATCAAAAAATACCCGAGAACCCCACGAGTTAACAATCGGTAACGTGGGTGAATGCCCAAAAAATTTCCTATCAAACAATATTCCCACAGGGTAGACCAGGCAAGAATCTCCTCGGAAGTAAAGTGAACGAAATCGGATGTAGAGGACTTAATCTGTCGAAGGGTAGGATTGGTGCTTACCTGAGCACGCGAGAGATCACTCCCTCGAAGAACCTGAGACCAAGACAGAGGCGCCCGATTCACATCAGGACGCGGATTAGAGCCCACAAGGGGACGAAGGGAAGGGGAACGGACCGACGGAGGGACCACAGGAGCCAACTTTGCACCCGCGGGAGGACCACGGGAGGAATCACCAGGAGAAGAGGCATGTCGTAGAGGTGGGGAGGGAGAAGAGCGAGGAATGGGCGAAGGAGGGGGATCCAGAGGATGCACACGAACCATCGCACCCTTCCTCGATTGAATTAGCATTTAAAAGAAAAGACATGCACAAATCTTAGGAGATAAATTTTGGAAAATTATAATTAATAACTAAAGTATTGGCAAGTTTATTCGTTATTTATAATAAGTTTTCATTGCAATTATAACTAAAATTTCAACAATTAATAGGAAAAATTGGTAAAAAATTGAAGATGAGAATGTTGGCCAAATTGGCCGCAAATTGTAAGGGTCCAAATTTGACATGATGACAACTTAATACATCAAATCATATATACATGGAAACAATTAATATTTTTATCATTTCAACAAATTAATTCTTTTTAGTAAAGACAATAATTAATGATAGATTAATTTCTTTATTTCATGACTTTCATATATAAATAATGAGCCGCTCCTCCCTATCAATCACATTAGAGTGCAAGGGCATCCCTCTACATGTAAATGGATTCAAATGTCTTCTTCAAGCAAGAAAGTACATAGATTTTAGATTTCAACAAACCCGTATCATCTTTTATTGCCAGAATATTGAAGACAATGGATTCACCAACATGTAATATGTTTTATAACCGTTTTATGTTGTAACCTATTTCTAGAATTAATAAAATAGGTTGATGTCGAGGTTGTCGTTGCACGTGAAAGACCATGAAAAAACATGAACACCCACCAACAAAACACAAATGGAGGCATGGGCAAAAACAAAATCAACACATTATCTCTAAAAGTCAATAACTCAACAAAACATGAACATAAATGCTACTAACGGGTTCAAAGTTGACTCAAATTGGATTTGAACCAAATCTAATGAGCCTAACTTGACCTAAATTAGAGTTGATTTAATCAAGTTATGGTTGAGCTAGATTTTCTAATTGAATCAAGTCATAAAACCATATCTGATTAAAACCAACAATTAAACCGGACCCATCGTCTTCCACTCCAAATCGGGTAGGAGAATTACTTAGGCTAGCTATCTCCTAATCTTTTGGCAGTATTCAATTAGCATTTAAAAGAGAAGATATTGCATAAATTTCAAAAAAGAAATTTTGGAAACTTATAATTAATACCTTAAATATTGGCAAGTTTTATTCTAAGTTTTCACTGTAATTATGACCAAATTTTCAGTAATTAACAATAAAATTTGGCAAAAATGAAAGATGAGAATCTTGGCCAAATTAGCTAAAAAATATGAGATCCAAAAGTTGATAGAATGACAACTTAATAGATCAAATCATAGTATACAAGGAACCAATTAGTGTTCTTATCATTTGAAAAAATTAATTTCTTTTAGCAAAGACAATAATTAATGGCAAATTGATTTACTTGTTTCATGACTTGTAAAGCAAATGGATTCTAAAGCAAATAGGAAGGCGATATATTTAGTAGCTTGTCTTGTTTCACGACTTGTCATGACTTTCAACTATAAGACAATAATTAGTAGCTTTCTACTTGTAAATGGATTCTAAAGTCTTCTTCAAGCAAGAAAGCATATATATTTCATATTTCAGCAAACTTGCATGCTCTTTCCTTGATAGAATATTAAAGATAATGGATTCGTCAAAATGAAATATATTTTGTAGCCACTTCTTGTTGTAACCTATTTTTAGAATTAAAAAAAGCTCCTCCTCACTCTCCCCATGGACGTAGGAATGACTTATTGTCGTCCTCGAACCATGGCAACCCCGTCTGTTTATTGTTTTACTTGTCAATTTTAGATTTCTTTTGGTTTGCACCATTGGGTTTGGTTTCTATTGATTTTTGGGTAGGGAATTAGTGGGTAATTTCCTAATAAGTGGTAGTAGAGCTGGATACCAAAATCATGGAATATGCAAAGTTCAGAATTGAGAAATTGGACCATAATATTAAATTTTATTTGTGAAAGACGACGATGAAATCAATCTTAGAATTTCACGATGTTCAAGCCATCATCCATGAGAAGGATCAAATGGAGAAGATCGAAGCAAATAAGGCCAAAGCAAATAGGAAGGCGAAGACAACTATCTTCATTTGTCTCTCAGACGAGGCGCTTCAGGAAGTCTTAGTGAAGACACGACATCAGATGTTTGGTAAAAACTCGATGACCTATATTAGGATAAGACTATTACAAGTAACACTTGTCCTCAAAGAAGACTCCACTTTCTCCGCATGAACGATCGAACCTTGGTAAAGGATCACATCTAGGGGTGGGCATCGATCGGGTCGAGTCAACCCGAATAACCCGAACCTAATTAAACCGCCCCCTAAACCATCCGACCCTACCTCAAAAGATTTTGGGACCCGACCCGATTAACCCAAATAAGATCGAGCCCTGACCTAATTAACCTGAATAACCTGAATTCCCTTTAGAAAAACAAAAAAAAATTATAATTCATCTTGAAAATGGTGATAAAAAGATGAACAATTGTATTAAAAATATAACTCCATTAGAAATTAAACTCAATACCTCCTAAACTTTATTTCCAACATTCAAACCACAAATCCATCATTATCTTTTATAAATGGGTTAATTAATGTGTGTATCTCAACTTTACTCTCTCTCCCTAATATAACTCATCTTTTTCATTTGTATCATACATAGTCTCTAATTTTTATTTCGTTTCAAATCTATCATACTATGAACTACCAGTTAATTATCTCATTTGAATGCTGATGTGGACATGCTGATTGAGATTATCAGTCCACGTCAACATCCCGATCAGCATGTCAACATATCCATATCAGCATGCTGACTGTTATTATCTTGTTATTAAGTGAGTTAATTGCAAAATGTATCCTCACTTTTCATGCTTTTTCATAATCTATTCCAACTTTTCAATTTTTCCAATTATATACCCTAGCTTTTGATTTGTTTTAAATTTATCCTACCATGATCCCAGCGTCAAAATTGTCGTCTGAATGCTGACTTGACACTACTGACGTGGTGCAGCAGCCCGGTCAGCATTCTTATCAAGTTTTTAATTATAAATGTTAACTAAAGCTTTATTTATAATTAACCCTAGATTAAACCTAGATGTAAGCATTGCCTAGTTAGCAAAGGTGGTTTTAATTTTTTATCTCACCTAAAATAAAAAAACTTATAGCTTTGCTGACTAGATAATGCTTACATCTAAGGTTAATTACAAATAAAGCTTATATATAACGTTAAGTACAAATGAAATTTTGCTTAATATTAGTAATTAAAAACTTGATAAGAATGTTGAGTGGTCTGCTGACCCACAATAGCAGCGCCAGGTCAGCATTTAGATGATAATTTTGACAATGAGATCATGGTGGGATAAATTTGAAATAAATCAAAAGCTGAGGTGTATAATTAGGAAAATTAAAAAGTGAGGGCATATTAGGGAAAACATGAAAAATGTGTATATATTTTGTAATTAATCTACTTAATAACAAGATAATAACAGTCAGCATGCTGACGTTGACATGCTGACTAGGATGCTGTGGTGGACTGCTAATCCAGACAGTATATCCACGTCAGCATTCAAACGTGATAATTAACGAGTAGTTAACAGCGGGATAAATTTAGAACGTAATAAAAATTAGAAACCTCATTTGATACAAATGAAAATATGAGATATATTAGGGAGAGAAAGTAAAAGTTGGGATATGTACAGTAATTAACCCTTTATAAATACATTATACATGAGTATGTAGTTAACTAAATTTTCATGTCGGGTCGGGTAAATCAAGGTTTTCACCCGGCCCGACCCGACCCGAATAAAGTGTATAGAATTCTTAAAATGGAGACCCGAACTGACCCATTTTACTCGATTAACCCGACCCAAATTGATTTTTCGGGGTAAGATTTTTTGGGTTATTCGGGTCGATTTGAGTTTTGCTCACCCCTAATCACATCAACTTGTTGCACTCAATAATTGCTAATGTGGAAAATATGGGTAAATTTTTTGGGTAAAACACTAAATATATATTCTTACTTGCTTCTTTACGATCTTCGCACAAAAGATTTCAAGAAACATTATTTTATGGTAGAACTTCCTTATCTCTTGATGATGTAATAAATGCACTTGTGTCAAAGGAGCTCATAGACAAGCATGTTCATGGTTGATCCTATGGCAAAAGGCTCGGGAGAAGCCGTCTACCCTGAGGAGAAAATCGAAGCAGCACGAGGAGGTACTAAATCCAATATTATTTGTCCTACTGTAAGAAACAAGACCACATCAAGTTGGAATGTCGCAGTTTCAAGAAAAGGTTACAACAATAAAATAAAAGACAAGATGCATGCATGGAGGCCTCTTGTGCTGCAGGATTTCAAGAAAGAGAGGTATTGGTCGTGACAGGTGGCACATGCTATATTAAGACATGTTGTGGGTGACGACGGTCTTGTTGGCAACAACACACCTCAGGTCAAGATCTCTCTTTCTCTTCTTCTAATAATTCTGATCATGCTAAGTGAAATCCAAGTCAGCAAACGAACATGTCAACCACTAGTTACATTGACAATTGGTTCTAAGATTTTGGGTGTTCCTTTTATATGACTCCACATTGAGCAACTTTGTGGATTATCGACGTACAATTGATGGAGTATTTTATGTTGGCAATAATGTTCCCAACAAAGTTAAAGCTATATGATGGCTCGATAAAAACCCTAGCAGATGTTGGCCATATTCCAAAACTAGAGAGGAATCTAATGTCTCTTGGAGTTTTTGATATTATGGGCTATACGACATTCTCTATAGGAGGGATCTTAGAGGTAATAATAGAGCCTCGACGATATTTAAGGATCTTATGATATCGAATAATTTGTACAAGGTGGATGGATCAATCTTTCATGAAACAATCCAAATTCTGAGGAAAACACAATAGAATTAGACATTGGGTGTCCCTCATGTATAAATTTTGCTTCTAGGGTAAGTCATTCTCGGAGATGCACAATATAGGAGGAGACTTAGAGGACCCGTGGGTTCCTAAGGTCAAGATCAGGATCATACTTGGCCCACTTGAGCACCTGTTCGACGTAGGCCTCGCACAACCCTTTTGCGAGAGGAGGACGGCTTCATAGGACTACATTAGCCATAATTTTCATCAAATGAGGAGATTGTTGAGAGTTGACTCAAACTAGGTATGAACTGAATTCAACGAGCATGACTAGATTTAAAACGAAGTTGATTTGATCAAGTTGTGAACTAGATCTAATTAAAACCAACAACTAAACTGGGCCACCATCATCCATCGTTGAACTGGGTCGGGCAATTACCATAACTGGTTCTCCTAAACTTTTGGCATGATTCAATTATCATTAATTTAAAAGAGATGATATTTGTATAAATCTCATATATATTTTTTGGAAAATTATAATTAATACCTGAAGTGTTGATAGGTTTTATTTTTTATTTACCATAAGTTTTTTCACTAAAATTATGACCAAATTTTTAGCAATTAACAGGAAGACTTGACAAGAATGGAAGCTCAGAATCTTGGCCAAATTGGCTGCAAATTATGAGTGTCCAAATCTAACGACGGTAAATTATTCCTTCTTTGATGGATCAAATCACAATATACATGGAAGCAACTAATATTCTTGTCATTTTAACAAATTAATTTCTTTTAACAAAGGCAACAATTAATTGCATATTAATTTCCTTGTTTCATGACTTTCAGTTATAAATAATGAGCAGCTCCTACCTCTTAATCACATCAGAGTGCAAGGGTTGTCTTCAACTTGTAAATAGATTCAACAATCTTCATCAAGCAAGAAAGTAAAGAGATTTCAAATTTCAGCAGACATGCATGCTCATTCCTTGCCAGAATATTGAAGACATTTGATTCATCAACATAAAATAGGTTTTGTAATCATATCCAACCATAACCTATTTCTAGAATTAGTAATAGCTTCTCATCATCCTAGGAACGATTTATTGTCATCTTCGAAGCACGTCAATCCCGATATTCACTGTTTTGATTGTTGATTTTGGATTATTTTTTTTGTTTGCACCATCAGGTTTGGTTTTATGTAGATTATTGGGCAGAAAATTAGCAAGTAATTTCCTAACAACATAGTTCGTCATGATTTCAACACATAGATCCATGCTATTTACGTAACCAATTAAGTCAAACTAAGAAGGATAAAGAATCCTACTTTGGATCGGCGATAAAATTCCTCTTATACAATGCTCGCCTTTAATTTCTTGGCCATCCACCCTCTCGTGTCTACCGCGGTTACCCTCTTGCCGACCCCCCCCCCCCCCCTCCCAATAATAGATTTGGGCTATATAGGTTCATGCAGTTTTACGAAAAGACCCTCCAAAAAATTATTTTCATGGCTAAGCCCCTACTTAATTTGAAAAGTTAGTCAGTCAATCGAATATCGACCGAACGAGTTCGGTCGACTTTGGCATAAGGTGAAACTAATCTCTTGGACAAATTGCATCAATACTCCATCTTTCTTCGGCAAATGAATAGGATTCATCTTCCCATCTCCTTGAGTCATTGCAATTTTTGTCTCCGCAAGATCAGTTCCAACAGGCTCTTAGACCAAGTAGCTTCGCTCTTCATCAGCTTCCCCACTTCATCCCTATATATATATAAGCCTCTCTTGTTCAAAAAATAACGAGTGCTTTCAAATGGATTGATAGAGGGTTGTTCGATAGAGGGTTGTTCTGATCAGGAGAATTGAAGAGTACGCAGTGCATAGAGAGAGGATCAAATGTACATACTATTAGAGACCAACTTGAGCGAGTATAGAGCTACCTTAGGGTGGCATACCAATTTTAAGTCAAGTTTCTAGGTTTTGCTATCTATTGTTAAGCATACTATTGGACGGATCACACAACAAGGCATAAGCGATGATTTTCGTGTGTGTCTCAAACGAGGCAGTTCGCGAAGTCCTAGCGGAGAAGACGACAATGGATGTTTGGCAGAAACTCGCCCACCTATATCAATATAAGACTTTGACAGGTAAAATCACTCTTCAAAGAAGGCTTCACTTTCTTCGCATGGACGAAGGAACACTAGTAATATACCACATTAACTTGTTCCGCTCAATAATTGCTCATCTGGAAAATATAGGCAGAAATTTTGGGGAAGACACTAAATTTAGAGTAAATAGCAAAAAGAATACGAACTTTGACCACTTTCCTAGTTTTAGCACAAACTTTTCCCGTTAGCATGGAAATACACGAACTTAGGTTCCGTTACGCCGCTTAGCATACCCCGTCAATTTAGACGAAATTGGCTGATGTGGCACGTTAATGGAGAATATGTGGCAAGTTATTATCCTACGTGGCATATTTTATGATTTTGCCCTTAGACCTATGTGAAGCGACAAGGGGTAAATTTGTAATTTCCCCTAGCGTCAGCTTCACATACATTGGTTGATCCAATTAGGGCATGTTTCTCCGATTAGGGCATGATTTCATTCAGGAGAATCGCACAAGGTAGTTCTCATGTCAAGGAAACCGAGAGAGAAATGGAGGATCAATGAATTCATCATATGATGATGCCCCTAAGCTTTGTTGCCATAAAACTCGAGTTGTTCTTTTCATCTCATGGAGCCAATAGAATCCCGAAAGAAGGTTTTGGGGATGCAAATATTGGAAGATATGACTATGTTATATCTATCTTTATTGTAATCCCTCGCTCTCCAAGCCTTCATTTTCCCTTGAATTTCTCCAGGATAATGATTGCCACTTCTTTGCCTAGCATGATCCTGAGGATCACTACCACACAAAGGGTGTTTTGTGAGGTTTGATGGCTAAAAAAAGAGTCCATAGAGGATAGAATTGAGTAAGATGACAGAAAGGGATTGTGAAGAAAGAATTACAACAATTGAAGATGAGATAACTCAGCTCAGGAATGCCAAGAACCAAGTCCCAATGAGGAAGGATAGTGTATGCATGCTATTTTTTATTGTGTGTATGTTGTTTTGTAGTTTGTTATTTGGGGGTGGGAATAAAGACAAGAGCCTAATGTTGTTACTGCCATGAAGGATTTGTTATTTAGTAGCTGAATATGTATTGGTGAAGTTGGTACTCTAATGTATTTAGTAGCCTAATGTATTTTGTTGTTACCCTATCTAAGGATTTGAAGACAATATTGTTGGCCTAAGATTTTCAACATTGGTCACCATCTTCATTTTGATGATAACAAACTTATTCTAATGAGTTTATCAAGTGTTTGAGTTCAGGTAGTTGAGGCTACGATACGCGCGTGAACTTCGTTCGGAGAAATACCAAAAATCGGTAAAAATGGCATCGTCGTCGATCGAGTAGAAAATCTTGAGTTAGAAATATATTTCATGTAATATGTCTCTAGGAATATATCCCAAGCCTAATTGTAATATTATCCAAGTCAAAACTTGGTAACGGAACCTAGAAGCGAATCGCGGAAGAAGAAAATTCGAAAAATCAGCCTCAGCCCAAGTTCGGTCGACCGAATGCATGTAGCCAAAAATTGGCAGTGAGAGTTTGGTCAACCGAATAGCCCTCCAAAGCGGCAGAAGAGCCGCGATCACTTGGGTGGTCGATCAGTCGATCGACCGATGATCGACTGGCAAGCGATCGAGCATCTCCAACGGGCAAAAAAATGCTCGTTGGGTGGAGCTGCCAAGTGAGGGGTTATAAATATCCCTCACCAGCCTTCTAAAAGTCTCTTAACCATTCATTGGAGATCTCCTAGAGTGTTTTTGAGCCTTACTAAGTGGATTTCACCGCGCAAGCTTCGACGATCGTTCATCTACTCGAAGTATTCTTTCCGCCTCAACTCCGGCTTCATTTCAAGCTCTACATCTTGACGAGTTGGAGGGTTTGCAAAGGAGCTCACTTGTGTGGTTTAATTCTTACCTCCTTTGTTGTTATTTTCCTTGTTATTAAACTAGATTTCAATTGTTAGCTTGCTAGGTGTGCTAGGTTAAACACCTTAGGGTTACCTTTGTAGTATTGTATTTTGCCTAGGTGAATGAGGTTGAGAAGTGAGTCCATATTTGTATTCAAAGGGAAACACATTATCTATAAAGGTGTTGGTTAGAAATCCTTGGTGAGAAGCCAAGATAGTGGAGTAGGCGGTTGGCCGAACCACTATAATTATTTGTGTTTGTATTGCCTTGTTTGATTGCTATTGCTTGCTATGCATACTTGTCAAGCATCGTAAATTAGTAGCACATCATTTTGGTTGCATTCAGAATCAATTTTTTTAAAAAAAATCGAATTGAACATACCTTTAACCCAACACTATTTAACCCCCCTTCTAGTGTGGGTATTTGATCAACAAATATGTTTGGTACTCTAGTGACAATGTATTTTGGAGACAATATTTTTGTTTTTTTGTTTCAATCACTCTGTATTATTTCAATCAATCTAAATAGCTTGCTGTTGAGTATTGAATCAATCTGTTACCAGTGAAGCGAAATCTTATCTGTTAACAGTGAAGCAAAATAGGGGTAAAGGGTAAATAGATAAAAAAAATGAACTTTGCTCATTTTCCTATTTTTAGCACTGCTAGTACACATACATAACAGTGAAGCAAAATGC
This sequence comes from Canna indica, assembly GCA_034359265.1. Classification (NCBI taxonomy): domain Eukaryota; kingdom Viridiplantae; phylum Streptophyta; class Magnoliopsida; order Zingiberales; family Cannaceae; genus Canna; species Canna indica. The sequence continues at coordinate 72,373,009 of CP136890.1, forward strand.
ACATTCACAGTCATTCCACAGTACATGTACATTCCACGGTCACTGAAATATTTAATCCAATCATTCAACTACACATCATTTCAACTCCTATATCCACATCATTCCACAGTCATAATGACAAATATCTACATCATTCCAAAATACAAAATCAATCCAAATACATTTCCATTCCAAAATCATTCCACATCAATCCAGACACTTGAAAAAGATGCTTGACTGTCTGCCTTCCTTTTCCCTCTAAGTCTGTTGTTGCGCCTTATTGAGGTGGTGGTGCTCTATTGAGTGTCTTGAGGCTTCTTAGTGCCTTGAGATTTCTTAGTAGTGGTGAGGAAAACCCGAACTGACCCAAATAATTCGAAAAAATTAACCCAAAAATTCAATTGGGGTCGGGTTATTCGGGCAAGTCGGGTCGGGTCGGGTCTAAACTTTAGGAATTTCATATTTTTTATTCGGGTCGGGTCAAGTCGGGTCTAAACTTTGGGAATTTCATATCTTTTATTCGGGCCGGGTCGGGTCGGGTGAAAACCTTGATATACCCGACCCGACCCTAAATATACTTACATATACAAAATATGTATAATATAACTACAAAAGATATTAGTGGTCTAGTGGTTAAAAGGTTTGTAATGAAAATTAAGAAGAGTTGAGTTTAACTCTTAGTGGAGTCATATTTCTAATACCATTTTCATATATTTTTTTTTCACAATTTAAGAAATCTTGCCTTTTCTAATTATGATTTTTTTATTTTGTTTTTTGTTTTTTTAAAGAAAATTTGGGTTAATCGGGTCGGGGCCCGATCTTATTAGGGTTAATCGGGTCGGGCCCCAAAATCTTATTCGGATAGGGTCGGGTGGTGTAGGAAACTCCTTATTCGGGTTCGGATTATTCGGATCGAGTTTTCATCCGACCTGACCGATGCTCACCCCTACTTCTTAGTGCCTTGAGGCTTCTTAGTAGCTTGCTGCTGAGTACCTTGAGTGCCTTGAGTAGCTTGCTGCTGAATGGCTTGAGTCCCGTCCCTTGAGTGTCTTGAGTGGCTTGAATGCCTTGAGTGCCTTGCTGGATTTGAGGATGAGCAAATTGCCCTCACCCAAATCTACCTTCATGGATGATTCTAACTTGTATATTAGGCATCTACATGAAACTTAGAATTAGAAACTCAAATGATCTACATGAAACTTATAATTTATAATTCAAATTAATTACATGACATATGTATTTCACTTACATGAATATATGTATTTCTTATTTCAGTCCCAACTATAACTCTTCATCCCTTTGCTGCTTGTGCCCTCTCCTTATGTACAAGACTCTTATAACTTTTCCCAATTGGTCTCTTTATAACCTAATTTGAAGATTTATTTAGTAGAATACACATTAGGTACAAGACCATCAAAAAATATACTTTCAAACATCTTTAGTCTGGTGATATGGATATCATATGTCTCAGAAGTAATCTAGATATCTTGTGTTTCAGAAGTGATCTGCACATCCTTACGTAGCCCTCCCTTCTTCTTAACATGTATGAGAAGTATATAATTGTAAAAAATAAAGAAGCATATTTGTAAAAAATAAGTAAGCACAAATAAGTTACCCGACTTGGTGATACTGATGCTTTACCCTTGACTTTGCATGACCTCTTGTTGTGGCCATATGCATTACACAATGTACACTTCATCTCTACCCCCTCATAGAAATCTTTGTGGGATTTCCTTGTTCTTTCTCACTCTTGTCCTTGTTCCTAGCCCTTTTTGGTCTCCCTGTTTGCTTTCTAACTATGGGAGGTCAGATAGGTTCGGACTAAACCTTTGCCCATACATTTAATGGCTGAATAAGATGTTCATATGCCTTTAGATATGTGGACTTATTAAAATAACCATGGACATATTATGTAGGGTCCTCTCCCATCCAATGAATGGATGAATGGCGTGAGGACAAAGGATGTCAATAAGTTTCCATCCCGCATGAGCAACTATTTTGCTGTAGCTCTACAACATAGCTATTATCTTTGTGTTTAACCTCAAACTTCTTATATCCAGTATGTGTAGCTATGCAAAAGCCACTTAACACCTTGTTCTCTTCTAGTTTCTTCATAATTCTAGGGCATATGGTATCATCACATTTCATTATCATTTCCCTCTTCTCAGCCATCCTTTCCATTAAAGTCTTTATATCCTTTAACATGTCAATTAAATGCCTAGTTCTTGCCTTCAATATGTATGCATTAAAACATTCAGATTATATGTTGGCAATGTACTAATTTTAAACCTACAAAACTTATTTGATCTAATTTTAATGAAATTATCATGTGCAACTTGAGAAAGTACCTTCATTTGATATATATATTCATTGAAATCAGCTTCAGTTGTGCTCTTTGCTGCTTTCCAAAATAGCCATAAATGTCGTCAATGCATTTTGAAGTCCCTACAAGAGATGAGATAACAAATATAACTAATAGTATGGGTGAGAAAAAAAAAGCTTTTCGGTTAACCGAAAAATCGGTCCGAAATCGAATTGGTTTTTTCGGTTAATCGAATCGGTTTTTTCAATTTCGAATTATGTGTTTGAAAAATTTGATTTTTGGGTTCGAGTTCGGTCTGCGGTTTAAAAAGTCTATCGATTTCGGTTAACCGACTGGTTCAATATAATTTATTAATTTTTAATTATATATATATATAATAATGATTCATAAATTATAAAAAAACTAAAAAAAATAACCAATTGATCTATAAATTATAAAATTATAAAAAATTATTAAAAAATGTGAAGATTATAAAATATATATATCATATAAATTATTAATTTTTGCTCAAGTGATTTCAATTTTTTTTTCCCAATGGGAATTCGATATTTGTTTGGATTTTTCTCCATATGCAATTTAATAATATTACTATGTTTAAAGGTAAAAAAAATTATTGGTTAATCGAAAATTATCGATTAATCGACCCAGAAAAATAGAAACCGAAGTGACGGTTAACCGAAGTTAATGGACCGATTTACGGTTAATGATTTTAAAAATCCGAAGTTAATGGACCGGTTAATAAAATTACTAATGGACCGATTAATCGGTCCATGCTCACCCCTAAGTAATAGAGTTGAGATAACATATATAAGTAATATATAGAAAGTAAATTTATTACCTTTTGTTGATAATTTATAACAGTCACTACTAGAAACTTGGTCTTCAGCAACGGCCGCTCAAGCCGTTGCTATTTGCAACGGCATTCTTACGGCCGCCCGAGCCGTTGCAGATATTTGTATCTGCAACGGTGTTCTAACGGACACGCGAGCCATTGCGGATTATTTTAATTATCCGCAATGACTTTCTGACGGAAAGGCGTGCCGTTGCTAATATTTTAATTATCAGCAACGGCTTTCTAACGGACAAGTGAGCCGTTGCTGATGATAACTTATTAGCAACGGCTTTCTAACGGGCGAGTGAGCCGTTGCTGATAAGTTTATATAGGGCACGCAGTCGCGCCCGACCCTTCTTCCTCCCGCTGCTGCCGCCGCCGCCTCCTGCTCCCGCCTCTCGCCGCCGCTGCCGACGCCGACGACGCCGACGATGCCTCTTCCTCCTCCCGCTCCTGCCGACTTTTTCAGGTATGCCTCGCCGGCCGACCGTCTCTTCCCGTTGCGGCCGGCGGGAAATCCGACCGAAACCATTTTTTAAGGGTTTCGGCCGGCGGCGGTCGGCCGATGGCCGCCGCCGGACCTTTTACAGTGGCCGGACAGTGTGTCCGGCCACTGTACTCCGGCGCCGAGAATTTGTAGTATAATAAATGTTTTTTTTATTGTTTTATAATTGTTAATTAATTATTAATTAATTATTTAAATTAATTGTTTAATTTGTTAGATTAATTATTAGGGTTTAGATTAATTTCGGAATTGTCCACTTCGGATGCGCGCCGGAATCGTCCACTTCGGACGCGCGCCGGAATCGTCCACATCGGACACGCGCCGAAATCGTCCAGATCGGACGCGCGCCAGAATCGTCCACTTCGGACGTGCGCCGGAATCGTCCAATATGGACTCGAACTGTCTCGAAACATTTAGAAAATAATCATGCATCCGACGAGTTCATATGTTTCACGTACGCATCGACGAGTCGGATATGATTTAGCAAAACCTTAGATCCGTTCGGGGATTGTATGTTCGTGTAAAAGAAGTAGATGATCTTTTATACGACGTACAATTCTTGAATTGTCCCTGATTGGATAATTTGGGAATATAGTTATTTGTACTGCACTTACGTTTTTATTTTAACTGTTAACTAATTATTCTAAATTTCGGCAACATCTCTCTTGTTCTCCGATACGCGCCCAGATGATATGCGTATTCGGAGAACTGTAGGGAGATGCTGCCAAAATTTAGAATGATTAGTTAATAGTTAAAATAAAAACGTAAGTGCAGTACGGATAACATAAATCCCGAATGAAATAGGACAATCTCACCTAAAGACATTAACCAAAGAAATTGTCATTGATTGACAGAATCATGTCGGCTGATCGAAGTTGGATGTACCGACGTCTTGATTCTGGAGCTTTAACGAATGAGTTTCGATTAGACGTAACGTACTTCCTAAATTTTGCCTATTCGAATCGGAATTTCGTTAGCATGGGTGATCAAATCCGATGTCCGTGCCGCATTTGTTCAAATGGACGATTTTTGGATCGGGAGACTGTCACTCTGCATCTATATACCAAAGGATTTGCACCAAGATATTTTCTATGGACTTGTCACGGGGAGTCACGCGAAGTCGGGACGTCGAGCAATCCTGTCGTTCAGACATATGGTGAATCTTCCTCTGCTGGTGCTTCTTCATCCAGTCAATGTAATCCCTATAGAACTATGATACTTGATAGTCTTGGGGGTCAATTCCACCTGAATGATAATATTGATCGGCCAGTTCTTCAGACATCAGTCCCACCAGATACTACAGCGGTTGATATCACAGAAGTACAAACTGCGGTAGAGATTGAATTACCGAATAAAGAAGCTGCAGAATTTTACGAAATGTTGAAAGCTGCCGATGAACCTTTGTATGAGAATTGTCCTAAATACACTAGGTTTTCAGCAATGATACACTAGGTCGATCGAGGCCGCAGGTGTTTGGGACCATGGCCGCGTATATGGCTTTGCAGATAGTGGTCATGCGCGAGCCGTACTAGGGCCACTTGGGGCACCGACCCCTCCGGTCGCTGGTGAGCGGCCGTCCACCTCCAGATCCAGTTATGATCATAGTAGCAGAATAAGGACTCTAGAGGAGACGGTCGCGCGTCAAAGTCAGATGATGGCGGAGATGCATGCTATGCTACGCAACATGTAAGGTCATCCCGAAGCAGGCATCTCTTCGGCATCATCTAATCCATCGTGCTCGAGTCAGTCCACGCCGGTGTACACTCAAGCACTCCAGACCCCGTCATATGATCCAGGCCATCCTCCATCGTCATCGTGAGATTTTTTTTATATTGACTTTGTTACTGAGATATTGGACTTGTTTAATTTATTTTGTTTGGATATTGATACTTCAATTTTGCATTTGAATAGTTTTTATACTATTGTGGATAATTATCACTATAAATATAATTGTTTTGATGTATATCTTGGTGCATTTGTGATGTGTGAATGAATGTGTGGATGTGTGTATGGGTGTATGGGTGTGTGAGTTATGTATCAATGTATCAATGTATCAATATATCAATGAAAATTTCAAATTTTAATTTTTTTCATTACCAGGTTCACATCATCAGCAACGGCTTTCCGTGGGAAAGCCGTTGCTAAAAGTGTATCGAAAGCCGTTGCTGATGACCTACAGCAACAGCTTAGCGACGGGATTTTACTAACGGCGTTGCTACGGACTCAACGGCCGTTGCTATTAATGTTATCAGTAACGGCTCCGGGTCCGTGGCAACACCGTTGCTGATAATATTGTTAGCAACGACCCGAGCGGCCGTTGCTGATCCGTTGCTAAGTTATCAGCAACGCGAGTTTCTGTCACGGCTCCATTGCAACGACTCCGACCGTTGCTAATGAACTTCAGCAACGGCTCAGCAACGGAAATAACCGTTGTTGATGCCCATTTTTCTAGTAGTGAGTCCATCCAAATCCATCAGTAATGCCCAAGTGCTCAGTTAACCATATAAGAAACCACCTGCAAGAGTCTTCATTTTCCCCATCCACAACAGCCTAAGCTACTGGGAACATTTGGTTATTCCCATCCCTACCAACTGCGCTAAGTAGTTGGCCAACAAGCTGTGTCTTCAAGAAGCAACCATCCAAGCTTATCACAGCGTTCGAGACCAAGCATCTCTCGTTTGCAGTGTTCGACGACAAAAGCACCAGATATAAGATTAGGGCATCTCCCATTCACATCGAGCCCAACTTGAAGACGACGGGAAAATTACCTATTTGCTTATCCTCGATTCAAAATACATGAGTGTTGAGGTCGAGCAAATTGGCAATTTTATTTTAAACCTCATTTGGAAGATGTCCTAACTTGCCATGTAGGATAATAATTTGCCACGTATTCTTCGTTAACATGTCACATCAGCCAATTCCATCTAAATTGACGGGGTATGCTAAACGGCGTAACAGAACCTAAGTTTGTGTATTTTCATGCTAACAAAAAAAGTTTGTGCTAAAACTGAGAAAATAGGCAAAGTTCGTATTTTTTTTGCTATTTACTCCTAAATTTATGTTCCTACTTGCTTCTTTATCGTCTTCGTATAATTTTTTTCAAGAAATGTTGCCTTATGATGGAACTTTGTTGTGTCTTCATGATGTAATATCTGCACTCATTTAAAGGAACTTATGAACAAGCAAGTTCATGACAGATCCTATAGTAAAAGCCTAGAAGAAGCCCTTTACTCTAAGGAGAAGACGGAAGTAGGAGGATGTAACAAATCTAACATCATTTGTCACTACTACAAGAAATGAGGCCACATCAAGTTTGAATGCCGCAGTCTCAAGAAAAAGTTACAACAACAAAATAAAATGCATGACGAGCATATAGAGGCCTCTTGTGTTGTAGGATTCGAGGAAATAGAGGTATTGGTCATAACATATGACAAGGGCTCTTCTAAGACACGTTGTGGACGACAACGATCTCATGGGCGACAACACATCTCAGGTCAGGATTCATCTTCCTTTTTTGTTGATAATTCTAATCATGAAAAGTGCAATCTATGCCAGTAAGCGAACATGTCAACCACCAGTAGCATTGATGAGTGATTATTGGATTCTGGGTGTTCCTACACTGGACAACCTTTGTGGATTATTGACACACTAATTGTGGAATAGTTTATGTCGGCAACAATGTTCTCTACAAAGTTGTTTGATTTGAAACATTGAAATTAAAGCTGCATGGTGGCTCGATAAAGACCGTAGTAGATGTTTGTCATGTTCCGAAGCTAGGGAGGAAGCTAGTGTCTCTTGGGGTTCTTAACACTTGGGGCTAAATGACATCCTCCGTAAGAGGAGTCTTGGAGGTACACAATTGAGCCTCGACAGTATTGAAGACTCTAAGGACATCAAATAAGATGGATTCATCTTTTTGAAGCAGTCCAGATTTTGGAGCAAAACACAATAAAATCGAACACCGAGTATCCCTTAGGTATAAATTTTGCTTTCAGGATAAGTCCTTCCTGGAGATGCACAATAAAGTAGGAGATTCAGATAATTGAGTGGATTCCTAAGTCCAAGCAAGGGTCGAACTTGGCCCACTTGAGCACCATTTCGACGTAGGTCTCGCGCGGCCTTTTGGGAGAGAAGGACAAGTTTTGAGAATTGCATCAGCTCCAAATTTTCCATCAAATGAGGAGATTGGTGGGTGTTGACTCAAATTGAGTCTAAATCGAATTCAACGAGGCAGATCGAACCCAAATCGGAGTTAAATTGATTAAGTTATAGTTGAACCAAATTATGAGTTGATTTTTTTTATTTGAACCGGTTCAAATTAATGTGGACCGATCAACTTCTCCTTCTCGTTGGATTACTGTAACCCCAAGCTGAAAAATTCTTCAATATCTTCAAACCTTGATTTCTCCTTCATTTTTACACCGATTTTGAATTCGTCTTTGTTGTTATCTTCTCCTCCTCCAACTAGATTAAATAGACCCATCAATTTCAAATTTTGATAGATTAATTGCTATGAAATTCTCCTCCAAAATTACAGTCGTCTTCTTCAATAGAGGTAAAATAGAGGAGCTTATGCTCCTCTCCATGAGCAACAAATTCAGCACCAAATGTGCCCCGAATCTCGACCGAAAACAACATCAACATCTCCTCTCTCAAGAGATTCAGTTGGCTTAATTTTTAAGACTTTATCCCAACGGATCAAAGAGCAAGAAAGCATCATCTTAATTCGGTCAACTTCCTACCAAATCAAGGAGCACAAATTTCGACATAAGGTGATGCTAAATTCTTGGACAAATGACCTGTAGCACTTTCTCTTTCTTCGGCAAATGACTACGATTCCTCTTCTCGTCTCCTTGAGGGTGGCAATGGAAACCTATTAATGGAATAGTAAAATCCAATTTTAGATGATAAATTTACGGTTTGATTTTAGTTTCGTTTAGAGAATATGATAAACTAAGTAGATTCTGTTCGATTTCGATTACCAGTTCACGGATAATCAGTAACTGAAACATGTTATATATATTTTTATTTTGATTATTGATTATTCGTGGATAACTGATATCTGAAACCACTATAATTGACTATTTTAATAATATTTGAATATTCCATAATTTAATTTTCTAATTGGTTATCCATTTGGTTTCTATCTGAATCGAACTAATCAATGTCAATTTCGAATACTAGTTTTTAAAACAAACGATTTTGATTTTAATTTTGATTTCGATTAATCACAAAAAATATGATTTTGATTTTATCGAAAATTAAACTTTTTTTTACTTCCAATATACTTACCCTATTTAATTTAATGTTTGTATGCTCTTAAACATGTACAGGTAAAATAAGGTATATGTTTTAAATAATACCCCCTCCTTCGATGGTAATCACTTGATCATATTTTGGCGTTGAGTGATTGATGAGGTTAAATTACATGCCTAAGTAAATTATCATCATAACTAATCAAACATGCCTATGTAAAATCCTTATGTCAAGAAGATTTTATTGTAATATTCTCGTCGAGGTTGGCTAAACAAAAGGCGAGAGAAGTCAAAGGGGGATAAACTGAGTTGCAAAGTCAACTTGACCCTTTCTCCAATTTCAATGTCTTTGATTCGTTGAGGGCCTCCTTCCTTGTTGCCTTGAAAGAAAAAATAACTACATGTTCGGTTTCCCTTGCCTTAGGGCCTGTATATATTTCTCTTTTTCTCTCTTTCTTTTTTAAAAAAAATACTTTGATTTTTGATAAGATTAAACCTTAAAAGATAATATCATCAAACCCATGCCCCCACTTCCTTAACATGCAAGGATTGATTTACAACTCAACCTCGTCACTTCAACTTTAGTCTTGTTGTTTTATGAATCTTTTTAGTCGGTAATATTTTTCTCGTATTATTTTAAAAAATGATATGGACCATCCCAAGTGGTCCGGTCTGTCTGTGCTGCCCCATGCTCAAACCGACGTATGGTACGCCACTTTATCAGTCCATACTCCACCCATGCAGGAACTAGTACGACTTCCCAGCGAAGCAGATTGATAACCAAAAAAACAACGAGCAATTACTGGTATTTATAATTTGGATATGAAATTTTTTCATATTCATAATTAAATAATTAAAATTTCGAATTTATTTTTTATTTTCAAAATATGATTTCTTTTTACAAATTAAATATTTTTTAAGAATTTTTAAATAATTTAAAATAAATAATTTTTTTATTATACGTAATTTTTTTTAAAATAATTTATTATATAAAAATTTTAGAAGTTGGGAGAAGCGTACGGGCGTATTTTGTACGACAGTGCTGAGCAGGGGCGGAGCCAGTGGGGACAATTGCTCCTCCTAACATTGGTCCCCTCCTTAAATATATATAATAATATATATTATATGTATTAGTATTTAATTATATTTATCTCTTTTAGAAATATTTTTTTATCATATAATTATTTTTGTGATATGTGATTTTATATTTTGTCTTTCTTGAAATAATTTTTTAACTTCGCTCCGGGTGCCGAGAGTTCTCAGCGCTACATTTTAAAAAAAAAAATATATATATTGGAATTTATACGGCAACAGCGTTGCTGCCCTTTGCTTCTTTAAAATAAAAATTGTGAAAGGAACAAGGGCAGCGCTGAGTCGCTGACAGCAGCCCATTTCGGCCTGTCCCTTTTAATTTTGAGAAAGGGCAGCGCTGAGCCCCTTTCTTTTATATATATCTATATTATTTGCAAAGGCAGTCTTGTCTCAACACTACCAGTGTTTTTTTTTTTTTTTTTTTTTTTGATTTCTTTCCTTTTTAAGCTTTATAGTTTTACTTACATTTTATGTATAATTTTTTTTCTTTCAAGTTTTGTTTAATTTAAAATTTAAAATTTAGCATTATTAAATTATATGATTTTTAATAATATTATTCTATTTTATATTTTGTTTTCTATTTTTTTTCAATTATATTAGGATATTGCATTTAGAGGAATTTAAAAATCCAAATCAATTTGATCTTTTTATTATAATAATATTATTGATTGGTATTATTATATTTCAAATATTACACATTAAAATTTGACTTCTATAATTTGATTAAATTTTCGCTTTGACTTATAACATTTCAATAAAAATTAAAAGTCCAAATTGTTTTCAATTTGATTTATTTTTTAAGAATTTATTTATTTTAACTATTGCATTAAAATAATCTAAAACTTCAATTCCATACTTATATCTTTAATTTGTATTATTTTAATTTTTTAAATTAAGTTTGATCATCACATTTTAAACAAAAAAATTTAAACTTTTAACTAAACTAAACTCATATTTTTTGTTTATATTATTATTAAAAAATATTTATTTTTTATTTAATGTCTTAATTTTTTACATGAATATCTTTTTAGTCATGCATTTTTTTAAAAAAATCCAAATTAAATGGAATCATGAATTATATATTATATATGATTTTATAATATCACTACTATATAAAGTTATCAATTCAGTTTGGCTCAAATGAATATTTTATTATTCGAATGGATTTGAAATTTACTTATATTTTATTTAAGTTAAATCAACTTTTTAAATTAATTGATTTTTTATGAACTTTTGGTAACAAAAAAAAGGATTTCAGCATTACAATCTTTTGCAACTTTTTAATATACATTTTTTCAATATAAATATCATATTTTCACATTATATATATTATACTTTTATTTGTATTTTCTATATTGTTATTGTTATTGTTTTGTCCTCATCATCTATTATTTTTAATATATATTTTTATTTTTATTTTATTGATTCATATTATCTTTTAACACATATTTTTTTCATATATTTTATTGTTCTTTTTTAGTTTATTTAAGATTTTTATCTTTTATTTTTTTTTATTGAGTTTCGTTATGTATTTTAGCGAAAATTTAATACTTCAATTTATATCAATATATTTTGATTATACTGTTAATTAAATATTTATTTTTTTCTTAATTTAATTTAATTTCTATTTTTTCAGTAATTTATTTATAAAATTTGAATTCTCTAAGAAAATTTAAATTCTTGAACAAATATAATTGAGTTGACGTAAATAGATAGCTTTGGATAGTAGGTAAATATATAATATATGTAAACTAATATTTAACTTGAAATATATATACTAATATAAATATATAATTATATATTTTAATGTACATTATATAAGATATTTATATATTATATTATTTATTAAGGGGTTAATTATAAAATATATTCCGACTTTTTGATGTGTTTTTTTAATCTATTCTTATTTTTTAATTTTTTTAATTTAGTACACTACTTTTCGATTTATTACAGATCTATCTCACCGTTTACTCAGCGTCAACTTTGTCGTCTCAATGCTGACGTGACTAATAATCTCAATCAGTATTCAGACGTGATTTTTTTTCGGCCCTACCAAACCCAGTCAGCAACCATTTAAGAGTTAATTATAAAATATATCTCGACTTTTGAGGTATTTTTCTAATCTATCCTCACTTTTTAATTTTCCCAATTCAGTACACTACAAATCTATCACACCGTCTACCCAACGTCAACTTCGCAATTTTCAATAGAGAGAAGAAATTCATCTCTTATGTTGAAAATTTTCTTGTCTAAACAAAACCTACAATGACAAATCATATTTAGATAATTTTATAGTATCATATGAAATCCTACATTTAACTAGGGCTGTCCATGGTTCGGTTCAAACCGAACCGAACCGAACCGAAAAACCGAACCGAATTTTTTGGTTCGGTTCGATTTCAACCATGTGGGTTCGGTTCTTTGACCCGAACCGAACCAAAATTTGAATTTCGGTTCGGATTCGGTTTTCGGAATTCGGAACCGACCCGAACCGAAAACCGAATTAATTAAAAAAATATTTTTTTTTAATTTTTAACAGAATTACTTAAATAGGTATTAAGTAATTATTTTGAATTTTTAATTTTTAATTAAAATAATTAAAATTTCGGTTTTCGGATTGAAAACCGAACCGAACCCGAATAATTTCGGTTCGGGTTAAATCGGTTTAGGTATAGTTCGGTTCGGGTTCGGGTTGGAATTCGGGTATAAAAATTTTTTGGTTTGGGCTTGTTCGATTCGGTTCGGTTTGGTTCGGTTCGAACCGAATGGACAGCCCTACATTTAACAGTATCATCACTAATGAGAAATTTCTAGGGTTTATACTAATCAGACCAGACGGAAGGGGGAAGACGAGCGAGCAAGTGAAAATTAATAGAGACATACTAGAGTCGACGGGGATGAAGACAGAGAGCACGAAGAGATGCATGCGACATCGGGGATTGACAAAAAGACGGGCGGCGGCGAGCAGGCGACAAGGTCGGGGAAGAGGCGAGCAAACGATTTTAAAGGTGAATTTTTTTAAAAAAATTAACTTGTCATGATCTGCTGATTGGGTTTGGTGGGGCCAAAAAAAAAAAGTTAAAGTTCGCGTCTGATTGCTGATTGAGATTATTAGTCACGTCAGCGTTCAGACGACAAAATTGACGCTAGGTAGACTATGGGATATATTTATAATAAATCTAAAAGTAGTGTACTGAATTGGAAAAATTGGAAAGTGGGAATAGACTAGGAAAACACGTCAAAAGTTGAGAATATATTTTATAATTAACCCTTAAATGATTGCTAATTGAGTTTGGTGGGGCAAAAATAAAAGTTAAAAAATTGCGTCTGAATGCTAATTGAGATTATTAGCCATGTCAGCATTCAGACAACAAAATTGAATTTATAGCGGAGAAAATAGCATTTCTTTTCATTAATTTGAATTTTTAAGTTTTTATTAAAATTTTAATTTAGTTTGAGCATTTACGTTTTATTTTTACTTTATATATTATAGTGATTAATAATATAACGCATTGACTTTATATATTATAGTGATTAATAATATAACCCAGCGATGCGTGAGAAAATGAAACGTCTTGGTTATTTTTTATATTTTTACTTTTAAAACTTTTATTAAAATGGTAATTTTCTTAAACTATGATTTTTTTACTCATGGAGTGTGTTAATTTTGAGTTTTATGCTTAATATTATTATTTTTATTAATTTGTGTTTATCGTTTTTTCTACAAAAATAATATCCACCTCTATTAAATATTTCCTAATTTTTTATTGAGTATATTGACGTTGACTATTATTGTTGAATTTAAATTTAATTATTGTAAGATTGATTTTTATTTTAAAATATATTAATACACGCTTTTATATTCATATCATAATGTTTAATTATTTTTTATTTGTTATATTTTTTAATATATAATCAATTTCATAATTTTTTATTAAATATTACTTTATAAAAAAATTACACCATAGAAAAGGAAAGTAATTTTTTTTTGAGTAATTGTACTTTCTTTAAGTATGATTCTTTTTAATTATCAAGTAAAATTTTCAGAGTGATTTTGCTTATTTTTATCTTTTTTATTTTTTTTATCATTAATTTTAAAAAAATAACTACATCAACATTTATTATATTTTTCACTAATTTTTCAATTGATAATATTAAAATTTTATTTATGTTTATAATACATGATCTTTTTTATCTTAATATATAACTATGTTTAATTCTTTTTATGTATTAATAGATAATCAATTTCATAATCATAATTATTAAAAAAATATTTTTTAATTTTTTTATCCCGTTGCAAAGCACGGGAATTCTTCTAATTCATATTAATATCAGTCCATACTCCACCAATGCATGAACAATAACGACTTTCCAATAGAGCTTTATAACCTTTATTGCAGCACCCACGTTGAGTATTAACTTGTAATCCACGTTAAGATGTCAGATCAACTTAAATTCATATTAAAATGCAAGCTAAAGCTATACTTTATCCACGTGATTACACCATTTTAGAATTTACCAATTTTAACTACTTTATCCACGTGATTACACCATTTTAGAATTTACCAATTTTAACTTCTAATCCGCAGATTCCAACTTATTAGAACATGTTCCGAAAATTATTGGAATATATTTTAAAATTTATTAGAATATATTCTAAAATTTATTTATAAATTCCAACAAAATATTCGAATTCGAAATCGGTGGTTCTGAATATGATCTAATTCTAAGTTTTAATAAGATAAAATTTAATTTTAAAATCTAAATATCGATCTTATACCTGATAAAATTCGAATATTATAAAACTATTAGATATTTGCTCGCCCCTCGCCGTACCAAAGAAAGAAGAGTTAATTAATTAACTTATTTCGAGTTATAACCAATTTATCTTAACTTTCTATTTAAACTAATTATATATTTTAAATTTTAAATTAAAATTAACTATAACAGAGTAAATTTTACATATGATCCCTGAACTTGACACATCTTAACTATTATATCATCCATCTTCATTTTATAAATCAAAACTCCTTAAACTTTGTAAAATATATCTGATAAGTCTCTATGACTTGCTAATGCGGATTTCTTTAGGTTGTTCATGACGTGATAGCCACATCATCTTTGAAAATTTTCATAGATGGTTCCTGAACTTGGCATCTCTTAACTACAATATCCTTCATCTTCACTTTGAGGGCGTTTGGTTGTCTGCAAGTGCAAATGCTACAAAAATATATTTGCATAAAAAAATAAATGTCCGCAAATAAATTTTGCAATCTACCGTTTGGTTGCCCGCAAGTAGAGTTGCAACTTATATTTGCAAGCGTTTGGTTGGCCGCAAATGAAAATTGTAATTACACTTGCAAGTTCGTACCGGGCCGAGCACGAAATTTTCTGGTCGGATCGTGCACGAATTTTTTTGGGCGGGGCCAAGCTGGGCAATGCACGAATTTTTTCGGGCCACACTGGGCAAGGCTAGGTCGGGCACGATTTTTTTGGGCTAGGCAAGATTTTTTTTCGGGTCGGGCCGGGACAGGCGGGGCAATGCAAGAATTTTTTCGGGCCACACTGGGCATGAATGTTTTTGGGCCGGGCCGGGCACGAACTTTTTCGGGCAGGGCCGGGCATGAACTTTTCAGGTCGGGTCGTGAACGAATTTTTTTGGGCCGAGCCAGGCTGGGCAATGCACGAATTTTTTCGGGCAAGGCTGGGCCGGGCACGATTTATTTTTTGGCTAGGTACGATTTATTTTTCGGATCGGGTCGGGATAGGCTGGGCAATGCACAAAATTTTCTTGGCCTGGCCGGGCAAGAATTTTTTCAGGCCACGCCGGCCACGAATGTTTTTGGGCCGGGCCGGGCACGAACTTTTTCGGGCAGGGCCAGGCACGAACTTTTCGGGTCGAGTGGTGCACGAACTTTTTTGGGCCGAGAAAGGCTGGGCAATGCACGAATTTTTCCAAGCAAGGCTGGGCCGGACACGATTTTTTTTGGGCTAGGCACGAATTTTTTTCGAGCCAGGCCAAGCACAAATTTTTTCGAGCCAGGCCAAGCACAAATTTTTCCCGGCCTGGCCGAGCAAAAAATTTTTTGGGTCTGACCGGACACGAATATTTTCGGGTCGGCCCGAGCCGAGCCGGGACAGACTGGGCAATGCACGAATTTTTCTGAGCAAGGCTGGGCCGAGCACGATTTTTTTAGGTTGGGTACGAATTTTTTTTTCGGGTTGGGCCAGGGCACGAATTTTTTCGGGTCGGCACGAGCCGAGCCGGGACAGGCTGGGCAATGCATGAATTTTTTTGGATCGGGCCGAGCACGAAATCTTCGAGCCAGGTCGGGCATGATTTTTTTCGGATCGGGCCGTGCACAAATTTTTTTGGATCGGACCAAGCACAAATTTTTTCGATCCAGATGTGTAGATGTGATATTTTTATTTGTATATGTTGTGTATATTTTATAAATTTTTTTCTATTTTGACTTATAAAGTGAAGATAAAAAATATAATAGTTAAAAAATGCCAAGTTCAGAGACCATCTATTTTCAAAAGATGACGTTGTTGTCATGTCACGAACAACCAAAAAAAATCTGACGAACTTATTAAATATATTTTACAAAGTTTAAAAAAATTTGATTTATAAAATGAATGAATAATAAGCAAGAGAGGTCAAGTTCACGATCACACGTGAAATTTACTCAATATAACATACTCTTAATTATTTAACTGTATTTTTATTGTCAATTATACACTGATTTGTGTCAAAAAAATCCACTAAACATTCCAAAAATTAAACTTTTGGCGCGTGCTAGTAGAATCAACCTACTTAGTCTGTTGCCACATTAGTCTTTTTAAATATATATTAATAGGTAGCATGACAAATCAATTCGAAATTATATTTTAAAAGAAAATACTGCTTAACATAGTTATATAATTGATAAATAACTAACAGAAGATCATAATTAATATGACAAATCAATTCGAAATTATTATTTTTAAAAAATACTGCTTAACATAGTTATATAATTGATAAATAACTAACAGAAGATCATAATTAATATGACAAATCAATTTGATTTTTTTTAAAAAATGAAAATACTGCTAGAACTTTTGACTAACATAGTTATAATTGATAAATAACTAACAGAATATCAAATTTGAATTCTAACGTTTAAGACTGTTGATACAAATGAAAGATGGCAATAGATTTGTTACAAATGTTAAAAAATCAAAATATATTGGGTAAATAGCCATCACATAATTTCACAAAAATTTAATATCTATCCATTTTTTCAATTTGACCCGTAAATTCACATAGTTTAATTCTATTATTACATCTATCAATTAGTGAAGAATACTCAAAACTGGTACTCAAATAACCATTTATCAGGTTATTCTATAAGAGACTATGAAGTGAACTTTTCCAATCATCTCTACAACATGGGTAATTTCTAGGTGATTAAATCTATAAAATACAAACATTAATATTACGTTCAAAGGCCGAGAAGGAAAAATAGAAGAATTCCTGTTACAAATGCTGTTAACTGCTGGATCTTTTGCAAGATAAATGTGCCTGTAACAGGACATACACCCCATGCACAGTTATCTGCATGTATGCCCAGCTTCCTATATATCATCAATTAAAGGTTAAAACATACCTACAAACTAACCGGGTTGCCATCAACTTTGTTATTTGAAGTACACATTTATACTCCTCACAATTCAGTCTTCAGTTCTTCTACCATGTCTGCATGCTGTACATCTGCCATTAGACCATCGCCGACTCTTCAACATGAGTAACCAAAAGCAAATGTTAACTTATGTTGTTAATTTTTGCAGTTGAGTCTGTGACACGTACTTTGTACTCACATCTCAGAGCTGGACACAGCACTATGGTGTTTGTTGGATGCATCGGCATGTGGTTTGTTGTCGCTAATCAATTCTGAATCAATTGCTTGACCCTGTAATGGAAGAGGAAAACATATCATCAACGACGCATCATTAAGCAGTTTTTCATGTTTTGGCTGTGAAATTCTAACGTACATGCTCAGTAGGATTGGCAATGCTTGGAATACCTATTTTGGTCCTTGAAGGACTCCGCAGAGTACCCTACAAAATTAAGAATCAAGTAATTTCAATAAACAAAAGAACGAGTTCTATGATATTAGTATGAATTAAATGCCACATAAGCACCAACCACGTAGTGCACTTATTGGTTCCCAAGCTACAATGATACAGAGATGATGCAAAAATCCATGTGGTATGCATGTCATCCATGTGGGACCTATTTCTACCTCCCAAAAAAATATTAGTGCTGCATAGCCACCATGTCTGTGCTATACATAATGCAAAATTCAGTGAAGGAAATTGTCATAATTTATTTTTTTAACAGACAAAGCAATGCAATGTATGCGGGTTTTTTTAACAGGGAGCATATATTGCCAACGAATGACACTCATGGTACACGCCTGGGAACTATTTTAGTCAATAACATTGATTAAGTCACAATTAGCAATGAACAAAAATTGTACATTCAGATGTCAGTTGACATTAATAAAGGTATCACCGTATATAAAAGATACAACTTCACTAAAAGCACATAGTATCATATTAAGGGGGGAAACATATTTTAATGTAGAAATTTGTGCATTCTCCTCTAAGAGAAACTAGTAGAAACTCATGCATTCAAGAAAGGCTTTGTCATCAGCATTTAAACTCCTATATTACTTATTAAAGATGAAGGCTAAATTTTTTGAGAAATAGAGAAAATTAATGTTCAATTAGACCTTATTTGCCCACATTAGTCCACAAGCGTTGCAAAGTGACCTTGGTCCAGCTGGTCCACGGCGCATTGCTGGTGTCATCTTTTCACTGATTCCACAGTTTTGACATCTGAACACCCAAATTAAAAGTTTAAAGCAATCGAGAAGAAAGATTTGCACATTGATCTTTCTCTTTCTGCTATTTAGAAGAGAAGAAACTTCCCAAACTAAGAATAACAAGAAAGTAAGATTGATCAGCAACTAACTTTGATTCCCTGGGAGGATCTTCAGGGATTGAGCTCTGAACAAGATCACCATTTGAAGAGGCTGATGCTCCATCTTGGGGATTAGCCTTTCCGGCGAACTGCCCTTTTCTTCGCTGCATCCTGCCAAGTCATTATGCAAGTAATATAACTTCAATTATCTGTGACAAACAACTAGGAGATAGAAAAAAATAACATTACCAAGATCATAAAAAGAAGAACATTCTTTTAAAAAATACATGTATGACAACTAAATATACCTTTGATTCACCAAAACCTTTATATCCCAATCAGCAAAAAGGTCTCTTGAATATACCAGAAGGAAAGTAAATTTTGCACATTACCAAACTTAACTATGAATGTTCTTACAATATAGAGGTAGCAAGATAAACTACTACATTCAGTATGCTTATATTAGTTTGAAGATAATATAAAATATACACCTGTGAAGTCATGGTCAAATTATACTTAATTTAAAAGAATCACACAGAAAAGGTGAGAAACAACAGTACATAAGAAATGGAATTCAAAATTAAAATCTCAGGGCAGCCATACAGTGACAAGTGAAAACCAAATCAAAATGAGACTATTATAAGTTTCTGAAGATCTTTATTCTTTAGATGTGCTCATGCTTCATAGTATATGAACATGACTTCCCTCAATTATTTGTGACTTTACTTCCATCTGCACTCCATGTTAAAATAATCACATGCAAGTTGATATCCTTTAAACTCCTTGACTTGTATAATTCTTTTCATGCCCGACTATATCAGCCTATGAAAAACACAAATCAAATATGTAAATGGAAGTATCATTTCAGTTTATGCTGAGTGGCTCAGAGCCTAAAACGAAGAATATATGCACAAGCAACACAAAATAAACAAATATAAACTATGTTCAAAGTCTCCAACAATGACTATGATATCAAGAAACCAAAAACAGGGACTGAATTAATTTCCATGTTGATGGAGCAACAAACTAGCTCTTTCAATCTTTCAACGAATGTTGGTTGAAAACAGTGTTTTAACAATAACTAAATTTAAGAAAATTTGAAAAATCACAGCACATGATGACCAAGCTTGATGGTACAGAAAAAACTGCATTGTTTTCAGAAACACAGATAAGCCTCCCTAAAGAGCTCTTCTGGTTAGCTACAAATCTCGCTAAAGGGACACCTATTGATCAATCATTTAAACATTATTTAAGCAGAATTATTTTATAGGAACTACCAAATACACAGAGCAAGGGATAAGAAAAGAACCAAAAATAAGGGGGAAATATTGTATGCACAGAAAGGTAAGAAAACATTATATATCCAGCAAATAATATATATACATAAAAAAATCATGATAAATGAAGGTAAAATCCATGGAAACAGCTGGCAAAGAGGGTGACTTTGGTGTAATGGTAAAGTCACCCCACTTGTGACCTTGAGGTCATAGGTTCAACCATGGTTTCAAATCTCGCGGTATACCGGGCGGTAAGCTCGGTATTTACCGGTTTTTGAAAAAACCGGTATACGAGATGCCCGGTATGGGTAAATACCGGGCATCTCGGTAAATACCGCCCGGTATGTCCGGTATTTATGAAATACCGGGCGGTATTTGCTATCATACCGGGATATACCGCCCGGTATGATATTTTGCACTGTAGCAAAATATCAATACTTTAAAAATATCGGTATACCGATAAATACCGATAAATACCGATAAATACCGATAAATACCGCCCGGTATACCGATAAATACCGCCCGGTATTTAGCAAATACCGGGCGGTACGAGCTATTTAGCACACGAGAGTTATTTTTAGCAGTAAAATCAAAAAAAAAAAAAAAAAAAGCTCGGTATGCAATTTTTGTACTGGACCGTACCGTGTGTCGGTACGGTACGGTATCGGTACGTACCGGTACCGGTCATCCACCGAGATGATGACCGGTATCGGTATTTTAAACCATGGGTTCAAGCCACGAGAATAGCCTCTATGCAAAAAGCAGGGAAGGCTGCGAACATCAACCCTCCATAGCCCACAAATGTGGGATTGCTTCGTGCATTGGATCACCCTTATTGAAGGTAAAATCAAGCAAATAATAAATTACAACTTCAAGATTGAGCAAATATTAATAAAATAAGTAGGATTATATTAAGGTGAGCAACAGAGGTGATATAACAGTAAACTGTTTTAGATTACATATAGCAGAAAGGGTGTGGATGAATGTTGCAGACAAGAACTACACTAAGGATATTGGTGGGATGAGGTTAAAATTTACAAGGGTAACATTTCAAGGAGTAAACATTACTATTATAAATTTGAAGGGGGTAATTTTTAACCTCCTTTAAACCCTTCCACACATGACCTGAAAGTTGAAAGATCAGTTAGAAAAATCCATCACATCCTGTCAGGCAGATGTTTCATGAAAAATCCATAAAAGATTATTGAAATACATAAGTAGTGTTTTGTACAACCATATTACTTCGCAGAGGCTTCCTGTTCTAGTTCACTTCAAAGTCTCTAGATGTTTGGGGATCCACATAAACTCCTAAAATAGTAATATTCAAGTAACTTAGCTAACTATTCCCCCTTTCCTTCTTGTTTGATTGACAAGAAGTGGGGAAAATGTGGGAAGTTGCACTTCCCTGCAAAGTTGCACTTGTGTTTTGAGGGAAGTAAAATGACTATTTTAGCCATATTTCTTTTTTCACTTTTTATAATAATTATATTAAAAAAATAAAATAATTATATAATTTTATTATATGTGACAATCTAATAAAAATAGTAAGTATTTCGATCTATTAATTATATTATATAATTATATATATTTATATTAATTATGTAATAATAAATTATATATCAAAAAATTATATTATACTTATAATTAATTTACAAATAAAAATATTAATTATATATTTAGAATATGTATGACAAAATAAAAATATTAATTTATAAATGAAGAATACTTTGGTCACTTAAAGGGCTCGTTTGGTTTGCTAAAAAATGGGGGACTGGACACGACACCGGCTATCCCCTGTTTGGTTTGCAAAAAAGGCTTCGGGACAGGATTTTTTCTTGTTCGGGACAAAAATTTCTTGGTACACCAAAATTGGGCGGAGGACAAGCGCGACAATAGACGAAATTATCCCCAAGTAAACCTAATGGGGCATCACTCGCGGTTCGCGCATTTGCTCTCCTTGCTGCGGCTTCTTGCGATCTCCTCTCCCTGCGGCGATTTTTCTTCTTCCTGGTAAGCAATTCCACCTCTCCTCTCTCCTTGCGATCTTTTCTCCGGTCTCATCTCCTCTATTCTCTCTTCTCCATTTCTCCGCTTCTCTTGTCTATTTTTCCATTTCCATTTCTCCATTTCTCCTCTCTTCCGCCGGAAGTGCAGGCGCCGCCGCCAGCGTTCTCGCTGAGAAGAAGTGCAGCGGCACTCTGATGCTTCATCTTGGTATTGCTTAATAGTGGGTGATCAATCGCTCCACGATTTCTTGTGACAACCGCCAGCTCTGCCTCCGACGGTCTCGCCCTCTGTGCGGACTACGATTCAGATGCCCACTGGGGTGGTGGCGCAGTCAGCCACCACTATCACCAAAGGATCCCCATTGAGGGATTTTTCGGCTGCCCTACCGCCGCCGAGCTCGCCGCCTCGTGGGGCTTGTTTCCTGGGACAGCAAAGCGGCAGAAAATCATCCAGAGAAAGCCGTCGCTGCTCGAGCTCGCCGACATGGAGTTTGCTACTCCCTTAACATGCAATCTCAACGCCAAGACGCCTCAACGAACAACCCAAGAAATGCCCTACACCTCTCTGCTCATGCTGGCACCAAGTGAGCTGAAGCAACCGGCTCACTGAGAAGGAGCTGCTGTTGGACTCATCCCCTCCGGCTCAGCCAGCTGCCCCAGCTCAGGTTTATTATCTTTCATTCACATTTCTCATCGCTGCTAGTTAAAAAGAGTTGGAATTTTTCTTCTAATGGTTGACCTTTTTATCATGAGTTTTTTGTGACTGAATTAGAATTGTTGACCTCCATTAGACACAGGGAGCACTATTTTGTGGATGAATCCTTAGTTGAAAATAAGGTGGAAATGATGTGAAGCTTATTGCATGGAGTAGCTAAAGTTGGTCAAATAGTATGTCAATCAGATCTGGTTGGCTGTGTGTTGGATCTTTGTCCCAACTTCATTCTTGTTGAGCATCTATCTGGTGATTCAGTTACTTTCCTTCGTTAGTTCTTACCCTTGTTCTTTCTCTTCTTCTTGCAGCTGAGCAATGCTAGCACCATCACCAAACAGAAGCAGAATTCAAACTACTCATCATTAAAGGACCGACGCCCTCCGGGAGTGACATGTTCACTGTTGGCAATGCAATATTGTTCGGAGAAGCCATGCTTGGAAATGAAATAGTTGATGTGCCAAAGAAGTTGAACAGTGATCTTCTAGCGAAGACAGGGGTGACGGAATGATACATTATAGGGAGAAACGAAAAACTCGTAGGCACTGTTCATAAATAATTAGTAGCTGAGGACTTTGAGGTCTCTCCCACAATTCACCTGGTGGAGATCAAGAAGATAGAAGGGGATGCCATGGAGTATGAGAAGTTGTGGAAAGATGGCATCAGACCGGCACTTGAAGGAATTGGTTGTGCATGGGGCATCTCTAACTGACCATTAACTATTGAACTTTGTCTATACAATAAGGTACAAGATTCTGCTGAAGGAGGCAACAAGATGCTTCTTGTTCAGGTGGTCAATGTGGATTTGCATTTGATTTTTTTTGCAAGTTTTCTTTAGTTTGTGGCTTTGTTGTGTTATGTAGCTCAATTCTGTGATATTGTTCAGTATGTACCTAATACATTTTTCATACAATTCAGTATGTACCTAAGTTTTCAAGAAGTTCGCTATGAATCAAAAAGAAGAAAATGGCTTTTCTATGAAATATTCCTGGCTACGTCATCATGCTGTTCTTTTAATTGATTTAGCTTGCATGATTGATCTTGATCATAGACAAGGAAAATTTTCCTCCTCCAAAATCAATGTGAAAGAAGAGTTGGATTATTGATGTCTAGTGTTAAGCTTACGATGCAAGGTTCAGCATATGTAGTCGTATGGAACCATCAATGTATTTAGTAACATTTTGATGTAATTAAGAAAATAAATTACAAACTACAGTGCCATCGATGTATTAAGATTTTTTTATGTATTAAGAAATTTTAAGACTACTTTATGTATGAAGACCTTTATATATATAATTGAATTTGAGCATTAAAAATATGCAAGGGTATTTTGGTCATTTTGTCATGTACAGGACTGTGTTATAGCGAAACAAACGCATGACGAGACTGGATATCGTGTCTTGTTCTTGACAAAACAAACATGGTATAGCTGCTGTCCCAGGACACCTGGTGTTCTGTCCTTGTCCCTGTCTGGTATCCTATGACAGGCAGTTTGCGAACCAAATGGGTCAAAAGGGTACTTCGAGGAAGTACCCATGAGGCCATGACAACCAAGCATGTCGTAGTATGGGAAGTGAATTTTCATGTAGTTACTTCACGTCAACCAAACACATTTTTTATACTTCCCAAGAAATGCATATGAGGTTAATTCATGGGAAGTAATACTTGTCACACGAAATTACTTCCCATGTCAAACAAACGAGGCCTAAATAAACTCCAATCTGACTACACCAACCTCTCGTAACTGGAAATCTAAGTAATCTCAAACTGAATCAGTTGATCTATCATAAGACAAAATTCAACTTGGACCTTATCTAACCTACTAACTTTTTAATTGAATAAAATTTAGGGTGCATTATTCAATCCTCTCTGCAAAAAACATGTCCTTATTCCTAATGCAGCAGCCAAGTTGGTTGGGAACAAAGTTCTGGATTGCATATTCTAAAAGATCTCCTTATTTCTCTCATCAACCTAAGAAAAAGGATTATGCAAACAAAACAGAAGAGATAAGTAATAATATTTCCTTCCTATATAACAAAAACAAACATAGAGAAAAAGATTAAATGGCCTGACAAGACAAAAGGAACCAAACTGAACAAAAAGATATGAACGATATTTGCAGAACTATTTGTACTAAAGGAACCCAGATCAAAATCTGATTCAGAATTATAATACCTGAGAGCAACCTCTTTGCGGACATTATAGCGAATTTTCTTATCGAAGTTCCTTTCTTTACGCTTCTCACGGAACCTTATCAATGAAGCAATCCTTTTTGCGGGAATATTTGTTCGATGAAGTATATCGTCATAGCCCTGCTTAAGTGTGCAGTTTAAATCAGTGAAAAGAAACAAAAATTGCCAATAAAATACATCTAGTGGAAAAATGTGAATACCTTATCATCCTGCTGACTGGATAATGGCATACCACCAGCTATACCTGTAGGTACTTCACATCCTCCCAATAGTAACAGTACAGCCTGCACCTGCAGCATTAATTTTCTATTTAAAAAAAAGCTCCTGTTCCTATTAAGAGAAACAGGAAGATATTGAATTTTAAATCCAATAGTATTACTCATGAAAAAAAAATTACAAAGCATATCCTTTAGAAGCAGTAAATTTCAAGCAGAACAATCCCAAATGAGGAATTAACAACTCCTTACAGGAATTACACAGAACTGTCCAGATGGAGCTCCACAGGATAAGTTAGCTTATATCCAAAGAGTCAAACCCACAAAACCTTCCGATTATAATATTAAGAATATAAAAGTGTAGATGGGGATCTTTCCTAATAACTTAACTTGTTGAGATAAATGGTCACCCAACCAAATAAAACATTGCATTATTGAATTCTGATGTCACATATACAACAAATATAACCCAAATTATATCACGTCAGTCCGCAAGTTAAGCTTGAGCTAGTCCACTCTAATTAGCTCACCCATGTGTGAGGGGGGGTATTAAAAATAAATAGTGTATATTGAACCATATCCTAAGGCTTTTAAGCTTTCAGGACAGATGGTTACTCATTCAAATTTAACATGTACCATGTGAAAAAGTGTTGTATGGATATGCTAGTACAAATTAGTAATTTTGGTACACAAAAACTCATTTTGTTACACTTTAAATTTAATAACACTTATATATAGCTAACTTAGCGGAGGAACACACAAGGACCATGATCATCCCATATCAGACACATCACATAATGAAAGACCATCATGGTACAATAGTTGTCAGTGTTAATGCAAGCTGTTGCAACCAATAATCCATAGTTTACACAACTTTAAAACATTACTTGAGGATTCTCCTAGACTCCTACCACTTAGATGTTTCGTTAGAAACAAAGCTGAATTAGAGTCTTGATAATATCAGAGCAACCAATTGGGGTTCCCTATAAACATTAAAAAATTTCATATCCAAGTTATTAATTAATTTATAATGATAAAAAACATTACTTATTTCATTTGTTACTTGGTAAAGAATGTATTGTTGAATTTGAAAATCAAAATTGTCAGTGATTTTGAAATAATAAGCTATTAATTAGTTCCAATTAATTTCGAATGTTACGAACTTAAGATATTAATTAACAATAAGTTATCATTTCTTTTTATCCTTAACTTATTTTATTGTATCAAGCCATATATAATGATACTTTTTTTTAGAAAAAACCCCCTAGAGCACAGGTTCCTTCCAAGTGACATTAAAGTAGTTTGTTTTTCTCTTTTGTTTTTCCTCGGGAAAAGGTATAAGAGTAGTTATATTAATTATACGAAATGAACCCACCACAAAGAAGTACTTGTATAAATCTCTCGAATTATAACCCCAGGATCTCTTTCTCAGATGAACAAGATACATAGAGATAAAGCAAAAAAAAGAGGAACTAACTTGCTATCATTAATAGCTTTGTAGAGAAAAAAGAGTTCCATCAGAGGAATGACCATAGGTTCTTAATCATTAAAATGGCAGCAATGAGAATGAAATTCCTGAAATACTGGGTTGATTCCTTCTACTTTTTCATCATCTCAAGAGTAACTGTTCATTGTTCGCAGAAGCTTCTCATCTAGAGTACAATGATCTAATGGCACATTAAGCAATGTTGGAGAAAGCCACTTCCACACAGTGCCTTTTTTGGCCTGAATCGCAGCAAGTTAGGTAAATCAGACTGCTAACTTACAAAATTAACCAAAGTCCATGTATAGGCTGTAAGGCCAAGTTCAGAACAAATCTGAAGCAAATAAAAGGTTTTATATTTTCTTACATTGACTGAAAGACCGAGAAAAGTGAATCAAGTAATACATGTAAAGGTAACAGATATTTGACTAGTTTAACATAAACTCAACAAGCAGGCGAAGAAGAAAGACCGTGGGTAAAGGATGAAACATCATTCTTGCATTTAGGAAATGGTTTATATACCCAATCATTTGGCACATATTAACCAATATTAACTAGTTTGATCAAACATCAGTAGCAGCAAATACAACTTGAGACTTCTTGATATAACAGTTTTTAGATTAGTTCTTCCGGTGCTAAAAGAACTAAATTCTCCTGATGAGACATCAAGCCTCAAGGATCTACTTTTACAAAAATAAATATGAACATAATTTACAGTCAACACAACTCATCCTAAGTGCATTAGTTCATTGCAAGTAGGCGACCTTTCTGTCACTTAGATTGGTGGATAAGTTGCATCTTAGACTAAGATGTTTCAAAGTGATACTATACAGCTATAGTAATGCTTTCAATCCACCTAAAACAACACTTCTTTTAATAAGAACAATTAAAAAAATAAACAAAATGCTATCTTTACCAAAGTAATACTAGATTGACTAGAATGTTCATGAGAAAAGAAGTGATGGGCAATTTCCAATGTTTAAAAATTTCACTATATTAAATATAAGATATAATTGGAGAAATATAAAATAACGCAGCAAGAAAATCTTGAAAGCGTGAGAATAAATGCAGACAACAAAAATGGCAGAGTTACAAAACCAATAATTAATGAAGCTCTTAAGTATGTAGGCTTACGTCAACATGGGAAGAACATGGTATATATTATAGGATTGTGACCAAAATAGTTACTAGAGCTGGGAGCCTTAGAATAGATGCCACTGACCAATCAAATTGATCAACCATAAAAGATCATTGTAAATACAAAAAAAAAATCCACAAGCATAAGAAAAATTGAAAATTATAGAGTAAGTTCTCTAAAATTCTAGGATTACTTAAGATGATCTAGGATCATCAGAATGCTAAAAGTTGATGAGTGCCGCTCATACCAGTAGGTGGTTGATACTATCTATGCAAAGTTAGAGGGCCCAATTATAGGAAGTAGGAACAATTAGTGAAAATGGACCTAGAACAGTTGAGGTGTGTGAGACAGATATTCCTTGAGATACAGTACTAACACTTAAATAATTGCCTGTTTGGAGCAGAATCTTTGTTTTTTTAACCTACTTTCAATTAGCTATCGACATGCCTGAACCAGTCCCACCTCTCACCCTCTTTTTTTAATCTCTCTTTCTCTAACAGCCTTTCGTTGACTGATCAGTGATAAACACTGAAGGGTTAACCACCAGTAAGTATTATCAAATAAAAAAAAATCGACATAAAATAATTCTGTCAGTATGAGCACCCATCAATTGACTCATCTAAATTGGTGGCGCACCTATTCATTTCAAGAAAATAACGCATAAGGCAGGGAAAAAAGTACAGCTTTCATGAAAATAAACAGTAAAGTTATCCAATATCCATTGCGGCTTAAAATGCTGCAATCCACCAATAGGTCCAACACACACTGCCACGTTAAGCATTGATCTTGAGTTCCACTAAAACATAAACTTATCGTTTAACCAGTTTTAGAACACAAGTTTCTCAGAAACAAGAAACTGGGAAGAATGCAAGAACCTTCTCGGGCGAGACCGAGTCGAAGACGTACACCTCGCCCTGGAACAAGAGCGTCAGCTGGTTCGAAGTCACGCTCATCAGCGGTGCGGCAGCATCCATAGCCTCTGCTAGGTGGTCCTGATCGGACGGCGGCACAAGGGTAACGTCCATCTTCTCCAGACCCGAGGCGCTCTCCATAGCTCCTTGACCGCCACTCCCGTCGGCGGCCGCGGCGTCGTGGTCGAACATCCCGAGGTCCTCGGGGTTCGGTTCCGACGACATCGTAGATGAAGGTGGCGGAGGGGAGGCGGCGGCCGGCGGAGGGCGACGGCCAGGGAAACCCTAATCAGCAGAAATCAGAACCCTAGAAGTTGGATTGGCGGGGAGGAAGCGATGATCGCTACCGCTGATTTGGGGTTTGATGGATGCAAAACACGGGATGCGCGTGATGGTGGTGATGATGATGCTGCGGACGATGATGACGGCTGTTTCAAGGAGGGTCCCGCTTATTGCGGGCCCCGATGAATCCTCACCGTTCAAATTTGATGATGACGGTGAGAACCACGAGGAACCGTAGGAACTTATCAATGGCCAACAAGCCGTGCCACACGTGATTTGTCCTTTAAATACCTATTAAATCTTTAGCATTTTCTCAAATTCATGATAACAATATGAAATTTTTTATTTTTGGTTCACCAAAAATCAGAAAATATTTAAACGCCAACTTTTTAAAAAATATTTTTATAATATAGTCATTATAAGATATAATGACGCAAAATTTATACGCACAAGACATATTTGCGAGCATATATCAATGCAAAATTAAACACATAAAGCACTATGACTAGAGATCAAATCCAAAACTAACTAAAAGCATACCTAGATGTCTAACCACTAAGCTACCAGTGGCCTGAACTTAAACACCAACTAAATTTGATTCATTTTTTCATTGTCTCTTTTATTTTTACCTTTTTTTTTACTTTACTTTTTTCACCGACGTGCATGTTCACATTTCGTTCATTCGTTATTGCTCCTATCTGTTCGTCTATCATCGCTTCTCTTGCTCGATCAATACTCTTGGCAAGAAAATTCCTCTTAATTGAGAGTCCTCATTAATTGCAATTCTACAACTTGGAGTGCATCTCTCAGCATCAATTCTACAATTACATTTGTTTCCTCTTACATCCAAGAACAAGTATGACTTATTTTTTAAGTTGCATCTTATTTGCGACTATTACTTCCTTGAACATTACATTAAACAACTTTTCTTCACGATTCTGCATGCCCCATTTTGATACTTGTTATCCATGTAAAGAATGCTTCAATTTGTATAATGTTCTCTATTATATTTGATAATTTTAGGTTAAAAAAATATTTTATCGAATATTTGAAACTTAAATACTTATCTACAAAATCAAATATAACTACTAACAAAATTAGATAGAAAATCACTATGCTTCATGTGTAAAATCAACTAGAATACACTTTATCGGCTTCTGTTAAGGATTCCTTCAGGGTACAACGCTCATTGGAATCTAGTAAGAAATTATCTTTTTGAAAGAAAATGATATCCACTTCATAAGCACTAAATATATGATAGAAATAATAAATACTTCAAATCTAAGTGAAGATAATATAAATAGCATTACATAAAATGAGGTTAAATACTTACTCAAAAGTCTCTAAATCTAAACTTATATTACATTGATCAATAATTTTGAAGTTTAAGAGAGTAAATACTAGTATATTTGACGTTGAGTAAATATCTAAAACTTCTTACAGGAACATGATCTATTGAATAAATCAACAATAATAATTTGAGTGGAGGTATGTACTTGATAGCAATTATCCCAGTATGGATGAACTACATACCAAATAAAGGTGGTAATTAATTGGCTTGGGCCATGGCGACACGAGCCCAGCTGGAATTGGGCCATGCTAGGATCGACTTGAAAAAAATTAGGTCGGATCAAGCACGACAAGATTGTCCCAGCATGATTTTGTAGATTGTGTTGGGCACAACTCGAGTCGTGCTACCCGAGGCGCACAGCTTGGGCCTTGGGCGGTCAACGCATGCCTAGGCTTGCGCTAGCATAGGCTTGCCTTGCAAGCGCTTGTCACGCCTTCTAGAGGTGTTGGGCACGCAGACCTAAGCTTGGGTAGGTTGTAGCATATTTGAGAGCCATTTTTTTTTAAAAAAAATAGTATTTATATGAGCCGATTCGAGCCTAAAGGAGTGCTAGGTCCCCCTTAGGAAATCAAGTCGTGCCTAGCCCGACTCAGTGGGCAATGAGTGCGCCCGAGCCCTGGACCGATTGGCGGGGGCACGGGCTATTGTCAATCTAATATCAAGAACATCTGAACAATTTTTTACTATAATTTTATTATCAAAGTAGTCATTGTAAGAAAAAATTTATACATCTTTAGAACCATTCAAAGACTTTGCGTTTTGTCATCTCAATTAACGTTGTATGGATCATGAACATTCCCAAATAATACATTCATATTTTCCACCGTATTAATTGTAATTATATAGTATCTATGATCGGGAAAAAAAATAAAGTAGCCCATTTCTCCTTCTCCAATTGTGATATCCATTGATAGATGAACTCATGAATTTTCAATAAGTTGTGTATAAAGGTATGTTACATTGTAACCCTTATGGCTAATCAAAATAATAGAGCACCGATATTTGTTCGAACTTTATGTATTAGCTAGGTTCTTTGCTAGGTAAATCATACGATATGTATATTCATGAGTTGCTTCTAGAAAAACTTTTCTTATTGTTGTTATAATACTTGGATTTTTGTCGCTCATAATACTAAAAAATCTATAGCAATGAGTACAATCGGCCAATTTCTCCATATTTACTCTCACATGTATTTCTTTTAATCCCAATCATACATCAGCAGTGGTTGCTATCACCAATTATTTGCTTCTCAGGTTTATTGCATCAATACATATAATAGGTAGCTACCATTGTATAAAATCACATAAGTATACTCCAAAAGCCCACAATACTCGTCAGCAATCCAATTGTTATTTTATAGTTATGGATCTTTAATTCTCTAAGATATAAAGCTATTTTTTTTTAGCATTCATTAATATTTTCACAAATAAATACAAGAGCTATTTGAAATGAATTGTAAGATTTCTTATAATTAAACTATATATCTTTAATTCTCTAAAATACGAACTCTAAATATTTTTTAAAATCTCAGAGCAGTAAAACCAATAGTTATTCTGTAATTGTTCAATTGGTGATCCTTGATGTGATTGACAACAAAAATGATAGTGCATTAATTGTTATCTAATTTAAGTCTTGATGTTGTACATGTGTACTTATTTATAAAGTTTATAATTTTGAATTTTCCCTGGTTGCACAAAGATAATAATCAAGGACAATTTATCTTTTTGAATTCAACTTTGATGTAGTTATTGTTACTTTACATGCGTCTTGGTTCAAGATTACACTTGATTCAAGAATTATAAGGGCTTTCTTAAATTGGTCTCTACCAGCAAAGACCTAAAAAAGAATATAACAATAATTTTATCTACTAATATAACACTAAAACAATAAATAAGTACTAAATAGTATTATACATATTTGTCTATATATCACAAATATCTTAAAAACATATTTTTTATTTGAAAATTTAGTCATTTAAGTTTGTTGGCTCAAGGGTTGCCCCTATGCCTCATTCTCTACTTTGATGATAATAAATATGAAACTAATTCATTTATGAAGTTTTAAGTTCAAGTTGATAGAATGATACGCGTGCGAACCTCGTCCTGAAAAATGCAAAGAAACGTCAAAAAATGGCTCCGACGACAATCGCATAGCTTCGTAGGATTAAAATTAGAAGTTAATGTAATATGCTCATAGGATATCAACTCAAACATGATTGTAATAAATCTCAAGTCAAAACCCGAAGACAAAACCCGAAAACGAGCATCACGAAGAAAAAAATCAGCAAACTAGGAAATTTTTGGGTTCCGGTCAATGGGCGGTCGACGGTCGGTCGATTGACCATCAACTGACATTGACCAGCGAAGCCTCAAAATAGGCAGAGACTTTCGATCGGTGGCTGGTCGCTCAGCCATCAGCCGACCATCGACCGGGCGACGCCAACGGGTAGATAAACGCCCGTTGGGATGATTGTTTGGTGAGGGGTTATAAATACCCCTCATAACTCCTCACCTAAGACCCTTCTACTATTACATTGAGCATTAAGAGGAAGTTTGCAAGCCTTCTAGAGTTGATCTTCACGTCCTAGCTTCATCGATTTGTCATCCTCTCGAAGCTTTCTTCGCAACTCAACTCCAACATCAACTTTCACCATCCGACTTGAGAAGTTGAAGGTTTGGAAGGCAAAGAAGGGAGGACACAAGTTTGGTTTACATTCTTGTTCCCTTATTCTTGTTTTCTCTAGTTCTTAAGTTGTATTTCTCATTGTAGCTTGTAGGGTGTGCTAGGTAAACACCTTAGGGTCTTTGTAGAATTGTGTTTTACCTAGAAGAATAGGTGTTGGGGCTTTCTTAAAGGGTTGAGAAGTGAGTCATCATTGTATTATTAGGGAAACACTTTGTCTATAAAGGATTTGAATTAGAAATTCTTGGTGTGGAGTCAAGGTAGTGGAGTAGGCGATTTGGCCGAACCACTATAAACAATTGTGTTTGCATTGCTTCTTTACTCGCTTTTGATTGCTCACATTTACTTGTCAAAGCATCCATCTTAAAAGAATATCAATGTGGTTGTTAAACGGGTTAAAATTGAAAAGTGTTAATTGAACCTAGTTTTAGCTACACACTATTCAACCCCCCCCTCTAGTGTGGATATTTGAACAACATTTGGTATCAGAGCTTGGTCGTAGGATTAGATTTAATCATCAACCCTACAACTTAGAATGTTTACCGAAATTCAACTAGCTCAAGGGTCCTCTACTTATACTCCACCACTTTTCGATGAAAATAACTATGCATATTGGAAGATAAGAATGAATAGCTTCCTTCAATCACTAGGCATGGATGTATGAAGAATGATTCAAGTATAGTATAATCAACTTACTAAGAATATGGATGAATGGAACCAAGATGATGTTAGACTTTTTAATGAAAATGCCAAGGCCATAGATGCTTTGTATTGTGGTCTATCTATTTATGAGTTTAATCGAATCTCAACTTGTAAGTCGGCCTTTGAATTTTAGAATGTCCTAGAGACTACACATGAAGGAACCTCACAAGTTAAGGAATTCAAAATTAACCTTCTTATACATAACTATGAAATATTCAGAATGCAATCGCATGAAACCATTGATGAAATGTATGCACGTTTTCAAAATATTACTAATGGTTTATGCAATCTTGATAAAGACATCAAAGAAGAAGAGAAGGTAAGGGAGCCAAAGATGATTGCGGTCATGGAAGCCAAGGAATTGGCTACTTTGAAAATGACCGAACTCATTCGATCTCTCATGACACATGAGATCCACATGAGGGCACACAAGGAGGAAGATGCCCCCAAAAGCAATACCATTGCTTTAAAAGCATCACACTGAGTTGAAGAACCTTCATCATCCAAAGAAGAGTTTGATGATCTAAAAGAAATGACGATGATGGCAAGAAAGTTCATGAGCTTCATGAGGGGTGGCATGAGGAGAGACAAGGGCACCTAAAGAAAGATTACCCACTACTCAAGATGGCCTCAACCTCCACTTCTTACAAGAAGAAGAAAGCGATGATGGCTTCATGGGATGAGAGTAAATCCTCTTCAAGTGGGGAGGACACCAAGAGCGAGAAGACAAATCTTTGCCTTATGGAAAATGACAATGAGGTAAGATTTATTTTTGGTGAACTTTCATTCACGTAAGAAGAATTAGAAACTGAATTTGATCAAATGCATGATGAATTCAATGCTATTAGAAGAAAATTTAAAGAATTTAAAAAGGACAACAAATCCTTAGAAGTAGAAAATGATAACTTGTTACTTTCATGCAATGCTTTAAAAAAGGTAGAAAGTCTTAAAGATGAAAAGAATGCTTTTGAAAAAGTCAAAAAGGATTTAGACAATGAGTGAAAAATTAGAAAATGAAAACAAGTTTTTGAGTTCTCAAGTAGAACATCTAAATGATAGCATGTTTAGTTTAAAGAATGAGTTATGCATGCAAAATGAGAAAATGATAACATTGCAAAATGCCATGCCTAAGATTGCTCATGTTAGAAAAACCACACATGCTCATGATCATGCGCACTTCCATGCTCACACTCATACCACTGGAAAATTTAATGGAAGTTATTTTTCTTGTGGCATTTTTGGGCACATGGCTAGGGATTGTGCACTTAAAAGGAACTCTCATGCTAGATTTACTTGGGTTCCTAAGATGCCTAACAATCAAGGATCTAAGAAGATTTGAGTACCTAAAGTTGTCTCTTCTCATTTTGTAGATGGAGAACCATCCTCAAACAAGTAGGAGTATTTGGATCTTGGATAGCGGTTGTTCAAAGCACATGACGGGTGACATCAACTTATTTGCAACCCTATCAAGCAAGGATGGTGGGCATGTAACATTTGGAGATAATGCCAAATGTAGGATTATTGGTATTGAGGATATAGGTATACTTCTTTACCCATGCATTAAAAATATTTTATTACTTGATGGGTTGAAGCATAATTTGATTAGTATATCTCAATTGTGTGATAATAAGTATTTAGTCATATTTGAAGCATCTAAGTGTATAATTAGAAGTGCACCATCAAATGACATTATTTTAATTAGAAATGGGCATGAGAATGTTTACACATTAATTTTCCTCATGTTAGATGCTTAGTAGCTATGAAAAATGATTATTGGTTATGACATAGAAGGCTAGGACATGCTAGCATGAGTCTTATCCAAGAAATAACTAAAAATGACTTAGTTAAAGGAATACCCAAGATAAAACTTGAAAAGGATAGACTTTGTGATGCATGTCAACATGGTAAACAAGTTAAGTCTTCATTTCATAGTGTAAATCAAGTTACCACATCTATGACACTTGAACTTGTGCATATGGACCTCTTTGGTCCTTGTGATGTTGCTAGTCTAGGTGGTAAACTCTATTGCTATGTTTTGGTTGATGATATTTCTAGGTTTACATGGGTTTTCTTCCTATCTAAAAAAAGTAAAAAAAATTATTTCTTTTAAAAGTTTGCTAGGAGAGTCATAAATGAAAAAAAAATTGATTTTAAAAATTAGAAGTGATA
Organism: Canna indica; assembly: GCA_034359265.1. Lineage (NCBI taxonomy): Eukaryota > Viridiplantae > Streptophyta > Magnoliopsida > Zingiberales > Cannaceae > Canna > Canna indica. The sequence continues at coordinate 72,409,080 of CP136890.1, forward strand.
ATAGAGGTGAATTTAAAAATGAAAAAATTTCAAAATTTTGTGATGAACTTGGTATTCATACCTTTTCTTCCCTTAGAACCTCTCAACAAAATGGGGTGGTTGAGAGGAAAAATAGAATTTTATAAAAAATGGCTCGGACTATGCTTTGCGAAAATAATTTGCCTAAGTATTTTTGGGTCGAAACCATAAATTAACACCTCTTGTTATGTTTTAAATCAAGTTTTATTGAGACCAAAAATTAAGAAAACCCCTTTTGAGCTTTGGAATGATAGAATTTCAAGTGTAGCATATTTTAAAGTTTTTGGATGCAAATGTTTCTTTTTAAACACTAAGGAGCATCTAGAAAAATTCGATTGAAAATCAAATGATGATATTTTCTTAGATACCCTAATAGTTCTAATTAAGGCATATAGAGTATATAATCGTAGAACCATGATTGTTGAAGAATCTATGCATGTTACTTTTGATGAAACTAATGATTTTTCAAAGAATGTTAATATTATGAATGTAGGTGAGGAACTTGAGGAGTTGACTTTTCATGATAAAGAGGTTGAAGATGAACTCAATGAGGAACCATATGATGAAGAACCTTCAATCTCATCCATACCTCAAGTTGGAGAAGAAGAAGAAGCTCTACCTCCTCTCCCAAAAGGATACCAGTTGATAAGGGATCATCCAATTGATCAAGTCATTGGAGAGCCCTCAACATGAGTGGTAACGTGTTCTAAACTTAGAAATATTTGTCAATATGTTGCTTTCATTTCTCACGTAAAGCATGCAAACATTAAGGGCGCGTTTGTTTGCGAAAATATTTTTTGACATTTCGTTTTGTGAAAACCAAAATAGATTTTCAAATTTCGAAATTTTGGTTTCGATTTTTTTGTTTGGAAAAAACGCGTTTGTTTGACATATCCAAATTTCATGTTTCGCGAAATGAAATCAGCGAAAATTTATTTGTTTTGTGTTGATTTCGTTGACAGTTTTCAGGACGAAAATTGAAACTGTGTTTGTTTATCAAACTTAGTTTTAGTTTTAGTCTATTAAGTTATACTATTTTATTATAATTTATTTAATTTGATATCATTAACTCAAATTTAAAAAATATATGAATAATTTTAATTAGTTAATAAAAATATTGTGAATATTATTTAATTAGGATATAAAAATCATTAAAATATATTTTATTATATTTTTAATTTATAAATAATTTAAAATAATATTAATTAGTTAATAAAAATCTATGAAGCATTGACACCGACACGGACACAGGACATGACATGGATACGAGGACACACCAACTTCAAAAATTTACAGGACATTGACACTATATATATATATATATTAATATTTATAATAATATCATGATATTTTTATTGATGTCAAACTACTATTTTTTAGTGTTTTCTAGGCCCCTTTCAAAATATATGAAACATTCTAGATAATTTCTTGTGTCAATACTTATTATTTTTAAGCATCTTTCAAAATTTTGAGGCACAATATCTATTGACATCTTTAAAAAATTCCTAAATTAGCATGTCCGGCCGTGTCCGACGAGTGTCTTTGTGGGACACTACTCTTGGACACGTGGGACACGTGTGTCGGACGAGTGTCTTCGTATGTCGGACACGCGGACACTACAGTCCCACGTAGTGTCCGTGCTTTCTAGATAAAAATATAAGTAGTATTAATATCATCATGAATTAATTATCAATTAAATATCAACTAAGTATGAGCTACGTATCAACTAAGTATGAACTCGTATTTTTTTACTTCTTTAACTAACCCAACTTAATAATGGTTGAAATTATTGATTTTTACAAATATATTTAAATTATGTTACAAATATATTTTTTCGGTTTGATAATTTGTGCTACATGAAAGATTGTGAAGTAAAAACACTTGTTCAATACAATAGATATTAGCGATTATTATTTTTATGAAAATAATTCATTGAATCAAATAAAGAATTATGAGTGATGGGTTTCGTAATTTGTTTAAGGATGTTGTCACGCCCCAACTCAGGATACGCGTGATCGGTCAGGGTACGTGTCGGTACCCCGAAGCCTACCCTATGCACTGACCAAAAACTCATAAGAACACAACCAGACTGACATGGAAATATAAGCAATTGTAACAATACCAACTTTATTAATTGTTTGAAAACAGTTTAACCAAACCAAGTTCGAAAAACAACACAGGTTTTTAAATAAACATCCAAAGGTTTTCAAAGGAGCATTTCAATGTTTACAAAGCAACACAATGCATACACTCGACTCTACTCAAACCGACTACGACTAACAAATTGACAGCTACGAGATCTGCACCCACGACCGCCCTCCTGCGCGTCATGCCATCAAGTCGTACCTCACTGGTTGGGCTCTGCAAAACCACAATAAATAAACCGTGAGTTCACGAGGAACTCAGTGAGCGGTTATTTCGAACCTCCACTTAAAACCTCGACAAGATAACATATATAAAGAATTAATATCAGATCAAACCACAGAAGTTAATCAGTTTGCCAAGATAGAAGAATGGATGAACCAACCTCTCGGGCCCTTATCCATTTCACTAGCTCGGCCACTAATGGCCTAACATATATATGGAAGGTTCGGTTCTTCCCTCTTCGTAACCAGGCCGATCGGCCTACCCAAAACCATCCCCTAAGGGCATCTAAGTTATGAACTTTCATGAATCGGATCCGTCGACTAGGATGACCACTAGTCTTAGGAATCCTCCGGATTAGGGATAGCTAGTCCCACCCAACTCGGGTCTACCATTAGCGTGACCCACTGATGGAATCTCAAGACCCTCCGCCACTCGGGTCTAACACCTAGCAGACCCGCTGGTGCAATCTCAAGACCCTATAAACCGCTGAGTCGTGTGGAAGCCATTCGGCTAATGACACTCCTCAGTAGACCATCTCAACCACAACCAGAACCAGGTTGTGCAAGTTTTCCTGTGTTTTGCTTTTCGGGCGTTGCCCATGATCGACCCCCCCCCCTTTGGTCATACTACTAGGATATTGACATCAGATAATTATCCCTAGGTGTAGAACCTAGTAAGTGTATCTTGTCTCTAAGTTAAATGTCACCGCTAGGTACCAAAACCATTCTTTCTAGGTTGTTAGAACTTGCCGACTATAGATGAGTACTCGGCCTACCATTTTCAACGACACTTACCGAAATTAATCATGAACAACAATATCACATGAGAGCCGAATAAAAGAGAATAAATTCCATTAATTAAACTAATAAGGAACATGCAATATATACATAGCATCGATTGAATATAATATCTGACAATTAATGAAACCTTGCCTATGAGTCATCTACCATAACAATCCTATCCATGTATGCATTAGAAAGAACATATCCATAACTATGAAAATATAGATCTATAGTTGCAACAATCTCTAAGATGAACAACACACATATGATACAAGTTCAGTCTATCTATAAGCATGCAAGCATGAATCAAGACAACATAATTCGAAACCAAGAATATTAATTCGAGCAGTCCACATCTTCCACCCTTGCCCTTGCTCGGGTGACCCAAGCAGGGTAACCCCCTGTTCGGCCTAGTCGTCAAGGATGAATGGGCATGGTTGCGATAATATCACAAGTATAAATCCATATATCTAACATATAACGAACATAAAGCGATCTACGAGTTGCGAGACGAGCGAGGAAATTAGGCAAAATTTCGGCATGACCTTTTCCCTTTTTCCTCTACTTGGATAGCCCACAAAAATACGAAATAAACACTTTTTAAAACATAAGATCATAGATATACACATCGATTAAAGTCTAACACGAGGAAACACGTCGATCGGCAAGAACTCGCGAAAGAAAACCTGATTTCAAAACTTGTAGGGCCGGCCACCCGCCTCCCTTCAAAAACCACACTAACCACTCACCTTGATCGAATCACGAGGCAGCCTCGATGAAGACGAGTTTCGATTTCCTCGAGCGTCGACGCGAACTCGGCGCCGACAAGATCTCCCCTCCCCCTCTCTCTCTCTCTCTCTCTCTTGCTCGGGCTGTGTGCAACTCCAAGATGAGCCGCACGGCTCATGATGAGGGATTTTATTCTCTCATCCACTAATGACTCATTTGTTGTTTGAAATCCGACACTAGAAGGGGCGGCTGAATAGTGTCTGTCCCTTCTTCGTTATTTTATCAATTTTCTTTTTGCTTAGTTTCAACTTCAATTGAATGCAAATGTAACTTAACAATGTATGTTATCAAATATCAAGAACAATAATGAGCAAACATTCAAAGCAATGCAAACACGATGAAATATAGTGGTTCGGCCAACCGCCTACTCCACTACCTTGGCTCCTCATCAAGGATTTCTAACTAACTACTTTATAGAACTTGTGTTTCCCTTTGAATACAACCGAGGACACAATTCTCACCTCTTTGAGAACTCCTCAAACCTATTCACCTAGGCAAAATACAAATCTATAAAGTCTAACCCTAAGTGTTTTTCTAGCACACATAACAAGCTATTACAAGTGAAAACAAGTTTAAAACAACTCTTCAAATACAATGAAAAAGAGATAAGAATTGAAAGAAGAACCAATGCTCTTTTCCCAAGCCTTCAAGCCTACAACTCGTCCAGTAGATGAACTTGAATCGCGATAGAGTTGAGGAACATAACTGGGCACTTGAGAAGGATGTTGACGGAAGAACAGGGCGCAGCAATCAATCTTTTTGAAGGCTCAAATCACTTCTTGAATACTTAATAAAATTTCTAAGAGGTCTTAAAGGAGTTAGGTGAGGGTTATTTATAACCCCTCAACCGAATGGGTTGTTCAACAGACAAAAAACTAGCTGTTATCGTCGTTCGGTCGCTTGCCGATCGATCATCGATCGACCGATCGATCGACCGCTGCTTTAATTACTATGTTCGATCGACCGACGGGTCGCGAGTTGAGCGATTCGCAATCCGGTCGACCGATCGATCGACCAAAGCACCTTCTGCCAATTTTTGGCATTGGTCGATCGACCGACGTAGCCCTCTGCCATTTTTTCACCATCTTTGGTCGATCGATTGGCTACTGCTATTTTGTGGCATCATTCGGTCGACCGTCCGATCGATCGACAAGGCTATTGCCAAATCTTTTGCCTTGTTCGATCGATCGAACTCAGGCTGAGGCTGATTTTTTCTTTATATTTGTTACATGCTTTTTCATAGGTTTAGTTACCAAGTTCTAGCTTGGATAACCTTACAATTAGGCTTGGGATAAGATCGTCCTAGGGGTATATTACAAGATATCTACTTAGTCTATGCTCGAGCATTTCTTTGACGTTCTTTTTCTTATCGATTTATTTTGTTTCTCCAAACGAAGTTTGCATGCTTGTCGCAACCTCAACCTGAGCTCAAAATTTCAAAAATAGATTAAATATATATTTGTTATCATCAAAATAAAGATCGAAGCTTGAGAGAAACCCTTAAGCCAACAATCTTCCCCTTTTTGATGATGACAAACATAATATGGAATTTCAAGAAGGCATATACATATTTTTTTGTGAGTTTGAGTTAAGGCATACAAGTTATAAAACTCAACAATTACAAATATATATATATATATATATATATATATATAACTCACCATATGCTCCCCCTATCAATGCGCATATCATTTTTGTAACTCCCCCTAACTATATGCATCATAAAAACAAGTGTGACCTTACTTTTTCTTCCCTTTTTGACATCCATAAAAAATGGTAAGAATTAAGGTACAATTAATGTGTGTCATCATGAAAACCAAGAAAGCCATAAAACAAAGTATCATCTACCACTATAGTCCTTCCTATTAATGTAAGCCTATAGAAGGCAAATATCAATAAGTCGCAAAGCCCCATTACAGAGCAGTACATAAGTGTGATGACACTTTATAAAATGCAAATTTTTGAAACCACATATGTTTTGAAAAAGAACATCTTAACTGCTAGGAAAAACACAAATCCCTAATTGCATCCTTAAGTTTGTAAAGCTTTCTTCAACCAAGGGTTTTGTAAATATATCGGCAAGTTGTTTGTCGATGGATACAAATTCTATCGATATATTTCCCTTAGTCACATTATCTGTAAGAAAATGGTGCCTTAGATCAATATGCTTAGTCCTAGAGTGTAAAATAGGATTCTTTGTTAAATTTATTGCACTAGTATTGTCACAATGAATAGGTATGCAAGAATACTTAAGTCCATAATCTAAAAGAGTTTATTTCATCCATAGGACTTATGCACAATAGCTAGCCGCAGCAATGTATTCCGCTTCGGTAGTTAAAAGTGCAACTGAGTTTTCTTTCTTTGAGAACCAAGAAACAAGACTCGCTCATAAGAATTGACAACACCCACTAGTATTTTTTTTATCTACTTTACACCCGGCAAAATCCGCGTCGGAAAAATTAATTAAATCAAAAGATGTATGACATGGATACCATAATCCTAAGTCAACCATGCCCTTCAAATATCTCAATATGCGTTTGACCGCACTTAAATTAGACATTCTAGGGCAGGATTGAAACCTAGCACATGCACAAATTCTAAACATGATATCGGGTCTACTTACGGTTAAGTAAAGAAGACTATCAATCATACATCGATATCGTTTTTCGTCGACTTTGACACCATCTCCATCTTTGTCAAGCTTGATAGATGTGCTCATTGGTGTAGAAGCTATCTTGGCTTCATTCATCCCAAACCTTTTGATGAGCTCCTTTGTGTACTAGGCTTGATTGATGAAGATTCCTTTATTGGTTTGCTTGATTTGGAGACCAAGCATGAAGGAGAGCTCTCCCATCATGCTCATCTCAAACTCATCTGGCATACACTTAGCAAACCACTGAGTTTCATTAGTAGCACCAAAAATTATGTCATCAACATAAATTTGAACTAATAAAATATCATTTTCATGATGTTTAATAAACAATGAAACCTCTCCCAAGGCACTAATCTCTATTTTCGAGCGTAGAGCACCTCCTTCTTCATTATGTATTCATATAGAAAACGCAAATGTTGGGGAAGCCCAATATCTACACGAGTGTGACTCATTCATTTCATTTCCGGAATACATCGTAATTCGTGAATGTGAGAAGTCCTGTTGGCATGTCACTTTCTATCCCATAGCCACGTCGTCGCTGTACTGTCTCATAGTTCAAAGTATAGAAAACAAGGTGGTCATAGTAACGGCCCATGATTACCTGTGGCATTGGCTTTTCCAACGTTAAAACCTTATTCAATTAAAAAATTTGAAAGCTTTTCATACCAAGCCCTAGGGGCTTGTTTTAAACCATATAATGCTTTTTTAAGTTTAAAAACATGATTTGAAAACTCGAAACTTTCAAATCCGGGGGGTTGTTCAACATATACTTCTTCATTGATGAAACCATTTAAGAATGCACTTTTAACATCTATTTGAAAAAGTTTAAAACCTTTAAAACTAGCATATGCCAAAAGCATTCGAATTGCTTCTAATCTAGTTACGAAAGCATAAGTTTCATTATAATCTACCCCTTCTTGTTGATTGTACCCTTGTGCCACTAACGTAGCTTTGTTTCTAATGACTAATCTTCATTCATCTAACTTATTTCTAAATACTCATTTAGTCCCAATTATAGTTTGTTCGCTAGGTCTAGGTACTAAGTCTCATACATCATTTCTAGCAAATTGGTTGAGTTCTTCTTGCATAGCTAGTACCCAAAACTTATCTTCTATTGCTTCCTTTATGTTCTTAGGCTCTACTTGAGATATAAATGCTACATATTGACAAATATCATTGAGTTTAGAGCGCATTACCACTCCAGTTGATGGTTCTCCAATGACTTGATCTATTGGATGATCCCTTATCAACCGATATCCTTTGGAGAGAGGTGGTAGAGCTTCTTCTTCCTCATCTTCAACTTGAGGTAGAGTTGTGGATGATGGTTCTTCATGTTGTATTTCCTCATTATCTTCATCCTCTACCTTTTTGTCATGAAGTGTGAGGTCCTCAAATTCCTTACCTATATTTACAATCTTTACATTTCTAGAAGAATCATTAGTTTCATTAAACGTGACATGCATAGATTCTTCAACAATCATGGTTCTACGATTGTATACTCTATATGCCTTAAATTAGAATTAATGGAGTAACATAAGAAAATCCCTTCATCGGATTTAGAATCAAATTTTCCTAAATGCTCCTTAGTGTTTAAGATGAAACATTTGCATCCAAAAATATGAAAATATCCCACATTTGGGATTTTACCATTCCAAAGCTCAAAAGATGTTTTATAATTTTAGGTTTTAATAAAACCCGATTAAGCACATAACAATAGGTATTTATAGCTTCGGCCCAAAAATACTTAGGCAAATTATTTTCACATAGCATGGTCTTAGCCATCTCTTATAAGGTTCTATTCTTCCTCTCAATTACCTCATTTTGTTGAGGAGTCCTAGGGGAAGAAAAAGTATGTTCAATACCTAAATCATCACAGAATTCGAAAAAAAATTTCATTTTAAAACTCTCCTCCATTATCACTTCTAATTTTTAAAATTGAAATCTCTTTCTCATTTGTAACTTTCTTAGTAAACTTTTTGAAAAACTCAAAAGTTTCATTTTTCTTAGCTAAAAAGAAATCTCATGTAAATCTAAAAAAATCATCAACTAATACATAGCAATATAGTTTTCCACCTAGATTAGCTACATCACATGGACCAAAAAGATCCATGTGCACAAGCTCAAGAATTCTAGATGTACTAACTTGATTAATGCTATGAAATGGAGATTTAACTTGCTTACCTAGTTGACATGCATCACAAAGTTTGTCTTTTTCAAATTTTATCTTGGGTAATCCTTTAACTAATTCTTTCTTAGATATTTCTTGGATGAGGCTCATGCTAGCATGTCCTAGCCTTCTGTATATGCCACAACCAAGAGTCATTTTCTATGGCAACTAAGCATCTAACAAGGGGATTAGGCAAGATATCTAAATCTAATGTGTAGACATTTTCTTGCCTATTTCCAATAAACATGATATCATTAGATGATGCACTCCTAATGATACATTTAGATGCTTCAAAGATAATTATGTATCCATTGTCACACAATTGTGATATACTAATCAAATTATATTTTAACCCATCAACTAGTAAAATATTCTTAATGCATGGGTAATGAAGTATACCTATATCACCAATGCCAACAATCTTACCTTTGGCATTGTCTCCAAATGTGACATGTCCACCATCTTTGCTTGATAGGGTTGCAAATAAGTTGATGTCACCCATCATGTGCTTTGAGCAACCACTATCCAATATCCAGGTGCTTCTACTTGCTTGAGGATGCTTCTCTATCTATAAAAGGAGAGGAAACTATTTTAGGTACCCAAATTTTCTTGGGTCCTTGAGTGTTAGTCATTTTAGGAACCCATGTAAATCTTGCATGTAGGTTCCTCCTCAAAGCACAATCCTTGGCCATATGGCCAAATATGCCACAAGAAAAATAATTTTCAATAAACTTCCTTCTATTGTGTGTGTGAGCATGGAAGTGTGATGATTTCTTTTTATAGACAATCTTAGGTATGATATTTTGTAGGGTTGTCATCTTTTCATTAAGCATGCAAAGTTCCTTTTTCAATGTTAGCATGCTATCATTCAAGTGCTCTACTTGATCATTTAAATACTTGTTTTCATCTTCTAATTTGTTGTTGTCATTTTCCAAGTCCTTCCTTGCTTTCTCTAGGGTGTGTTTCTCTTCCTTAAGGGTATCTACTTCTTTTCTTAAATCATTGCATGAAAGTAATAAGCTATCATTTTCTAGCTCTAAAGATTTATTGTCCTTTTTAAGCTCTTTAAATTTTCTCCTAATAGCGTTAAATTCATCATGCATTTGTTCAAATTCATTTTCAAGCTCTTCTTGAGTAAAAGAAAGTTCACCAAAAGTAAATCTTACCTCATCATCATTTGCCATCAAGCAAAGATTTGCCTTTTCACTCTTTGTGTCTTCTTCACTCAATGAAGCCTCGCTTTCATCCCACGAAGCCATCATTGCCTTCTTCTTCTTCTTTTTGTATTTGTCCTTTTTGTGAGGGTTAGAGGTGGAAGCCATTTTGAGAAGTGGGTACTCCTTCCTTAGATGCCCGACTTTGTTGCAATGGTGGCATGTGTAGATTCCTCTACCCTTTTTCATGCCTCCTCTCATGAATCTCATAAACCTCCTTGCTAACATTGCCATTTCCTCAAGGTCATCCATCTCTTCCTCGGATGATGAGAATTCTTCTACTCGGTGTGATGCTTTTAAAGCAATGGTCTTGCCTTTGGGGGCATCTTTCTCTATATATTGCTTCATATGGGTCTCATGTGTTATGAGAGACCCAATGAGCTCAGTAATCTTCAAGGTGCTCATGTCCTTTGCTTCCATGATTGTAATGACCTTGGGCTCCGAAGTTTTTAGAAGGGAACAAAGGAGCTTCCTTATCTTCTCCTCTTCCTTTATCTCTCTGCCAAGGTTAGCTAATCCATTTATAATATTTTGAAATCTAGCATACATAACATCAATGGATTCATGCGATAACATTTTAAACATTTCATAATCATGCATGAGTAGGTTTATTTTGGATTCCTTTACTTGTGAAGTCCCTTCGTGTGTGATCTCTAGGACCTTCCATAGTTCATATGCAGACTTACAGGTAGAAATCCTATTGAACTCATTAATTGATAGACCGCAATATAATGCATTGACGGCCTTTGCATTAGCATTAAAAAGTTTAATATCTTCTTGGTCCCACTCATCCATGTCCTTAGTAGGTTGCTTATACTCTACTTGAATCATCCTCCATACATCCATGCCTAGAGATTGTAAGAAGCCATTCATACGAATCTTCTAGTAAGCATAGTTGTTTTCATCGAATAGTGGTGGAGTATGAGTAGAGGACCCTTGAGCTAGTTGGATTTCACTCGACATCTTAATTTATAGGGAAGATAGTTAAATCTTATCCTACGATCTCGCTCTGATACCAATTGTTGTTTGAAATCCAACACTAGAAGGGGGGGTTGAATAGTGTATGTCCCTTCTTCGTTATTTTATCAATTTTCTTTTTGCTTAGTTTCAACTTCAATTGAATGCAAATGTAACTTAACAATATATGTTATCAAATATCAAGAACAATAATGAGCAAACATTCAAAACAATGCAAACACTATGAAATATAGTGGTTCGGCCAACCGCCTACTCCACTACCTTGGCTCCTCACCAAGAATTTCTAACCAACTACTTTATAGAACTTATGTTTCCCTTTGAATACAACTTAGGATACAATTCTCACCTCTTTGAGAACTCCTCAAACATATTCACCTGGGCAAAACACAAATCTACATAACCTAATCCTAAGTGTTTCTCTAGCACACCTAGCAAGCTATTACAGGTGAACATAAGTTTAAAACAACTCTTCAAATACAATAAAAAAGAGCTAAGAATTGAAAGAAGAACCAATGCTCTTTTCCCAAGCCTTCAAGCCTTCAACTTGTCCAGTAGATGAACTTGAATCGCAGCAGAGTTGAGGAACAGAACTGGGCGCTTGAGAAGGATGTTGACGGAAGAACAGGGCACAACAATCAATCTTTTTGAAGGCTTAAATCACTTCTTAAATGCTCAATAAAATCTCTAAGAGGTCTTAAAGGAGTTAGGTGAGGGTTATTTATAACCCCTCAACCGAATGGGTTGTTCAACGGGCGGAAAACTAGCTGTTACCGTAGTTCGGTCGCTTGTCGGTTGATCGTCGGTCGATCAATCGATCGACCGCTCGCGATCGCTGCTTTAATTACTCTATTCGGTCGACCAACGGGTCAACCGAATGGGTCGCGAGTTGAGCGATCCGCAATTCGATCGACCGATCGGTCGACCGAAGCACCTTCTGCCAATTTTTGGCATTGGTCGGTCGACCGACTTAGCCCTCTGCCATTTTTTTATCATCTCCGGTCGACCAACAAGGCTACTGCTAAATCTTCTACTTGTTCGGTCGATCGAACTCAGGCTGAGGCTGATTTTTTCTTTATATTTGTTACATGCTTTTTCATAGGTTTAGTTACCAAGTTCTAACTTCGATAACCTTACAATTAGGCTTGGGATAAGATCGTCCTAGGGGTATATTACAAGATATCTACTTAGTCTATGCCCGAGCCTTTCTTTGACGTTCTTTTTCTTACAGATTTATTTCGTTTCTCCAAACAAAGTTTGCATGCTTGTCGCAACCTCAACCTGAACTCAAAACTTCACACATAGATTAAATATATGTTTGTTATCATCAAAATGAAGATCGAAGCTTGAGAGAAACCCTTAAGCGAACATCATTTGCCCCTCTAAATGACTTAACCTCTACTCGACTCGATCCAAGTCCGATTCAGGCTCCGATCCTATCTGCAAGCACGAGTCAAACTCGACTCGTATAAGACATCCAATGCATAAAAGGAAATAAGCATTTAGCCAAATTAAACTTTATAATTTCATAGGTCGAGTTATACCTTCTACTCGAGGCGATTCCGCGGCTCGACCCGACTAACCCCCGGTCCAGTGAGCTGCACCAAAAAATATTTTTATATTAGGAAATTTTTCAGGTCTTACAACCTTCCCCCCTTAAGGGAAATTCATCCTCGAATTTAGTTGGGGTTACGAGGACTTACCGGCTCTACAAACAAGGAAGGGTAGTGCTCTCTCATGTCTTGCTCTACCTCCCAAGTAGCCTCTTGCCCGGAGTGGTGCTCTCATCTAACTTTCACTAGGGGAATTTCTTTGGACCTTAGCTTTCTAACTTGGTGATCGAGGATCCCTACCGGCCTTTCCTCGAAAGGGATAGTCAAATCCACTTCAATCGAAGAAGGTTCGATCACATGCGAATCATCTCTTACATATCTCCGGAGCATTGACACATGGAAAATTGGGTGAACTCTGCTCAGGCTAGGAGGCAAAGCCAGCTCATAAGCCATCCCGCCCCTCCGCTTGAGAATAGGGAAGGGCTCAATGTACCTAGGGCTCAACTTTCCCTTCTTCCCAAACCAGACCACCCCTTTCATGGGGGAAACCTTCACGAACACCAAGTCGCCCTTAGCGAACTCCAACTCTCTGGCTTTCTTATCGGCATACATTTTCTGACAACTCTGGGCCGCCAGCAATCTTTCCTTTATAATTTTTACCTTCTCTATCGCTTCCTCAACCAAATCAGGACCCACCATGAGTGACACTTCGGCTTCAAACCAGCCCATAGGAGACCTACACCGCCGCCCATACAAGGCCTCGAAAGGAGCCATGTCAATGCTACTGTGATAGCTATTGTTGTAGGCGAACTCGATCAATGGCAGGTGCTTCTCCCAAACGCCGGCCATATCCAAGACACACGCCCTCGACATGTCCTCCAAGGTTTGGATGGTTCTCTTAGACTGTCCATCTGTCTGTGGGTGGAAAGCCATGCTGAAATGTACTTGAGTACCCAAGGCCTCTTGGAAGAACTGCTAGAATCGGGCCATGAACTGGATACCTTGATCTGATATGATCATCACTGGGGTACCATGATAAGCCGCAATCCTGTCTAAAAATAGCCTAGCGTACTGCTCCACAGAAAAGGTCGTTCTTACCGGTATGATGTGTGCGGTCTTAGTTAACCGATCCACTACCACCCAAATGGAGTCAAAGCCGCCTTTCGACTTAGGCAACCCGGTCACTAGGTCCATGGTGATTTTCTCCCACTTCCACTCGGCACCTCGAGGTTCTGCAGCAGCCCCACGGGCTTCAGGTGTTCGGCCTTCACCTGCTAGCATGCCAAACATTTGGATACAAATTCTGCTACCTCTCTTTTCATGCCCTTCCACCAGTAATGCTGCCTTAAATCTTGATACATTTTGGTGGCTCCCGGATGCATCGTATAAGTATCAAATGATAAGATTTTTTAAGTATCAAAGACAATGACATATGTTTTATTAAGTATCAAAGACAATGACATATGTTACTGCATCCGCTTGTGGAACCAGGGACATGCCATGGAGGTTGATGAGCCAATGGAAATTGCCAATCGAAAAACGTCAGCCGACATCAAGCATTGCTATGTTTCTTTTTTTTTCATACATAATAGTTACAACCCAGCAGCTAAGCATTATCAACAATACTGTTGTCAGTGAGGATCGTTGATGGAATAGGATGAAAAAATCAACTATGTTTGATTTTTTACTTTGTCCATCAACAATCCTCACGATATCAATTATGACGGTAAAAATATAGGACAATGAAGGAAAACGTGTATCATCATTAGTTGATGATCGCCTCCAATTCATAGTCCACCAAAATAAAGTTTGCCCATTATCTTAAAACAACCAAAGTATAAAATCAACCACGCATTTATATAAGCACAACCAAACAATGAAATATATAAGCACAGCCAGACAATGAAATATAAGCACAACCACGCATTTATATAAGCACAACCAAACAATGAAATATAAGCACAACCATGCATTTATATAAAACCATAACTGATAATAGGCAACATTACTTTACGACCTTAGGAGGAAAGTGCTCATAACCATTGATTGGTTATCGCCTCCAATTCTCCGCCGATATAAAACTAAAGTTAATTAAATAATAAGATAAATTAGTCAAATTACATTAGTAGTCCAATAAAATATTTAGGTTTACATCATTATTGTTATCTAACATATTTAAACAGAAAAATAATTGCAATGAAAACAAGTACTATCAATCCCTTGCAACCCATATCAAGGAGCTTGTCCATTTTTGCCTCAACTGAAAAGAGGTCCCTACTTCTTTGGTTCACTTCTTCTTCCTCATCGCGTATTGTCGTTGCAATGGGAGTGATTCATCGGAAAAATTAACAACTGGGAATGTCAATTTTGCCTCTATTTATGCAAGTCGCATATAATCGGCCGAGATTTTTCTCGCTTTCACTTATCCTTACCGTGGCTCGCAAACCGCAAAAATATTCTCTGTTTTGATATCTCAAATATGTTTCGCTTATTCCGGATGAAGAAGCTATCATATTATTTAATGAAACTAAAATTTGTATATTGTTGGTAACATACACTATCAAAAATAAATCTAAGTAGCAATTAAGTCTATTACAAGTCCAAGATAGAGAATTCTATTTACATGTTTAAACCTAATTAAAATATGGAAGGGCAATCAACGTCGATGTGCCCAAAGTTGATTTGTAATCCCTTCCCGAAAGTCATGCATAACATTTTGAGTTGAAGAAGATTCACCTACTGATGATTCAATAGGGGGTGAAGATTGTTCTTCATCATCAATAATAACTTCTTCATTGTTCCAAATATCGATTAATTCATCCGAATTATGATATTTAATAATGAAGTTATGAATTGTACAACACGCCAATATGATATTGTTTTGTCTTGCTAGCGTGTAATTCGACATCATCTTTAATATCGGAAAACGTGCTTTCAATAGTCCAAAGCATCGTTCGATTACGTTTCGAACGGAGGAATGTCCAAAGCAACTAGAAATAAATTGTTCAGTTCAGTTCATAACCAAAGCATGAAAAAAATAAAATAAAGTATTGTTACACACATTGTTCAATCCGACATCATAAAAAATAAAATAACGTGTCACCCATGTAAACTTTGCATCCATTTCTTGAGTTGTTCGTCATTCAATGACATAACAAGTGATCGAGCATCTGAGTGCTCAACCAAGTAAGTCATTGTCTTAAACAAGTGAGCTTCAAGTAGCCCTTCCACACTAGTAATGCGTCCAACATAATTTGGGACGCTATATGGATCCGGGGGTGATGTGTACACTGAAGGTGCATCACCTCCACGGGCTGCATAGTGATTTGAAATAAGTTCATATAGCTTTTTCTTCTTCTGTTCTAGAGTTGATCTCACCGATGATTTACCTCTTTTATTGCCGCATGAGAAAATAGATGGACGTCTATCTACCTCCTCAACACTATCATCATCTTCCAGTAGAGAAAATCATAAGTCCAGTAGAGAAAACCAGATATTAGAATGCAGTATTAACAGATCTATGCAAGTAATAAATCAATTTGAATGCAGTAATAGAAACTTCATGCATTTGGGTACACATAACTGATACTGTATTTGGGTAAGGATAAACATGCAAACTATAACCAGATAACAAGATTATACATATGCAAACTGATAATTAGATACACTGATACACTGATACATTACATTTGGATACACTGATAACAAGATTATACACATGCAAACTGATAATTGAGATCAATAACATAACATCAAAGTAACAAAACAGTAGAGTTTGATCAAAGTAACATCAAATTGATAATTGTTAACCCAAATGCAAGTAACAGATCCATGTTGCAGTATTAACAGAACATTGTAAGTCTAGTAGAGAAAACCAGATATTAGAATGCAGTATTAACAGATCCATGCAAGTAACAAATCACTTTGAATGCAGTGACAGAAACTTCATGCATTTGGGTACACATAACTAATACTGCATTTGGGTAAGGATAAACATGCAAACTATAACCAGATAACAAGATTATACACATGCAAACTGATAATTGGATACACTGATACACTGATAACAAGATTATACACATGCAAACTGATAATTGAGATCAAAGTAACATAACATCAAAGTAACAAAACAATAGAGTTTGATCAAAGTAACATCAAACTAATAATTGTTAACCCAAATGCAAGTAACAGATCCATGCTGCAGTATTAACAGAACATCATAAGTCTAGTAGAGAAAACCAGATATTAGAATGTAGTATTAACAGATCCATGCAAGAAACAAATCACTTTGAATGCAGTAACAAAAAACCAGATATTAGAATGCACTGTTCCTATAACCAGAACATCATTAGAGAAAACAAGAACTTTGATCGAAGAACAATATAACAACAACAAGTATACTTAGGGTGAAACCCTAGATCCGAGGAACAATAGCAAGTATACTTAGGGCGAAACCCTAGATCCGAGGAACAATAGCAAGTTTACTTAGGGTGAAACCCTAGATCCGAGGAACAATAGCAAGTATACTTAGGGTGAAACCCTAGATCCGAGGAACAATAGCAAGTATACTTAGGGCGAAACCCTAGATCCGAGGAACAAGATAACATTACAAGGATATGCCGAGAACAAACAACACTGCAGATAAAATAGACCAAAACCCTAGATAACATCCGATGAAAACCTTGCGTGATAAAAGTTCATACATAGCAACAACCAAAGAAGAAGAGAGGGTCGTCGTGCTAGATCTGACCAAGAAGAGAAGCCGAGGTCGTCAGGTCAGATTTCCCCGAGAAGAAGACGAAGGGGGAGGATCGCTCGGGCCAAATTTGGCGGAGAAGAAGAAGGGGAAGGGTAGGAAGTACCTTGCGAGGAGATCTGGTGATGAGGAAGGGAAGAAGACACGGGATCACGCTTGCAGCCCTAGTTGTCGTCGAGGGCGATTTTTTTCGCCAGAGGTGGTCGAACGAACGCGGGGATAGATGTCGAGGACAAGTGATCTGCGTCACGGGTTTTGTTCGTTTTCACGAAACGGGCGGAAGACTTGCACTTATTTACAAGTATGCCGTAGCTCGTTTCAAATTGTTTTCGCAAAAACCCGAATTCTACTCCGAGTAGAATTCAGGCTTCATGTATAAAATAAGTTTCGCGAAAACCCAATTTCATAAAACCAAACCCGAGACTAGCTGCCAAACACGATTTCAACACCCGATTTCGATTTTGGGCGAAACAAAAACCCGAAATTGGGTGTAACAAAAAGGCCCTAAGGAAGCCATAGATGATGAGTTTTGGGTTATTGTCATGCAAGAAGAACTAAATCAATTTGTAAGGAATGATGTTTGGGATTTAGTACCTAGGCCTAGTTAACAAATCATTAATGGGACTAAATGGGTCTATAGAAATAAATTAGATGAAGATGGATTAGTCATTAGAAATAAAGCTAGGTTAGTGGCCCAAGGGTATAATCAAGAAGAAGGTATAGGCTATAATGAAACTTATGCTCTCATAGCTAGATTAGGAGCAATTCACATGCTTTTAGCTTATGCAAGTTTCAAATACTTTAAACTTTTTCAAATGGATGTCAAAAGTGCGTTTTTGAATGATTTTATAACGGAAGAAGTTTATGTTGAACAACTCCCCGATTTTGAAAACTTTGAATTTCCAAATCATGTTTATAAATTAAAGAAACTTTGTATGGTTTAAAACAAGCCCTAGGGCTTGGTATGAAAGGCTTTCCAATTTTTTGATTGAACAAGATTTTAGCGTTGGAAAAGCCGATGTGTCACTTTTTATTAAAAATGATAAAAATGATATCCTACTTGTGTAAATATATGTAGATGATATTATTTTTGGTGCTACTAATTAATTGTTATGTGAGTGGTTTGATAAGTGTATGCAAGAGGAGTTTGAGATGAGCATGATGGGAGAACTCTCCTTCATGCTTGGACTTCAAATCAATCAAACCAACAAAGACATCTTCATCAATCAAGCAAAGTACACCAAGGAGCTCATCAAAAGATTCGGGATGAACGAAGCCAAGATTGCTTCAACCCCAATGAGCACATCCATCAAGCTTGATAAAGACAAAGACAATTTAAGGTAGATGAAAAATGATATCGAGGTATGATTGATAGTCTTCTTTGCTTAACCACAAGTAGATCAGATATCATGTTTAGCGTTTGTGCATGTGCTAGGTTTCAATCATGCCTCAAGATGTCTCATTTAAGTGCGGTCAAACGCATATTGAGATATCTAAAGGGTACGGTTGAGTTAGGATTATGGTATCCAAATGATGCATCTTTTGAATTAATTAGTTTTTTGAATGGAATTAATTGGTTTTTCGGATGCCAATTTTGCCGGGTGTAAAGTAGATAGAAAAAATACTAGTGGGTGTTGTCAAATCCTAGGGATGAGTCTTGTTTCTTGGTTTTTCAATAAATAAAACTTGGTTGCACTCTCAACTATCGAAGCGGAATACATCGCCGCGGCTAGTTGTTGTGCACAAGTCCTTTGGATGAAACAAACTCTTATGGATTATGAACTTTTCTATTCATCCATTCATTGTGATAACACTAGTGCAATTAATTTAACTAAAAATCTGGTATTGCACTCTAGAACTAAACACATAGACCTAAGGCATCACTTTCTTAGAGACAATGTAGCTAAGGGTAATATTTCTATAGAATTTATGCCTATTGACAAACAATTTACGGATATATTTACTAAACCCTTGAATGAAGAGAGCTTTACCAACTTAAAGATGCAATTAGGAATTTGTACTCTTCCACATATTTGAGTTTTCAAAAATTGCATGTCTCTTTGAAAAATCGGTTTTTATGGTATCATCACACTTATGTAATGCCTTGTAATGGGGTTTTGTGACTTATCGATGTTTGTCTTCCATAAGCTCACATTGGTAGGAAGGACTATAGTGGTAGATGATACTCGATTTTATGGATTTCGTGGTTTTCATGATGAAACTCATTAATAGTACCTTGCATTTTTGCCCTTTTTGATTGATGTCCAAAGGGGGAGAAAAAGACTTTGTCAAATTTATTTTTATGATGCATATAGATAGGGGTAGTCATAAGTTAGATATGCATGTTGATAAGGGGAGCTTAAGCTACTTTCTTATTAGTTTTATCATGAACACACAAATGAGCATCTATCAAGTTTCACATATTCCTTATTTTTCATGCTTTGTTTGTCATCATCAAAAAGGGAAGATTGTTGGCCCAAGGGTTGCCCCTAGGCCTTATTTTCTATTTTGATGATAACAAACATGAAACTAACTCATTTGTGGAGTTTTAAGTTTAGGTTGATAGAATGATAAGCGTGCGAACCTCGTCCGAAAAAATGCAAAGAAACGTCAAAAAATGGCTTCGACGACGATCGCGTAGCTTCCTAGGATTAGAATTAGAAGTTAAGGTA
This sequence comes from Canna indica, assembly GCA_034359265.1. Taxonomy (NCBI): domain Eukaryota; kingdom Viridiplantae; phylum Streptophyta; class Magnoliopsida; order Zingiberales; family Cannaceae; genus Canna; species Canna indica. Next base: position 72,429,026 of record CP136890.1, read on the forward strand.
ATATGCCCCTAGGATATCAACCCAAACATGATTGTAATAAATCCCAAGTCAAAATCCGAAGACAAAACCCGGAAACGAGCATCGTGTAGAAAAAATAAGCAAATTGGGAAATTTTTGGGTTCCGGTCGATGGGCGGTCAACGGCCGATCGGCCGACCATCAGTCGGACACCAACTGGCGAAGCCTCAAAATGTGCAGAGACTTCTGGTCGATGGTCGATCGCTCGGCCAGTTGACCGACTATCAGCTGACCACGGATCGGGCGACGCCAACGTGCAAAAAAACGCCCGTTGGGTTGACTGTTTGGTGAGGGGTTATAAATACCCCTCATAACTCCTCACCTAAGACCCTTCTATTGTTACATTGAGCATTAAGAGGAAGTTTGCAAGCCCCCCACAGTTGATCTTCACGCCTTAGATTCGTCGATTCGTCGATTCGTCATCCTCTCGAAGCTTTCTTCGTAACACTCAACTCTGGCATCAACTTTCACCATCCGACTTGAGGAGTTGAAGGCTTGGAAGGCAAAGAGGGGAGCACACAAGTTTGTTTTCATTCATGTTCCCTTATTCTTGCTTTCTTGAGTTGTTTACTTGTATTTCTCATTGTAGCTGGTAGGGTGTGCTAGGTAAACACCTTTGGGTCTTTGTAGAATTATGTTTTGCCTAGAAGAATAGACGTTGAAACTTTCTCAACGGATTGAGAAGTGAGTCCTCATTGTATTCTTAGGCAAACACTTTGTCTATAAAAGATTTGAGTTTGAAATCCTTGTGTAGAGCCAATGTAGTGGAGTAGGCAATTTGGCCGAACCAATATAAGCAATTGTGTTTGCATTGCTTCTTTACTCGTTTTTGATTGCTCACATTTATTTGTCAAATCATCCATCTTAAAAAAATATCAATTTGGTTGTTAAACAGGTTAAAATTGAAAAGTGTTAATTGAATCTAGTTTTAGCTACACACTATTCAACCCCCTTCTAGTGTGAATATTTGAACAACAAAATTATTGTAAATATGACTGCCATATTTTGTTATCAATATGTTTAAATGATGTATATATGTCAATTATATTGTTATTAGATTTCTTTAGTTTCATTTGGCACATATTGTTGTCATTTTCATATGCTTCCCCATTAAGTTATTAGAGTTGTTTCTTGTTCAAAATTAGTTCAATAGGTTGGAGCTCAAATTCACTGTGAAATATGGGTTTGAAAAATGTAGACAAAAGAAATGGCGTCTACGTTGAATATAATGTTTAACTCAATTCCTAATCTAATCAAATAATTGAGTTAAAGACTTTTGAGCAAAATTCTACTTCATTTTAACTTATGTTTTTATACCATTTATAACGTTAATCATTTTATCAACTCTATGTTTATAATAGAGTTTTTCTTATAAATTTGAGCTGTGAAACACAACACGGGGCATTTTACTACATTTATCTTACCCTTTTAAAAATCATGATATTTTAGAAGTTTCAAAACTAAATAGTTTGTATAGCAAAAAAAAAATGAAATAAAATACTACAATCATCAAACATACATAATCTATGTTCGCGGCCAACGGTGAAGACTCGGTCGTTTAGAAAAAGAGTGAGAATGCCGAGTACGATATAGTAACGGTAACTAGTAAAGAGGACATATCAACATCCGTCGTGAGTGAGACAACATCGAGATTGTTAAGGTCGACAACCATTGCGTCGAGTGCGGGTGCGCCTACGTCGGAGCAGTTGAAAAGGTAAACTAAGTTTAGTAGGGGGTTTGAATTTATGTGATTTTTAGTGAACTCCAATTTAATTGGAGGGAATCAAACTTTTGAGGATATTATGGGTATTTCAAAAAATGGGTTATGAATTTAGGAATTTCGTGCTACTTGTCATGATTGGAGAATTTTTCATATTGTTATTATGGACTTGGGGTATTGCTTTTAAATCTTTTGCATTGCACAAATTCCAAATGTAAGAGAGAAAATTATCCAAAATAATAATAAAAATTTACAAAAGTTGAAAAATATTTATATCGTAAGAATAATAACATTCAAAATATTTTAAATACATCTTCTCATAATTATTTACAATCTTAATTTATGGTGATGAATGAATTTTATATGCATATTTTGTTACTAATTATTCCTGTTCTTGCAATTAACAAGGATTGGCATTTGTAGCCATAGATAAAATATTTAATATTAATATATATTTAACTTCCAATATTATTTCATTTTAATTTTAATATCTCTGCTGGAAATTGTTCAGCTTTCCATGGACAAAATGCCCTGTTAAGCTTTCTTCACTTCAACGCATGTTAACAATTAAAACATATCTCAAAGTCAAATCTTGCGATGAAGTAAAATTTGATATGAACGTGAAGAATCGCCATCTTACAAAGTGCTTGGTGATTCAAACACACGAACAAAGGCAGCTCCTGAGCATTAGATGGTAGCATCAAACAATATGTTGGCATAAAATTTTCAACTTTGATCGTAATTTCAATTTTGATGATAATAAATTAATATGGAACTAATATTTTCATGGATAAATATTTTCAGGTTCCAAGTTGGTTGACGCACGACGTCTGTGATTGAAAATATCGAAAAATCGGTAAATCAGAATAACGTTGGTCGACGCACTCAGATTTGTCGGGAAGAATAGAGTTTGAGTTTAGGGTATCTAGAATGATTGTATTAATCATCACTATGATGCAAATATCCCTAGGACATGAATCTAACATATACTAAGAGTTTCCAAGTCATAAACAACATTCCGGATGAGATGTTATAACATCTCGAAATAGTCCAGAACATCCCGGATGGACATTCTGAAATAGCCAGGAATAGTCCGAATGGACATTCCAGAATAGCCCGGACTTCAACCTGAAAGTATCAATACTTTCCAAGTATTCCCAAAATGATCTCAATCAGTCAAACTGTCCATAATTTTCAAAATGCCCCCAATGGTTCTATTTTGAATTTCTACCCGTTGAACGGCTCTTTTTGAGCATCTACATTTGAGATCTTCATAAATACTGTCAAGAGTCTTCCTTACTAATCTAACGCTTCATAAGATATCTATTGATCATTCCTAAGTTTCTTTGAGTCAATTTTTGAGGAAAACCCTAGCTTTGAGCTTTTACCTTCTTGATTGAGCATTCAACCTTGAGTTTCATCATCAAATGCATCAAGAGGAAGCTGAGATCTTGTGTTGGAGCTAAGTAGTTTATTATTTTGATTAATTGCTCCATTACTTGTACGTATTTTATTATTTACTTGTTGTATTTCTCTAGTGTGTAGATCTTGAGTTTGGTAGTTGCCTTGGTGTTGAGGTTTAAATCCACCGGTATAAACTTAGTTCACTAGGATTAGTTGTGTTGTCATTAGGTTTGAGGTGGGAGAGTGTTCTCAATAGGAAGGTGGAGACTTTTCGGTGTGGAAGTGCTTTTAGTGTGAGAGCGGAGACTTTCCGATGAAAATCATTGTAAGAAAACGCTTTAATCTAGTAAACTAGAGTTGGAAATCCTAAGCAGAGGTGCTTAGGTAGTGGAGTACGAATTGGGGCCGAACCACTATAAACCTATCTTGTTAACATTGTCTTTGGTTGAGTGCGATTGGCTTGTTCTTACTTTGATTATCTTGTTGCTAAATCACTAATTTCTCCTAACTTGATAAACTCATCTAGTATCATAAAGTAGATAGATACTTGTGTTTGTATCAGTATTTCTCGTGCTTGCTTAATTGCTATTCACTTGCTTCTGCATTCATCTAGTTGAATTGAGCTTTTGCCTAAGTAATTAAGAATCGATAAACCATAATTAGGCTTAAAGTTTTAGTCAACACACTATTCACCCCCTCCCCTCTAGTGTAGGCCATTCGACTTACATTTAGTATTAGAGCAGGTTCGTAGCTTGAGATTTTACCATATCTTCTACATCTTGTCTAAGATCTGAGGATGGCACTAGAGTCGGTTGTTTACACACCTACTAGGTTCGATGAATCAAACTTTGGTCTTTGAAAGTCTAGGATGTATGTACTCATTCTTAAAGTCTAGGTTCAAATGAAATCGTGCTAAGTTTATATTTTGATCAAATGACATTATCATCACTTCAAACTTGATATGCATGTTTTACATAACCATATCTTTGTATTTTGAAAGTTTGAATGATATCTGAAAATATCATAAAAATCTCACTTATTTACGAAAATGCTACTAAAGTATCACTCTTCTCAAATTGCTCATTTTTTTATACCTTGAATTTTTATTAGATTTTCAAATGAGACTTGAAGTATGATATTTTAAATTCATGTGTGGTATCGTTCTACTCATTTGATGAGAAAAATCATTTCTAAAGTGATTTTTGACTCTTTGACCGATACTTGAAAATATCGATACTTAAGTTATTACATAATTCTCGGTTTTGAATTTCATTTATCATTTCACGATATCATGTATGACTTAGTCTCTTATTCAATGTTTGATTTTCATCCCTTGAGTTGAGACTTTCGCGATTTTGAAAAATCTTTTAGAGTTCCAACTTTGATTTTTGATAGACTTTTCTTGCCCTTTTTTTATTAATATTAAAAGAGGGAGAAAAATATATGTAAAGGGGAACAAAATATAGGAAAATCATGCATATAGATAAGGGAAGTTTATTTTCATAGATATACATGTTGATAGGGGGAGAAATATCATAATTGACTTCCTTCATGCTTTATTGAAAATATTTTCTTAAGGTTGTTTGTCATCATAAAAAAGGGGGAGATTATTGGCCTAAGATTTTCAACCTTAGTCGTAATCTTGGTTTTGATGATAAAAAATATGAAACTAATATTTTCATGAAGAAATATTTTCAGGTTCTAAGTTTGTTGGCACACGATGTCCATGATCAGAAATATCGAAAAATTGGTGAATCGAAAGGACGTTGGTCGACGCGCTTAAATTCGTCGAGATGAATAGAGTTAGATTTAGGGTGTCTATAATGATTGTATTAATTCTCATTATGATGCAAATATTCCTAGGACATGAACCTAACCTATTACCAAGAGTTTTCAAGTCATAAACAATATTCCGGATGAGATGTTGTAACATCCCGGAACATCCCGAAATTACCTGAATGGACATTCCGAAATAGCCCGAACTTTGACTATAAAGTATCAGTACTTTCCAAGTATTCCCAGAATGACCTCAACCAGACAAACTATCCAGAATTCTCAGAATGCTCACAACGACTCTATTTTAAATTTCTACCCGTTGAACGACTCTTTTTGAGCTCCTACCTTTGGGATCTTTATAAATACTCTCAAGAGAGCCTTCCTTACTAATATAACACTTCATGAGACATCTATTGATCATCCCTAAGCTTCTTTGAGTTAATCTTTGAGGAAAACCTAGCTTTGAATTTCTACCTTCTTGATTAAGATTTTAATCTTGAGTTTTATCATCAAAGACATCAAGAAGAAACTAGAATATTATTTTGGAGTTAAGTAGTTAATTATTTTAATTAATTGCTCCATTAGTTGTGTAATTTATCATTTACTTGTTGTATTTCTCAAGTGTGTAAAGATCTAGTGAGTAGATCTTAGAGTATGATGGTTGCTTTGATGTTGAGGCTTAAATCCACCATTGCAAACTTAATTCACTAGGATTAATTGTGTTGTCCTTAAATTTGAGGTTGGAGAGTGCTCTCAATATGAAGACAGAGACTTCCGAGTGTGAAAGTACATTCGATGTGAGAGAAAAAACTTTCCGATGAAACTCATTGTAAAAAAGTGCTTTAATCTAATAAACTATAGTTGAAAATCCTAAGCGGTGATGCTTAGGTAGTGGAGTAAGCATTGGGACCGAACCGCTATAAATCTATATTATTAGCTTGTTCTTACTTTGATTATCTTATTGTTAAATCACTAATTTCTTCTAACTTGATAAACTCATCTAGTATCATAAAGTAGATAGATACTTATGTTTGTATCAATATTACTTGTGCTTGCTTAATTGCTATTCGCTTGCTTCCGCATTCATTTAGTTGAATTGAGTTTTTGCCTAAATAATCAAAAATCGATTAAAACCGAAATTAAGCATAAAGTTTTAATCAACACATTATCCACCCCCTAGTGTAGGTCATTCGACTTACACGGTAGTCATCAATGGAGAGACATTGCCACCTAAGAGGGATAAATTTTCAAATCATTTACAAAAATATGCATAAGTCAATCTCCTACCCAAGAGGGAAAAAATTACAAGTAAAAAAGTTCCCTAAGCATCAATGTGATCCACCACTGCGAGCCAATGAGCAGTACTTGCGGCAGTAACTAAGTAGCTTCTTAGCTTTACCTTCATCATCATCCCAAGACTTTTCTGTATTCAGTTTCTCTAAAATACTGGAAATTCTACTGAGCTGAGATGAAGGTCAAGGAAGAGAGAAGAGTGAAGTCAGCAAAACAGAAACATGCATGGTATAACAGGATAATTTGCCCATTTGATCCCTAAAGTATAAACTAAATTGCAAGTTGCCCACAATTACACGCTCAAACAATTGATTATTTAGATTGAGCTACTCTGCCAATTTTCGTCTAAAACAGTATAGCTAACATATACCAATTGGCACCCAGGACAACAAAAATTTAAAGGATGAAGACTCTTTTGAAAGTATTTAAAACTCTAATCAATAGTTTTGTTTGTCTCTCTAAATGGTGACTAGATTTTTCCTTTTTTTAGTTAACTGTATCTCCAACTTAGCATTCAGTTCACCAAATTGAGATTATCTTTAGTGTCAAAATTGACAGAAGGAACTGATTAGAAAGGGTATAGTTTGCTCATTATAAACACACTGCAAAATCAATGTCATTATTTTCAAATGAATTTATGCAGATAAAATACTATAGTCAGCAATGCAAGGATACGGTGGTAGTCACTGCATCTGATTTTTCCTCCACATTATGACTGTCAAGGTCTTCTTCAATAAGGAACGATTTGTCCACAAAAACCAATGCAAACCTTTGTAGGGCCGGTGTCTTAACATTCTCCTCAAATTGGAGCAAAAACCTATTCAGGATGCACCATAATGCACTTCGAGCTTGAGAATCATCAGAAACAAGTGGTAAAACATCCAGTAGGCCCTGCAAAAACTGGAGATCTGGCAAGAAACATGCTGCATAAGTAGGTGGGTTGTTGCATTTGGGAACAGGATTTATTGCATAGAATCACATACCATTCCAAATGTTTGATATCAGATGCTGCTCATCAGCTAAGATATTAGCAAGTATGACAACAGCAGAAACACAGCAGCTAGCAACCTGTTAAGAAATGATTATCAGGTATCAGCATTTTGACATTTTTTGGTTATGTAATGTCACTTAACTGCAATTTATCATATTTTATTGTTATTTTTATCATCTTCAAATAGAAGTGTTGAAATGAGAGTGTGGTACAAGATTAGGAAAGAGGAGAAGATATAGGCAATAAGAACAACTACGGCCAACTGGCCTCGAAAGAAAATTGGTTCTCATAACCATGGTTTAAAATACCGTACCGTACCACCCGATATGACCGGTATTTACCGGTTTTTCAAAAAAAAGGTATACGAGATACCCGGTATTGGGCGATACAGGGTATAGCCATATACCGGGTATCTCGGTTAATACCGCCCGGTATGGGCGGTATTTGATGTCATACCGGGCGGTATCGCCCGGTATGATGCAACGACTCTTTTTAAGAGCCGTTGCTACAGTACCCGACAGCACCCCAAACGGCTACATAGCTGTTTGGGGCCGGATTTAAAGCTGTTTGGGGTCTTTATAAAGATTCCAAACAATTATGTCTTATTGAAGTTATTTTTAACAGCAAAAAAAAAAAAAAAAAAACAATAATTTGTTCACGGGCCGGTATGCCTTTTTGTACCGGCCCATACCGTGTGTCAGTACGGTACGGTACCGGTACCGGTACCGGTACATACCGGTACCGGTACCGGTACCGGTACATACCGGTATCGGTCAGTCTGTCACTGACCGAGATCGGTACCGGTACCGGTATTTTAAACCATGCTCATAACCAGTCATAGCTGGACTACTTATATAAACTTTGCTTGACTTAAATCCTTAAGTAAATTAACAAGAATTGTGAGTTGTAAGAAAGACTTTTAACATTACAATTTATATATTTAGGCATTCTATGGCCTTCTGTGGACCCTTTTAACATCAACCTTAATAAAATTAGGACCAGCGGAAGCACCATAACTAACCAGGAAAAAATGATGAACATATGAATGGATATAAAGATAAGAACTTAAACCGAGAGCTAAGGTTGCCCAAAAATTGGAACCATCTAGGATTTGATCCAGTCTTATTATATGTCAAAAAAGAGACCCCTGCAGAAAATACTATCTTGATTTTCTTGCACCAAGAAGCTATAATAACTATATGCCAAATGTTCATCTTTATCAACAACTTTTCCATCCAAAACTAGAAAGAACTCAAGAGTATACAGGTTGCATCATGTAGTTTAAGATGATGACGACCATGATATTTCTAGTGGGCATACCAGCTTAAGAAAATGAAAGGGTGACCATGTGCACGAAGCAATCCCACTTTTGTGGGCTCTAAGGAGAGTTGATGTACACAGCTTTCCCCTGCTTTGTTTTTGCAGAGGGCTGTTTCCGTTACTCGAACTCATGACCTCCAAGTCACAAGTGGGTAACTTTACCATTACGCCAAGCCACCCCTCTCATACCAGCTTAAGATAATGCATGATTTTAATTTTCTCTACAAGGTAGAGTTGATAGCAAATTAGTTAATAACATCGATCAAGATCAAATACTAGTAACTACAGCAGCTTTATCACCATACATGAATAATGTAATGCCATAACATTTAATTAACTTGGTCTAGTTGTCATACTAGTTCTAATCTCAATAATTAGACAGAAACAAAGTTATGGGTTCTTCAGTTGATCCAATCATAGTGTGAATACATGAGTTGTCAAGACAGGAGTAAGAATCAATTAGTTACTCTTATCATAGATATTTTTGCACTAGCAGTATAATGCAGTAAACAAGGTTTGCCTAGCCTAGAAGTTAGATGATAAGTGTACAGCAGCAAGACATATAATCATAGAAGCTGATCCAAAACTCATGTGAAACAATACATAACAACAAACTGTTTCAGTAGCCACAAATAAAATAAAATCAATGTCTTCATGGTGCAAACCTCAATCTTATCTGGTAGCTTAACCACTTTACAAACAAGATGGAAAAGATCACTATTTGAAGTTATCACATCTGAACAATTATCTACTGCAGAAAGTGCTTCAATTAATTGAAGAAACAGATCGAGAACAGAGAACCTGACAAAATCAGTTAATCACAGAATATAAGTGCATTTAAATATGTAATAAAATGCTAGTTTTATAATATCATGATAGTACAATATTTGTAACAGAATGCTGATAAAAATCTATCTATTGTATAGTAAAATTGCACAGAATGAACCCTAAGTTGCCATGCCATTCGGGTTTTCAACCCCTTCCCATATATCTAATAAACAATCAACAATCTGGAAGTTTAGATGCATAGATATTGCAGATATATTATTAGATGCATAAACATAGAGAACCATGGTCCATTGTTTATCTTGCAAGTCCAAATAATAATATTTCTTTTTTGAGTTAACAAATAAAAATGCAACTTGCATTGTGTAGGACAAACATCTAGTGGTGACAGACTGAGAGATAAGCAATGCATACACAGATCAGGAGAAAAAGAAAAATGCAATTGTGAGAAAAGTGAAAGTGAGCACTATTAAAGCCTCAAATCCCATTTGTATGTGCAGACTCATCCTCATGATGCCAAGTGTTCCAACACCAAAATGCATGTTTACCTTCCTCTACCTGCTATCTAATATTCCTATATGGCTATACCACAAATTGAACTGCATCTGCATGTGTACTAATATTTGTTTTCCATAAAGTGAAAACTGCATTCATACTGCAATTTTAACGTACACACTCATATTAGAAGTAGATGCAACCAGAGCACATAGTGATACTTGTTAGAAATTAGACTAAATGGTGCCACTTCTATTATTGACTTCTTTTACATTTTACAACAAGAACAAAGCAAAATATGAAGCACAAGTGCCAAAGAAGAACTAAAGATTAAACATCATGTAACAAAAACTGAATTAACAAAAAAAATCACAGCTCCAAATATACAACAATGACCAGAAATCTCTCACCTTTACCAACAAAAGGATTAGACAATAAAGTAATAGATTTGTTAGATGCAATCAAAGATGTAATTTCATGGCACCTTTCCACTTTGTTCTCATTCTCTGGTTTGTTCATTTCGGATTCTAATAGACTCACAGAAAGATTTGGTAAACCGAGTTTGACCAAAGGCTGAAGAAGAATCGCTCCAACTTCTTGATTATGTATTACAGTCAACAAAAATTCAATGCTCTGTCATTAAAAAAGAGGATATTAATCAGGTTAAAGGTGAGAAAAAATTATGAATTTGTACCGAGGGGCTGCATATTGCCCATTAATAAGGAAAATGGATGTTTTATATTCCTAATTGAATTCATCAACATATTAAGAGAAAAGGCTGAAAAGAATAATCCTTTTTGGACAAACACATATGACGTATAAAGTAATGGTTTAAAATACCGATACCGGTCATCATCTCGGTGGATGACCGGTACCGGTACGTACCGATACCGTACCGTACCGACACACGGTACGGTCCGGTACAAAAATTGCATACCGAGCTTTTTTTTTTTTTTTTTTGATTTTACTGCTAAAAATAACTCTCGTGTGCTAAATAGCTCGTACCGCCCGGTATTTGCTAAATACCGGGCGGTATTTATCGGTATTTATCGGTAATACCGGGCGGTATTTATCGGTATTTATCGGTATTTATCGGTAATACCGATATTTTTAAAGTATTGATATTTTGCTACAGTGCAAAATATCATACCGGGCGGTATATCCCGGTATGATAGCAAATACCGCCCGGTATTTCATAAATACCGGACATACCGGGCGGTATTTACCGAGATGCCCGGTATTTACCCATACCGGGCATCTCGTATACCGGTTTTTTCAAAAACCGGTAAATACCGAGCTTACCGCCCGGTATACCGCGAGATTTGAAACCATATTATGACCTATTAACATAGTAAGGAGCAAAGAATATGGATCTCACTTTTGAGTTTGAATCTCACCTTCACACAACTGAAGAATCAATTGAATCCTTATTCTTTTTTCATTCGAAGAAACAAACTTAGATGGCTTATGATAAAATCACTTCTGCAAAATTTACATTTCCAGGAAGCCTGCTCAGTTGTGAAGAATAAAGTATTATTATGATTGTACCATTTTATGTATTGCACATATATGCAATGCCAGAGAGGAAACAGTCTCCACAGTGTCCCTTCAATATTTACTTTATCAAATTAATTTGATGTCCAATTATTTTATCTAAAAAGAATAACAAGGACCAAATATATGTTGTCCATGGAATGCATGGCCAAGATATGTAGCACAGAATACCAAGGAACAACTTAAACTACATAATTTATATTGTTGAAGACTGCATTCTTAAATGATTTTTTGGGCATAGTGTCTATATCTTGAAAGGGCATCTAACACATTAACTGGTATGGGATAAATTCCTAATACTCTTATAGCATGTGAACATATATTCTTGTAGACATTTTTGAGACTCAGCTTGTCGACTTTATTTTACATCATTGAGTTGTTTCTATCCCATATCAAGTCAATCCTGAATGCCAAAATTTAAAAGTCAAATTTTACATTGACCAATGTACCTTTACGGGGATGATGCCCTAAGTTTCAGCAGAATCATGCCAAATTATGTATAATTTTACATCATAGATAACAGAACTTACTTGAAAGTATAAAGAGTGTTATCTTCTTTTATAAAAAGTTAGCACTTACAAGCAGGAGGTTCACTTCAATTTCATCAAATACACAAGGAAATAGACACTATCAAGTATCAAATAATGAATATATCTGTAAATGGTTTCAGTACTTTATTTTTTGTCATAAAGCAGTTCTTTTAAAACTTTTTATTAAAGATGATTTTAAAGATGTATCATACGTCGCATTCTGATGATGGAAATTTGGGACAGTATGGTAGCATGTTTTATGGACTATCATATTACACTTTAAACTTTCTAATCTTGTATAACACCTATTTCATGTGAAGGCTAATAAACTTCATATGGTCATATGACTTTTTGGTCTTTGCTCTAGTAAATAACATTAATTTTATACATATTACAGTTTTAATTAGTGATCCACTTCGACCACATGCTTGTTGCAGAAAATGCTCTCTAATAATACGACCAGCTGGTCTACATTCATGCCATTAGCTGGTATTAAATGGTGTAGCAAATGAGATAAGAAGTTCAAAGGGCACGATAAATGCTGCATTAGTTTGTTTGAAAACACAACTCACATGATAAGATGAAGCATGAGCTTAAAGTAAATTTGTATGTGAATAAAACACAAATAAAAGGAATTATTCATATAGCCCAAGAAATTGTCACTTATGGTACAAACTACAAACAAAGCCCATTAACTTAAAGCCAAAAATCAGTTAACTTTTTGGTGGTGCTACTCTTCATTGCCTATGGAGATGTATAAGTACATTATATGGTACCTTTTCTAGCAATATAGGGTTCAGTGTATTCCCAATAATCCAGAGTATACGTGAAATAATTTGATCAGGTAGCAAAGCTTCAGCCCAGGAAACAAATCTGCTGCTTTGGAGACTCACATTCAACAGCCTGAAATGGACTATGAAGTGTTTACCACTTTTGAACATATTTTAGGTCTAGAACTAACTAATAACTATAGCCACTGTTCAAGTACAAAAGTTATACATAAGAAAGTAAAGCAGACAGAACACTTGAGGTTTTATAGTAATCAGGTGATCAGGAATGCAATACAAGTAAATTATGGTTGAGCAAATAAGCATATGCTGGAAAATAAGCATAATCACAAATGTCTAATTAGGTGATATCTGAAAGTTCATTCTTTCATAAAGATGCAGAATTTATGAAGAGTATATATATCATGGTTTAAACTTCAAAATACCGTACCGTACCGCCCGGTACGGCCCATATTTACCGGTTTTTTGAAAAACCAGTATACGAGATACCCGGTATTGGGCGATACCGGGTATCTCAGTTAACCTATCAAATACCGCCCATACCGGGCGGTATTTGATGTCATACCAGGCGATACCACCCGGTATGACGCAACGGCTCTTAAAAAGAGTCGTTGCTACACCGCTCGGTATGACGCAACGGTTCTTAAAAAGAGTCGTTGCTACAGTAGCCGACAGACCCCCCTAAACACCTTATTTCACCCTGTCACTCCCCTCTCATCTCCCAAATTCTCAAATCTCTCTCAATCTTTCTCACACACTCTCTTTAAACTCTACTTTCTCAATTTCCACGCCGAAACTCTGCCGAAATGGCGCCGAAATCTCAAGCCGACCCCGCATGGCAGCACGGTGGTGTTCGGTTGGAGAAGCCTAATCACTGGCAATGCATCCATTGTAATCTGATTTGTCGTGGTGGAGGCGTCACTCGATTGAAGGCACACTTGGCCGGAACATCCGACGACATCGTCAAATGCACCAAAGCACCGCCAGAAGTCCGAAAAATGTTCAAAGAGATGCTCACCAACAAGGAGCAGTGTCTTAAGAATGCAGCTCAACAAGCCAAGTTCGACTGACGAGCTACCCAAGGAGTCGGTGGTGGCCGTTACGAGGCTTGGGGTGGCGGTGACGACGAGAATCCGGAACTTGAAGCCGGCATCCGAGCTTCATTAAAGCACACTGCATTCGAACGAGATTGGATGTACTATCCCAGATCTCATTTTGAGTATGGCGGCAGCAGTGGCAACGGTGGCACAAGTAGCGTTGGCTCGACTTCGGCTGTCAGATCAATGGACTGAAGTGGTTCAATTCCCTCCGGTCCTCATATTAGCCGGAGTTCTAGCATGAGGGTACCTCAAAGCAGAGGAGGCATTCGGGGATTCTTCACAAACCTCGAAGCAAGTGGTAAGAAAACTAATGTTGATGTTTCTGATCTTGATCACAGGGCATTTCCTCCTCTATCAGCAAAGCAACTGCGCATAAACGATGCTTGGAGCAAGACGAAGAAGTGGGAGTTGGGGTCCTTGGGGAGAGCCATCTCCAAATGGTTCCACTTCAGCCAGATTCCCGCAAATGTAGCCAACCCATACTACCGAACCATAGTGTCTACCATCCAAAAGGTAGGCCCAGGTATTGCCCCTCCAACTCCCTATGAAATTTCAGGTCCTTACCTAGAAGCGGAGGTCGATGAAATAAAAACATATATCGACGGAATCAAGCGACAATGAGGGAACTACGGATGCAGTTTGATGTGCGATAGTTGGACCGGGCCAAGCCGAATGAGCATCATCAACTTTCTCATTTATTGCAACAGGAGGGTCGTTTATCACAAGTCGGTGAACTCATCCGATGAAATCCATGACGCTTACTACATCTCGAAGCTGATGACGGAGGTGATCGAGGAGATTAGACCCCAGAACGTTGTTCAAGTTGTAACCGACAACGGAGCCAATTTCAAAAGGGCATGTGAGATAATTAAACAGGATCACATATGTTGGACTCCATGTGCAGCCCATTGTGTAGACCTAATGATGAAAGATATCGGTGATATGCCGATTGTGAAGTCGACGGTAAAGAAGGCGCAACAAATTACGCACTTCATCTACCACCACACATGGGTACATGCCCTAATAAAAAAATTTACACAAAGTAATTTATTAATTTTTAAATAATTTATAGTATTTATTTATTAATTAGTTTATCAGAAATAGTTACTAATGATAATTCCATATTTTAGGTGAAATTCTTTGACCGGGAGCGACTCGTTTTGCAACCAACTTCATCGCATTAAGATCGCTCCAACAAAAAAAGGCGGCCCTTAAAACAATGTTTACAAGTGAGGACCGGTCTTCATCAAGATATGTAGAAAAAAACGGATGGAAAACAAACAAAGAAGAACACCCTCAACACGCGCTTCCGGGATTGCATCGCAAAAATAATCGTCGTCGTAGAACCTTTGTACAAGGTTCTACAACAGGTGGATATGGAAAAGACGCCTCAAATGGGCCATATCTACCACTACATCCACCAAGCACTCGAAGAAATCAAGAGGGTTATGATTTCTCTTGCCAAATATGAGCCCTTCATATAAATTATCTCCCAGAGATGGGATAATCAAATGGGTCGTGACATACACATTGCAGGTATTTTTTATTTAATATTCGGAAATTATTTAAATTTAATTCATTATGCTTAATTACTTTTTCATTATGCTTAATTTTTTATAGGGTATTATTTAAATCCCGCATACCAATATAAATATGATTTTGGAACGATCGATAGTTTGTTATATCCCCTCCGCAAGGTCATACAGCGAATGTCGACATCCCACCGAGAAGCGGCACAAGCTCTCAAATCTCAATGAATCAAAATGGTTCTGAGATGCAACTGGCAATTTCGGAGATTCATTTGCAATCTCCATCTGAGATAGTATGGATCCAAGTAGATAGAATTTTTTGTCCACTGATTTTATTTAAGATAAAATCATGTTACTAATATTAATTTTAAATTTGTTGCAGTCGAATAGTGGTTGCAATTTGGAACCGAAGTTCCAACTCTTCGGAAGATTGCAACACGCATCCTCTCGCAAACCACATCATCAAGTGGATGCGAGAGGAATTGGTCGACCTTCGCCTTGATTCATACGAAGCTGCGCAACCGTCTTTCGTACGCCCGATTAGAGAAGCCCGTATATGTTCATTACAACATGCGACTTCGAATGCGGACGTTACAGAACGAAGATAAAGATATTCCACATGTAGATCCGTTCGATGTCGAGTTCATCCAAGGCAATGCGGACCCGATAATTGATTGATGGAGTGCAATGGAGACCGGCTCGCCTCTTCTTGATGAACTAGGAGAACCACCTCGGCCTTCACCAATTATATCTGATGTTGTTGAGTCTGAGAGCCAACCAGAAGACACGGATAACCAAGCTCTTGAGAGGGACATGACCCTTGCTCCCTTGGACTTTGACCGAGTTCAATAAGTAAGACGACGATCCACGTCTGACTCTCCATCTTCACAATCAAAGGGAAAGAAGAAGGCAGCACCTTCACCTTCAAAGGCAAAAGGCAAAGGCAAATGGAAACGACCAATTGATCTTTTGGACGCAATTGTAGAAGCAGATGAGGACAAAGAAGACGAGCCCTCGGTTCATAGCAGTAGCAGCACAAAAAACGGAGGAGATGATGATGATGATGATGATGGAGCTGGGGGAGAAGACACCGTTGTGCCATCAACATCGGCACCTGTCAATCTGTGGACGAATGAGCAATACTTCGACCACACCACCCAAGATGAGTATACGATGCTAGAACCGGAGGAACAACTCGGGTGTACGAGAAGAGAGGTCGGCGTCGAGGAGGTGGACTGACAGCTTTGCATGATTACCATCACGATATGATGAGTAGCTTGTAAGAGGTTTCTGAATCAACCTACTCTGTATCAAGTACCTACTCAACTGATGATACAGGGACTAATTCTTGGACTGCCAACCAAGGAACACTGATGGGTATGTGGTATAATGGATACCAAAGCATGATAGCATGGGATCATATCCAGATATGGGCATTGGAGACTTACGGTGTCGACCTTAGTCATGTATGTCCCAAGATATGTACGAGTACGACGGACGTCATTCGTCCACATTTTAAACATTGTATTCATGTACTTGACATTTGAATCTTAAATTTAAGTATTTCTTGATCAATTATGTGTTACTGGAGTTATTTTTAACAGCAAAAACAAAAACAAAAACAAAAACAAAAAAATTTTCTGATCGGTATGCCTTTTTCGTACCGGCCCGTACCGTGTGTCGATACGATATGGTACCTGTACATACCGGTGCCGATATTTTAAACCATGGTGTATATTAACCTATATCTCAAAGTCTATGATATACCATCCAATATAAGCCCACAATTTCCATTGCATGTATGCTACTAAGGTAATACCTGAATGTTTCGGAAAGGCACGTAGAATCATCTTGAAACAACTGGTCCACAATTGTTTCAATCAAACCATTTGTAGAAACTATGGCAGTGCTTAGACTTTCATGGCAGGCTAAATTCCCAATGATTCCCACGCAAATTTCCTGCACAAAATTATAAAATGTTTGGTGCTTACAGAGTACTCATATCCCAAATTTATGGCATATTTCTTTTTTTTAAATGATAAACATTTATAAGGTAAAGGAAAACTGACAATACTTATCCCATTGTTAATTCCACCTTCTACCATACTTCCTAGGAGAACATCAGAGATTTGCACACAACATAAGCTTAAACTTGCCAACACGTTTAAATACTTCAGGCATGTGCCTCTGCCTCAACTTGGAATAGAATTATATAGTATCTTTAAATTGTTTAACTACATTGACAGTCATTCACAATATTTTGTCAAGTACATATTCTTAAAAGCCTCTCTTTTAGAAGGAAGAGTTTCCTACATGAAGAACATACCAACTGGTTGCTCTTTATCTGCCACGAAAAAATTAAATTCTAGTGAGAGAAAAATGTTCAGTTTTTGGCCTGGGCTAACTGTGGAAAAAATAAAATAATAAAAATAATAAATCAAAGTGACAGTTTGTTGGGAACCAGCCATTGCTAGATATTCGACCTGCTTCTATAGCAGTCGTAAGCAACCCGCAGACGTCCAGTATCAGAACACGGACGGATGGCACTCTTGTCGTTCAGTTTGCGGATTATGCTGTGCAACCATCTACTACTATAGATGATGATGATCTCCAAGAAGAGTTCGCTGCCATGCTCTATGACCAAGAGGCACCTGATTGGAGCAGCGAGTATGAAGATGACGACCCTGACGACTTCTACCACTTCATGTTAAATTTTGCACCAGATTCTTCACCTTGGCGATTAGGTCTCTATCTGATTCTTTGATTCTTTTGTCTCCGTGGGGTCCCGTTTTGGAGTAGAGGGGCCCCAATAGAGTTCCCATGTTGGGAATGTAGCTCCGCGCATAATTCAGAATTCCTAACCAAGTTCTCAATCCTGTCTTTGTTTTCAGATTCTCTTCATCAAAGGAAACGATTTTTTTAATAATGTGTGGTTGAAGCCGGATCTTACTTCTTCCAATGACGGCTCCCAGAAAATCGATCTCCTAGTAGTAACTTCTACCAGTACAACAACAACGGAGAACAACTGGCAGAAAACAGAAAACAACTGGAGAACGAACGTAACTCTTCCTGAGAACATGAACAACTGCGTCCACCGCTGGGAGGACAATTCTCCAGAAATCACAACAGGTTGTGAACGCTGCACATGTTGCAAAGAGTTCACTAACCCAAATATGAGAGCGCACTGTAGAAGCTGCCTACTATCTTCATTTTTGTTGGTGACAGAACGAGTCCCCACTTTTTACAGATTTCTATCATCTTCCTTAGATGCCTTGCATGATGCTCTTCCGTCTCAGAAAAGACTAATATATCGTCGAAATATACCGCTATGAATTCCTCAGTGCCTTCGAAACACCGATCCATCTTTCTTTGAAAAATAGAGGGGGCATTTTTAAGTCCGAATGGCATTACCAGCCATTCATAGAGTCCTCCAGGTACGGTGAAGGCCGTCCAAGGAATTGAATCTGGATCCATCGCCACTTGATGGAATCCACTCTTTAAATCAAACTTTGAAAAAATCTTGCTGTTACCTATTCTTTTTAGAATAGTATTGATGCCAGGCAAGCTGTATTGATCTTTATACTCCGATGAACGGATCCTAGTCACAGAAGGTTCACAACTCGAACTCCCATTCATTACTGATCAAAGTTATTCTGTGCTAGTACAGGAAGGATTACAACACCTTCACATAGGTATGATCATGGTCCGATTGCATACCCTACATCGTCGCTGTTACTACCTGGTATCAGAGCTTATTTTCCAAAGGTACATGCTTTCAGTTTTAATTCCCAAACTCTGTTTGTGTTTTAGAGCTTAGTACTTATACTTTAAGGCTAGACGGAGCTAAGGTAGGCGATAAAGGGGATAACAGTAAAAATCTTGCTGTTACCTATTCTTTACCCTCCATCGCCGGCAATGATAACAGACAGCCGACGATAGATGACCAGATACGCAGCTATCGTCTCAGCAACCGCTTGAGACACGAAGTACAAAGAAGAGTTACCCCCAACAACAGGCGATCTGGCTTCCGGCGAAGCCTTGAAACAAAGTTTGGGAATTAAAACTGAAAGCATGTACCTTTGGAAAATAAGCTCTGATACCAGGTAGTAACAGCGACGATGTTGAAAGCGATAATGGATCAAATCCGTCGTCGTTCTCGGGTCATAAAAGACGCAGGAACAAACATCACAAGTGGAAGGACGTGGAAAATGGTTTCTGAAAGCTTAGGATTTATTACACACTCATACAAACTCGTACTATTGAAAGCTTAAACTCTCAGCGAGAACAACTAGAGAAGTAGAGGATTTCTGGTGTTGCCAGTCTGCCTCTGCAACTCTCCATTCATGGTCTTATATAGACCGAAGGTTGCTTCACAAGCAAGCAAAATAATTGAGTGGGTCCAGTCCACTCAGAATTAGTACATTGCTTTAATAATACACACTACTTTACAGCTAGATGATAATGACTTGCTGTCCTTCGAGCTTATCTCCAGGGAATCTTATCTCGTTTCTGTCTCCATCAGTCTTTACTTTTCGGTAAAGGTCTCGTTTCTGTCTCCATCGAAAACTAAAGGAAGCCGTAAAGGGAGAACCAGTAAACAAGACGGAATCAGCATTCACAACTGGTGAATCCTCGTCCGTAACGCAAATTCCCAGAGAACCGATCATGGGACCGGCTATGTATCCACCAAGTAGCAATATGACAAGACCTTTCTACCATGGGGATTCTAGCATGATGAATGCAAAGATCAATAACCTCAGAGGAGGATATGCAAAGTCCTACAATGAAAGATACACCTTACCATCAGCCCAAACAAATACTGGGGCTATCTTGGTTCTCCCTGAAAACGTAGGACAGTTTAGCGACGTTATCTCCAGATGGGAGTCTATAACGTTAAATTTGGTAAATGAAAGGACATGGACAGATAACAAGGCGAAGATCTGTTTCATAGAAAATCTACTAGGTGAAAATGAAAAGAAAATGTAGATCCAGTGGAGGATGGCGTACCCAGCTGAATACGATGAATTAACCAATATAGCTGACGACCCTCAGAACGTCCTTTCTCAGGTAAGAAGAATGATCTTACTAGAAGATCCAACTACTGGCTCAACCGATGAACAAAATCGAGCCTATGAAGACTTGGAGAGATTGACCTGCACAAATATCAAGGATCTCTTCGATTACTTGAATGACTACAGAGTGCTAGCTTCAAAATCAGGCAGAATGTACATCTCTACGGAATTATCTGAAAAGATTTTTAGAAAGATGCCACCAATAATAGGCAAAGAATTGGAGGCGGCCTTTAAGCTAAAGCACCCAGGTAACACAATTGGGGTAATACCCCGTATTCACTTTACCTACCAGTATCTGGAAGACCAGTGCAAACGTGCTGCATTCCAGAGGAGTTTGAAAGACTTATCAATTTGTAGCAAGATCCCAATACCAGGATACTACAACAAGAGCAAGAAGTTTAGCTTAAGAAAAGCTAAAAACTATAAGGGTAAGCCGCATGACACCCATGTCAGAATCTTCAAGAGAAAACACTCGGATAGGATGAAGAAATGCAAATGCTTTATCTGCGGCGAAGAAGGTCATTACGCTCGCGATTGTAGGAAGAAACAAGGAAACATTGCCCGAGCAGCAATTATTGAGAACCTGGAATTACCAGAGGATTGGGATGTCCTTTCGGTAGATCTCAATGAACCAGACAGCGACGCAATATGCTCATTTTCTGAAGGGGAAAGCGGAACAGCACATACTTTGTCCCTAGATAAAGCCGATCTACCAAATGAATCAGCCTTCGTAGTACTGATCAATGAAGAACCTGAAGAGGAAGTAATCCTAGTAGTAACTTCTACCAGTACAACAACAACGGAGAACAACTGGCAGAAAACAGAAAACAACTGGAGAACGAACGTAACTCTTCCTGAGAACATGAACAACTGCGTCCACCGCTGGGAGGACAATTCTCCAGAAATCACAACAGGTTGTGAACGCTGCACATGTTGCAAAGAGTTCACTAACCCAAATATGAGAGCGCACTGTAGAAGCTGCCTACTTACGGTATGTCCCATGTGCTCCCGCTTTAATATCGGCAGAAAGCTTACGATAATCAAGTCAAATTTTCCACCGTATCAAGACAAAGATATTCTGATTAAAGAGCTACTGGAATATACCAAATACTTGATTGCTGAAAATGAATACTTCAAGAATGAGAACAAGCAGCTCAAGGAAGAAATTGAAAGACTGAAGAGTCAAGGAGACATTGAAGATTTGAAGGAAGAATTTAACAATTTGAGTCTAGAGGAAGAGATAAGGCAGAAGAAAGGAAAGTTTCCAGAAACTGAGGAAGCGCCCAAAGAATGGAAGACTCAAAAGAAAGTAGTTTTTCAAGAATCTGAGTCCATGAATAAACTATCTGCATCTGCGCAGATATCCGACCTCCCTCAAGAATTTGCATCAATAGCTGACAAAGTGGATCAGCCAAAGGGAAAAAGAGTTCTGAACCGATTATACAATATGACGATTATTATGGAAATTCCTCAAGTAAAATCGTTCAGAGTTCAGGCCATCTTAGACACTGGCGCCACAGTCTGTTGCATAGACCAGGAATCTATACCAGAAGAAGCTTTAGAGCCGAGCGCATACCCTATATTGATTAATGGGGTAAATTCACAACAGATGGCAAGCAAGAAGTTGAAGAATGGTTATATGTCAATAGAAGAGAATCGATTCTCTATTCCTTTCACTTACGCCTTTCCCATGAGTAAGAAGGACGGCATCCAGATGCTCGTTGGATGCAACTTCATCAGAGCAATGAAAGGTGGCGTAAGAATCGAAGAACAGTCCATTACCTTCTATAAGAAGGTAACTACCATCATGACTAGAACTGACGCTGAAGTATCTGCGGTCGCCTCAATGGAGGAATTCAACCTAACGGAAGAAGAATACTTGGACGTATTAAGTACAACTGCATATGAGGACTTTAAGGAGTCCGAGAGGTTTCAAAGAAGATTCAAGCCACTACTGCAGCAGTTGAAAGATCAAGGTTATATTGGGGATAACCCTATTGCTCACTGGAGCAAAAATCAAGTCACGTGCAAAATCGATATTATCAATCCTGACTTAACCATTCAGGATAAGCCATTAAAGCACGTAACCCCAGCAATGAAGGACCAGTTCAGCAAACACATCCAGAGTCTGCTACGAATAGGAGCCATCAGACCCAGCTCGAGCAGACATAGGACTATGGCAATGATAGTCCATTCCGGTACGAGCATTGATCCAATAACATCAAAAGAAGTCAAAGGGAAGGAGAGGTTAGTATTCAACTACAGAACCCTTAATGACAATACGTATAAAGATTAATATACCAGAACGGGATGCTGATACTCTGCGTAAAGGAAAATATCCCGCAGAGCATGATGATTAAAGACCAAAGCACCTCGGGGGAAGCGGAGACCCCCTTAAACAAATATCCGCAGATATCTTAAGCTAACCCTAATGTTTGTTTCCTTTTGTTGTTTTTAGATGATTTTTGATGATTTGAAGAGCTTAGCTGACACCACCCGAGGAACATATGCAACGGCCAGAAGAGCAATAGGCACTGCTCAGCATTGGGCGGTCCTCGGAGGAGCATCCAATCTTAATGAACCCGGACGAACAAGTAGTCTCATGAAGATGGAAAGGCTCACAGGAAAAATCATGTTCAGGGAACCTCAATCAATGGACCAGCAAGACAAATGGGCACACAAGGCATTTCAACTCCACAGTGCTCAAACTCAAAGAACAATATCAGAGTTGGAACAATTATTGGCAATGGCTTATCTACAGAAAACCCGGTTAGAACAAGCTGCGCCAACTGATACCTATGCCTCAGAC
The DNA here is from genome assembly GCA_034359265.1 of Canna indica. Taxonomy (NCBI): domain Eukaryota; kingdom Viridiplantae; phylum Streptophyta; class Magnoliopsida; order Zingiberales; family Cannaceae; genus Canna; species Canna indica. The sequence goes on from CP136890.1 coordinate 72,452,210, forward strand.
GCACTTCAGCCGATAATTCACCATATCAAGAACCTTGAGTTATGTCACAAGATGATTAGCGGCAGCAAAAACAGTAACTCCTATTGCCATATTCGCTTTACCGAAAAGTAAAGACTGATGGAGACAGAAACGAGATAAGATTCCCTGGAGATAAGCTCGAAGGACAGCAAGTCACTATCATCTAGCTGTAAAGTAGTGTGTATTATTAAAGCAATGTACTAATTCTGAGTGGACGGTGACGGACATGAAGTGGTAGAAGACGTCAGGGTCGTCATCTTCATACTCGCTGCTCCAATCAGGTGCCTCTTGGTCATAGAGCATGGCAGCGAACTCTTCTTGGAGATCATCATCATCTAGTCACCAAATATTCACAGGGGAAAGGAAACCCCTTCAACAAAATCCTCTTATCTTCATTTGCTTAACTTTGTTTATTTTACAGATGATTATCGACAGACTGAAACAATTAGCAGACATGTGCAGAAGGACATATGCCACCACGAAACGTGCAATCATGAAAGCACTTATATAGACAAGGGGAGAAGTCTCTCGAAGAGGCTCAATAAGTGAGTGCGGGTACACATGGGGCCCCATCGTCCACTCACTTAATGGCTTTCTACAGTGGAGATTCTCCTTTACAGAAAATTACAAACTACTACTTGACTAATGGTACTATACATGACTGGATGCCAGCTCTAAAGGTAAGCTAGCCAGCATAAAAGGTAGTGCATTATTGGTGCCATCACGATCGGTGGAGTATTATTGAGGTGGGTCATAGTCCTTTTGTCGGCCATACAGCTTTGTGCGTAGTAGTATATGGTTGCACAGCATAATCCGCAAACTGAACGGCAAGAGTGCCATCCGTCCGTGTTCTGATACTGGACGTCTGCGGGTTGCTTACGACTGCTATAGAAGCAGGTCGAATAATCCATTGTTGCCCTTGCAGGGTCTCTGTGGATCTGATTTGTCCTGGGATTGCTCGAATCCCACGGCTTGCAAGGTGATCCGCTACATGTTGCACGTTGTAGCGAAAGTTAGTGTGGCTGGTATTGGAGAGTCTTCCCAATAAAGATCTAGATAGCAAAAGGTTGCTTTCTCCTCCTTGCCATGCATCATAGCCATGTGTCTGTAGCACGAGCTGGATGTGTTCACGGAAGTCATGGATGCTTATTGTTATATCTGGAGCCGCGTAGGCCAATTGTGTCCCAGACGTGAGGTCGACTTCCATAGAGCTAATGACCGAACGGTCATCAGACCATCTAGTATCCCTAAGAAGTATCAAGGCGTTGACACCAGCACTGCGTCGGTGTAGGGTATGCAATCGGACCATGATCATACCTATGTGAAGGTGTTGTAATCCTTCCTGTACTAGCACAGAATAACTTTGATCAGTACAACCATCTACTACTATAGATGATGATGATCTCCAAGAAGAGTTCGCTGCCATGCTCTATGACCAAGAGGCACCTGATTGGAGCAGCGAGTATGAAAATGACGACCCTGACGACTTCTACCACTTCATGTCACAGCGACGATGTTGAAAGCGATAATGGATCAAACGATGTTGAAAGCGATAATGGATCAAATCCGTCGTCGTTCTCGGGTCATAAAAGACGCAGGAACAAACATCACAAGTGGAAGGGCGTGGAAAATGGTTTCTGAAAGCTTAGGATTTATTACACACTCATACAAACTCGTACTATTGAAAGCTTAAACTCTCAGCTAGAACAACTAGAGAAGTAGAGGATTTCTGGTGTTGCCAGTCTGCCTCTGCAACTCTCCATTCATGGTCTTATATAGACCGAAGGTTGCTTCACAAGCAAGCAAAATAATTGAGTGGGTCCAGTCCACTCAGAATTAGTACATTGCTTTAATAATACACACTACTTTACAGCTAGATGATAGTGACTTGCTGTCCTTCGAGCTTATCTCCAGGGAATCTTATCTCGTTTCTGTCTCCATCAGTCTTTACTTTTCGGTAAAGCGAATATGGCAATAGGAGTTACTGTTTTTGCTGCCGCTAATCATCTTGTGACATAACTCAAGGTTCTTGATATGGTGAATTATCGGCTGAAGTGCGTCTGAGGCATAGGTATCAGTTGGCGCAGCTTGTTCTAACCGGGCTTTCTGTAGATAAGCCATTGCCAATAATTGTTCCAACTTTGATATTGTTCTTTGAGTTTGAGCACTGTGGAGTTGAAATGCCTTGTGTGCCCATTTGTCTTGCTGGTCCATTGATTGAGGTTCCCTGAACATGATTTTTCCTGTGAGCCTTTCCATCTTCATGAGACTACTTGTTCGTCCGGGTTCATTAAGATTGGATGCTCCTCCGAGGACCGCCCAATGCTGAGCAGTGCCTATTGCTCTTCTGGCCGTTGCATATGTTCCTCGTGTGGTGTCAGCTAAGCTCTTCAAATCATCAAAAATCATCTAAAAACAACAAAAGGAAACAAACATTAGGGTTAGCTTAAGATATCTGCGGATATTTGTTTAAGGGGGTCTCCGCTTCCCCCGAGGTGCTTTGGTCTTTAATCATCATGCTCTGCGGGATATTTTCCTTTACGCAGAGTATCAGCATCCCGTTCTGGTACTCTTGCTTCTGTTCTGAGTGCATTCAGGAGCTCAGATTGTCTAGTATAAGTGCCAGGAAATTGTTTTTCCAATTCTTTGAAAAAGTCGTCTGTTTCTGTATAGAGTTTTCTCATGGCCTTTGAATACTGGTTTTCTTCTTCGATAACTCTCCTGACATAGTCGTCTGGATCATCAGGTACTTCATTCTTAGAAGAGCATTCAGGCTGCTCTTTCTGGTTCATGATTTCCACGAATTCTCTGTCTCGGTGGTCAAAATAATTTCCATCCGAGGAAAAATACTGGTCATATCTGGCTACTCTGAGGATAACATCGTCACCCTCATCTAGTTCATTCCAATATGGGATATCTGCCCATTTTGGCAAATAAGGCTCAGGTGGCTCATATTCATACCTGTATGTGAGCCCTCCTTCCATAACGGCTTCTATGGCCGTGTCGTTGTCGTCGATTATCTCCTGGATTTCATCATCCCAGGAGTAGAGTGCGTTGGCTGATTCTTCTGGTAGCAGGAGGTCGCTAATTGAATTGATAGTCGTACTTAATGCTTCAACAACTGTCATGGGTGCATCTTGAGTTTCTCTTATTGCTGCCTCAAGATCTTTGATGTATTCCATCATGTATGCTGGGATTTCTTCCAGAACAACGAGCTTTGTGGTGAGTCGGGATAAGGCATCTGCTAGGACGTTGAGTTTGCCTTCTATATGTTCAAAGTGTATTTGAATTCCAGTACCTGTTATAAAATCCACAAAATTGAGCCATCTTACTCGTGATGGCTTGTTCTGGTTTGACTTGTTATGGAAACTAATTATGGCTTGACAGTCCGTTCTGAGCGTCAGTTCCTTCTTATCCAGATAATGTATCTTTAGTGCATTTAAGGTTTCCATGCATGCATGGATCTCTGCGTCAATTGTAGCTTTGACGACTGGGAACTTACCGCTTGCATACGCGCAGATGCGCTCCGACTGTCTTTTGTCATGCCTTTTGGGTTTCCATTTGCATATCCCACCCCATCCTTCCATACAGCCGTCCGTCTCAAGGACTATATATGCATCAAGGGGGGTAACTCTAGGTCTGGTAAATTTTGCACCAGATTCTTCACCTTGGCGATTAGGTCTCTATCTGATTCTTTGATTCTTTTGTTTCCGTGGGGTCCCGTTTTGGAGTAGAGGGGCCCCAATAGAGTTCCCATGTTGGGAATGTAGCTCCGCGCATAATTCAGAATTCCTAACCAAGTTCTCAATCCTGTCTTTGTTTTCAGATTCGCTTCATCAAATGAAACGATTTTTTTAATAATGTGTGGTTGAAGCCGGATCTTACTTCTGCCAATGACGGCTCCCAGAAAATCGATCTCCCCTGTTGCTATCTTCATTTTTGTTGGTGACAGAATGAGTCCCCACTTTTTGCAGATTTCTATCATCTTCCTTAGATGCCTTGCATGATCCTCTTCCGTCTCAGAAAAGACTAATATATCGTCGATATATACCGCTATGAATTCCTCAGTGCCTTCGAAACACCGATCCATCTTTCTTTGAAAAATAGAGGGGGCATTTTTAAGTCCGAATGGCATTACCAGCCATTCATAGAGTCCTCCAGGTACGGTGAAGGCCGTCCAAGGAATTGAATCTGGATCCATCGCCACTTGATGGAATCCACTCTTTAAATCAAACTTTGTAAAAATCTTGCTGTTACCTATTCTTTTTAGAATAGTATTGATGCCAGGCAAGCTGTATTGATCTTTATACGTATTGTCATTAAGGGTTCTGTAGTTGAATACTAACCTCTCTTTCCCTTTGACTTCTTTTGATGTTATTGGATCAATGCTCGTACCGGAATGGACTATCATTGCCATAGTCCTATGTCTGCTCGAGCTGGGTCTGATGACTCCTATTTGTAGCAGACTCTGGATGTGCTTGCTGAACTGGTCCTTCATTGCTGGGGTTACGTGCTTTAATGGCTTATCCTGAATGGTTAAGGCAGGATTGATAATATCGATTTTGCACGTGACTTGATTTTTGCTCCAGTGAGCAATAGGGTTATCCCCAATATAACCTTGATCTTTCAACTGCTGCAGTAGTGGCTTGAATCTTCTTTGAAACCTCTCGGACTCCTTAAAGTCCTCATATGCAGTTGTACTTAATACGTCCAAGTATTCTTCTTCCGTTAGGTTGAATTCCTCCATTGAGGCGACCGCAGATACTTCAGCGTCAGTTCTAGTCATGATGGTAGTTACCTTCTTATAGAAGGTAATGGACTGTTCTTCGATTCTTACGCCACCTTTCATTGCTCTGATGAAGTTGCATCCAACGAGCATCTGGATGCCGTCCTTCTTACTCATGGGAAAGGCGTAAGTGAAAGGAATAGAGAATCGATTCTCTTCTATTGACATATAACCATTCTTCAACTTCTTGCTTGCCATCTGTTGTGAATTTACCCCATTAATCAATATAGGGTATGCGCTCGGCTCTAAAGCTTCTTCTGGTATAGATTCCTGGTCTATGCAACAGACTGTGGCGCCAGTGTCTAAGATGGCCTGAACTCTGAACGATTTTACTTGAGGAATTTCCATAATAATCGTCATATTGTATAATCGGTTCAGAACTCTTTTTCCCTTTGGCTGATCCACTTTGTCAGCTATTGATGCAAATTCTTGAGGGAGGTCGGATATCTGCGCAGATGCAGATAGTTTATTCATGGACTCAGATTCTTGAAAAACTACTTTCTTTTGAGTCTTCCATTCTTTGGGCGCTTCCTCAGTTTCTGGAAACTTTCCTTTCTTCTGCCTTATCTCTTCCTCTAGACTCAAATTGTTAAATTCTTCCTTCAAATCTTCAATGTCTCCTTGACTCTTCAGTCTTTCAATTTCTTCCTTGAGCTGCTTGTTCTCATTCTTGAAGTATTCATTTTCAGCAATCAAGTATTTGGTATATTCCAGTAGCTCTTTAATCAGAATATCTTTGTCTTGATACGGTGGAAAATTTGACTTGATTATCGTAAGCTTTCTGCCGATATTAAAGCGGGAGCACATGGGACATACCGTAAGTAGGCAGCTTCTACAGTGCGCTCTCATATTTGGGTTAGTGAACTCTTTGCAACATGTGCAGCGTTCACAACCTGTTGTGATTTCTGGAGAATTGTCCTCCCAGCGGTGGACGCAGTTGTTCATGTTCTCAGGAAGAGTTACGTTCGTTCTCCAGTTGTTTTCTGTTTTCTGCCAGTTGTTCTCCGTTGTTGTTGTACTGGTAGAAGTTACTACTAGGATTACTTCCTCTTCAGGTTCTTCATTGATCAGTACTACGAAGGCTGATTCATATGGTAGATCGACTTTATCTAGGGACAAAGTATGTGCTGTTCCGCTTTCCCCTTCAGAAAATGAGCATATTGCGTCGCTGTCTGGTTCATTGAGATCTACCGAAAGGACATCCCAATCCTCTGGTAATTCCAGGTTCTCAATAATTGCTGCTCGGGCAATGTTTCCTTGTTTCTTCCTACAATCGCGAGCGTAATGACCTTCTTCGCCGCAGATAAAGCATTTGCATTTCTTCATCCTATCCGAGTGTTTTCTCTTGAAGATTCTGACATGGGTGTCATGCGGCTTACCCTTATAGTTTTTAGCTTTTCTTAAGCTAAACTTCTTGCTCTTGTTGTAGTATCCTGGTATTGGGATCTTGCTACAAATTGATAAGTCTTTCAAACTCCTCTGGAATGCAGCACGTTTGCACTGGTCTTCCAGATACTGGTAGGTAAAGTGAATACGGGGTATTACCCCAATTGTGTTACCTGGGTGCTTCAGCTTAAAGGCTGCCTCCAATTCTTTGCCTATTATTGGTGGCATCTTTCTAAAAATCTTTTCAGATAATTCCGTAGAGATGTACATTCTGCCTGATTTTGAAGCTAGCACTCTGTAGTCATTCAAGTAATCGAAGAGATCCTTGATATTTGTGCAGGTCAATCTCTCCAAGTCTTCATAGGCTCGATTTTGTTCATCGGTTGAGCCAGTAGTTGGATCTTCTAGTAAGATCATTCTTCTTACCTGAGAAAGGACGTTCTGAGGGTCGTCAGCTATATTGGTTAATTCATCGTATTCAGCTGGGTACGCCATCCTCCACTGGATCCACATTTTCTTTTCATTTTCACCTAGTAGATTTTCTATGAAACAGATCTTCGCCTTGTTATCTGTCCATGTCCTTTCATTTACCAAATTTAACGTTATAGACTCCCATCTGGAGATAACGTCGCTAAACTGTCCTACGTTTTCAGGGAGAACCAAGATAGCCCCAGTATTTGTTTGGGCTGATGGTAAGGTGTATCTTTCATTGTAGGACTTTGCATATCCTCCTCTGAGGTTATTGATCTTTGCATTCATCATGCTAGAATCCCCATGGTAGAAAGGTCTTGTCATATTGCTACTTGGTGGATACATAGCCGGTCCCATGATCGGTTCTCTGTGAATTTGCGTTACGGACGAGGATTCACCAGTTGTGAATGTTGATTCCGTCTTGTTTACTGATTCTGCCTTTACGGCTTCCTTTAGTTTTCTGAAGACGGGATATTCAAGTTCCGCCGCATAAGCAACTTCTCCATTGGTTGCTATTAGATTTAACCGATTGAATTTAGTCTCAAAATCTTTTTCCTTGTCTTCATCATCTTCATCGTTAAAAATAGGTCGATCTGTCACCTCTTCCTCCTCCCCATCCGGTGAGATTAGGTCCCACCTAATCTTAGTTCGGCCCGAGGTGTCCTGATCAGTGGCACTATCGGAGGTATCCCAACGGGGGGGTTTGTCATAAATGTCATCATAAACTTCATCGGTGACGGACATGAAGTGGTAGAAGTCGTCAGGGTCGTCATCTTCATACTCGCTGCTCCAATCAGGTGCCTCTTGGTCATAGAGCATGGCAACGAACTCTTCTTGGAGATCATCATCATTTATAGTAGTAGATGGTTGCACAGCATAATCCGCAAACTGAACGGCAAGAGTGCCATCCGTCCGTGTTCTGATACTGGACGTCTGCGGGTTGCTTACGACTGCTATAGAAGCAGGTCGAATAATCCATTGTTGCCCTTGCAGGGTCTCTGTGGATCTGATTTGTCCTGGGATTGCTCGAATCCCACGGCTTGCAAGATGATCCGCTACATGTTGCACGTTGTAGCGAAAGTTAGTGTGGCTGGTATTGGAGAGTCTTCCCAATAAATATCTAGATAGCAAAAGGTTGCTTTCTCCTCCTTGCCATGCATCATAGCCATGTGTCTGTAGCACGGGCTGGATGTGTTCACGGAAGTCATGGATGCTTATTGTTATATCTGGAGCCGCGTAGGCCAATTGTGTCCCAGACGTGAGGTCGACTTCCATAGAGCTAATGACCGAACGGTCATCAGACCATCTAGTATCCCTAAGAAGTATCAAGGCGTTGACACCAGCACTGAGTCGGTGTAGGGTATGCAATCGGACCATGATCATACCTATGTGAAGGTGTTGTAATCCTTCCTGTACTAGCACAGAATAACTTTGATCAGTAATGAATGGGAGTTCGAGTTGTGAACCTTCTGTGACTAGGATCCGTTCATCGGAGTAGTGTTGGTACACCCGATGGTTTCTCTTGGCCCAGCCTGCTTGATAGAGAGTTTCCGCAGGTACTTGTTGGGCTCTCTGGTGCTGAGAGATGGTGAGTTCAGTGTTTGGGTCGATCTGTGATTCAAGGCTTCGCCGGAAGCCAGATCGCCTGTTGTTGGAGGTAACTCTTCTTTGTACTTCGTGTCTCAAGCGGTTGCTGAGACGATAGCTGCGTATCTGGTCATCTATCGTCGGCTGTCTGTTATCATTGCCGGCGATGGAGGGTCGTGGGGCAAGGACTTCGGTTCTTGTTGTGGTTCTGCTGGTGGAAGTCATTGCTTTGCTCTTTCTTTTTCTTGTTCAAAGATTACCCTGGGGTCCTTGAAAACGTAGAGTTTCCCGGGAGGCTTCAAGGTTCTCTTTTCTGATGAATCTCCGATCTTTAGCTTCTGCAGGTCCTTTGCTAAAGAATCAATAGAATCTGCAATAGATTGTGGACTGGCCTTTTCCTTGGCTAATTTAAGTTGTTTTACTTCAATGGCTAGTTCGTCCAACTGTTCTTTAATTTTGCAAGTAAGTTGGATGAGTGTATTTAATTGTTTAAATAAGAATTCAGATTGTTTGGAAGTTATTAACGCAGGCTTAATGAATCCCTCAGAAGGTGCACCAAGGGCCTCAGTAGCCTTAAGAGCGTCCTTATAAACTGAACTTGCCGCAGTCAAATTCCAATCACTCATATGGTGTTCATAAAACAAAATACTTAATACTTACAGGCTAATCTTTGCTAAGATTACGAATGTTTGGGAAATCTTCTCCTTAGTGGGTACTGTTATCCCCTTTATCGCCTACCTTAGCTCCGTCTAGCCTTAAAGTATAAGTACTAAGCTCTAAAACACGAACAAAGTTTGGGAATTAAAACTGAAAGCATGTACCTTTGGAAAATAAACTCTGATACCAGGTAGTAACAGCGACGATGTTGAAAGCGATAATGGATTTCAACTCCACAGTGCTCAAACTCAAAGAACAATATCAGAGTTGGAACAATTATTGGCAATGGCTTATCTACAGAAAGCCCGGTTAGAACAAGCTGCGCCAACTGATACCTATGCCTCAGACGCACTTCAGCCGATAATTCACCATATCAAGAACCTTGAGTTATGTCACAAGATGATTAGCGGCAGCAAAAACAGTAACTCCTATTGCCATATTCGCTTTACCGAAAAGTAAAGACTGATGGAGACAGAAACGAGACCTTTACCGAAAAGTAAAGACTGATGGAGACAGAGACGAGATAAGATTCCCTGGAGATAAGCTCGAAGGACAGCAAGTCACTATCATCTAGCTGTAAAGTAGTGTGTATTATTAAAGCAATGTACTAATTCTGAGTGGACTGGACCCACTCAATTATTTTGCTTGCTTGTGAAGCAACCTTCGGTCTATATAAGACCATGAATGGAGAGTTGCAGAGGCAGACTGGCAACACCAGAAATCCTCTACTTCTCTAGTTGTTCTAGCTGAGAGTTTAAGCTTTCAATACTAGATGGTCTGATGATCGTTCGGTCATTAGCTCTATGGAAGTCGACCTCACGTCTGGGACACAATTGGCCTACGCGGCTCCAGATATAACAATAAGCATCCATGACTTCCGTGAACACATCCAGCTCGTGCTACAGACACATGGCTATGATGCATGGCAAGGAGGAGAAAGCAACCTTTTGCTATCTAGATCTTTATTGGGAAGACTCTCCAATACCAGCCACACTAACTTTCGCTACAACGTGCAACATGTAGCGGATCATCTTGCAAGCCGTGGGATTCGAGCAATCCCAGGACAAATCAGATCCACAGAGACCCTGCAAGGGCAACAATGGATTATTCGACCTGCTTCTATAGCAGTCGTAAGCAACCCGCAGACGTCCAGTATCAGAACACGGACGGATGGCACTCTTGCCGTTCAGTTTGCGGATTATGCTGTGCAACCATCTACTACTATAGATGATGATGATCTCCAAGAAGAGTTCGCTGCCATGCTCTATGACCAAGAGGCACCTGATTGGAGCAGCGAGTATGAAGATGACGACCCTGACGACTTCTACCACTTCATGTCCGTCACCGATGAAGTTTATGATGACATTTATGACAAACCCCCCCGTTGGGATACCTCCGATAGTGCCACTGATCAGGACACCTCGGGCCGAACTAAGATTAGGTGGGACCTAATCTCACCGGATGGGGAGGAAGAGGTGACAGATCGACCTATTTTTAACGATGAAGATGATGAAGACGAGGAAGAAGACCAGAATTGAAAGTTTATAAGAGGTTTGAACATGGTAAATCGAATAAAAATTAGAAGAGAAGAAGAGTCAGGAATTCAAATGCCACTTGCTCATTTTCTTATTGCATTGTTTACCTTTTTACCCTTTTGTAAGTAGAGACAAATAATAAGTACTTTGAGGGGTCCAATAGTCATTTTCATTGTATAACTGACAAGGGTATATAAGATGAGGAAACAGCCATGTAACAGTTCAGTGCACAAACTCATTCGAATACCAATTTGATTTCTTTTTTCCTCTCCCTCTTTCTCCTTTGTTTGCTCTTCTTATTCCTGTTCTCCACCCAGCAGTCACCATAGGAAAGAAGGCTCGAGACCTTCTTCAGCTGGGTGCTGAGGAGGTGTTATGCTCAGAACTGGAATCAGTAAACACTGATTCTGGTTGTTCGAGACCTTGGACAAGGTCTCAGGCCAAGAACTCTGGCACAGTTCATATCTATTGACTAATATTTGGACTTCAAATATGTCTGATGATGCTCCTTAATGGATTATAAGTAGCATATACATATATAAGTTTGCAGGAAAATTAAATAACAATAGTCATCACTTGTGAGAATTTGACCAGGGACTTCAGCAGGGAAGAGAAAGTTTGAAGACGAATATAGGTCGAGGCTTGTGCATGAGTGCATCTGTACTTTATCAGTCCAATACTTGACGTTGTATGCATCAATTTGGCACACATGGTTTCATAACATGCCTCGTGTTTAACTAACACAGCATTATGCAGTATACATAGTACATAGTGCCATGCAGCATTTCATTAAGCACCAGAATTATTTATGGATAAAAAAGAAGCTTCAACGACTTTAGGAACTTACAATCACCCTGGAAGAATCAGTTACACGGAGGTTGGCAAGAAGCACTTCAAGTATTAGATTGCTCACCTGAATATTGTTAATTATAATTGTAACATATGAATAGCCCTAATCATTTGCATAAGCTCAAAAAACTTAAAGCAATATTTCATCTGGAAATATAAAGCTATAGAGAAGCTGAAAATGTAAACCAAGCAACATTTTGATGATGATTTTTTCATTCGAAGTAGAAAGCATGCATACATTAGAGTAAATTGATAGGAATCATGATGCAAAAAGAAACGAGCAAAAAGTCCTCATAAGCAAGATATCAACTACAGAGTAATTTCCAAGCATATTTAAGAGTTAAGAATGCTTGAGAACTTTGTTGTAGAAAGCCTACGAAATAGTTGCTTCAAACATCATTCTAGTTCATCGAGGACTCCTCAATCAAATTAAGATAAATAATGTTTCCTCATTATGATCCGTCTGATGTCTACATGATTGTCTATCAACATGTATTAAGACCATGCTCATCATCTAGACCACATCTATTCTAATTCTGAAGGTGATAACAGGTTGGAAACTAGGAAAAGCATGTCTACACATTTCGATAGTAGATGATAAAGTGGTTCATGGATGTCCACATTGTCCACCAACAAAAACTCCAAGGGGGTGTTTGGTTGGATGGAATAGACGGCTAATGGAATACTATTCCTTATGGCCTACTTATTCCCTTGTTTGGTTGCAACTTGTTGACAAGGAATAGGTGGGTCATAAAGAAAAGATAAGGGATACTGAAATATTATTCTCCATGGATGGGGAATAGTATTCCCATAGTTTGAAATGGCGCGGGGCGCACACAGGCGCAGGCCCCCGCGCCATATTTCCCCCGAGGCGCTAACCTAGCGCCTCGGGCGCCTTGGCGCGCGCCTCGGGCGCCTTGGCGCGCGCCTCAGCCCAGGCGCGAGGCGCGCGCTATGTGCGCCACACGCATGTGTGGCGCACGGGTGCAGCGGGTGCCCTAAGTTAAAACTTAGGGCACCCGATTTTTTTTGTTTTTACATTTGCTTCCGCCTTTCGCTTCCGCTTCCGCCTTCCGCACGAGGTTTCTTCTTATTTTCTCGTCCTCCGACCGTCCGACGAGCCTCTCCACCGGATTCCGGTGCCTCTCCACCCGATTTTAGCCTCCGCCAGATATTTTTCTTTTCTTTCTCATTTTCTCTCCTTTTCTCAAATTTCCGTTGTTTTTTTTTACATTTCTTCAGCATGGTGAGATCTCAGCATGCTGGAACTCTCGCATGCTGAAGAAATTCTCAGCATGCCGAGAGTTTCAGCATGTTGAGAGTTTCTTCAGCATGCTTCTCAAGTTCAGCATGCTGAAAGCATTCTTCTCAAGTTCAGCATGCTGAATGCTGAATTCAGCATGGAATTCACCATGCTGATTCAGCATGGAAGCATGGAGTTCACCATGCTGAATTCAGCATGGTGATTGGTGCATTCAGCATGCTGAATTCTCAGCATGCAGAGAAATAGAGACTCTGCAATTCTGCATGCAGAATTCAGCATGAGCATGTTTTTAATAATATTAAACTTGTTGTTCTCATGTTCTATAATTATTTTTAATTGTTTTTTTAATGATGTGATTTTATGTATAAAATATATTTTACAATTATATTTTATTTTTGCGCCTCGCCTCGTTATGGCGCGCGCCGTAACCTTGCGCCTTGCGCCATGGCTCCAAGAGCCCTTTGCGCCTTTGTGCGCCTTGCGCCATTTAAAACTATGAGTATTCCTTACCTCAACCCAAGGAATACTATTCCCCATGGATATTTTCCGATATTGTCCTTCAATATTTATAATATTACATAAAATATAAAAATTAAATCATTAAATTAATTTTAATAATTACATATCTTAAATAGATCATTATTATTTTATTATTAAATATTATTTTAATTATTATTGTATATTACTTTTATAAAAAATAAAATAAATAATATTTTTTATTATTTTAAATTAATAAATTATTTTACATTGATGCATATTTTTATTATATTGTTATTAGAATAAATTATAATACAAATTATTATATTTTTAGAAAGGTATTTTAGTCATTTTCCTCGTAATTCTTAACAAGTAAAAATAGTCTGTTACTAATGTCAACCAAATAAGGTAATGTTATCCCTTCATTCATTGTCTATTTATATTCCTTATGATTTCATTCCATCCAACCAAACACACCCTTAGTTATTTACCATGTGGCTCTGCCGCTCTCGCAGCCAAAATCCCAAATCATCGGCCGAAAGCATAGCCAAGCTCTATTTGGACGTAAATTGGCCATATTGACCTTAAAAAACACTTAAATATAGGTCAGTTCGGCAATAGTCCAGCTTAAAAATCAAGACATATTGGTGCAAACCTTCAACACATGGATCCATCAAAGTGATAAACCAAAGACCCAAAGCCACAATGATTGATATGAATTTTCCTGGTGGTACAAGAACCCCTTAGTCAAACCCTACATGGTTTTGTATAAGAAAATGCAACTTCCAACTTAGAGTGTTGACAACTCAGTCCTAATTAAATACATGTAAAAAACCATTTCTTAAGATTCTGGCATTCATATTAAGAAACCAGAGAGTTAACCAAGACTCCTAACCAAACTCGATCTTCATCCTTAATTTTAGTAAGTTATTACGTTTTCGAAGGATTTACGGTGTGATTGCAAATGTAAACCTAAAGTTACCTAACCCAATGCAACCTTAAATATAAAAAAGCTTGTAAGTCCATTGGAGTTGGAGACACTATCTCTTTTACGCAATTGATTTAGTGACAATTTACTAGTAATCCCTTGTTTTTCAATCTTTTTCCCCCTTCCTCGGAGGCCTTTTCTTTCCTAAATCAGAGAAAACCTGGCATCAGGGCTAAAATTCCCATGAAAAAATGATGAAGATTACTTCTCTCATTTTTTTCTTCAAACATAGTGTCGAGAATAATACAATACACCTATAAAGATGCATGGATAATCTTTGGTGGTAGGTTTTAAGAAAATCCCAAATTGAGATGGATGGGCATGAGATATTGACATAATATTTGCATATCTCTTGTAGAAAGATTTTGAAATAATAAAAAGTTAAAAACAAAAACTGAGTAATTGACAACGGCTTTATAAGGGCCTAGAGAAGAAATAACCACATAACTCAAGTTTTGGTCTATGATAGTCCATGGTAACAAGTAATTAATTTGAGGGAGAATATTTGAAAGATGCATGAATTATGGCTTATGAAAAAGTTCATATTAGCTGACATTGGAGCATGTTAATCCATATAATTTGGCAGACATATCTAAATGCCAATCTGTGAAGCATGGACAGTTAAAATACTTGTTATTTTCATGTTGGACATCAACACTTAAAGATTCCTCCCAACACATGTAGCTACTTCAAAATGTCTAAGGACTTTTAGCATCTATATGCATTATACGGCATAATACTTCTGTTGTCTACGTAAGGTTTGGAGACTTGTCAAATATTGATAATAACCTAATGAAGAAACTTCAATTACTATAAGAGTGTTTGGTTGGATGGAATAGATGGAGAATGGAATACTATTCCTAATGGCCCACTTCCCTTGTTTGGTTGCAATGCCAATTTGTTAATAAAGAATAGGTGTGTCATAAGGAATAGATAAAGAATACTATTCCCCATGGATGGCGTATACTATTCCTTACTAAGGTTTAAAATACCGCCCGAAACGGTATATACCGGCCGGTATATACCGGTTTTTGAGATTTCCGGTATTCGATATACCCGGTTTTGAAAAAAACCGGGTATATTGTGTATACCGGGCGGTATATAGCGGTATGATGCGATATACCGCTCGGTATGGGCGATATCGGGCGGTATGTCACGCCAATGCCGTTGGCGTTGCCAACGGCTCTGTGGCCGACAGCCCGACAGGGCTGTCGGCCGCATTGGGAATCATACCGCCCGATATCGGGCGGTATTTGATATATACCGCCCAAACTGGGCGGTATTACATGCATACCGGGCGGTATACCGCCCGGTATGATAAATAGTGACCCCAAACGGCTCTATAGTCGTTTGGGGCAGATTTGGGTTGTTTTGGGGGCTATATAAAGCCCCCAAAACACTTCTTTCATCCTCACTCACCCCTCTACCCATCTAAACTCTCAATCTCTCTCAATCTCTCTCTTTATTAATTTCTACGTCGAAATTCTATCGAAATGGCGCCGAAATCTCAACCCGACCCCGCATGGCAGCACGGTACCCGGTTGGAGAAGGCTCATCACTGGCAATGCCACCACTGTAATATGATTTCACGTGGTGGATGCATCACTCGATTGAAGCAACACTTGGCCGCAGGATATTCCGACGTCGTCAATTGCGCCAAAGTACCGCCCGAAGTCCGGAAGATGTTCAAAGCGCAACTCAACAACAAGAAGGAGGAACGTCTTAAGACTGCAGCTCAACAAGCCGAGTTTGACCGACGAGCTACCCAAGATGTCAGCGGTGGCCATTATGAGGCTCGAGGTGGCGATAACGACGAGGATCCGGAACTTGAAGCCGGCATCCGAGCTTCATTGGAGCATGCTGAATTCGAACGAGAACGGATGTATTATCCCGGATCTCAATTCGAATATGGCGGAGGCAGTGGCAGCGGTGGGATAAGCAGCGTCGGCTCAACTTCGGCTGTCGGAGCAATGGACCGAAGCGGTCCAATTCCCTCCGGTCCTTATATTGGCCGGAGTTCTAGCAAGAGAGCACCTCAAACTCAGAGCAGAGGAAGCAGCAGAGGAGGCCTTCGTGGATTCTTCACAAACCTCGGAGCAAGTGGTAGGAGAACTAATGTTGATATTTCTGATCTTGATCCCAGGGCATTTCCTCCTTCATCGGCAAAGCAACAACGCATAGACGATATGTACGGCAAGTCGAAGAAGTGGGAGTTGGGAAAAGCCATCTCCAAATGGTTCCACTTCAGCCGGATTCCCGCAAATGCAGCCAACAACCCGTACTACCGAACTATGGTGTCTACCATCCAAAAGGTAGGCCCAGGTATTACCCCTCCAACTCCGTATGAAATTTCAGGACCTTTCCTTGAAGAAGAGGTCAAGGAAATAAATCAATGGATCGACAGAATCAAGCGGCAATGGGGGGATTACGGATGCACTTTGATGTGCGATAGTTGGACCGGTCCAACCCGAATGAGCATCATCAACTTCCTCATCTATTGCAACAGGAGGGTTATCTATCACAAGTCGGTGAACGCATCCGATGAAGTCCATAGTTCTCTCTACATCTCGAAGCTGATGAAGGAGGTGATCGAGGAGAATGGACCCGAGAACTTTGTTCAAATTATAACCGACAACGGAGCTAATTTCAAAAGGGCTGATGAGATAATTGAACTGGATTATTCTCACATATATTGGACTCCATGTGCAGCGCATTGTGTAGACCTAATGATGAAAGATATCGGTGATATATCGATGGTGAATAAGACGGTAAAAATGGGGCAACAAATTACGCGCTTCATATACAACCACACATGGGTACACGCCCTTATGAGAAAATTTACATAAGGTATTTTTTTAAAATAATTTATAGTATTTATTTATTAATTAGTTTAGGTGATAATTACTAATAATAATTTCATATTTTAGGTGAAATTCTTCGACCGGGAGCGACTCGTTTTGCAACCAATTTCATCGCATTAAGGTCGCTCCAACAACGTAAGGTGGGCCTTCGATCAATGTTTACAAGTGATGAATGGTCTACATCAAGATATGTCGGAACTAATGATGGAAAGCAAACCGAGAAGAACGTCCTCAACACGCGATTTTGGGATCGCATTGCGGAGATAGTCGTCGCCGTAGAACCATTGTACAAGGTTCTACAACAGGTGGAGATGGAAAAGACGCCTCAAATGGGTCATCTCTACTACTACATCCATCAAGCACAAGAAGAAATCAAGAGGGTGTTGATTTCGGAGACCAAGTATAAACCCTTCATCGACATTATCTCCCAGAGGTGGGAGGATCAAATGAGTCGTGACATACACATCGCGGGTAATTTTTTATTTAATTTTCTAAAATTTATTTAATTTTAATTCATTATGCTAAATTACTTATTAAATTGATAATTTTTTGTAGCGTATTATTTAAATCCCGCATACCAGTATCGATATGATCTTGGAACGACGGATAGTTTCTTATATCCGCTTCGCAAGGTCATACAACGAATGTCGGCAACAACCAGAGAAGCGGCACAAGCTCTAAATGAATCAAAATATTTTCGAGATTCAAGTGGCAATTTCGGAGATCCATTTGCAATATCGTGCCGAGATTCTATGGATCCAGGTAGATATAATTTTTTTCAATTTATTAATTAATTATAAAATTGGTAATCTCGTTACTAAAATCAATTTTAAATCTATTGCAGTTGAATGGTGGTTGCAATTTGGAATCGAAGCTCCAACTCTTCGGAAGATTGCAACACGTATCCTCTCGCAAACCACATCAGCAAGTGGATGCGAGAGAAATTGGTCGACCTTCTCCTTAATTCATACCAAGCCGCGCAATCGGCTTTCATATGCCCGATTAGAGAAGCTAGTATATGTTCATTACAACATGCGGCTTCGAATGCAGACATTACAAAACGAAGATATTCGACATGTAGATCCGTTCGATGTTGAGTTCGTCCAAGACGATACGGACCCGATAATTGATTAGTGGAGTGCAATGGAGAGCGACCACCCTCTTCTTGATGAACCAGGCGAACCACCTCAGCCTTCACCAATTATATCTGATGCACTTGAGTCTGAGAGCCAACCAGAAGACATAGCCATTACTCCCTTGGACTCTCAACGAATTCGGCAAGCAAGACGCCGATCCAAATCAGACTCTCCATCTTCTCGATCAAAGGGAAAAAAGAAGGCAACACCTTTAAAGGCAAAAGGCAAAGCCAAAGGTAAACGACCAATTGATCCTTTGGAAGCAATTGCAGAAGCAGAAGAGGACGAAGAAGACGAGCCCTCCATTCATAGCAGTAGCAGCACAAAAGACGGAGGAGATGATGATGATGATGATGGAGCTGGTGGAGAAGACACCGTCATGCCATCAACATTGCCATATGATGATCCATGGACAAATGAGCAATACTTCGATCACGCCACCCAAGATGATGACCATGGTGCTAGTACCGGACAAACAACTCAGGTGTACAAGAAGAAAGGCTCGAGTCGAAGAGGTGGACCGACAGCTTTGCAAGATTACCATCACGATATGATGAGTAGTTTGCAAGAGGTTTCTGAATCCACCTACTCTGTATCCAGTACCTACTCAACTGATGATACAGGGTCTAGTTCTTGGAAACCCAACAAAGAAATGCTAATGTCAATGTGGTATAATGGATACCAAGGCATTATGCCATGGGAAAATTTCCAAATATGGGCATTAGAGAACTACAGTGTTGACCTTAGCCGTGTATGTCCCGAAGCCGAAGATATGTATGGGTACGATGGACGTCATTCGTCCGCATTTTAAAAATTGTATTCATGTATTTGACATTTGAATATTAATTTTAAGCATTTCTTCATCAGTTATGTGTTATTGGAGAATTAGAGTTAGTTCTTAAAAAAAAAAAAAAAAAAAAAAAACAACCGGCCGGTATGCATTTTCCATACCGGACCGTACCGTGTGTCGGTAGGCCGGTGACCGAAACCGGTACCGGTACCGAGATTTTAAACCTTGTTCCTTACTCTTACCTCAACCCAAGGAATACTATTCCGCATTGATATTTTACAATATTATCCTTCAATATTCAAAATATTACATAAGAATATAAAATTAAATTATTAAATTAATTTTAATAATTACATATCTCAAATAGATAATTATTATTTTATTATCAAATATTATTTTTAATTATTATATATAGATCATCCAATTACTTCTTATGAAAATAAAATAAATAATATTTTTTATTATTTTAAAATTAATAAATTATTTTACATTAATGCATATTTTTATTATGTTGTTATTAATTAGGAATCCTAATCAATGGCGTCAACTCACAACAGATTGCAAATCTAAAGTTGAAGAATGGGTTTATGACAATTGAAGAGAACAAGTTCAAAATACCATTCACATACGCTTTCCCTATGGGAAAGCATAGGATGGTATTCAAATGTTAGTGGGATGTAATTTTATCAGGGCGATGCAAGTAGGTGTTAGGATTGAAGATCGCACTATTACATTCTACAAGAAAGTTACAACCATCACCACCAGATTTGACACAGAAGTGGCAGCCTCAGTAGCAATTGAAGAGTTGAGTCTGTCAGAAGAAGAATACCTCGAGGTATTGAACACGGTAACCTACAGTAATTTTAAAGAATCCGAAAACTTTAAAAGAAAGTTCAGTCCACTGCTAAGAAGGTTGAAGGATCAAGGGTTCATTAGAGAAAACCCAACCCAGCACTGGTCTAAGAATCAAGTCACGTGCAAATTAGATGTTATCAACCCTGACTTAACGATTCAAGACAAACCCCTCAAACATGTCACCCCAGCCATGAAAGAAATGTTTGATAAACATGTAGAGGCACTCCTGAAGATTGGGGCTATTAGACCAAGTTCAAGCAGACACCGCACAATGGCTATCATGGTCAACTCAGGAACTAGTATAGACCCTATCACCAAGAAGGAGATAAAAGGGAAAGAGAGAATGGTGTTCAATTACAGAACACTCAATGATAATACCCACAAGGATCAATACAGCTTGCCGGGTATTAACACGATTTTAAAGAGAATTGGGAATAGTAAAATATTCTCAAAATTTGACTTAAAGAGTGGCTTCCATCAAGTAGCAATGACGAAGGAATCAATACCGTGGACGGCATTTATAGTCCCAGGAGGACTATACGAATGGCTGGTAATGCCATTCGGACTGAAGAATGCCCCAGCAGTATTCCAGAGAAAGATGGATGAGTGCTTCAAAGGTACCGAAGGATTTATTGCAGTTTATATCGACGATATACTAATCTTCTCTGAAGATGAAGCGCAGCATGCGAAGCATTTAGAAAAGATGCTCCAGATTTGTGAAAAATGGGGACTGGTATTATCACCAACAAAGATGAAGATAGCCACTGAAGAGATTGAATTCCTTGGGGCAATAATCAAGAAAAATAAGATCCGATTACAGCCTCACATAATCAAGAAGATAGTAGACTTTAATGAGGAAAACTTGAAGAGCAAAGCTGGATTAAGATCATGGCTAGGTATCCTGAACTATGCCAGATCTTATATCCTTAACCTAGGGACACTCTTAGGACCTTTGTATTCCAAGACAGGTCCTCATGGAGACAAGCGGATAAAGCAATCAGATAAGGAACTGATTGCAAAAATCAAAGACCTAGTCCAGCACCTACCAGATCTAGAATTACCCCCTCAAGATGCATATATAACCTTGGAAACTGATGGATGCATGGAAGGTTGGGGAGGGATATGCAAGTGGAAGAAGAAAAAGAATGATCCGCGAAATACAGAACGAATTTGTGCCTACGCCAGTGGGAAATTTCCGGTGATTAAATCTACCATAGACGCTGAGATTCATGCCTGCATGGAGACCCTGAAAGCGCTGAAGATTCATTACTTGGACAAACAAGAAATTACTCTTAGAACAGATTGTCAGGCAATTATAAGTTTCCATAACAAATCAGCCCAAAACAAACCATCAATGGTAAGATGGATAAACTTCGTTGATTTCATCACAAACACAGGAATCCAGGTTCACTTCGAACACATTGATGGGAAACAAAATATGTTGGCAGATGCACTTTCAAGATTGACAGCAAACCTGGTTTTAATAAAGGAAGAACCAGAGTTCATCACAGAGCACCTAGCAACCTTAGAAGATGCCATAAAAGAGATAGAGCAAGCTCCGAACGAGGTTATTCATACACTCAGTCTTGCTATTCATTCCATTAATGATATGTTAATCTCTTTACGTGATGAAGATACTGCATTCATGGCCATCACCTCATGGGATGATGAATTGCAAGAGATAATAGAGGCTAATGAAATGATAATCGGTGATATCATGGAAGAAGGATTAATCATCAGATGTGAACTAGACCCAAACCCACCGTCTAGATGGGAAGACATCCCATACTGGGATGAGTATGAAGAAGGGGAAGACATACTATTGCGAGTCGCAAGGTATGAACACATAATTAACAATGATTGGGTTGAACAAACCCAAAAGGAGACAGAAGAAAATCACCACCATAAAGAAGGTCATCCTAAGAAGAAAGAAATTATTCACTCGGAGCATGAAGAGGGTCATTATTACCAAGACCCTTCCAAACGAGAGCAACCAGAATGCTCTAAAGCCAGGGAATATGAACAGGAAGAAATAAGGGAGCTAGAAAAATATTGGGCAAATGATGAAGGTCACGCCCAAGAAAGAAGACACCGCCCACCAGAGCGGCTGGACTATGACACCCTGCGCAAGGGAAAATATCCAGCCTTCGACTAACTGAAGACATTGGGGGAAGCGAAAACCCCCTCAACAAATGTTCGCAGTTATCTTACTAATAAGTTTGTTATTTTGCAGATGATTTTAGATGAGCTTAAAGGACTTGTGGCAATCAACCATACTGCACAAACTACAAGAAAAGACATCACAACGGCCCAACGTTGGGCGATCCTTAGCGGAGCAACAGGCCTGGAAGAACTCGAACGCCTTACAGGGAAGATTATGTTCCAATACCCAAGAACGTCTGTTAAACAACGTAAATGGGCAAAAAAGATCCATGAAATTCATCAGGCCCAAACAATAAAAGCAAGTGATGAAGTAGGTAAATTACTGGCCATAGCCCATCTCCAAAAGGCTAGACTTGAACAAGAAGCAATGAAAGGCCATTGGATAGAAACACATGGACCCGGAAGAGGAGCAATAAAAGGCAACTGGGCAGAAGATGCAATTTATAATACAATTTATTATATTTTAGAAGGGTACTTTAGTCATTTTCCTATGAGTTCCTTGTTTATTTCTTATGCTTAGCAAATAAACTATCGCTATTCCTTATCTATTCCTAATGTCAACAAAACAAGATAATATTATTCCTTGTCTATTCCATTCCTTATATATTCCTATTCCTTGTGATTTCATTCCATCCAACCAAACACACCCTAAATATTTCTAGCATATTTCAAATTATTATTACTTTCCAATTTGTTTTGAATGGTTTATTTTGCTCTTATGAGGTATCGGTATGATGTTCAAAGCTACCTCCAGATAAAAAGGACTAATTATTAAATTTAGCATGCACCTTACGGGTTATAACAAAATACATGGTTAGCCTGAACTTTTTTTGTAATAAATATATACATGTATTTTGAAATTTGTCACAAACTAACCAGCTACAAGATTTAACCCAAACTCACCATTTATTTCTTGTACTGACAAGTTAATGTTGCCTATTTATCCTAGTGTGGATATGTCATTCAAATGACTCATCAACCATTAAAATAGCAGACAACCAATAATTAAAATCTTAAATCCCTCACATGAAACTAAAGATAGGAATTTAGAGGATATAGGGTCGAGAGGAGTCTTTGCAAGCTTAGGTACTAATGGCAAGCTGACTTAGTTAAACATGCCACTTTAAGGATGGTGCAATATAATTGCAAACTTAATTGAGATTTGATGGTTGATTATATCTGTGGCAAATCTCAAAATACATATATATTTTCTACAAATGAAAGTTCCATCAAAATCTAATAAGGCCCTAACGTACATGCTAGATTTAGTAATTAACCCTTATGAAAATATAAAAGAATACATTAAAATATACATCGAATAATATGCCATACAGCCGATATGCCATCAACCCCAATTTGGCACTAGAACATCTAGTTGTGCCAAAAAATCAAGCTCACAAGACGTAAAACTTACTTCATTGGAAGATACTGATACCAACACCAACCAACTCACTCACAACGCGCGTTATAAGATTAAATATCAGCGTCGTAATCATCAAACACCAACACCTTAATTACCAAGTGGCAGGCAATAAATGTCACCATAAATTATTAGACTATTGGAATTAAGCATTGTAATCAATGCTATTGCATTTCTATTTATTAGATCATTAAGCATTGTAATCAATGCTATTGCAATTCTATTTATTAGACCATTAAGCATTGTAATCAATGCTATTATCCTTGTAATATCTATTTAAAGAGAGATGAGATGAATACAAAGATAGGCATGACTTGACTCCAATCTCTCCCACTCTCTCTCTTTTCCCTCTTCTCTCTCTTTTCTCTCTTCCACCTCTCCCCTCCTATCAAGATAGGTGAAAGTATCAACCATCGGCGACCAACAACACGAGCTTACACCAAGGCTCGTAACAACTTGGTATCCGAGAAGGAGATGGGCAACTCATTTCAGGATCAACTCGCTGCCTTCATGCGAGATATGACCGCTGCCCAAGCTAAGGAGCGTGAGACTCAAGCTAAGGAGCGCGAGCAAGAACGAGTTGAAAGAGCACACATCCTGAACCAAATCACCACTCTCGTCAAAGAAGTCCAGGCCATACGCACTACACCTGTTGTGGATGCTGGTAGCACATCCACACAAGCAGGACATGATTTTCCTCAAGCAGCAGGTGCCAATCAGCCCCTGCAAGCACCCGTCGCCCCTCGTATTCTAGGGCAAGTACCTAGAAATTTTCAGCAAAACCATGTTCAGGAGAACAACACGTGGGCACCCGCCCACCACCGTGCACCACGCTTCGAGTTCCCTTGTTATGACGGGACAGCAAACCCGCTTCCTTGGCTAGCAAGATGCGAACAATATTTTTTCTTTCATCAAATATAAGAAGAAGCTAAGGTGCCAATCGCAACATATCACATGACGGAGGATGCTCAATTTTGGGTGCTTAAACTAATGAAGGATATACCTCGCTTGTCTTGGATGGCGTTCCAAGACCATTGCCATCGCCGTTTTGGTCCTCCAACTCGCGGCAACAAACTTGGAGAACTTGCAAATCTCCAACATACTGGCTCGGTGGCCAACTACCAAGGGACATTCCAACGTCTCCTCGCTCGTGCGGGTCAACTAAATGCCGAACAAGAGGTAGAACTCTACCTGCGTGGTCTTCATCCCAATCTTCAGGTGCTGGTAGAGGCTCTAAAACAAGCAGATCTGACGGAAGCCATGCGCCTCTCCCGCCTTCACGAGAGGTTGGCTTCCGGTCCGCCCCAATCTGGACAGTACAACCGTCATTCCTACGAGCAACCTCTCGCTGCCCCAAAAGTGCCACCTGGACCAGCAGTCACCTCCCTTGTGTCGGGTACACCGAATAGGGGTGGAACAAACCAGTCGCCCAGGCGCCGACTATCACATACCGAGGCTGCAAGGCGTCGTCGCCAAGGCCTCTGCTTCAACTGTGAGGAGGCATGGTCGCCCGACCATCGCTGCCACCAGCTTTACATGCTAGAAATCGCTCCTAACGATGATATTCCAGCAACTGCTGAGCCCGAAAAAGATGCTGCACTTCCACCTACCATGGTTGACGATCACTTCTTATACCCGGCCAATAGCGAGGAACCGCATGTCTCCTTGATGGCGCTACAAGGAACACCTGTTGCGCAAACCATGCAAGTGGCTGGACAACATCACGGCCTTGCAATTTGAGTGTTGCTTGATTCAGGCAGCACCCACAACTTCCTCAACTCCACGGTGGCTGACAAACTCAGACTGCCATTGAAACCAAGCTCTGATCTGTCGGTGGTTGTGGCTAATGGCAGCCATCTCCAATGCAAAGGACAATTTGCCACCTTAGCTCTTCAACTTGGCTCTACAACCATCTCGACCTCCTTTTATGTCATCACACTCAGCGGTTTTGACGCCGTACTCGGAGTCCAATGGCTACAAACACTTGGCCCCATTACACGGGACTTTGAAAAGCTACTCGAGTACTCCACCCCAACCGGGGTCGTAACATTGCATGGCCTTCACTGTCAACAGCCCCTACCAATCTGTTCGGCTGCAATTTCTGTCCAGCCTACAATCAATGCTATCCTGCTCAAATTTAGCAGCATTTTTCAAGAACCAACAGCCCTTCCGCCATTCAGGTCCCATGACCATCGCATCGTCCTTCAACAGCCCTCCCAACCAGTCTCGGTACACCCCTACCGATACCCATTTCACCAAAAAGATGAACTTGAGAAGCAATGCCAACAAATGCTACAACAAGGTATCATTCAGCCTAGCACTTCCCCATTTTCGGCACCTGTTCTCCTAGTCAAGAAAAAGGATGCATCTTGGCGGCTTTGCGTTGATTACCGCGCCTTGAACTCCATCACAATCAAGGACAAATTTCTATTCCCACCATTGACGAGCTCCTTGATGAACTCCATGGCGCCCGCGTCTTCTCAAAACTTGACCTGCGCTCCGGCTACCATCAAATTCGGATGCATGAAAACGATGTGGAAAAGACAGCCTTCCGCACCCACCATGGCCATTTTGAATTCCTTGTCATGCCATTCGGATTGGCTAATGCCCCGTCCACATTTCAATCACTTATGAACCACATTTTTCAACCAATGCTATGTAAGTATGTCCTCGTTTTCTTTGATGACATCCTAATCTACAGCCCTTCCTTGGAGGATCATCTCAACCACCTTGATCGCGTTCTCTCCACTTTACGGCAACACCAACTCTTCCTCAAGGAGTCCAAATGCACATTTGCCTCCTCTTCCGTAGCCTACCTCGGCCATGTCATTTCTGCCGATGGGGTCTGCACTGATCCTCAGAAAATTTCAGCGATTGCATCCTGGTTGCAGCCCACCTCCGCCACTGAACTACGCAGCTTTTTTGGGCTTACCGGTTACTATCGGAAATTCATCCAAAGCTATGGAGTTTTAGCTACATCCCTCACCTCCCTACTGTGCAAAAACAGCTTCTTATGGACCATTGAGGCCTCAACTTCATTTGCAAATCTCAAAACTGCTCTCACAACAGCACCTACCTTAGCCCTTCCTGACTTCACTCAACCTTTCATCATTGAATGTGATGCAGCAAGCAATGGGATTGGAGCAGTTCTCCATCAAAATAACCATCCTATCGCTTACTTCAGTCGTCCATTTGCTTCTCACATGCATCAACTAGCGGCATATGAAAAAGAACTCATTGGGTTGGTTAAGGCCATCAAGCACTGGACCCCTTATTTATGGGGGCATAAATTTGTGGTCCGCACAGACCATTTCAGCTTAAAATATCTCTTGGAACAACGTTTGGCCACCTCACCACAACATCGTTGGGTTTCTAAGCTCTTGGGCTATGATTTTTCCATCAAATATAAAGTCGGGCGATTGAATTCCGCTGCCGACGCTCTGTCCCGCTGAACAGGCACTACAGGTCACCTTGCTGCCCTCTCCTTTCCTCATTCTGCTTTTATCTTACAGCTGCAACAGGAGCTCCAAAATGACCCTCAACTGAAAACACTAATGTTGGATATTCCTCTCATGCCCCAACCTTCACTATGGGCGCTCAAAGACAGTGTCATTTTCTTCAAAAACAGGATCGTCGTACCAACCACATCTCCTCTCCGCCACACCTTTGTCAGCGCCCTTCATGATTCAACCCATGAGGGGTATCAACGCACTCTCCAAAGGGTGCGCGCAGAATTCCATTGGGATCACCTCTGCCGTGATGTTCGTGAACATGTCCAACGGTGTGTCATTTGCCAACGCAACAAAACTAAGACATTACTCCCTGCTGGCCTTCTCCAACCATTGCCCATTCCACAACAAATCTGGGCAGACATCTCCATCGATTTTATTGAAGGCCTCCCTATCTCTAGCAGCAAATCTGTGATCTTGGTGGTTGTGAATCGTCTTTACAAGTATGGACACTTCATCGGCCTCCAACATCCTTATACAGCATCGTCGGTAGCCCGTGTCTTCTTCGACAATATAGTTCGCCTCCACGGGATACCTGAGTCCATCGTCTCCGACCGCGACGTCACCTTCACTAGTCGCTTTTGGCGTGAACTATTTTCACTTTCGGGCACCAATCTCAATTTCACATCTGCCTACAATCCTCAGCGGACGGTCAAACTGAAGTTGTCAACCGCAGCCTCGAAGTCTACCTTCGGTGTTTTACTAGTGACCGCCCCAAAACTTGGCTTAAGTGCTTCCATGGGTGGAGTTTTGTTACAACACTGCATTCCATTCAGCCCTCAAAACCAGCCCCTTTGAAGTAGTTTATGGCCGGCCACCACCCCGCCTTCTCTCCTACACAGCGGGCGTCTCCCACCTTGAGGCGGTTAACCATTCCCTCCAAGAACGTGACCAGCACATCCAACTTATCAGGGCCCGACTGCTTCAAGCTCAGCAACTCATGAAAAGGAACTATGATCGCAAACATAGCGATCTCCAATTTCAGCCCCATGACCTCGTACTTCTCAAGTTACAGCCCTATCGCCAAAGTTCACTCGCTCGGCGGACTTCTAACAAGTTGGCCCCTCGCTTTTACGGTCCCTTCCGTATCCTCCGCCGCATTGGTAATGTTGCTTACGCTCTTGAATTGCCTAAGGAGTCCAAGCTTCACAATGTCTTCCATATCTCCTTCCTTAAGCGCTTCAATGGGCCCTTGCCATCAACACCACCATGTCTTCCTCCATTGCCACATGCTGCCATAAACTCAACCCCTGTGGAAATTTTGGCTCAACGCTCCAGCAAAGGCACCGATGAATGTCTTGTCCAGTGGGCAGGCCTTCCAATATCTGAAGCTACTTGGGAACCAACCAGCTCGCTACAATCATCTTATCCTGATTTCATGCTTGCAGTCAAGCATAAATCTCAGGACGGGGGAAATGATACCAACACCAACCAGCTCACTCACGACGCGCGTTACAAGATTAAATATCAGCGTCGTAATCATCAAACACCAACACCTTAATTACCAAGTGGCAGGCAATAAATGTCACCATAAATTATTAGACCATTGGTATTAAGCATTGTAATCAATGCTATTGCATTTCTATTTATTAGACCATTAAGCATTGTAATCAATGCTATTATCCTTGTAATCTCTATTTAAAGAGAGATGAGATGAATACAAAGATAGGCATGACTTGACTCCAATCTCTCCCACTCTCTCTCTTTTCCCTCTTCTCTCTCTTTTCTCTCTTCCACCTCTCCCCTCCTATCAAGATAGGTGGAAGTATCAACCATCGGCGACCAGCAACACGAGCTTACACCAAGGCTCGTAACAGATACACTCCAAATCAAATGCCTTAACCTAGGTTAAGTTTCTGACCGACTTCGAACAAACTTATAAAAGAAAAACATATCAATTATATCTATTAGCCAACAAAAACAGAACACCATAAAAGTTTATACTAGTAGGATATGATGACCAACTGTCATCAATAAACCAAAACATGCATTTAATTCCAAGCATATATGAAACCAATACGAAAACTTAAAATTGTCACGTATCAAAATTCAATGTAGCATACTTAATAACTTAAATAGTCAGTTTAAGTTGTTCTATATTCCTAAATCAATAGCATGATAGTCAAGGCAAAACTATCAGGCTTCAGCACAAAGAAGGATGAAAAGCTCATCAGAATGAATGTTGTGAGCAGAAACTGATTCTAATAAAATTTACAATTCATATATTTAGTAGCGACCAACTTGAGTTAACAAAAGATTTCTTGACAAACCATATACCATTAGTTCAGCATGAGATTTGCTAGCAGCAAGATCCCAAAGGATACAACCACAATCTTCCCAAGGGTCTTTTGTATCTTCATCAATGGGTTGCTTATCAGCTAAATCATCATTATTTCTTCCATCTTCTGCACATTCCTGCTTCATTTCACCGTCTGCAGTAGATGTAGGACACTGTCCTGTCAATATTACAATCATCAACCTTCTTCTATTACTTCTAATGTAAATTTTATGTAAAAGAATTTTCCAGAAGTAAAAAAGTTGTAATAATTTTCCACCATTTTTTTTCTGCAGTGATATTTCCAGAATTATACTTTTGCCCTTAAGTTGATTACCTGTCACCTGTAGTGGCTTTTCTACTGTCAAATCATGTGGTAGAAGTTGCCGGATAAGAGAGATGATGTAGCTGGGATCAACAGTTGTTGGCATATCTAATAGCTGCATAGAAAGCAAAAGAACTAAGATACATTAGCTTTTTTTGATATTTGTCATAAACTGTAAATGTTGACTCGACTTGAGTCCGATCCGAGCTAGAAACTATAACAGATCAAGTCTAATCTAGAGCACTCTCATATGGCATTAGGAGCTTTGATTTTGATTGACAAATTGGAAGATGGCTTGAGCTGCACCTGCACGCAAGCCTTGATGAAATAATTGACTTGGTCAAGGTTCACAACTCAATAAAAGGAGCACTTCTTTTGAGTGGGCTCCATTCTCATCAACCAATGAGCTACATTTTACAACATGCTGCCATCTCAATTTTGCCTTGAGATAGGCACGAACGACGAGGCGTTGGAGCTCTTTTCTCAGTCGTTTGATTCCAAATTGCACATCAATCTCAGCCGAGCGCACATCACCGCCTCATCAATCTCGGTCAATCAACCCGAATTAATTGCTCAAAGGAACAGCTGCAACCGTCTAATCAAATTGAACGACACAACATAATTTCTTCCTACAAAATTCTCGCCGAACAAGTGGCAATGAGTCGGCTCCCCATATTATAAATAGAGGTCTAATTTGCAATTCCAAAGATCATCCCATCTACTCTGTTTCTCAAGCAAGATTCCTTTCTGGCAGCTCTCTTCCCCTTCACACCATCTCAAGCAAAAACAAGAAGATCAAGGACGTCGCACCCACAATTTTCAGGCAGAAGCAGAATCCAAATTTCGGGGTGCAAAAAAAATATCTGAGTCCAGACAATATTTTTCTTTTACAATTTAACTATCAGTTTTATTCTGATTCTCTTGTACTGCCCGTGTTTCCTCCTCTCTCTAATAAAATCAGTGTCCTCTTCTCTCCGTGGAGTAGGCCTGGTACCCCGTCAGGCCAAACCACATAATTTTTGGTGTTCTTTGTGTTTTCTAGATTTATTCGTTTTAGTATTTTTCCTTTTGGCATTTGGATTTTTGGATCCTTGCAGGAAGACCCGCTTTCTTCCTAACAATTGTGGTATCAAAGCCAACAATCCACAATGTCAGGAGCGAAATACGAAATCCAAAATTGGACCATAACGTCAACTACTCGTTATGGGTTTTGAAGATGAAAGCAAAATTGGTTAAGGAGAACCTACGGGACACTATTCGTGGACGAGACAAGATGGAAGGCACTAAAAGGGAAAAGGATTGGGCCGATAAAAGTGTTAAGGCAACATTGTATATGAGCGTCTGCGACGAGGCACTACGAGAAGTTGCATCAAAAAAGACCATTGCAGATGTATGGAAAAAGTTTGCTACAATCTACTAGGATAAAACTCTAACAAGTAAGATAGCACTTAGATAGAAATTATATTTTTTACGCATGACTGATGGCACTTCTGTTAAAAATCATATTAGCACTTTCCGTTCTATTCTTGCTGATCTTGAGGATATGGGAGTAAGATAAGGACTTTTTTTTAATTACTCTCCCTTCTTTTTTTAAGAATTTTCGTGAAAGTTTATTATATGGCAAGAATATAATTATTCTGGATGAGGTGACAACAATGCTAGTGTCCAAGGAGGCTGTCGACTCTCAACTTACCACAAGATCCTCTAGAAGCCGTGGAGAAGCTCTGAACACTAGAGGACGAAACAGGTCACGGGACAAAAGTCGGAGTAAGTTCATATCTAAATCCAGGTCCAAAAACGTACAGTGCTATTATTGCAAAAAGATAGGACACATCAAATCAGAATATCGTAAGTTGAAACGGAGACAGGAGGAACAAAATCAGAACGGGGAAGCATCCTATGGTGATGAGGATGAAAAAGTAGAGGTACTTACTACTTCTGCTTGTTATGCTAGATCTCAAGATGAATGAATTTTAGATTCAGGTTGCTTTTTTCATATGACACCGCACCGATATTGGCTCTTTTCATTTTAGATTCAGGTTGCTCTTTTCAAGGACCCTAACTCAGGTATGGCACGTTCTAGGTCTTAAAAAAAATTAATTTCTTTATCTTCCCTAGATGCACGAAATTTTCAGAGTCACAAATGGATCCTTAATAGTAATGAAAGCACTAAAGGTAAACCAACTTTACATTCTGCAAGGCACAACAGTAACAAGTGGTGCAGCTATGATAATCTCTTAACACTGTGATAATGAACTTACTAAATTATGATATATGAGATTAGGGCATATTAATGAAAGGAGCATGCTAATACTTGAGCAAAAGAGACTACTTGGAAAGCATAAATTGGCTAAACTAGATTTATGTGACCATTGCATCTATGGAAACAGAAAAGAGTCTCATTCTCCACAGGCAACACTTTGCTAAAGAAAAATTGGACTACATCCAACTCTGATTTATGGGGGCCATCACCGGTTGAATCTCAAGGAGCTCGATACATGCTCACATCTATTGATGATTACTCCAAGAAGGTATGGGCTTATTTTATTAAAAATAAATCTAATGTCTACTCTAAATTTCAGTCTTGGAAAACAATGATCGAGAAGCAAACTGGTAGATATGTTCGGACCCTGCGAACCGACAATACGACAATGGCCTAGAATTTGCAGTGGAGAATTCAAAAAAATTTGCTCCAGGGAAGGGATCATACGACATCACAGTTCCCCACACACCTCAGCAGAACGGAGTAGGAGTAGCAGAAAGGATGAACGGCACCATCATAGAAAGGGTAAGATGTATACTTTCTAATGCTAACCTTTCTAAAAGCTTTTGGGCAGAGGCTGCATCCATTGCTTGCTACCTGATAAATCGATCTTCTTCTTCATCAATTGAATTCAAGACGGCTGAGGAAAAATGGACCAGGTCGCCAGCTTCTTATAATCATCTTAAAATTTTTGGGAGCAGGGTGAATGAAGGAAAAATTAGAACCTAGATAAAAAAAATGTATTTTCTTAGGATATCCTAGCGGAGTGAAAGAAATAAAGTGTGGTGTCTAAATAATTGTAAAGCGGGAATCCATAAAGATGTGATTTTTGATGAATAAGTATTCTTGAAAATGAAAAAGGAGGACCAAAAAGAGAACTCTGAGAAAAATACATCTCCAGTGCCACAAGAAGAAACACCACCTCAACTTGCTACCAAAGAATTTTGATTTCCTACACCCGCACCTCGACCACCTTCTACAGAAGCCAATGACAATGACACTGACATTGTTTCAACAGAACAGACCACTGAAGAACATGTTCAGGTCCAGAGGAGCCACACTGGGTTGAGGAGGAGCAATATCAAGTTGGGGAGGAGAATCCTTATTCCATCGCCCTCAACCGACCTAGGCGAGCACCACGTCCTAATCCTAGATATGCAAATGTTACTACATATGCTCTAGCAGTGGCGAAAAAAAACATCGTGCACTAAAGAACTAGTCTCCTATAAAGAAGCCCTAAATCGAACAGATTCAAGAAAGTGGCATAAAGCTATGACAAAAGAATTCAAGTCCTTGCAGAAAAATAATACTTGGGAACTTGTGAAGCCTCCACCGCACAAGAAACTTGTTTGATGCAAGTTGATCTACAAACTCAAAGAAGATAGTATCTTTAGCTTGTGGCAAAGGGATACAGTCAAAAGGAATGTATTGACTACAAAAATATTTTTTCTCCTGTGGTTAAACATACTTCTATCCGTGTTCTTCTAGCATTAGTAGTCATGCAATAGTTGGAGTTAGAACAGCTTAACGTAAAGACAACTTTCCTACATGATGATTTAGAAGAGCGGATCTACATAACACAACCAGAAGGTTTGGAAGAGAAAAATAAAGTTGATCATGTTTGCCTCCTAAAAAAGTCACTCTTCGGCCTCAAGCAATCTCCCAGACAATGATATAAGAGGTTTGATCAGTTTATGCTTGGTATTGGTTTCAGTAGATCATCATTTGACAGTTGTGTTTACTTAAAGAAATCAGTTATCTCTATGAATTATCGGCTCCTTTATGTTGATGACATGCTTATTGCGGCAAAAGATATTATTGAAATAGACAGGCTTAAGAAACACCTTAAAGGAGAATTTGACATTAAGGACCTTGGGGCTGCAAGAAAAATCCTTGGGATGGAGATAAAGAGAGATCGCAAAGCAAGAAAGTTATACCTAACACAAGAGACTTATGTGAAGCAAGTGGTTGTGAGTTTTGGCATGCAAGAAGCAAAATCCGTCAAGACACCTCTTGCCGCTCACTTTAAATTGTCAGAATTACTATGCCCAAAAGATGAAAAAGGAAATAATTAGTATGTCACAGGTACACTATGGAAGCGCAGTTGGTAGTCTTATGTACGCCATGGTCTGTACCCGCCCAGACATAGCACATGCAGTCAGTGTTGTGAGCCGGTACATGGCAAATCTGGGGAGCGCACATTGGGAGGCGATTAAATGGATTCTGCACTACTTACAAGGTACTTATAAAGTCAATCTTGTTTTCAGTGGAACTAATGAATCGTTTGCAGGATATTCAGACTCGGACTATGCCGATGACCTTGATAAGAGGAGATCGATCACCGCCTACATCTTCACTATATGCGGAACTGCAGTAAGTTGGAAAGTCAGCCTACAACCCACTGTCACACTCTCCACCACCGAAGCGAAGTACATGGCTATTACAGTAGCAATTAAAGAAGCAATCTGGCTTGGGAACTTGATAAAAGAACTAACTTCTCAAAATGGGGACATAGTCATGCATAGTGACAGTCAGAGTGCAATTCATCTATCAAAAGATCAGATGTTCTATGAAAGGACGAAGCACATCGATGTCAGATTTCATTTCATCATGGATATTATTTCAAAATGATAAATAAAGCTTCAGAAAATTGACATAGCTCACAATCCTGCAGATATGCTGACTAAAGTTCTACCAACGGCCAAATTTGATCACTGCGGCACTGCCTGAACTTGGTCAGACTGATTTCCGGCATAGGTTAGCCCTATGGGGCTATTGGGAGAGGAGGAGTAGGCTACATCGGGCTAAAGTCTCATCAAAGAAGGAAATTGTAAATGTTGACTCGACTTGAGACTGATGCGAGCTAGAAACTATGACAGATCAAGTCTAATCTAGAGCACTCTCATATGGCATTAGGAGCTTTGATTTTGATTGCCAAATTGGAAGATGGCTTGAGTTGCACCTGCATGCAAGCCTTGATGAAATAATTGACTTGGTCAAGGTTCACAACTCAATAAAAGGAGCACTTCTTTTGAGTAGGCTCCATTCTCATCAACCAATTAGCTACATTTTACAACATGCTGCCATCTCAATTTTGCCTTGAGATAGGCACGAACGACGAGGCGCTGGTGCTCTTTTCTCGACCGTTTGATTCCAAATTGTGCATCAATCTCAGCCGAGCGCACATCACCGCCTCATCAATCTCGGTCAATCAACTCGAATTAATTGCTCAAAGGAACAGCTGCAGCCATCTGATCAAATTGAACGACACAGCATAATTTCTTGCTGTAAAATTCTCGTCGAACGAGTGGCAATGAGTCGGCTCCCCCTATTATAAATAGAGGTCTAATTTGCAATTCCAAATATCATCTCATCTACTCTGTTTCTCAAGCAAGATTCCTTTTTGACGGCTCTCTTCCCCTTCACACCATCTCAAGCAGAAGCAAGAAGATCAAGGACGTTGCATCCACAATTTTCAGGCAGAAGCAGAATCCAGATTTCGGGATGCAGAAAAATATCTGAGTCCAGACAATATTTTTCTTTTACAATTTAGTTGTCAGTTTTATTCTGATTCTCTTGTACTGCTCGTCTTTCCTCCTCTCTCTAATAAAATCAGTGTCATCTTCTCCCTCTGGAGTAGGCCCGGTACCCCGCGGGGCCGAACCACGTAATTTTTAGTGTTCTTTGTGTTTTTTGAATTTATTCGTTTTGGTATTTTTTCTTTTGACGTTTGAATTTTTGGATCCTTGCAGGAAGACCCACTTTTTTCCTAACATAACTTTACAAATAAGGAAGGAACATTCAGATGAAGACAATTAAACCACCAAATAGCAACTAGAAAGTCAAGACATAAATAATTCTGGTAATTTAGGTAAGTATCTAGAAAGTGGATGGATAATGGAACAGAGACCCTAGTAAAGGAATGTCGACTATCCTCTGATCAAAAATTGTCAAAAAAAAAATATCAATTTTTAACTAAAGATCCATGTGACGTTTGGATTTTTGGATCCTTGCAGGAAGACCCACTTTTTTCCTAACATAACTTTACAAATAAGGAAGGAACATTCAGATGAAGACAATTAAACCACCAAATAGCAACTAGAAAGTCAAGACATAAATAATTCTGGTAATTTAGGTAAGTATCTAGAAAGTGGATGGATAATGGAACAGAGACCCTAGTAAAGGAATGTCGACTATCCTCTGATCAAAAATTGTCAAAAAAAAAATATCAATTTTTAACTAAAGATCCATGTGATTCAACATTTGACTACATTGAGCACCAAAATACTGATCCTGTCTAGTGGTTGTACAGCAGACTGCTATATAGCTACACAAGCATTTCCGTTAACAGCAGCATATCAACGGTTCGAGTTTATGCGTGAAAGAAAGGAGTCCTTTTTAAGCACGCACATCGTGAGTGAAGGATCCAGATCAAAAAACCAGGTCGCCCAAAAACAGACGAAAAAATGAAGTAAAAGAGAAATCACTCGGGCTTTTGCTTTTTTATTTACCTCGGAATGAGGGGCGAGGGGGAGGTGCGTGGGAGCATCTTCATCTTCCTCGTCGTCTTCCGCATCGGCTGCTTCTTCGTCATCTTGATTTTGCATTTCTTTCTCCTCCGCTACTTCTGCCGTGCCTGGTTGTTCTGGGGCGGGAGCCATCGGCTGTCACAGGCACAGAGCGTGGTGAGACTGAGAGGACCAAGAGGCAGCGGCTTTTTATCGAGAAAGCCCTTTTCCGTGGCATTTCAAAGTAAACAAAATTAACGGGCCGGATAGGCTGCTCTGGACTGGCACGGCTAATATCGGGTCGGATTTTGACCCAAATTTTGATCATCTTAAAACTTTCAAGAAGTCGCACTTTCCAATCAAAACCTGAAACCTGACCCAAATAGGGAAAATATCACGCAACTCGAGTGGGATTAGTCGAGCTTGGTCAAATGAGTATGAATTAAATCAAAACTAGAGAGCGAAAGCCGCGGGTATTTTTTAAAAAAATATATTTTTCATAATTATAAAAATTAAATAATAAATTAGAACAGTAAAAGATAATGATTTTTTTTGAAGAATATGAAATACAAATTATCTTAAATAAAAACCATTTAAGTTTGTTTCATGCGAAAGCACCTGCTAGGGGTGTAATCGAGCCGAGCCGAACCGAGCTTGGCTTGGCTCGAGCTCAGCTCGTTTGGAAAATAACGAGCTCGAGCTTTGGTCTATTGGCTCGAGCTACATTCAAGCCACTCGAGCTCGGCTTGGCTCGGCTTGGCTCAGCTCGGGAAAAAAATCAAGCCGCACGAGTTGAGTCGCACGAGCCAAGTTTGTTCGCGAGCTCGATCGAGCTCGAGCTCGACTAAGCTCGAGTTCTTTTTAGAGGGTAACAGGTTCATAAAATTTAAAAATTAAGCCCGATATATAATATATATAGAAGACTCGATTAGGCTCACGAGCCGCTCGAGCCGATTATAGGTTAGCTCGAACTCGGCTCGCTCGCATGTCTGGCTCGGCTCGGCTCAAGCTTGATAAGTTTGAGTTTTTACCGAATCGATCTCGAGTAGCTCGTGAGCGGCTTGGCTCTCTTAAACCCCTATGTCCTGCACATTTGTTGATTTATCTGGTTGGATATTTTGGTCTAAATTTTTTGGGACAGTTGAGGATGAAATGGGAGCATGTTGAAAATTCTCCTCTCTTGGGGTGTGTTTGGATGAATGGAGTGAATTGATAAGGAATAGGAATAGACAATGAATGAAATAGATGAGTAATAGTATTATCTTGTTTGATTGACATTGTAAAATATGTCAAGAATAGAATTTCTTTGTTTGGTTAGCATAAGGAATAAACAAGGAATAAAAACTTAAATGACCAAAATATTCTTATTAATAAAACTAAATATATTTACTTTGTTTATTTAACACGAAGAATATACAATAAATATATTAAGAGGAAATGACTAAAATGTTTTTCTAAAAATATAATAAATTATATTATAATTTATTTTAATTAATAATAATATAATAAAAATATGAATCAATATAAAATAATTTATTAAGTTAAAATAATAAAACTCTATTATTTATTTTATTTTCATAAAAAGTAATTGAATCTTCAAAAAATAATTATTAAAATATTATTTAATAATAAAATAATAATTATCTATTTAA
Organism: Canna indica; assembly: GCA_034359265.1. NCBI lineage: Eukaryota > Viridiplantae > Streptophyta > Magnoliopsida > Zingiberales > Cannaceae > Canna > Canna indica. Next base: position 72,489,985 of record CP136890.1, read on the forward strand.
GATATGTAATTATTTAAAATTATTTAACAATTTTATTTTTATATTCATATTATAAATATTGAATGATAATATAGAAAAGGACCAAAATGCACTTCTAAAAATATAATAAATTATGCTATAATTTATTTTAACTAATAACAACATAATAAAAATATAGATTAATGTAAAATAATATATTAATTTAAAATAATAAAACTATTATTTATTTATTTTCATAAAAAACTAAATCTTAAAAAAAATTATTAAAATAATATTTAATAATAAAATAATAATTATCTATTCAAGATAAATAATTATTAAAATTAATTTAATAATTTAATTTTTTATATTATTATGTAATATTATAAATATTGAAGGACAATATAGGAAAATTTCATAAGGAATAGACAATGAATATTATTCCTTGGGTTGAGGTAAGGAATAGTATTCCCCATGAATAGAAAATAGTTGCAACCAAATAAGGGAATAAGTGGGGCATAGGAATAGTATTTCATTCCTCCTATATTCCATTCAACCAAACTACCTTGTAGATGGAGAGATATTGTGTTTTTTGTAAGTGCTTTAAGTAGTTGTAGCATTAGTTGAATGATTGATGAATGAAGTAGAATCTTCTAATTAATGGCCAAGAAGAGCGTAACCATAGATGGCAGGAAATGGATAAGGCATGACCACTTGTTGTGAATGATAATAAAGAGGGAAAGTTTGAAATGACATGAGAATTTATTATTGATAGAAGCCACCCAAGGGCGGCCCAAGAGATAATGTGGCATAAAACGAAATCTTAAGATGAGACCTTTTGGGTCTAATGAACATACCGGTCGTCTTGGGCCGTTAGTCTTAATTGAAGATTACACGAGCTTTGTCACTTAATTGAAGATTTGCATGTATAATTGCTCATAGGGGATGTGCATGGGTACCATGGAAACCCAGAACCGGTTGGAACCTACATAATCGAGTAGATTCCAAGTAGACCCGAATTAAATTCCTGATTAAAACCAATTCTGATTTTGGATTCAACACATCGAGTACCCAAAACTGGACCCAAAACCAGTACCTGAAACTTGTACCATGGAACCTATAAATGAATAGGTACAATTAGGGTATTCGAAACCGAAACCAGAACTTGTGGTTCCGAGTAGGGGCGGATTTCAGGTTCCAACAAGGTAGAGTCTGGTTCCAAAATCCAAGAACCGGTCCTATACAGGATAGTATCCAAGTATCATGTAAAATACATGCACTACTAGAAATTAGGCCATCTGCAATGGCACCCTTGCGGTCGCAGATGCGACGGTTCTGCAAACCGCGAGCGTCGTGGGGTCGCAAAGGCGTCATGTTTGCGATGACATTGCGATCGTCGTCGTTGCCGTCACAGAATTAATAATCCCGCGACGGCATGGCTACCGCATTGCGATCGCGTTTTGCTACCGCCTCTGCCGTCGTAAAATCCCGTTAGAAATTAGAATTTTTATCCCCCAACTCGCGATTTTTTCCTATTTCTCATCCCCACGCTCGCGATTTTTATCCCCGCCCCATCTCTCTATCTCTTTGCGACTTCTCTGCTGCGCGCCCGTCGCTTGTTGCCCGCCTCTCGCCGCCCCCGATCTTTGATGAGCCCGCCTTTGGTGGAGTCGATGAAACCCTAGGCGACGACGATGACAAAATCCAAGAGGCGCAAAAAGAAGACATGAAGATGCTGGACGCCAAAATCCTAGACGGCGCTGCCAAAAAAGGGCAGTGAAGCAAAACACCAGGAGAGAGCGAGAGAGGAAGATGGTGGCAGAGCAAGTGAGGGTGTCGCAAGGCTTCGTGGAAGGATCCCGAAGGATCGTCATCTCCGCCACCACTCGCGATGACACCGTCCGCCATATCCTCGCCCTCCGCGAGGAAATCGTCACTGGCAAGGCCCAATTCTAGGACCTCACGGCCACTTCTCCGACTACAACTCTGCCAAGCGTGGCGACGATCTTGGTTAGTTCTGATTGCCACCCATTCTAGTGTTACCTTCTTCGATATTATTATTTGTAATCTAACCTTTTCCTCAATGTGATTGTATATCTTCATGCTTCTCTCTGATTTATGAACATCAAGTTAAATTCTTGTTGTTGCCTAATTATTTTCAGGATGGGATTCTGATTTTGCAACCACAACATATCGCCAGCAGGTTGAAGCTTTAACTCAACAGTAGGTTAGTTCTACCATGGTTGTCCCTATCCCTTTCTGTAGAGAGCTGATTTTGATTGAACTTCTACCTTGTTTTAACGTAGTTGTTGGAAGAACTAGAATCAGAAGCTCAATTTGTAGATGATGCAGGTGATGATAATGATGCTATTAAGTAAGACTATTGATTTTATTTTAAGTATTATCACTAATGATTTTTGCTAATTATGATGCTACTAATAATTTAAAATTTATCACTAATAGAATCAGAAGCTAAATTTGTGGATAATTGATTTTGTTTTAACGTATTATCACTAATAGATATATAGCAACAATTGTTGGTTTACTTGCTGATTACGATAAATTTAATATTTAAATAGTATTTTTATTCAATCAACAAAGTTCTTTATATCATTTCTTTTATACATACCTGATTCTTTTAGATATCATTTTCTTTTAGATATCTTTTATACATATCAGTTCTTTAAATATTATGATTCTTTTATATATACTGATTCTTTTAGAATCAATGAAAGGTTAAAATTTTTGCAGAATTTGGTTCCAAATGGAACAAAAGTAAGTACCAAATCTTAATTTTTTTTTAATTAATTTTTTCGCCTTCGAGTAAATGTGAAGCTGAAAACTTGCTCATCTATTTCTCTAATAGGTTGACATTAGCACAATGCTTAAAAAAGCAGTTCAATATGTAAAGTTCTTGCAGCTCCAAATTAAGGTTAGTACTACTTCTTCTAAATTCATTGCATCTCAAACACATGCATTTTGGGGGGTTTGTCTTTTGATATTTCACTTGTTTCTACGGCTATTGAGCTCTAATGAGTTATGGATGTATTCTCCCATTGCTTACAATGGCATGAGTCTTGGGTTAGACATGAAGGTCTCTCCACAATCTAAGTAGTAACATACAATCAATAAGATTGTTTCACTATCAGCTCTAGGATTTGAAAAGTATGTTCTTATTCCCCATTGTTCCCTCTTATTTTCAGCACTAGCCGTGGGATCATATTGATTAGCAATTATGAGAACTGTTGTACGGAAGAGTTACGAAAACAATATGAGAAAGATTGGTCTAAAGCTAAAAACATACCATGTTTGTGCAGATGTAATTGAAGGCAAGTGTCTGATTCAATACATTGACAAAGCTTCTTTTGTGTATTTATCTCATTTAAAGGATAAAGTTATTGCTTGATACCAAAAGTTCTGTTTATAGCAGAATCAGGTGTTGGAAGTTAATCCAATTTGACATTGAGATATATAGTCAATATATGGTTTTGACAATAATCAATTGTGACAAAAAATATTTATATTTTCTATTTTTTTTAAAAAAATAAAAACTCATCTGCGACGGCTTGCGACCGCCAAGCCGTCGTAGATGTTCATTGACCTGGTCGCGTGAAGAGGTCGCAAATAAGATGCAACGGATTTTGCGACAAACGAACGTTGTCGCAATATATAATTATTTGCGACGATGATGTGGCGGTCATAGAATATCTGCAACTAGCCTATCAGCGACGGACAGGTTGCAACCGCGCGCCCATGCGATCGCAATTGCCAATCTGCAACGGCACTGCAACCGCAATGGTCATCGCAGATGATGAAATTTTTTGTAGTGAGGGTATCCGGATCCGCTCACCCCTAATTGCTCATTGACATTTTTTTTTTTTGCCAATTGATGAAAGTAACAATATGTCAAATTTTAAATGTCTATTTAATTTATTTGACAAGAAGATGTGTGCATGCATTTGTTGTGCCTAATTAGCTTTAATTGATAGTTAATGTTCAATTAGTCAAGAGATTTTTTTCAACAAAACTAATTAAGAAAATTAATTGTGATTATTTTTTAGTTGATAGTGGGAGCAATGAGGTATTACGAAAAAGTGAGTAAAAATTGGGTTTTTCGAAAAAAAATATAGGAAAGTGAGAAATTGATAAAATGATAGTGGACTAATTAATAAAAATGGGAGAAAAAGATGATTATAAAAGATTAAATGACTTATTTAAGATCTTAATTTATAATAAAATAAATATAATATTTAATAATGAACCTAAGTATTAAAAGCATATAATTTTTGAGGACCTAAGGCAATTGTCTTTTTGGCCTAATGGTAGGGCCGGCCTTCAAGCCACCCGCAGGAGGAGATGCTGAAATGGAAGAGACTATAGAAAATGGATAAGACATGGCAACTTATTGTGGAGGATCATAAAGAGGGGAAGTTTGAAATGGCATGAGATTTTGTTGTTGATAGAAACCAACAACAAGAGGAGATGCTGAAGTGGAAGTTTGGTTCTGGCAATGTTTTTCTTTTGCAAGCAAATTAGGACCATGTAAGAACTGCAACTATGTTTTCCTATTTAAGAAAACAACTTAAACAACAACAAAACATCAATTTAAAGAAAAAAGAAAACTAATAAATACAATAATGTAGAGAAAAACCTAAATGTTAAACTTACATCTTTACAAAGCTACCAAATAGCTAATGAACGATGACAGAACTTCAGTGCAACGATTCTGGAAGTGAAGGAAACCCTGCACGGTATTAAAAACCAATCAATTTATAGGAGTAGATAAAACAAAAAGAATTGATAGACAAGAAATATTTTAAATAAGAACAAAATCATAAGGTTAAAGATTTGTATAAAATTATTGAATGATGATTTGAATGCAATTTTTTTTTAGCTAAAGAACAAAGATATCAATAATTTTTTTAGTTTTTCTTTAGATTTTTTCCAAAATTAACCAAAAGAAAATGATGTCTAAGAAATGAAAACATGCTCAAAAGTTAAATGGTTTGGAGAAGAAAATACTAAATTCATATGAGAGAATCAAAAACCTATTTAGAATGAAAAGCAAAACTACAAAAGATTTCCAAACGAAAGGTAGGAAACAATCATTTTTTAAAAAACTTTTTTGGCTTACAAATAGGTTTTTTTCTCACTAAAATCCAATCTAAACCAACAACAAACTGATCATAAAATGTTTTGAGCAAACAATAATTTTTTTATGATATGGAAGAAGAAGCACCTAAGAAACAAAGTAGATCAGCAGATGAGAACGTATTTTGCTCGTATCTGCTGTAATACCCGCTAAAATATTTTGTGTATTGATTTTAGCGGGTTGCATGTGACGCAAGATGGTGCGCGCGGGCTTGAGCATTGACACTTAGCTTGAGGTGAGACCTGGGTACTCTAGAAATTTTCTTAATTATAAATTTAGATGGTAAAATATTTTATGCGTCACGTATTTAAAGAGGACTCCGAGTGGAATCCAGCGGTCCAACCGGAACTTGATTTGGATTAGAATCAAGTGAGATATAACTGATTTGGTAAACCACTTAAGGGGAGGGCTGTTTGGTAATTTTTTTAAAAAATATAGACTTGAGCGCCAGGGGCGTACGACCAGAGTAGCCACACGCAACCCGAGGCGCTTGGGGAGAGAAGGGCAGGCAGCAACCAAAGTTGGAGCGAGGTGTCCGATCCGACCGAAATTTGCGAGTCATCGGCGTCGAGCACCGCTAGGCCTTCTCTACTCCTTGTCCTCTCCGATTCCTTTCCAGTGAATGGTTTTGGGGCTGATTTCCATTAGGGTTAATGGACTTTGTAGAGAAGAAGATTTCTGAGTTTTTTTTTTGAAATTTGTTGTTTCGATCAGTTTTTGGTTCGGGAATCATGATTGTTCTCCAACCTTTTTCTTCCTTGTTGCCTTGTGTGATTTTGAACTTGTGCAGCCCGTGTTGGGTTTCTCCAATCTCTACGGATTGAGTTCTTTAGTATATGCTCCTGTGAGTAAGGAGAATACAATATCCACGCATGTGTTTCTTTAAATTGATGATTGCTTGGGCTCTACGAACATGTATAGAACCTCATGTACATCATATTATTACTATAATAGCAACAATTCTTGCTAGATGCTTGTGTGTTGGTGCAAATTCCTTAATCTGTGTGCAGCCGTTTTCTATGTATAGGAAAGAAATAAGTTAGTGGAAATTTATCTATACATATCATCTTATTTAGAACAGGAATTTTCGATTGTAGTGTATGATGTTAAGGCTGAAATTTCAACCTAAAAATATCTCTATTTGTTGCTGAAATTAATCACGCTTGGATTTTATACATGTTTGCTGAAATTAATCATGCAAGATTTGCATAGTCATATACTGATTTTTATATGCATATTCTATATTTGTTGGAATTACATAACTGTATGCTAGTTTTAGTTTACTGCAAATTGGTTTAAATATATGCTGAAATTATATGCATTGTTGTGCTAAAATTATACATGATGATATGTTGAAATTATATGCATTGCTGTGCTGAAGTTATACATGATGATATGCTGAATTATTTTAGTAGTTTGGGTAACCAGTTTAATGCGGAAGGTACTGATGTAACCTACCAATGTTCGTGTAAGAGATGTTTTGGAAACATAGGAAGTATTTAGGGGACTTGAACAGTGACGTGTGGTTAAGAAATGAATGATTTCAAGTAGGCTAGGGTTTCCGTGGCATATGTTAATCGGGTCGTATGTAGGCCGAGTGGTACGCATAGCGTACGAACGGTCATGGGTCGGAGGGCCTTCCCGACCGAGTGAGTACTGGTTCTAGAGGGCCTTCCTAGACTAGTGACCTGAGCAGAGATACAGTGGGTATTGGTTCTAGAGGGCATTCCTAGACTAATGAACCCGAGCAGAGAAATAGTTGGGTACTGGTTCTAGAGGGCCTTCCTAGACCAGTGAACCCGAGGGGGAGAGTCAGTTGGACACTGAGTCTAGAGGGTCTTCGAAGATCAGTGCAATTGAGAAAAGTGGCTAATGGGGATTTGAAAATTAGAAGACATTTTTCGTAGAGTCGGATGGGAGTACATTCTTTACATAATTAACTTAGCATCCACACTCACTTGATATATTACATGTATTGCCATTACTGGATTCCATTTATTGAGGATTGGGAGACTATTCGCTGAGTTTTATACTTTTATTTTCATATTTGTTTTGCAGAGCGTGAGCCTGAGGTGCGGCGCAGCTGAGTGATGGCAGACTCCGGTAGCGATCTCGTGAGCTAGTTGACGTAGTCGAGTCGAGTCTTGTTAGAACAAAGTCTGTTAAATCATTAGTGTGATTGGTATGATAGTCTTTTTATTTTCTAAACTTATAAGCAGCATACTTATATTGTACTCCATAGATGTGATATTGAGTTATCATTAGATGTTTGTTTCTATGCTATAGTACATTATCTCCTGGTTTTGATGCATATTATATCTAGATGTTGGTTTAGGCTTCAGGGTGTTCGATCACACTCTGGCCGATCATGTGACTCAATTTTGGGGCGTGATAAAGTGGTATCAGAGCATGTGGTTAGGTCCGGACTACGTCATTAGAATATAGAGTACTGTGTAGACAAAAGTTAGTATGTCATACAAGGTGTGTTCTACTCACGTGATTGGGCTATGGAGACGGCCGCATCAGCAGCAGTACTCATGATCACAGTAACAATTTTAATTAAACCTGTACTTAATGCCTTTGGTTTTTTTGTTATATTTTTGACAATGATGGAGGCTTAGGGCAAGGCAGTAATGAGTGGGAGTGACAGTAATTCTGCAGGGCGCATTGGGGGTCGGGGCCGTGGCCGCCCAGCCCAAGAGAGGGCAGAGCCGGACTCTCGAGTGGCGCAGTTAGAGGCCTAGGTAGCCGAGTTAACTGAGGCGCTCCGCAAGGAGCGAGAAATGAGGCAACAACTGCCTCAACCTGAGCCAGTTGCACCAGCAGCTCCAGTGACTGAGGAGTCAGTGCCACCTGTGATTGGGGCAGAGTATCATCATGAGGCAGTGGGCCTTGAGATTCCTTATGAGAGGTTTGTTAGATTAAGGCCCCCAGAGTTCACCGGTACCGACCCGACAGCAAAAGTCACAGAGTTTCTCAGTGATTGTTATGCATTTTGCCAGGTGCTAGGGTGTTCATCTGAGGTGGCAGCACGCATGGTAGGCTTACAAATGAGGGGATCGGCCAAGGAGTGGCTCCAGACCTGGGAGGCCCATAGGGGGGACCTTACACCACCCCCTACATGGGACGAGTTTAAGGCCGCAGTGATAGAGCGGTACCTGCCTAGGAATGTTCGCGGGGAAGCGGGCAAGAGAGTTTGAGCAGTTGCGCCAAATAGGCGGGATGACGGTTCAGCAGTATGAGATGGAGTTTACTAGGCTGTCCCGCTACCACCCTACCGTGGTAGCCATTGAGATGGCTAGGGTCAGACGATTTGTGAAGGGACTACGACACAGATTGGCCGCTTGATTCACTACACACAGGGCACCTCTTTTACTGAGGCAGTTGATGAGGCGATGCATAAGGAAGGTCCAGTACCTACAGAGCGACCTAAGGGGCACTCGAGGAAGAGGTCAAGATCTGATGGACCAATGGGGCGACACGCCCATTCCGAGGGCACCGTCGTCGGGCCAGTTCCACAGTTGAGCAGAGGACAAAGCATGGTCAGAGGTTGCTAAGGGTCGAGTTCTGTACATAGGATACCTACAGGGGATGTACTGCCGAGGAGGCCTGAGGCACCGTCGTCTTGTGGACAGTGTGCAAGACGGCACTGGGGTGTATGCTATGGCCGTTCAGATGCCTGTTTCAGATGCGGTCAGTAGGGGCACTTCAAGAAGGACTGTCCAGTCAGTGGGGGTCAGGGAGCAGCCCAGTCACGAGGAAAAGCACCGGTGTCCGTAGCTTCAGTGGCTCAGAGGGGTCAGACCCAGGACAGAGGGCAGCGACCAAGTACTTCTGGGAAGGCTCCCACTCGGGTTTTCTCACTTACACCAGACAACGCTGAGGCATCGAACGTCGTGGTAACAGGTACACTTTTCGTTGGTTCTATTATTACATACGTTTTATTTGACCCAGGAGCTACTCATTCTTTTGTATCTGCTTCATTTGCGCCCTTATTGCTAAGAGAAGAAAAAGTGCTTGAGACACCGCTTGTGGTGTCAACGCTTACGGGCGATACGGCTGTAGCCAAATTAATCTTTCATGACTGTGAGGTGTATGTTTGTGACTACTTCCTAGCAGCTAATCTGATTCTACTTCCATTACTAGAGTTATATGTCATTCTGGGTATGGACTGGTTGGCTGTCCATTATGCGAAGGTGGACTGTAGGGCTAAGATAGTTATATTTACTAAGCCGGAGTTGCCGCAGCTTATCTTCCAAGGTGATGGAAAAGGAGACCCTTGTAGGTTGATTTCAGCCCTAAAGGCTCGAAACTTACTCTGTGGAGGCTGTCAGTCCTTCCTAGCTTTTGTATCTGTGGCGGATGAAATCGAAGGTCCGACGATAGGGCTGAGAGAGACTTCAGTGATCTGTGAGTTCCCTGACGTGTTCCCTGAGAAACTTCCGGGGTTACCACCAGACAGGGAGATCGAGTTCTGCATTGAGTTACAGCCGGGGTGAAACCGATATCCATTCCTCCATATCGGATGGCACCAGCCGAGCTGAGGGAGTTCAAGGGCCAGCTGCAGGAGCTCATGGACTTGGGTTTCATTCGCCCAAGTGTATCTCCATGGGGAGCTTCGGTACTCTTTGTCAAGAAGAAGCTAGGACCGGTCAATGCGGATGTGCATTGACTATAGGCAACTAAATAAGGTTACCATCAAAAACCGATACTCGTTGCCGAGGATCTATGACTTGTTCGATTAGCTTTAGGGGGCACAGTGGTTCTCCAAGATTGACTTGAGGTCCGGATATCACTAGCTGAAGATCCGGGATCAGGATGTACCTAAGACAGCTTTTCGAATGAGATACGACCATTATGAGTTTTTAGTCATGTCCTTTGGGCTGACTAATGCACCCGCTGCTTTCATGGACCTGATGAACCGTGTGTTCAAAAAGTACTTGGACAAGTTCGTGATTGTTTTTATTGATGATATTCTGGTATACTCTAGGAGCAAAGAGGAGCATAGTGAACACTTGAGGACAGTTCCAGCGACTCTCAGGGAGCATCAGCTTTATGCTAAATTCTCCAAGTGCGAGTTCTGGATGGAAAGTGTAGGATTCCCGGGGCATGTGGTGTCCCGAGAAGGGGTCAAGGTGGATCCCGCCAAGATTGAGGTCGTGCAGAATTGAGAGAGGCCGACTAGCGTATTTGAGATACGTAGTTTCCTAGGTCTGGCCGGGTATTACCAAAAGTTTATGGAGAACTTCTCTCGGATTGCAGCCCCCCTAACCCGATTGACTCAGAAGAAGGTTAAGTTTGCCTGGGATGACAGATGTGAGGAGAGCTTTCAAAAGCTCAAGGACTGCCTGATATCGGCACCTATACTTGCCTTACCGTCGGGGTCTAGGGGTTTTGTCGTATACTGCGATGCCTCAAGAGTAGGCATGGGATGCGTCCTTATGCAGTACGGCAAGGTTATTGCCTATGCGTCGCGACAACTGAAAAATCATGAGAAGAATTACCCGACGCATGATCTGGAATTGGCGGTAGTGGTGTTTGCTCTAAAGCTCTAGCGTCATTACTTGTATGGCGAGGCCTGTGAGATCTACACAGATCATAAGAGTCTTCAGTATCTTCTGACGCAGAAGGAACTGAATTTGAGGCAAAGAAGATGGCTTGAACTGCTTAAAGACTATGATTGCACCATAATGTACCACCCCGGTAAGGTGAATGTTGCTGATGATGCCTTGAGCAGGAAATCCATGGGTAGCCTTGCACACTTGGCCGTTGAGAGGAGATCTCTAGCTAGAGAGTTGGCAACATGCATGAATGGTGGTTCCGTAATTTCAGTGTTTGACACCGGAGATCTGGTGGCACATTTGCAGGTGCAGTCTACCTTAGTTGAGATGCTTTGTTCAGCTTAAAAGGAGGATGCTTTTTGCGCGATGACTAGGAACTTTGTATTGAGAGGGGATGCAGATGATGGGTTACGGATCGATGCTGAGGATGTCCTGAAATACAAGGACAGAATTGTGGTACCCGATATGGTTGAAGTGAAGAGGCAGGTTCTTGAGATAGGTCACTGCTCTTCGTACACCATGCACCCAGGGGCCACAAAGATGTACCGTGACCTGCGACAGCATTATTGGTGGAAAGGAATGAAGCGGGAAGTGGCTAAGTATGTGTCCAAGTGCTTGATCTGTCAGCGGGTTAAGACAGAGCACTTGAGACTTGCAGGGTTGCTCCAGAACTTAGATGTACCTGAGTGGAAGTGAGAGAAGATCACTATGGATCTGGTGACCGGTTTGCCGAGGTCGAGAGGAGGTCATGACTCCATATGGGTCGTGGTGGATCGGCTGACCAACTCGGCACACTTTATTCCGGTCAAGACAACCTTTTCAGCGGAGCAGTATGCTAGGCTTTTCCTGGACCGAATAGTGGCATACCACGGGATTCCGGTGGTGATCATTTCTGACAGGGGCACCCAATTCACCGCTCGGTTCTGGCAATCCTTCCAGGAAGCCCTCGGTACTCAGGTCCGATTTAGTACAACCTTTCACCCTCAGACTGACGGGCAGTCAGAGAGGACTATCCAGACATTGGAAGATATGTTGCGGGCATGCGTGTTGGATTTTGAGGATGGCTGGGAGAAGTACTTGCCGCTAGTAGAGTTTGCATATAACAACAGCCACCACGGTAGCATTGGCATGGCTCCGTTTGAGGCCCTTTCTGGGCGGAGGTGTCAGTCTCCAGTAGGATGGTTTGAGGCGGGTGAGACTCAGACGTTAGGGCCAAACTTGGTTCATGATGTTGTAGAAAAGGTGAAGGGGATAAAGGACCGATTGTTGGCAGCTCAAAGTCGGCAGAAAATATATGCTGGTGGTAGATCAAGGGACTTAGAATTTGCGATGGGGGACTTGGTTTTCCTCAAAGCATCGCCCATGAAAGGGGTGGTGAGGTTCGGCAAACAAGGGAAACTAAGTCTCAGGTTCATTGGACTGTTCCTCATTCTTGGTCGGAGAGGGGCGGTGGCGTACGAGCTTGCCTTACCGCCTAGCATGAGCAGGGTTCACCCCGTGTTTCATATCTCCATGTTGAAGCGGTATGTTAGAGACGATTCTCATGTACTATAGCCTACTGCGATTGAGGTTGACGCAACCGTTTCTTATGAGGAAAGGCCTGTAGAGATTCTGGATGGGCAGGTTCGGAAATTAAGATCTAAGGAGGTCCCCTTGGTAAAGGTGCGGTGAGAACACCATTTAGGCTAGGAGGCAGCCTGGGAGTTGGAGAAGGATATGATGGAGAAATATCCTCAGTTGTTCATTGGAGATGGTAAGTTCCTCTTTTATCCCCTAAATTCGAGGACGATTTTTTTTTAAGGAGGGAAGATTATAATACCCGTTAAAATATTTTATGTGTATTGATTTCAGTGGGTTGCATGTGACGCGAGATGGTGCATGCAGGCTTGAGCATTGACACTTAGCTTGAGGTGAGACCCGGGTACTCTAGAAATTTTCTTAATTATAAATTTAGATGGTAAAATATTTTATGTGTCACGTATTTAAAGAGGACTCCGAGTGGAATCCAGCGGTCCAACCGAAACTTGATTTGGATTAGAATCAAGTGAGATATAACCGGTTTGGTAAACCACTTAAGGGGAGAGTTGTTTGGTAATTTAAAAAAAAAATTAAAAAAATAGATACTTGAGCGCCTAGGGCGTATGGCCAGAGTAGCCGCACACAACCCGAGGCGCTTGGGGAGAGAAGGGCAACGACCAAAGTTGGAGTGAGGTGTCTGATCCGGCCGGAATTTGCGAGTCATCGGCGTCGAGCACTGCTAGACCTTCTCTACTCCTTGTCCTCTCTGATTCCTTTCCAGTGAGTGGTTTTGGGGCTGATTTCCATTAAGGTTAATGGATTTTGTAGAGAAGAAGATTTCTGAGTTTTTTTTTGAAATTTGTTGTTTCGATCAGTTTTTGGTTCGGGAATCATGATTGTTCTCCAATCTTTTTCTCCCTTGTTGCCTTGTTGTGATTTTGAACTTGTGCAGCCCGAGTTTGGTTTCTCCAATCTCTACGGATTGAGTTCTTTAGTATATGCTCCTGTGAGTAAGGAGAATACAATATCCACACGTGTTTCTTTAAATTGATAATTGCTTGGGCTCTACGAACATGTACAGAACCTCATGTACATCATAGTATTACTGTAATAGCAACAATTCTTGCTAGATGCTTGTGTGTTGGTGCAAATTCCTGAATCTGTGTGCAGTCGTTTTCTATGTATAGGAAAGAAATAAGTTAGTGAAAATTTATCTATACATATCATCTTATTTAGAACAGGAATTTTCGATTGTAGTGTATGATGTTAAGGCTGAAATTTCAACCTGAAAATATCTCTGTTTGTTGCTGAAATTAATCACGCTTGGATTTTATACATGTTTGCTGAAATTAATCATGCAGGATTTGCATAATCATATACTAATTTTTATATGCATATTTTAGATGTGCTGGAATTACATAATTGTATGCTAGTTTTAGTTTGCTGCAAACTGGTTTAAATATATGCTGAAATTATACATGATGATATGCTAAAAATATATTCATTGTTGTGCTGAAATTATACATGATGATATGCTAAAATTATATTCATTGCTGTGCTGAAATTATACATGATGATATGCTGAATTGTTTTAGTAATTTGGGTAACCAGTTTAATATGGAAGGTACTAATGTAACCTACCGATGTTCGTGTAAGAGATGTTTTGGAAACATAGAAAGTATTTAGGGGACTTGAATAGTGACGTGTGGTTAGGAAATGGATGATTTCAGTAGGCTAGGGTTTCCGTGGCATATGTTAATCGGGTTGTATGTAGGCCGAGTGGTACGCATAGCGTACGAACGATCATGGGTCGGAGGGCCCTCCCGACCGAGTGGGTACTGGTTCTAGAGGGCCTTCCTAGACTAGTGACCTAAGCAGAGATACAATGGGTACTGGTTCCAGAGGGCATTCCTAGACCAATGAACCCGAGCAGAGAAATAGTTGGGTATTGGTTCTAGAGGGCCTTCCTAGACCAGTGAACCCGAGGAGAGAAATAGTTGAGTACTGGTTCTAGAGGGCCTTCCTAGACCAGTGAATCCAAGGGGGAGAGTCAGTTGGACACTGAGTCTAGAGGGCCTTCCTAGATCAGTGCATTTGAGAAAAGTGGCTAACGGGGATTCGAAAATTAGAAAGCGTTTTTCATAGAGTCGGATGGGAGTACATTCCTTACATAATTAACTTGGCATCCACACTCACTTGATATATTACATGTATTGCCATTACCGGATTCCATTTATTGAGGATTGGGAGACCATTCACTGAGTTTTATACTTACTTTTATTTTCATATTTGTTTTGCAGAGCGTGAGCCTGAGGTGCGGCGCAGCTGAGTGATGGCAGACTCCGGTAGCGATCTCGTGAGCTAGTTGACGTAGTCGAGTCGAGTCTTGTTAGAACAAAGTCTGTTAAATCATTAGTGTGATTGGTATGATAGTCTTTTTATTTTCTAAACTTATAAACAACATGCTTATATTGTACTCCATAGATGTGATATTGAGTTATTATCATATATTTGTTTCTATGCTATAGTACATTATCTCCTGGTTTTGATGCATATTATATCTAGATATTGGTTTAGGCTTCAGGGTGTTCAATAACACTCTGATCGATCACGTGACTCAGTTTTGGGGCGTGACATCTGCAGTTCTCTATAATGCATCTAAAGAAATGTAAGATTGACCTATGGATAAAACATAAAACGTATGTAGTCTTTTTTTCTTAAAAAATAAATTTAATTAGCCATATATTGATATGATAGACATAAAAAATTATTTTTGAGTGTAAAGTGAATAATGAAAGGTACTATATTATTATTTTTTGTCCACTTTTTATTTCATCAACTTCAAAAATATTTTTTTTTGTTGTGTTGTAATGTCACAAAATATTTTGATTTCAATTTTTTTTTACTCTATAATCATATCATAAAAATAATTCTTTCTACATGAAAAGTGCATAGTATTATTTTTTGGTGTCAACTTTTCATTTCATCAATTTTAAAAATATTTTTTTTTTGACTGTGTTATCATGTCACAAAATATTTTGACTTCAATAATATTACTTTTTTATTGTGTTATCATGTGATAAAATATTCTTTTTTACTCTATCGTAGTATCACAAAAATATTTATTTTTACATGAAAAGTATATAGTATTATTTTTTGGTGTCAACTTTTCATTTCATCAATTTTAAAAATAATTTTTTTGGCTATGTTATCATGTCACAAGATATTTTGACTTTAAAAATATTATTTTTTTATTGTGTTATCATGTGATAAAATATTTTGACTGCTTTTTTACATGTACTAAACTTAAAATGACATAAAATAATTTTAAAGTGATGTATTACATAGTATGCAATTGACGTGTTAATACATTATTGACACATGTGGATGTTTTTATCACATGGTATAATATGATTGGCTGTGTTATCAACCAAATTCAAGACGTGTCAAAACATGTCCACAAATAATAAGTTTATATAATTCGATTGAAATCAACTATATTGTCCATTAAGTCCGATTTGATTGATTTTTGGTAAAAAAAAATATGTGTTTATCTTAAATCAGTCATGTCATTTAAATATTAAAAATTAGGAAAAATTAATATAATCCCAAACTATAGGCATTGTTACATCTACTTCACCTTTTAATTTGCTATAATTCTTTTTTTACCTAAAAAATAAAAAGTTCATTAACTACATATGGGAAGAACTAGAGCAGTCTTGGTACAAAATGCTATTGAGCTTCGGGGGTCGAATAGAAATCCATACATTGGACTCTTTAAGACTTTGTGCTCGATTTGTCGCCCAATGAGCGACTTCATTACATTCTCTATAGTAAAAAGAAAAAATACAGCTTGAGAAGTCCCCAGATAATGATTGAATTTGAGATACAATGTGTTGCAGCCTCGAAGGGATTGTAGATTGACCTTGAATAGCTTGAATAACCAACCGAAAATCAGATTCAATAATGACCAAGTCAAACTTTCAATGAGCAAACTGGATGACATGTAGGATAGAAAGAGCTTCTGCAAAAGCCATAGAAACGATAGAATCAAAATACTGATTAGAAGAGTAAATGCAGTCACCCAAGTTATTCCTAACAATAAAGCCAATGTCAGCTTGTGAGTTTAAAAAAGAGCCATGACAGTTTAATTTAATCCAGTTTCCATCCGAGGGAATCCAATTAAGTGAATTAGAATTAGAAGGTAAATTGAAAATATCCTCAGGAGCCCGAGTTTTATTAAACTGAGAGGTAAATGAAATTATTTTGAGTATGAGATTAAGATGAGAATACCATCTAACAAGATGTATCATCTCATTTTTAGCGTACCAAGTAAACCAACAAGTAATAGTAATTAGAGTCTTAATAGACAAAGTCCCAGCCATGCTATTGGACAACCTGAGCGAACCTCCATTCAACTAAGAGTTCCAATTATTTAAAGGAAAACCAATTCTAGATTGAAGAAGGGACCAAACTGAATTAACATAAGGGCACAAGAAAAAAATATGTTCAATAGTCTCATTAGCAGTATCAGAGAGACACAAAGGACAAACAGAGATATTAAGAAGACCAATATGACACAAATAGGACCGTGTAGGTAATCTGTTATGCAAAAGCTTCCAAAGGAAGTTCAGAACTTTTGGAGGTAGCTTAAGTTGCCAAATACTAGGCTAAGGGACAGAATTGCTAAGTTCTTGAAGGTTACGACTTCTAAGAATGAGTAAGCACTACTTGTGGCAACAGACCCATTAATCTCCATTTCTCAAATCCATGCATCATCATAGGATGGGAGGGGCAAGCAAATTAACTTAATGGATTCCCACATAGAAGCATGGAAGTAAACTAAACTGCAATCATCTTTCCAAGCATTATTTTCAATTAAGCAGTCAACAGAAAAAGTAGACAAATCAATATCCATATTAATAAAGGTAGGCTTAATGCCTAAAGGTAAATCAGAACACCAAAAATCATTTAAAAAATTTGTAGCAGAACTAGAATTAATAATCCTTTTAAAACCAAATCTAAGATGCTTAAAAGTAGAAACAAAGAGTTTTCGAGCAGTAGCACATTTATTAGGCACAAAACAGAAGATTGAGTAAGTAAAGGATACTTACTTTTAACCAACTTAACCCAAATGGTGTCTTCATTATTTAGGTAAGAGACAATTCTTTTAAGTTGCGAAGACTTAGACTTAAAGTACACGTCCTGAACACCTAAACCTCCCAAGTGTTCAGGGAGGGTAATAGTCTCCCAACTAATTAATCAGATGAAGTCCCTTACTGTCCTTATTGGAGGACCAAAAGAAATTTTTAATTAAGGAATTGATTTTCTCAATATATTGTTTAGTCATCCAAGAAATAATCAAATTGTGCAAAGGAATAACATTAAACACAGAATTGACAAGAACCAGACGATCAGCTTGAGAAATAAATCTATTTTGCCAAGAGCCAATCCTAGTCTTAATGTTATCAAACACAAAATCAAGAGAATGAACATGTGCTCTTCTAGGAGCAATCACAGAACCCAAGTATTTAAAAGGGAAGTGACCACCCTTCATATTCAATATGGAGCAAACTTTATTCTTAACAGCAGGAGAAGCATGCTGGGAAAGTAAACCTCGGATTTTGTAAAATTGACAGCTTGACCAGTCAAAGATTCATAACAAGCAAGAATGTTTTTAACATTTTGCAACCCTTTATCAATTTTTCTAAAGATTAAAAAAATATTATCAGCATACATAAGATGAGAAAGCTCAAAAGAATCCTTAACCTTAAAAGGTATAATTTTCTTTCTAGCAACAGTTTTGTTAAGCAAATTAGTTAATGCTTGAGCTACCAAAATGTAAAGATAAGGAGACAAATGATCTCCTTATCTTACCCCTTCACAAGAAGAAAAGAAGGATGAAATATGACCATTCACAAGGCAAGGAAAGCTAGGAGAAGAAACACATGCTTTAGTCGAGTCCACACAAAATAGTAGGAAAATTATTAAGTTTCATAACATGAAAAATAACATGTCAATCAAGCTTATAAAAAGTTTTATCTAAATCTAATTTAACAAGAATATAAGGTCTAGAGCTTCTAGAAGCATATATTGAATGAGCTATTTTATGAACAATCATAATGTTATCTTGAATATTCCTTCCCTTGAGGAATGCAGTTTGTTCAGGAGAAATTAGAAGGGGAAGCATAGGTTTAAGCCTATTAGCTAAATTTTTTTGCTAAAATTCTATAATAAGTTACATAAGGAGATTGGTATGAAATCCTTCACGGACCTAGGAGCCCTAATCTTAGGAATAAAAGTAAGGAGTGTTTGTTTCCAGTCATGAGGGATAAAAGCAGTAGCATGAAAATTATTAATACAATCAATAAAAGAAGCAGAAATTGAGGACCAGTAGTACTTAAAGAACTCATCAGTAAAGTCATCTAAACCATGACTTTTACCATTAGGAAGTTGTTTAACCACTTGCCAAATCTCATCAGGTGAGAAATGGCAAGTAAGACTATTCCAATGGGAAGAGGGCAATTTTGAAAAAAATGAGCCATTCATAAGAGAAATCAGAAGGATTAGAATTTGCAGACCACGGAGAGGTATAATGATTGACAAATATAAACAAAATATCATTTTCATCATACACAGTCTGATTTAAATTGTTAGAAATAGAAAAAATGAGATTTGCTCTTCTTTTAGAAGTGACAATTCTATGAAAAAAAATTATGTTTTTATCCTCGTCATCAATCCACTTAATCTTAGCCTTAGACTACCATTTAATAGAGATTTGTCTTTGCAAGACAATGACCTTATTATAAAGTGATCTAAGAGTGTTCTATTGAGAAGCAGAAAGAGAATGGGAAGACTCAATCATTTCTAAGTTGGAAATTTGAGCTTGAGTAGAGGAAAATTTATCTTCTAACCTACCAATAACGTTTTTATTCCATTCAGAAAGCCTATATCTAGTTTGTTTTAAATTTAAAAAAACCTTGGAAAAAAGGGAAATGAAAGGGTTCAAAAAAGTTTTAGAGAATGTATCATTCACAATATTAAAAGACTCATAATATTTAGTCCAAATTTTTTGAAATTTAAAATTTCTAAGCTTGAATTTAGAAGCAGTAATATCCAAGTTAAGCAACAAAGGACAATGGTCGAAGCCTACTCTAGTAAGATGCAAGATAGAAGTTTTACCAAAAAAATGCAACCATGCAGCATTAACAAGAGCCCTATCTAACCTAATAAGGATCCTTTTAGAATGCTTCCTATTATTACACCAAGTAAAAGAAGACTCAGGAAAATCAATATCAACCAAACCAGAATTATCAACTAAGTTTCTAAAATCATTAACAGACTTATTAACACAGAAAGGCAAACCTCCAAATTTATCAAAACCATTTAAAATAGCATTAAAATCTCCCATAATAATCCAAGGAAAGCTAGATAAATCTAAACAATTTAAATGATCAAAAAGGCTAGCTCTAACATAAGGATCAATATTGGCATATATATTAGAGAATAAAAAAGGCTCAACATTATCCATATGAACAATTAAGTGCATAATCCGAGAATTAAAAGAAAGCATCTCACACCGAACGCAAGAGTTATCTCAAGCAAAAAATCAAACATCTAGAGGCTCCCGAGGAGGGAACATAATAGCCAGACCAATTTTGGCCCAACATTTTAATAAAGATTTGTGCATCTTGATCATTTAAATGAGACTCTTGAATGGAAATAAAACCAGAAGAATAAATCTTTATAAAAGACGACAACCTATCTCTAATAGAACGCTTGAAAGCGCCCCTAACATTCCAACTTATAACTTCCATTTAAAAACAAATAAGAAAATTGAGAGGACTTCCCTAAGATCTAGGATGATGTTGGAGAAGAATCATCCATCTCAGAAGATGTATCAACAAGCACCAGAGATTCAGATCGACGCCTCTTGCTAAGCGTTGATCCATTAGTAAGCAGAAGAAGGGGTGCAGGTTGGGTCTTGCCTAGCTTAGGGCCTTTCTTGGCACGAGGACGTGACACCTTGGGAGGTACGGGAGCTAAAGGAGCGGCCGAGAAATCCATCGCAAGTTCTCCAGACATCCGTTCAAACGATCGGAAAGAAGGAGGAGATGTAACAGCAGGGAGCCCCGTCTCCATTGGGGCAACATCAGACACAAAGGATGGTGTCGGCAAGGAAAGAACTAGGGTTTGCTCCCGCACTCGGCTTAATACCTCCCCTAAACTGGTTAGGTTTCAAAGGATCTGCATTAGAGAACAAACGGGTTGACTGATTTCTCCGATCCGATACAGATGATGCAATTGCAATCGAACTCGACTGCTCAATCTGACGACGATCTGGGTTAGTCTGGTCTGAGACGTCCAAGCCCCGATCATTGAGTTCATCCACCAGCCTTTCATCTGGAACAACATTTACCCCTCGAAAATCTTCTGATGGCCGGCGCTGAGGACGACGACGACGAACGTGAACCCAGGGACCATAAGCTGGTTCCTTCAAACCATCTGAACCCAAAGCCAAAGTAGAATCCAAAGGAATCGAAGAAGGCAAAGAAATAGAATTTGAAACATTGGTCGGCGAAGAAACATTCGAAGCAGGGACATCCGAAACAGAGACATTCGAGCCAGAAACCTTACGGGAAACATTACTATTCTTACAAGCAGATTCAATATGACGAATAAGACCGCAACCAAAACAAATCTCCGGTAAATTTTTATAAGAAACATGTTGAAAAATATCCATTCCATCAAGATCAACGAAAATACCATCCGAATAGGAACTGAAAGATCCAATTCAACGCAACCCCTAACATATTTGCCCCTCTAAAAAAAAAGATCTATGATCTAATCGAAGAACCCGACCGAGGGAAGCCACAATAAGAGAAATCAATTGTTCATACCATAATTCCTAAGGGAGACCATGAATCCGAACCCATACTGCAGCAGAAGAGATCTTCTCCTGCCAAGGTCAGAACAATGGCTTCCAAGGATCAACTGGAGAAGATTTTCATGAAAAGACCAGGGACCATTCATTAAAACATCAATGGCATGAGATAAGGAATCAAAACGGAAACAGAAAAACCCATCATCAAGATCAAGAATAGATTTAAGACCAGCCAAAATCCAAATATCCTCAACCCAAGATCGAACAATAGTAACAGAAGGAACTCGGCCAAGAAGCTTACCGATAAGATTGGAGTGTCAAGGCTTACTCCATTGATCTAATTGCGATCGTTGAAAAGAAACTCTGTCGGTAGGGTTTGAACGAATACGTTGAAAGAATGGAGAAGATTTAGAAGAGGGACAATTTATACCTCTCAAGATTTGTGACCAAGAAAGATTCGGAAAGGGGAGGTTGGAGATGAGTGGTGAGGAGGCGACCTTAGGTGTAGCAGTCGACACCGACAAATTAGGGTGCAATCCATTAGATGGAGAGGCATTAGCCCTAGGAGAGGGATTTCTCAGATGATGTCGACTTAAGTGGCAACAACGAATGCTTCGGGGAAGGCAGTTGGCGAATCAGATCGGGAGGAGCCGGCGGGGGCGATCACTCGAAGGGGGCAAGAGGGTTGCCTTAGCATGAATGCTCACCATCGCGATCAAAAATTTCTTGACTTTGTATATATTTTAATAGCACAAAATTTAAATGTGTTAATTTGCTATAATTCTATCTCATACTATTGGATTGATATCAATTATATCTTGTCGGATACCCATTATAATAAATGTTATTTGTTGACGTGACATCACAATCACCATAGTAAATATTAATTTCTATTCTCCCATGCTACGTTAGCATTTCAACATCATATGAAAATTATTATTTTAGAAAAAAATAAAACCCAAAACATAACCTTAATGTCCGCTAACACAATGTCACCATATCGGAGTTATGTGGCTCACACGAACTCCTTGTCGCCAGTCGATGTTCTCCTAGTCATCGGTCACTGGATTGTTGTCACCTGGAGATGTCGCATGTTGAAACCCCGAGTGTCACATGCATCCTGAAGCGTGATAATGCCCAAGTGTCGTGAGATCCCAAGCAAGTCAACCAACAAGCGAGGGCGATGCTATTTTGTCTCTAAAATACATGTCGTGCTTGCAAGCCCATCATAATAATTTCTTTGAATTCAGAGTTTCGCAGTCATCAGAGTTCTAAAAGGAGGGTTCTTAGTCGTGTTATAGGTTTGAGTTGACAATCAGTGGGGGTATAATAAGAGAGTCTTAGTGGGGGGTATGATAAGAGAGTTTCATCCCCCCCCCCCCCCCCCCGCGTGTTCATAGGAGTATGTGTCGTTCTCCATTGTGTCTAGTACGTGATGTTGAAGTCTGTGCCAATGACGAGAGGTTTAGAGTATGTACCAATTAGGTTGCATAGTTCTTTAAAAAAGAGAGGTCATTGTGCATGATTGGGAGGGCCATGAACACCCACAACATAGAAGGTATTGTTTGATTTCCTATGTTGTAATCAAAAGGAAATTAAATGTTGTCTAGAGTTTTGAAGAGTGCAGTGGTAGATTATGTTATTCCAAAATATTAGAGTTCCACCGGGTAGACCCACTGCGTTTATTGCAAAATGGGAGACAGATGAAAAACCTAAAGCTTATTTAAATAAATTCTTCGAAATCAATTCCAGCTTAGTTTCAAGTAGAACAACCAGGCTAGTAGGCTACAATTGAAGTCTTAAATGATTTATTTAACCATGTATCGTTTAGATTAACGATTGTGACCACGAACATTCCAGAACAAAAACTTGAAATTGATCGACATCATTAAAAAAACTGATAACTACCACAAGCTTCCTCACAGAGCAACTAAGTAACCACAATGTTGGGTTCAACCAATGTCTTGCTTAAAGTGTGTTCCACCATGGTAAGGTCTGAGATGCAGCTCAATCCTAATTCGTTGGCCGAGCGGCCTGAGAGCAGCAAGTTCAAAGTGAGGGAGCTTGCCATTAATATATAAGCCTGAAGGCCCAAGCTACAATTCAAAATTATCACCTTGTGTAGAGTTCTTGATCAGCCCTTCATTAATTGCAACCTTGTGTTCTTTTGCTTTGTGGAGTATATTGAGATGCTAGCATTTGAAAGATAGATGGGCGCTACGTTGGAGGATACTAGATTTAATGACAACATTCGTGGGCTTCTCCTTACATCAGATGGTGGTCGAATTCTCAATGATATCCTTTGAGTCTTTATGATCTTTATGGAGGAGCAATTTGGGAATAGAACTTGTATGAGCGGCCTGCTCATACAAATTTGTATGAGCATGCCGCTCATCTTCCGCCACATCAGTTCAGCACGCATCCCGATGCAAAATTCGAGTTCGGGATGCGTGCCCAGCAACAGCCCAGATTGCATCCCGAATTCAATTTTTGCATCGGGATGCGTGCTGAGCTGATGTGGCGGCAGATGAGCGGCCTGCTCATACAGATTTGTATGAGCAGGCCGCTCATACAAGTTTTCTCCAAATTGTCATGTACACAAATCCCTGTAAACAGTGGTAACTACACTATAGCAAGAACTCACCAATTGTGATATTGTACGTTGAAATGCACATATAATTTGAAGCTTATTTTTATTAATTTTGAGTAATTTAATTATCCAATGATTGATGTGATTTAAGAAAATTAAAATGTGTAATAGCTAGATAGTCCAATATGGGGGGTTTGAATGAGAGAATTATATAATTTAAGTAGGAATTATATAAAAAAGTTTTATATACCCAAGGAGGGGTATATGAAGAGATGCATTCATGTTGTTTGTGAAAACTAGAACTTTAGTCCCATATTGAGAAGTGTGCTAATTTAATATTAGCTTATAAGCATAAGTGTGTATACCATATCACTTGTGTGGATAAAAAAAAAGGGGCAAGATGTGACATTACAGTGTGTGCGTGCGCGATCATAATCGTGTTGCTTAGTCGCATTGGCGTTTTAGGCGCACTTCGCATTCTTACTCGAGCCATGAGCCCACTTTTTTGTGGAATCCGACCTTGGTGCGAACCTGATTTTGTGATGTTGAAATTTCAACAGTTATTTGTAACATTAGTGCACTTAACTCGATCTTGATCAATTGCAAATTAATTTCAAAAAAATATTTTGCTCATTACTCATAATCTCCTCTGCTGTTACTATTTTCTTAATAATGAGCATTATATGGGAAATATTTGTATTGATCAATATATATACATCTCGAATTCACTCCTGTGGATAAATCTCTCTCCCTTCTCTTCGTCCTTCTCCTCACTGTTGAATTATATTTTTTGATTTTAAATGCTTGATATATCCTGGAGATGTATTGTTTGTGAGGGCAACAGAAATCTTAATTAAGGACATGAAATCCCGCCAGTCCTTTGAACACCTGGAATCCACTCATCGTCTAATACCATCACTAGAAGTTCTCTCCCGTCCCTGAGTTATCTATTCTCATTTGGTGAGGATAACAGGAAGGATGTTTTGTACAGAATTGTTCCACTAAGCTACTGTAACTGCACATGCCTAGAAGAGAACACAACTAGTATTGGGAGTTCAACTCTCAATCTCCATTTGCATGTCAACTTGAGGACTTTTTGGGAGACTAGTGGTGATGTTGATTTTGCTTCTCTATATAACTTTTAGCTTTGAGAGTTTAGTTCAGGTAAGTTAGTATTCTACTGTGTCCCGATAGTTTTCTACTATGTATATTGATCTTCAAAAAGAATAAGTTGTGTTAGCCGTTGCCGCTCACAGTTTTATTGAATTTGAGTTGTCCATATATAATAAACGTTTGTTATATTTGTAATTAAATTTTGGAGAAATAATAATTACTTCCTATGAGCTTTGAAGGTGATATTATTTGATCTCATAATTTGCTCGTTTATTTTCTTTCTATTTTATATTATTAATGCTTTATCTAGATTAATGTAATGAATGTGATCAATGTTCACATATGATCAATCTATTTTTTCAATAAAAATAATCATATCTAAATCATCGCATTGCAAATCATAGACGAATGACTCAATTAAGGAAGAAATTTTTTAATAATGTAACGGTCAATAGGATAGGATATGTTAGAATAATAAGTCAGAAAATGAATTGGATAAAAAAAATTTATCTAGTATACACAAGATATAATATTAATTTTATATTCTTCTAATTTTAATTTTTTTTAATTCAAATACTAAATAAATAAGGAATTAAAATTCATTCATTATCTTATTCTTCTTTATGCCATGAAACAAACATGTCTATCCTATTCTAATTTATGTAAGTTGACATTAATCTCAAATTATTTTTTTAAAATAAGCTTTGGATATATTAATTTGTTTATACTTTTTAAGAGCATATATTAGCATAATTTATGAAGCTTGCTTAATTGAGAGCACAATGAACAATTAAAGTACGAATAATTGATATATTCATATAATATCCAAATTCCCCCCAAAAAAATGTTAATCCTAATTAACATTTAAATTAAGAACAAAAAATATATTATATATTGAATATTAAAAATACTTCAAAAACATAATAATTGAACAAATAAAATTAAAAAACCCCAACCCAGTCCTATCCAAAGAAAATTCAAAAGCAACCTGACCCGAATGCAAGCATGATGGAGACAGTTTTTTTTCCTTTTCTTTTGTTTTAGATTTGGGACAAAAATTATAATTATAATACATTTGATCTCGAAGTTGTATTGACACAAGCATTTGAGTGGGCTCCATTTTTACACTTGTCTTCTCTCCCCACGATACGAAATTAAAAATAATTAGCAAATGTTGACCATAAAATGAGGCCTTCTAAAAATAAATAAACAAATAAACAACCAAACAAAAGTTTTAGCTTTTAGCTTCATATTTTGGACAAATGTATGATAAAAGAAAGAATATTACCGAAACAACTTAAACAAGTGTTGTTATAGTAAATCCAAACTACAAAGGGCTTTTCTGAAAAATGAAAACGAACCGAAACGGCCGCGTGGCCAAAACAACAGAATGCTTTTTAAAAAGCCAGGTGGAAGCGAAGGAGAACAAAAACCGGAACAACCGCTCTTTCTTTCTTTTCTCCATCTCCCCCAAGAGTTGGACATCGCCATTGCTCCGTCCTCCTCTCGTTCTTCCCTTGGATCTTGCGCGAAGGATCTGGGGTTCGGGTTTCCTCTTCCCGGGGCGGGGAGATGGGGCAGCAATCTCAGCAGTCGCTCATCTACAGCTTCGTCGCCCGGGGGACGGTGGTATTGGCCGAGTACACGGCATTCAGCGGCAACTTCACCACCATCGCCTCTCAATGCCTCCAGAAGCTCCCCTCCTCCAACAACAGGTTCACCTACAACTGCGACGGCCACACCTTCAATTACCTCGTCGAGAATGGTTTCAGTGAGTCCCCCCGATCCCTCCTTGTGCCTTCGATTGGCCCTGTTTGTCTTATTTGATTCGATTTTATCAGAAAGTTTTGCATTCTCTTTTCTGATTCGTGTTGGAATACGGATCATCATGCATTTTCAGGAATTAGAGATGATTCGGTTCTGTACTTGTGTTTACCTGAAGGGAATATGATTGTTCTAATTAGGAATTTGGACGCTCTTATAATGTGCTATATCACTAATTATTTTCATGACACAAAATTCAATTTTTTGCAACAAGGTATCTGGGTTATTCAAAATTAACTTCATGTTTGTGGACTGTTATTATCATATATCATATACAATGCCAGAGACATTGTTGTAAAATATATGATATTACGGGCAATCTAGGAATTTGATATTACAGGCACTTCAACTCTTCTTTGTTGTTTGATTTTTACAGTATGTTTTATGGAGATTGCTGTGGTGTCTATTATTTCATTTATCTAATGCCTTCACTCGATAAACAGATGGCATGAGATATTAGTTCTATAATTAAAGATTATAAATATTTTAGAAGTGCATTTACATTTCGTTTTAGTGTGGCCATTATATGCACTATGACCGTTACTTATGAACTAAAAAATTTCAAATTAAATATCAGTTTTAATATACTTTAACGTGTAATTGATGGGATTTGTTCAGTATAGTTATTATTGTCCTCATCATGGTGGAGACCTTTGGTCTATGTAATAATGTAAACCTCCACCCTCTTGAGTTTGTTGTATCTTGAAGGCTAGTGGTACCTAAAAGGTGGCATGTGATAGATCTAAAGGAGAGAGTTAAGAACACATTGAACCCAAATAATTTTCCAATGATTATTTCATGAACTGAAGTAGCCCAACATCTTTTATGGTTTTACATTTTAATTTTTAGATATGTGGATTTTCTGCAACAAGAGAAGCAAGTGAAAAAAAAACTATTATTTAATGATGACATGCCACATACCTACCATTTTCACTACTATTTGAATAGGAACCAAGTAAATATTGGAGTACTCAAACTTGATCTGAGTACGACTTGGGTTGTTTCTATCTTACCCGTGCCTAACTAGAATTGGATTAATGAGTACTACCAACCCACAGGTACCTGTAAAAATCTAACACATTTGAGGTATCATGATGAGTATCTATAAATCTTTTTTTTCCTAGCTGAGGTTTGAATACAACATGGGTACTTAATCTACTCTCAGAACGACAGAACCTAATCCAAACTGAAATAACAGATATTCGAACTAGCTTAAATTCGTCTGGTAGATGTGCATTAGTCATAAAAAAATTTGACATTGTGCCATCTCTAGTTTCACTCGTCTAGGAATTTTAACAACTTTTGTCAATAGGAACAATCTAGAATCACAACTTAGGACAATGCCCTGTTATTTAATTAATGTGATTTATTTCTTCAAACTGCCTTACTGCAAGGGCTATTCTTATTATCTAACATTTTTCTGTGTAACAAGTTTCTTGTTATCTACTTTCCAATATGTATCTACAATTGTGTATAATCTATAAGTGGTATTAAGGACTAAATTTAATAGTAGCTGAAGTCAGATATCAATATTGCAGCATATTGTGTAGTTGCTGTTGAGTCAGCTGGCAGGCAAATTCCCATTGCCTTCCTGGAGAGGGTTAAAGACGATTTCAATAAGAAATATGCAGGGGGGAAAGCTGCAAATGCTGCAGCCAATAGTTTAAACCGAGAGTTCAAGTACCCTTACCTCCCCTGAACTAGTTTGTTCTCATTTATTTCCCATATAGTCAACTCTGATATTTTCACTGAATTGTTAGGTCCAAGCTTAAAGAGCACATGCAATACTGTATGGACCACCCTGAAGAGATAAGCAAACTAGCCAAAGTTAAAGCTCAAGTTTCTGAAGTAAAAGGAGTTATGATGGAAAATATTGAGAAGGTAATGGTTTTTGCTGTTTAAATGTGAAATTATTTTATTCTAAATTATTATGTTGTTAATATATATAATGATTGTTGTATTTATGCTAATTTTAGGTTCTTGAACGTGGGGAGAAAATCGAGCTACTTGTTGACAAAACAGAAAACCTTCGCTCCCAGGTATTTAATGAAAACTTGCAGACATGAAACATTACATTTTTTTGTTAGTTTTATTTTGGAATAGCAAACTTTAATTCTCTCCATGATTTTAGCTCTAAATCATCTGTGTTTTGTTGGGTTGCAGGCACAAGATTTCAGGCAACAAGGTACAAAGGTGAGGAGGAAAATGTGGGTACAAAATATGAAGATAAAGCTTGCTGTCTTTGGCATCATCGTTTTACTAATTCTCCTCGTAGTCTTGTCCATCTGCCATGGCTTCAGTTGCTTCTAGTATGGTTGGATTTGTTACCACAGCAGTCACCATTTTCTTACTGAACTAGTGCATTTTGGCTATTTCAACATCATTCATTGCTCACTTATTGTTGCTTTCTTGATGTCAAAGTGTATAGGTTTTGATTCTCCATGTTTGAAATTATTCCTGTTTAGTCTGAAAACAATTGTTTTCTTGCGGTACTGAATTGAACTTCTGGTTTGAAACTAAGTTATAGTTCGAACTTCGAAATATAGATTTGTTTGTTCCGGTTTTCTGCATTGCTTTTTAACATATTCGATTTGTCTGCTGTTTGCTTTGCGCAAGTTACATAATAGCTGAGGATTTCTACATAAACTATTTGCTTTTGGAAGATCCATAACTTAAACATGTGATCCCAGATACAGAGTTACATAATTTTTGAGAAAATCTAATCCAACTCCTGGATTTTGGTTTATGCAAGGAGTTAACTCGAGAAGAGAGCCAATTTTCGATTGGAATTTTTCATTTTATAAAGATTTTTCACAATTGAGTTTACCATACATTATGGACAATTAGAAGAGAGGCCCCATCAAATTCAAACCATCCAATTGAATGGAATAGTCGATTTAATCTCAAAAAGACATCCTCCTTTTTACCGAGTCTGGTGTTTCTGTCGTCCAGTATTCATATTCTTGTTCTTTCTCCAGGGGACCAAATAGTGAACTATTAACTATCTTTTGTCTTCACATGGAACAGAACGACAAATGCGTCTGATCTGTTGCTGGAAGAATTATTAGATCAAACATATCCTTTCAAACTTTTATGTACAGTATTTAAGTCATCGATTAGAAAAAGTGGTTCGATATCTTGGGACCGAATTAAGATCTGCTTGCTTAGTTTGGTTGAACTCGGCCATTGTCACCCAAAAAACAATATGTTGCAGGGTTACCTAAGTTAAGACATTTATTCAAGTCCAAATGAACTAAATACATGTTAGAATATGAGTAAGCATATTATAAGCTTATTAAAGACAAACAAGAGTATTCAAAATTATTCTTTAGAGTTGGTACTGTTTAAGTGTATTTATTACATAGTTGATATGTCTCTGTCAATTTCACTTTCTGTTGCCTTCTTCACATTTGATATGTCTGTCAATATCGCTGTTTTGGGTATTTTTAGAATCAAATACAGTGTTTTCCTGCCTAACTTGTAGCCCTTTCCTTTTATTCTTATTTGTCATTTCATCATTTCATTTTGGCCCTATGTATATTATTTATTGGGACCATTTGGCCACAAAACAAACCATTATTTGGGTATTTGATAAAATCGGATGGGATGAATCAAATCTTTCGAATAAAACATAAATTAATAATCAAAATTTAATAAATTGATCAAATATGGCTATACATATTAAAAAGATTAGAAATGGCGATGAAGTTTACATAACCATTAATGGAGTTTCACATGTTGAAATACTTAAAATTTGTGGCCATCTAACAGTGTAGTAATTAAATTTATAATGATTTTAATTGTGCTTATGGTTTGATTGCTTAGTTGAAGTAGATCAATTTTGGCCATTGATCCATCATCATTTCAAAGTATCAAAAAGGGTCATTACGCTTAGTGATCCATACAAGTAAAGTTTATCATTCTTGTCTTCTTTTATACATTTAGGTCATGTTTACAAAAAAGTGAAAAAAGAGGGAGGAAACGCAATAAATGAAGAAAATGTGAAGAAAACAAATGAAGATAATTTAAGCAACAAAGTAAATTATCTTCCCCCTCCTATTTTTTTTTCCTTCCCTTGTATTGAGAAAGAAAAATATTGGGAAATGAAGGAAGTTTTTATCCAAAACAAAATTCTAATATGTTTCAAAGAGATAAACCATAGTGAAGGCATGACATTTCTTCAATTAATAAGTCAACAATAACATTAAAAGCCCCTCATGGTGACCACAAAGCAAAGCATACAAAAACATCACTGTTATGCAACTATTCCTAAACTCCCTACAAATTATCCAAGTGCAATTGAAATTGCCTCCAAATTCCAAAGGACTGGTTAAAAATCAATAGCTCAAAAGATAAAAAGAAAAGATAAAAACAATAATATTCCACCATCCAAATTCATAATTGAAAACCAGGACACTACCACCTCACTTTTCTCTCCCCAAGTTTGCTCTTCCAAGCACTTCATAAGCTCAGTGGAGGAGGAAGAGGATGAGGGCTTTGGTGTGTTTGCTTGCAGTGGAGCTGTTGCTCTCTGTTCCCATGCTCAGTGGAGGTGCTGCTGCTGCAGAAGCACCAGTGGCAGCTGCAATGGGGGCTTCATCATCAAGAGAGAGGCTAATGGTGGAGAGGAAATTAGATTCCTTCTGTGAAAGCAAAAGAAGAGTTCCTAAAGGACCTGATCCCATCCACAACAGGAGGTATCAGTAAAAAGAAAGAATCCATGTTCATCTTGCATGTCTAATTTTACTTCTTCCACACTATGTTTAATTTATTGGCTTTGTTGAATATATCAAGATTTGTAATTTCTCCTCTTTTGAGAAGCCAGAGGCAGTTTGTATTATATAAGCTTGTGAGGTATTTGTAATGGTCAAGCTTAATTATATTATATGCTCTTTTGCACATTCAAACATTTTTCCCCCAAAAAAAAGGAGCAAGAAACTCTGAGAAATTTCATTTTAAAAGATATGAAAATGCAGTAGTAGTGCTCAAGAAACTCGTTCATGCAATTAAGACTTTTTGATTTCTTTGAGAAATTTGGTATATGTTTGAAGCATATATACAGTCAGATCGATAAATGCCGGTGAAAATCAATCCCTTTTTTGGACTTAAAAAATGGCCAAAAAATTCATAAATTATTTTGGTTTGATTTACTCAATTTTATTTATTTAAATTATTTTTAAAAGTAGCCCAACTCAAAGTTTGATTCCAATTAAGCTTAAATCAAGCTTAAGTAGTATATATATATATATGCTTGTATAGAAGCCCAAGTTCTTGTATAAGGTATATGTTTGAAATTACTAAAACGGACACCTCAAACACATCAGAATCAAAACCTATGAAAACTGGGCACGTGGGATTAAAGTTACTTTCTTTTTCCTCTATGGAATTCTTTTGTTTTTTTTAGGCAACAAAATCAAGATTCATAATTAACATAATGTCTCTCTTTCAATAATTATTTGCTTATTATTTGTAATGGAAAGGCTCATCTAAATATATTATTATTTGTAGCACAGTTGATGACAACATCTTGTATATTATCTAAAGGTCTAGAGTTCAAACTTTAATATGAACACCTATTGTGATTATATATATATATATATATATATATATATATATATATTACCTGTGCAAGTTATAAATTACACTTTCATCCCTCTATTTTACCTTTATTATGTTTCTATCCCTTCAACAGTAAAGCATTATTCTATTTAGTAATAAATAATCAGTAAATTATTATATATTTTAATGGTAAAATATTTTTTTTAAAAAAATAATTAAAATTTGACAATTTTGATTTTGAATTTCTTACCTTTTTAATTTTTTTATAAAAAAATATAAAATAGCTATGTAAAATTTATTATTTATATAATCAAGAGGATTGATTATTCATAATTTAGAGGTAAAAATTATAATAAGTTAAGTATATTGATGGGATTAAATGTTACTTTAC
The DNA here is from genome assembly GCA_034359265.1 of Canna indica. NCBI lineage: Eukaryota > Viridiplantae > Streptophyta > Magnoliopsida > Zingiberales > Cannaceae > Canna > Canna indica. The sequence continues at coordinate 72,522,535 of CP136890.1, forward strand.
CCCTGCCACTTTTTATTGTTGTATTAATAGTTGTAATTTTTCTTTTTTTCAAAGCATGGTATTAGGCAGGGAGACCCAATTTCTCGCTACCTTTACATCATTGTGAGTCATTTATTATCTTGATGTTAAATGATGCTATGAATAGTTATAAGTTTATTAGGCAGGGAGACCCAATTTCTCCCTACCTTTACATCATTGTGAGTCATTTATTATCTTGATGTTAAATGATGCTATGAATAGTTGTAAGTTTTCTCGTGTAAAAATTAGGAATACTTTTAAAATTTGTCATCTCATGTATGCTGATGATATTCTTTTATTTTTTAGGGCAAATGATAAATCTATTAAAATTGTTAGGAGTATTTTTGAGTCTTATGGTAGTATCATTAATCAAATTATTAATCTCCATAAGTCGAAATTTTTTTTTCTAAGAATGTTGACTTAGCCTCTAAACATAGGATTGAAATAACATTCAATATAAGAGCTGGTGTGTTCCTTATGAAATACTTAGGTATTAATATTTCCCCTAGATATAATAGGATCAGTGATTGTAATGATGTAATTGATAAGATTAGAGATAGACTCAATAATTGGAATAGAGATAATCTTTCTTAGGTTGGGCGATTGGTTCTGATAAATTCTGTTTTAAATTCTATCCCTTTGCACACTTTAAGTGTTACATGCCTTCACGAAAGAATTTTAAATAAATTTTCCTCTATAATTAGGAATTTCTTCTAGTCTTCTAAGGAAGATAAGAAGGGTCTTCACATGATTGGTCTTCTAAAGAAGATAAGAATAGCCTTTACATGATTGCTTGAAATGGTGTTATTAAGCCTAAATATTGTGGTGGTTTTAGGGGTTAAGGATTTGAAGTTGATGGATGTTTCTCTTAATGCTAAGAGGGTTGCTAAGATGCTTTGCAATTCTTCTTCTATTTTTCCTAAAGATGTTAAAGCTAAATATGATTTTAAATCTTTCTGGAGCCATGCTCCTATTGCTAAAGGTAGTAATGCTTAGAGGACTATCTGATCTACTTTTAATTGCCTAAAAATGGATTTCAAAAAGTTGATTGATAATGATTGTTCTACTTTTGTGATTAATTAACATTGGGTATTTGATATTCCTTTGTTTTGGGAATCATCTTAATTATGTTAATATGACTATGTTTGATATAGATGCAAATGTTAATTCTCTCGTATGTGATAATGCTTGGAATATAGATTTTCTGTATGATTGCTTTGGTGTTAGTTTGGTGGAGGTTATTTTCAGTCTATCCCTTTCATCCCAACCCTGTGAGGATACTAGGATTTGGTGACTAGACAATAAGGAGGTCATTAGTTCTAAGTCAGCTTACTCTTTCATATTTTAAAATAAATATCTTAACCTTCCTTAGTGGAAAAATATTTGAAAAGCCTCGATTACCCCTAGAGTTAAAGTTTTTTTCTTGGAAAGCCCTACAAAATAAGCTCCCCACTTTGGAAAGACTGTTTAGATTTGGGATCGTTGGTTCCCACTGTTGTGCCCTGTGCAACAGCACTCAAGAGGACATTAACCATGTGTTCTTTGAGTGTGAGGTAGCTGGGACCATTTGGAAATTAATTAAGGGACGGTTTGTTGGAATTTAGAAAGTTCTTAATAGAGTTGGCTTGAATAGAGTGCCAAATGTGGGATTTGATAATTTTTCTTCCGCTGCATTGACACTCTGTTTAAATGCCCTTTACTCTCTTTGGTTGGCTCGGAATCAGACTATTTTTATGAACTCTAATCCCCAAGTTAATATTTTATTTTCGAATACTCTAGCCCTTACTATTTACTATGCTGACTTATCTAAATCTGAGGGCAACTATAGTAATTCTAATAAGGATGAGGGTGCTTGGGAATTACCTCCACCAGATTGGGTGAAGTATAATACCGATGGTGCAACTGATTGTGATTCTAATTTTGGAGCCTATGCTTTCATTGCTAGGAATATTAATGGTAATTGTATTATTGCCGTAGATTATTTTCATCATAATTCATCTATCTTAGTTAATGAAATGCTAGCTATTAAATGTATTTTAGAGCATGCTATAAGTAATAAATATGTGAAAGTGATGATTGAGAGTGATTCAAGTATTGTTGTTGATACTTTTAATGACAAAATGGATTATTTTTGGGAAATCAAAAATATTATGATTGATATTAATTTTTTAGCAAGGAAACTTGAGGAATTCAAGCTTCGATTTATCAAAAGAGAACATAATAAGGCTGAAGAGAGCAAAATATTTGGAGCAAAATTTTGTTGGGAATAAGGATTGACATTCGGACCTTATAAATTTGATGTAATTTTTTTTATTTTTTAGTTTGTATTAGACTTTTTTATGAAATTTTTTTATAATAAGTTAATAATTTAACATTAATTATATTATTATTTTTTTCAAAATTGACTTGATATTTAATCATTATTTGCAAATGAGATGATACCAGAAAAGTAAAATATGCTTATAAGATGCAAGAACTGGAAAATGGATTGGCATATTAATTATATACTATTCACTTTAAGATTTTTTGTTATTTTATTTTTAAAAAACTTTTATTCCTTAAATTCTCTTATTACTTTGCATTTTAATTTATTTAATTTATAAAATTATTTAAAATAGATTTATGGTCTAACCAATGAACTCAAATAGGGCCGAGTCAACCCAATTACGAAAATTATGAATCGAACCATTTTAGCACCCCAACCCAAAGCGACTTAAATTCTAATAAAATAGAAAACAAGGGAAAAAACTGTGGGCGCATACTGCTTCCGCATATAAAAGGGAGTCAAAAGTCCTAAACAGAAGAGAGAAGAAGCGCGCAATGGAGATGCTGCCGCTGGAAACGCAAAGCAACTCGGTGGGCGCCCCTGACTCTCCTCCCATTCTTGGTTCTCCCCCCTCTCCACCATCTCTCAGTTACTTTGCTGTTATAACAGCCATCGTCAATGATCATGACAAACAAACACTTTCCTCGCCTCTCCGCGCCTCTCCTCTCCTCCGCAATCAGCAAAATGCGATTCGCCTCTCCCCTCGCCTTCTCCTTCTCCTCCCTCGTCCTCTTCCTCGCCAGCGTCCTCCCCGTCGCGGTCCCCCAGCTCAGCTTCTACGACCCCGCCCGCGTCACCCAGATCTCCTGGCGCCCCAGGTTAGTTTAATTAGCTGCATATAAGGTGTGTGCACTTGTACTGCTTGATCTTGGACCTCAATGAAGTTGGATTTTGGCGTGAGCAGGATCTTCCTGTACAAGGGGTTTCTTTCCGATGAGGAGTGCGATCACATCATCAAGCTGGTAGGGAGATCAGATCATGGCTTGTGAACTTCTTTTTTATGTCTGCCTACTCTGATTAATTGGTGTGGCATGCGAGCAGGCGAGGAAAAAGATTGCGAGATCGATGGTGGCGGACAACGAGTCTGGGAATAGCATCAAGAGCAAAGTGAGGACGAGCTCCGGCATGTTCCTTCAGAAGCACCAGGTATATATGTGTTCTCTCTTGTTTTTGCTTATTAACTGATGCTTCCAAGCATTGGTGGAAAAGATCTGATCGTGCACGTTGCTGCTGATATTACTAATTGATTTCATAATCATTATTAGAGACTCAGAATGCTGTACTTGATGTTGAATGAATCAAATTGTTATTTTCAGCTTTATGTTTAATTAGCAAGATTCAAGCTAATAGATCTTTTTTTAAAGGATGAGGTTATTACAAGAATCGAGCGCAGGATTGCAACATGGACCTTCCTCCCAGAGGGTAATTCCCACATTCTAGTTGGCATATTTTGCATGATGTAATTTGTATGTAGCTTCTCACTTAATTACCTTCTCATTTACTACTAATATAAGCAGAAAATGCTGAATCCATTCAAGTACTGCGCTATCAGGACGGCGAGAAGTATGAGCCACATTATGACTATTTCCAAGATGTAAAGAACCAAGTTCGTGGAGGGCATCGGTATGCCACAGTGCTGATGTATCTTTCTGATGTGGAAAGGGGTGGAGAAACTGTTTTCCCAAATGCAGAGGTAAGCAATTCGACGCCTGGAATTTATCTCTGGATGTTGCTTGAAGAGGGAATGACATTTTTATGCTTGATTTCATATATCAGGGTGCTTCATCTCAGCATAAGGATGAAACATGGTCTGAATGTGCAAGAAATGGCCTTGCAGGTACAATTGCTAACTTGTGGTTCTAGGAAAACTTAAAACATAGTGTGAGCTAAAAGTTAGTTGCATTTTGTTCCAACATGGTACTTAACTTTCAAATTAGTTCATTTTTTGAATCTTTGATAATTTAAGATATATGACCTTATGTAAAGCTCAATGGCGGAAGAAGATTAATGTTAACAACCCCAAATAGTTGGTACTTTATGGCTTCTTGTTGTTGTCATATTTGAGGAGAAACATGTAGAAGTGCCTTTATGTTGCTTAAAGAGTTTATACTTTAAACTGATGGGTACTTGACTTTAGTTATATGTTGCTGATCTAGTTGAGACAACATACAAGAGCTTCTGTGTAGTTGTAATGTTTTAGATTGGTCTCTTTGTACAACATCAGATGGTCAAATTCAGTTTATTGTTTGAATTTTGGTCTGCATTCTTTTAGGATTTGTATTTCATTCAACCAGGGTTGGCCAAGTTTTTTTGGGTGCAAGGGGTGACATAGCTGAGTGTTTGGGGCAACACACCAAATACACCAAAAGAGTAGTTCAATTATAATCCATATATTTTTCTCTAAAAACACTAGATCCATATATTAACCCGAATCATTCTCTTATATGAAATCCATAAGTTGGCACTTCAGTGAAATAGAACTTTTTCCGAACCATGCCATATGCCCATTTTCATCAAATACCAACATAAATTTACTTTAGATGCATCGCTACTAAGTCTCTACCTTGTTTAAGTGGTTTCTTCCTTTTCTTGCAGTGAAACCTCACAAGGGTGATGCTGTACTCTTCTTCAGCCTCCACATCAATGGAACAACAGACCCAGCAAGTCTCCATGGGAGCTGCCCTGTGATTGAAGGTGAGAAGTGGTCAGCACCAAAATGGATCCATGTTAGATCCTTCGACGATCCACAAGAGCCAAGCTCGAGTTGGGGATGCTCTGATGCAAGTGAGCACTGCCCTCTGTGGGCTGCTGCAGGAGAGTGTGAGAAGAATCCCCTCTACATGATTGGCAACAGTGACGCACCTGGAAATTGTCGCAAGAGCTGCATGGTCTGTGACATTTAGGCTGCTGATTTGGTTCATGCTGCCGTAAATAGAATTCACGTGTTGTGAAAGCAGGGTTTTCCTTTTAAAGCTTATACGTAGGAACCTTTTTTGTTTTTTTGTTTTTTTAAATATTATTCATATGACAAATTTACTTTTGAGTAGTAATTGATATGAAGTTGCTTGTTGATCATAGTTTCTCTCTTTAATATATACTTGCTGAGGAAAGTTTAATGATCGGTGCCCTAACAAGTTGGCCTTTTTATTGTAATGAAAACCTAGAAAGTATAAAGTAAAATTTGGAATTATCCTAATTTTTTACTAAGATAGAAACGTACGCAAACTGAGACTGCAGCCGCACGTGCACTGGGTGCACAGCGTTGGCCGCTGTGCGCAGCGCTGCCACAATCGCTGCAAGCCCGCCGTTCATGTAGAGGCACAGTGCCGCTCCACAACAACACAAAATTAAGAAATAGGCGGATGATTACCGGCGCATGTATTAGACGCGAATAATAGGGAAACCATCGCATATAGGTGCCGGTTTTCCCACTTTCGGCGTCGGGCGCCAGTTTTAACAAGCGCTAGCTGGGCCATGCGCCGGTTTAAACGGGCGCCTAGCCCAGCTGGCGCCAGATTCTGATATACCGCAAAATTTTCACCAGATTTTATAAATTTAATCCCACATCGTTCAATTAATTTTCCTTAAATGTCATTAAAGATTTTAAATAACCTTCAAATTTTACGTTAAATTATTACAATAGGGTTAATGTGTATTTTAAACATTAATTAATTTTTCAAATATTGAAATTTTTAGCCTCCGATGTGGATTATAATTCTTTTACGAAATTGATTAAGCTTTGGTTCCTAGAATATCGGCGCCTGCTTTTAGGCGTCGGTTCCTGAAATATCGATTCCTGGTTTTAGGTGTCGGATCTTAGTTTCTTCACCTCTCTTTACGTGCATCAATTTCGGCGCATGCTAGAGGATTTGTTTCCTATTTTTGTCGTTGATTCGACGTTGGTTTTTAAACTTCAACAGGCGCCGATTTCAATTTTATTTTTTCTAGTGCTCCTCGCCCTATGGAAAGCACATAGAAGAATAGCGGGTCCACTGCCACAACCACCACCCGGTCGAGTAGTATCAACCAATTCCACCGTAACACACTCTCGCTCATGGGGTCGAGCACCTGGCTACTGAGCAGCGGCGAGGCATACTTTCTCGGTTAGAGGCTCAGCATGACGTTGGTCTAGCTAGGTCGGATTAGGATAAGCGAGCACCTGATGCCGGCCTCCCACTCCGGCGAGTGAGCACGATCACAAGTGGTTGAATGGAAGGCTGGCACGCCTAGCTAAGTGTAGGCATAGCACTTAGCGGATGCGAGACACGACGATGTCTGCCTGCCACTATTGTTATCATCGTCGGTGTCCGAAGACACCGCCCCCTTCCAGCACCATAGCAGTTCGACGGCCCAGCGATTTGTTGCATAAGAATCAAACAAACATAAGAATCAAATACACATGCATGCATGGTAGCGTGCGGGTGTTGCACGCCGCATTGGGCGGGCGCTGCACGAGCTGCAGGTGCCCAGCAGAGCTGCTGCTGGCTGGAGGCAACAAAGTGGACTTGACCGGGTTCAAGTAGTGACCAGACTCGAGTTCGCGGATCCAACATCAGTTGCGGAAGTTCCCAGAAGTTGGGACAGTTGATGGGCGGTTTCCTGGTGGTTGTAACTGCTATTTGGATGATGTTTTGATCCAAGGGCTGTGATCCCTTGGGGCTGCTCGAGTTGTACCCTTTATATAGGGGCCTTGGTTGTATTTTTAAGGGTTGGCTGTGTGTTGGCTGGTCCTGTGTGTGTGAGCTGAATGTAACACTGTAATCTCTTGCATTTGGTGAGCGAGAGAGTGTCTTGAGCGGAGCGTACAAGTCCTGCTGTGGGGCGAGTCATTTGCTTGGGATGTGGAAGGGTTTTAGTCCATTCTTGTAAGTACTTTTGTAAATACAAGTTAAAGGTTTCTCTTCACTGTGTTGTGCATTCTCTTGTGTTGCTTGAACCTCGAACAAAGATGGAGTAGGCTGGTTGACAGTGTTCCACACTGCTCAACGCCGCACAGGCTGGTTTTGAGTTGGAAAATTACATCCTCAGAATCAACCCTGTGACAAGTGGTATCAGAGCCAAGTTCCCTTCAAACGGTAACCAGGTTCGCAGAAGTTCGTACCAGGTTCGTGCATTTCCTGTGACAGTCGGCGCTGTCACCATACCACACTTCGAAGACCCCTACAGCCCAGTGCAGTGGACTTCGCTCGAGTGCTGCACATGGATGCGTTGTGGGAACGCGTCTAGGCCCTACAACAATCCCTTGGCGATGTCTCCGACCTCGTCGGCACGATGGCGGAGACAAGAGGGCCGCTGTCCACTAAAGCGGAAGAACAGAATGCTAAAGTGGCAGATTTAGTGGTCACTCCATTGGCCGACTTGAGGGCCATGGTGACTGACTTGAAGGCGGAGGTGGCTGATCTGCGTCGAGCACGAGATGCGTTGGAGACAACAGAAACTTGCAGAACCACGGTGAAGGTTCTGAAGCCAAAGTCCTTCGAGGAGACAAGGAGTTCCATGTCCTTGTCGAGGGTGGAGAATGGTGACTTCCATCCCAATCCGGCTACGGAGTCGGATGCCTCAAGTGGAGGGGGCTGACGGCGGCCCAGATCTTGAGGAAGGTGGTGGTGTGCGCAGACCTCGGGCACACACTCGACCAAAACCTGAACAACACGAGGGACAACATCAAGGTGCCGGAGTACTTGGAGGGAGCATCCTTGCACGGTGTTCCAAAAGCACAGCGGAGTACAAGTGTTCGTGACGGGCACGAGCATTGCACTATGGAGGCGGACTGTCCATGTGCGCGTAGGCGTGGACAGTGAGCAGGACCCTTCTTTTTCTAACTTTCTTGTGTGCAGGAAAGTTCGGGACTGCAGACGTTGGTGCGGAACCATACAGGTCCGTGTGCTTGGTGGCACGGACTCGGCATTGTGTGGTGGGCAGACGGCCACCACAGTGATCGCAGTGAAGACGATCATAGCGAGCGACATACTCAAGAGGTGACAGCACGGGGCTGCCACAATGCAGACTGCGAGATGTGTGGACTGCTACTTGATGTGGACTGTTGCTCGGCGCAAAAACTTGGACGGGGCTACTGCAAGGTACAAAAGAAGGTGATGCTGAAAGCAGAATGCTTGAACAATCTGCTGAAGGCCTCTGCCCCAAATTGAGATTTTGATGATGCCGAAGTATAAAATGTGTTCTTTGCTGCTGTGACTTGAACAGAGTTGCGTGGCGTGCAGTGCGCAACCAACCAAGTGTTTGGCAACGCTTGGGAAGACTTGGACTACTTCAACTTGTGCAATTGAAGGAGTTGAAGAAGAAGACACAACCTGGGTTCGGTTGAGTAGTAGATAGACATTTTGGACAGTGAATGTTTGTAAATCTGTCCCTGTAAAATGTATACTGCTATGTCTTTGTTTTGGCTATTGTTTAGTCATTTAAACTCAAGTCTAAACTCTATGTTGAGAGTTAAAAATCTGTGTTTCGCCTAAGGGCACTGTATTGGTCAACTCTTGCGTGTTCTATAACGAAGGAAAATCAAGTGAGGAGTATATCTGCTATGTAAAAGCACTAAGATGTATACTTGAGCAGTCGGGTGGGGAGCGTATGCACTGTGTATGTGCGAGGCGTATACTTGACTGTGCGGCTGCAACATTCAAGCCAAAGATCGGGGAAGATCAATTCTTGTGAAGATGAAGACAAGAGCAAGTTGGGTGTGGAGCACAAGCGCAAGGAAAGCGTCGGGTGCATTCTCAACCTTATGGCCTTGAAAGCAAGCCGTGTGACCAAACCTCTTCAAGCGGGGAGCACAAGTGTCAGAGCACGAGGTGCATGTTTGAAGATGGCAAAGTGACGAAACACAACACCTTTGAAACTAGTTGGAAGGGGGCTATTTGAAGACAACTCCAGCAGTGTCTTAACACTATTCCGACGAGGACGCCGGTTTCAACAGGTGGGGGTGGTTTGTTAGACCCCTAAAGTCCAGGCATGGCCTAAGTGTCGCACCTCGGGCACGGGCAGGCCATGGGCATCTCAAACAGAGGTAATTTTGTGGCTTTGTTGAATGAAGACAGCTCATGTGCGCAATGGCATGGGCGTCGCTCACGGCGCACGGCAGGAGGCCGGGTGCGCAAGGGCGTGGGCAAGGCATGGCGGGCAGCAGCCTATGTGCGTGGAGGCATAGGCACAAGCAAGACTTGGTGTCGCCCGGATGCAGAGCAAAGCAAGTCTCGCACGGGGCGGGGTGTGGCGAGAGAAAGTCCCGCAATGGGCGGGCACTTGAAGATGTTGCGGAGCAGCGGAGTCCCGTGTGTGCAATGGCGCGGGGCAGTGCGCGACACATGACCATGGCGGGGCGTGGACGCGACCGTGGCGAGAAAATGTCCCGTGCGCAGCTTGGCGCGGGGCGGTGCGCGCAGCACATGCTCATTGGCGGACGCTGCAGAGCGCGCGGGTGTTGCACGCCGCATTGGGTGGGCGCTGCACGGGCTGCAGGCGCCCAGTAGAGCTGCTGCTAGCTGGAGGCAACAAAGTGGACTTGACCGGGTTCAAGTCGCGACCAGACTCGAGTTCGCGGACCCAACATCAGTTGCGGAAGTTCCCAGAAGTTGGGGCAGTTGCTGGGCGATTTCCTGGTGGTTGGTAAGATACAAAGTGCAATGGGGAAATGAACCTGGAGAAGAAAGAGCGGAGCTTGGCAAGCAGAAGAGGCATCTTCCATGAATGATGGTAACCATGAGAGAGATGAAGAGAGGTAGAGACTAGAGAGAGAGAGGAGAAAGCTAGTTCTTTCTCAAATATATTGCGGAGGAGATAAGAGAGGCTAACTACAACAAATCCTTAGTTTATCAGCGGAAATTTTTTGACGTGAGCGCATGCATCAAAATGTTAAAAAAGAAAAAAATATAACAATAGAAATTTCGATGCCTATTTCATGCGTTGGAAAAATTCGACACCTATTGCAGGCATTGAAAAATTTTGACGCCTGTTGCAGTTGCCGAAAAATTTTGACGCATGCTGACAAGCATCAAAACATACCAGCACATAGTACCGACGCCTTTGGCGCTAGTATCCGTGTGACGTGTGTGTGCGAGCCCGCGTCTGCCCGCACGGGTTAGCGAGCGCGTAATCCCGCACCCGTGTCCGCTTGCGTGGGTTAGCGGGCACACGAGCACGCGCTAGTGCCGACGCGCTCACCCAAGCAGGAGGTGGGAGATTTCTTGCCTCCTGAAATATCTTGTTTTTTTTTAATTTTTTACTTCTATATATATATCCCTTCTCCATTTTCTCTTTTTTTTTTTTTTTTCTCTCTTTATTTTTCCAGGTTATCGAAGTTGTTCAAGTCATCAAATTTTTTCTCTCCCATCAAAATTATTAAAATTTCAATTCAATTTAATTAAATTCCGCTTGAATTCTGCACGCATAATTCTACACTTGAATTCTACAGTGCGGAATTCTACACTTGAATTCTGTAGTGCGGAATTCTACACTTGAATTTTGCAGCGCGGAATTCAAAATTCAAAATAATTTTGAATTTTACACTGCAGAATTCAAAGCAGGCGTGCGTTGACCGCACTTGTTGGAATTCCGCTACACGCGGAATTCAAATTTCGCGTGCTGCGGAAATCGAACGGGTGCGGAAATGATTTCGGCTCTCGTCATTGTTCACTCCCTTTCGTCGCTTATGCAGTCATCGGTATGAACATTTTGGCGGACATAAGCGTCGAAATATTGTACTGATTTGGCGTCGAAATATATGTGATTTGTTGTAGTGGCTATAGCAATTTGGTGAACCAGACAAATATAAGGTGATCAAGGCGGGGTTGATGTGTTCGATTTCTGACGTGGCAAGGGTTCATAGTTTGAAGAATAATTCATTTTAGATGAAGGAATAAACGGTGAATGCAATGTTTGGTCTCAAAATTTCAAGCTATATATTGAATAATTTGTTTAGCTCACATCGTTCAATTAATTTTTCTTAAATGTAATTAATGATTTTAAATAACCTTCAAATTTTACGTTAAATTATTACAATGGGGTTAATGTATATTTTAAACATTAACTAATTTTTCAAATATTAAAATTTTTAGCCTCCGATGTGGATTATATTTCTTTTACGAAATTGATCAAGCTCTGGTTCCTAGAATACCGGCGCTTGGTTTTAGGCGTCGGTTCCTGAAATATCGGTGCCTAGTTTTAGGTGTCGGAGCCTTAGTTTCTTCACCTCTCTTTACATGCATCAATTTCGGCGCATGCTAGAGGGTTGGTTCCTATTTTTGTCATTGATTCGGTGCCGGTTTTTAAACTTCAACAGGTGCCGATTTTAGTTTCATTTTTTCTAGTGCTCCTCGCCCTATGGAAAGCGCATAGAAGAATAGCGAGTCCACTGCCACAGCCATTGCCCCGACGAGCAGTATCAACCGATTCCACCATAGCACACTCTCGCTCCTAGGTCGAGCACCTGGCTGCTGAGCAGCGACGAGGCAGACTTTCTTGGCTAGAGGCTCAGCATGACATTGGTCTAGCTAGGTCAGATTAGGATCAACGAGCACCCGACATCGGCCTCCCACTCTAGCAAGTGAGCACGGTCACAGGTGGTTGAATGGAAGGCTGGCCCGCCCGGCTAAGTGCAGGCATAGCACTCAAAGGCTGCGAGACACAGCGACGTCTACTTGTCGCTATTGTTATCATTGTCAGTGTCTGAAGACACCGCCCCCTTCCTACACCATAGCAGTTCGACGGCCCTGCGATTTGTTGCAATCGAACAACATATATTAGAAGATGAATCAAACGAACATAAGACTCAAATACACATGCATGCATGGTAATTAAGGTTAGACATGAAGATACAAAGTGCAATGGGGAAATGAACCTCGAGAAGAAAGAGCGGAGCATGGAAAGTAGAAGAGGCATCTTCCATGAATGATGGTAACCATGAGAGAGATGAAGAGAGGTAGAGAGAGAGGAGAAAGCTAGTGAGAGAAGACTATGGCAATTCTTTCTCGCATATATTGCGGAGGAGATAAGAGAGGCTAACTACAACAAATCCTTAGTTTATCAGCGAAAAATTTTCAACGTGAGTGTTGAAGAATGATCCAAGTTAGTGAGTTTAATGGATGCTAATCTATATAGTGGGTTTGATGAGTTTATGGTTGTAGTGTGTTTGAATTAGTCTATGTAGTAGGCTTAGTGGGTTTAGTGTTTATTTTAAAATATTTTTAGTGGCTGTAGTTGCATTAGTTGCAGTTGTGCATGTTTATCACATTTTTCATTGTAAGCCTATAAATAGGCATGTTGTTGGCCGAAGGTTTTCTTTCATTCGTGCTCTATTCTCTTCATGATTATTTTGATGATAACAAACCAAATCTATCTAACTGAGTTCTTGAAGCATGAAGATCGCAGGTTCGATAAAAGACAAAAGTCAATTTCACGTTTTGCGACATCGGTCATCGATACGACGACTCACAAGAGTTCGATGTGTGCACCAAAGACATCTTGGACGAATCGAAAGAACATATGGAAAGCTTTCCAAGTTGACGCACGCTGAAGGGCAGAACTCGGAAACAAAGCGCGCAACGAAAAGATCCAAAGAAGAAATTTCTAGCCCAGGTTCGATCGATCGAATGCTGCAAAAAATTGGCAGTAGCCAATTCGGTCGACCGGTCGATCAACGAATGCTGTCAAAAATTGGCAGTAGCAAATTCGGTCAATCGAATGTGGCAAAAAATTGGCAATAGCCAATTTGGTCGACCAGTGGGTCATCGAAGTGTGCCCCGAAGTGGCAGATTGCCGCGGTCGCTTGGGCGATCGATCAATCGGTCGACCGACGATCGAATGGCAAGCGACCGGGCGTCGCCAACGGGCAGAAAAATGCCCGTTGACGACACCTTGAGTTGGGGGGTTATAAATACTCACCCAAAACACTCTCCAAGCTGGTTGTTGATGCCTTAAAGTCAAAAAGAGTGATCCTAAGCATCTTCTAAGCTTTCTCTTGATCGAATCTTCCAAACCTAGCTCTTCATCCCTCAATCTTAAGTGTTCATCATTGGAGGGTCATTCAAGCTTGCTAGGCTCAACAAGAAGAGGTGATTCTATTGTGATAAGTCATTTTTCTCTCTTCTTGTGATTAAAGGTTTTGTTTGGTTTGCTCTTGATTGTATTAATTTGATCGCGTAATAGACCTTGTGTAGGGTCTAGCTAATTTATGGTAACCTTGGTGTTTAAGGTGCAAAGTCATTTGTGTAAAACTAGATTAGGAGTTGTTCTTTGGAATTGAGGTGGGAAAGCTCACTCGATGTGAAGGTGGATACTTCCGGGTGTGGAAGTACCTTCGAAGGGAGTGTAGGGTCTTTCCGGTGTAAAGTCCTCAATTGTAAGTTACTCTTAATATAGTGCATTTGTGTGAAATCCTAAGCACGGGTCTTAGGTAGTGGAGTAGGCGGTTAGCCGAACCACTATAAATTTCTTTGTGTTAGCATTGTTCTTCTTGCGTTTTCTTAACTGCTTTATTTTATCACATCTTTATTTAATCATCAAATTGTGAATTGCCTAAGTTGTAAGAAAATGATTAAACACAAAAAACTAAAATTAGGCAAAATATTTAGTTAACACACTATTCACCACCTCTCTAGTGTGACCATTTCACCAATATTTGGTATCAGAGCAGGTTGTAGATTGAGATTTCACCGTCTCCTCTGCATATAGTCTCGATCCGAAAAATGACACTAGAGTTGGTAGCATCTGTACCACCTAGGTTTGATGTGTCAAACTTTGGTTTTTGGAAAGGAAGAATGTATGCATTCTTAAAGACTCAAGGTATAAGTGTGTTTAATATAGTAAAGTCAAAATACATAGAACCTAAGGAAAATATAGATTCATGGACCTAAGAACAAATTAACATGTTTGAGTTAAATGCAAAGACAACAAATTACATATATTGTTCTTTTGAAAATAACACTTTTGAAAAAGTCATGCATTGTACTTCAGCATATGATATTTGGGCTACTCTGAACAGGCTTTATGATTATGCTAAAACTGAAGAACTTGTTACCCTAAATGAAGGAGATGATGACAATTGTCATACTCCTATATCTAATGAAGTTCTTGAAGCTAATAGTGTATCTAGCCAAAGAAGTACAAAGAGTTGGAAGAGAAAAGTGATATGTCACCTATGCAATTAGAAAGGGCACATGAAGAAGAATTGCCCTAGTATGAAGAACAAGGCAAAACAGAGGTCAAATGCTTCCACTTACTCACGTGCATCAAGTGAAGCATCCTCATACCATAATCACAAAGCTAACATCATGAACGTTGATGAGGAGGTATGCTCTTCTTCTAGTCATGAAAATTATAATCATAGATCTAATTCATCTAGTTCCTCGAATCTTCTATATGATGAATTATTATACGAATGCAAAATTATGTATGCCTTGATCGTTAAAAAGGACAAAGAAAATAAAAAAATAAAAGAAGAAATTTGTCACTTAGTTCTCATTTACATGAAGTAAAACTAGAAAATGAGAAACTAAAAGTTAGTGTCACTAATTCATGTCATGATCCCTTAGACATTGACACTAAGGATTTGAAAAAGAAAAATGACATTTTGAAAAAGAAAAATAAATTGTTAAAAACTCAATTGCATGCATTGCATAAATCTATGAATGATGTAAAAAATAAAATGTTAATTTTGAATAGGAAGATTAATGCTTACTCTTTTAAAAGATATAGAAATCAAAATGATTCATTTAGGAAACCCAAAACAAAAATGCTTTTTCTAAGAATGCTTATGTTCATCATAACTCACGTGCTAAGCATTCCAATGCTAGATCCCATGTCTATAGTATAAATAAAAAGAAATTTGATGGACATCGTTTTTGTTGTGGCATTTTTGGCCATGCCCTTAATGATTGTGCTTTCAAAAAAATCAAAGTGTGGCAAAGACACTTTGGGTTCCTAAGCCATCCAACCCCCAAGGTCCAAAGTCATTTGGGTACCAAAGATCTCATGCTCTTTTGTAGAGGGAGCTACCACACAAGGATAAATGAGAAATATTCTAAGAGGTTGCAACTTCAAGCTATCATGATGCCATAGGTCTGGAAATTGACATCAAAGACCTTGGTATCATCTCCTATACCCTCTTGCTTAAATCATAGTTGGAATTTTGATATATGCTTAATATTAGTAGATTTTCCGCTCTTGATAAGTTTTAAAAAATATTTTTGACTTTTGATTTTCAGTCTCTTCGGAGATCTATGTAGCCTATAACGGGCTAATGCGACATTGCGGTTCTAAATCGTAGGCTAATTATGGCCTTTCGGTTTTCAACCAATAGGAAGGGTTGGAGATCTTACTTTTCAAAACATCATATTTTGAGATCTCTCGATTCGTTTTGGTTTCATGATGATTCTACTTGAAACGAATTTATCACTATCTAGCTTAGGTTAAAAATCTTAAATCAAGATTTTCTTCTCACCTTTGCTATTTAGTATGCTAACTTGCTAGATGTCATTCAAGCTTGCTAGGCTCAACAAGAAGAGGTGATTCTATTGTGATAAGTCCTTTTTCTCTCTTCTTGTGATTAAAGTTTTTTTTTTGTTTGCTCTTGATTGTATTAATTTGATCGTGTAATAGACCTTGTGTAGGGTCTAGCTAGTTGTGGTAACCTTGGTGTTTAAGGTGTAAAGCCACTTGTGTAAAACTAGATTAGGGGTTGTTCTTTGGAATTGAGGTGGGAAAGCTCACTCGGTGTGAAGGTGGATACTTCCGGGTGTGAAAGTACCTTCGAATGGAGTGTAGGGTCTTTCCGGTGTAAAGTCCTCAATTGTAAGCTACTCTTAATATAGTGCATTTGTGTGAAATCCTAAGCACGGGTCTTAGGTAATGGAGTAGGCGGTTAGCCGAACCACTATAAATTCCTTTTTGTTAGCATTATTTTTCTTGTGTTTGCTTAATTGCTTTATTTTATCGCATCTTTATTTAATCATCAAATTGTGAATTGCCTAAGTTGTAAGAAAATGATTAAACACAAAAAATCGAAATTAGGCAAAAAATTTAGTTAACACACTATTCACCCCCCTCTAGTGTGACCATTTCACCAACACATGTTTCATTTGTTTCTAATCAATTATCAATTCCATCTTCAACCTGTGTCCTTACATTTTATCTTAGTTTATAGTGCGTGTTTCTCCTCTTTTTCCTACAAATTTGGTATCGGAGCCTTCTTGAGAGAGTGAGTAGAGAGAGAAACTAATGGGAAGCAACGACAATGCAATGGGTGCGACACAACCACTCATCCTTATTTTTAAAAGAGAAGGCTACGAGTTTTGGAGTATCCGAATGCGAACTCTACTCAAATCTCAAGATCTTTGGGACTTGGTAGAACAAGGCTATGAAGATATTGATGAAGAAATCAAATTGAAGGAGAACAAGAAGAAAGACTCCAAGGCGTTGGTGATTATTCAACAAGCTGTCCATGATAGCATCTTCTCACGAAGTGCAGCAGCAACCACGTCAAAAAAGGCTTGGTTAATTTTGGAGAAGGAGTTTCAAGGTGATTCAAAAGTAATGGTGATAAAAATACAATCACTTTGATGTGACTTTGAAACCTTGTACATGAAAAGTGGAGAATCAATTGCTGATTTTTTTGTCTCGGGCAACAACAGTAGTCAATCAAATGCGATCCTATGACAAAAAGATTTCTGATGAAATGGTTGCAGCAAAGGTATTGAGAAGCTTAACTCCAAAATTTAATCATGTAGTTGCTGCTATAGAAGAATCTAAGGACTTGTCAATTTTCTCCTTTGATGAAGTAATGGGGTCTTTGCAAGCACATGAGGCAAGAGTTAATCGATCACTTGAAAAGAATGAAGAAAAATCATTTCAAGTGAAGGAAGTAGGCATTAAAACAAAAGAAAGTGACAACTCAACAAACAGGGGCCATGGAAGAGGAGGATTCCGCGGCCGAAGTCGTTACTATGGAAGAGGTAGAGGTCGCTTTGATGGGCAACGACAATTCGGTGAGCAAAGAAACAACACAAGTGGCATTCAGTGTTATCATTGCAAGAAGTATGGTCATATAAAAGTCAATTGTTGGTACAAATATCAACATGTGAATTATGCAGCAGAAGATGGAGAAGAAAATAGTAAGCTTTTTATTACTCATTTTGATACTAACAATAAGTCAGGCAATGTGTGGTTTGTAGATAGCGACTGTTCGAATCATATGACAAGGATGAAATCTCTATTTAAAGAGCTTGATGAAACACAGAAGTTGAAAGTGCAGCTTGGGAATGGCAAAGAAATGCAAGTTGAAGAGAAAGGAACAGTCATCATTGAAACTACTCATGGTAAAGTAAAGCTCTTGAATAATGTTCAATTTGTACTAGATTTGAGATATAATTTGCTAAGTGTTGGGTAATTAATGACTGCTGGATGTTCAATCATATTTGATAAAGATACATGTGTTATTAAAGACAAGCACTCATGACATGTGTTGATTAATATCAACATGACTCGCAATAAAATGTTTCCATTGGAAGTTTCAAACATGGAGAATTTTGTTTTTGCTGCTAATGGAATGAATGACTCAAAGCTATGACATCTACGATATGGACATCTTAACATCAAGGGGTTGAAATTATTAAATGAAAAAGGTATGATTTTTAGGACTACCAAAAATTGATTTTATTGATTTATGTGAATGGTGCATATATGGGAAACAAACTAGAAAGTCTTTTCCCATTTGAAAAGCTTGGAGGGCTTCAAAGTGTCTTGAATTAATACATGCTGATTTATGTTGTCCTATGCAAACTACATCGTTAGGTGAAAGTTGATATTTTTTACTGTTCACTGATGACTATAGTCGCATGAGCTGGGTTTATTTTTTGAAAAATAAGTCAGAAACATTTTAGAAATTTAAGCATTTTAAAGCTAAGGTTGAGAAGCAAAACGGTTGCTATATTAAAGTTCTTTGCATTGATAGAGGTGGAGAATTCTTGTCCACATAATTTAATTTTTTTTGTGAAGCTAATGGCATTCATAGGGAATTGACAACTCCTTACACTCCGAAGCATAACAGCATTGTTGAGCGAAAGAATCGAACTGTGGTTGAAATGACACAAAGCATGTTGCAAACAAAAAGTATTCCAAATCAATTCTGGGCTGAAGTAGTGGCAACATCAGTCTATTTATTGAACCTCTCTCCCACAAGGGTTGTCATGAATCAAATTCCATTTGAAGCTTGGCATGGCAGAAAACCATATGTAAGTCACTTAAGAATATTTGGGTGTATTGCTTATGCTTTGGTAAATCCTCAATTTCGTCATAAACTTGATGAAAAATTTGAAAAATGTATTTTTATTGGTTATTGTGCACAATGTTGGCCTAAGGTTTTTTCTATCTTGGTCTTAATCTCGATTTTGATGATAACAAACATGGAACTAATAATTTCATGGAGAGTTATTTTCAGGTTCCATATTGGTTAGCACATGATGTCCCCGATCGAAAAAATCGGAGAAACAGGGGCCATGGAAGAGGAGGATTCCGCGGCCGAAGTCGTTACTATGGAAGAGGTAGAGGTCGCTTTGATGGGCAACGACAATTCGGTGAGCAAAGAAACAACACAAGTGGCATTCAGTGTTATCATTGCAAGAAGTATGGTCATATAAAAGTCAATTGTTGGTACAAATATCAACATGTGAATTATGCAGCAGAAGATGGAGAAGAAAATAGTAAGCTTTTTATTACTCATTTTGATACTAACAATAAGTCAGGCAATGTGTGGTTTGTAGATAGCGACTGTTCGAATCATATGACAAGGATGAAATCTCTATTTAAAGAGCTTGATGAAACACAGAAGTTGAAAGTGCAGCTTGGGAATGGCAAAGAAATGCAAGTTGAAGAGAAAGGAACAGTCATCATTGAAACTACTCATGGTAAAGTAAAGCTCTTGAATAATGTTCAATTTGTACTAGATTTGAGATATAATTTGCTAAGTGTTGGGTAATTAATGACTGCTGGATGTTCAATCATATTTGATAAAGATACATGTGTTATTAAAGACAAGCACTCATGACATGTGTTGATTAATATCAACATGACTCGCAATAAAATGTTTCCATTGGAAGTTTCAAACATGGAGAATTTTGTTTTTGCTGCTAATGGAATGAATGACTCAAAGCTATGACATCTACGATATGGACATCTTAACATCAAGGGGTTGAAATTATTAAATGAAAAAGGTATGATTTTTAGGACTACCAAAAATTGATTTTATTGATTTATGTGAATGGTGCATATATGGGAAACAAACTAGAAAGTCTTTTCCCATTTGAAAAGCTTGGAGGGCTTCAAAGTGTCTTGAATTAATACATGCTGATTTATGTTGTCCTATGCAAACTACATCGTTAGGTGAAAGTTGATATTTTTTACTGTTCACTGATGACTATAGTCGCATGAGCTGGGTTTATTTTTTGAAAAATAAGTCAGAAACATTTTAGAAATTTAAGCATTTTAAAGCTAAGGTTGAGAAGCAAAACGGTTGCTATATTAAAGTTCTTTGCATTGATAGAGGTGGAGAATTCTTGTCCACATAATTTAATTTTTTTTGTGAAGCTAATGGCATTCATAGGGAATTGACAACTCCTTACACTCCGAAGCATAACAGTATTGTTGAGCGAAAGAATCGAACTGTGGTTGAAATGACACAAAGCATGTTGCAAACAAAAAGTATTCCAAATCAATTCTGGGCTGAAGTAGTGGCAACATCAGTCTATTTATTGAACCTCTCTCCCACAAGGGTTGTCATGAATCAAATTCCATTTGAAGCTTGGCATGGCAGAAAACCATATGTAAGTCACTTAAGAATATTTGGGTGTATTGCTTATGCTTTGGTAAATCCTCAATTTTGTCATAAACTTGATGAAAAATTTGAAAAATGTATTTTTATTGGTTATTGTGCACAATGTTGGCCTAAGGTTTTTTCTATCTTGGTCTTAATCTCGATTTTGATGATAACAAACATGGAACTAATAATTTCATGGAGAGTTATTTTCAGGTTCCATATTGGTTAGCACATGATGTCCCCGATCGAAAAAATCGGAGAAACAGGGGCCATGGAAGAGGAGGATTCCGCGGCCGAAGTCGTTACTATGGAAGAGGTAGAGGTCGCTTTGATGGGCAACGACAATTCGGTGAGCAAAGAAACAACACAAGTGGCATTCAGTGTTATCATTGCAAGAAGTATGGTCATATAAAAGTCAATTGTTGGTACAAATATCAACATGTGAATTATGCAGCAGAAGATGGAGAAGAAAATAGTAAGCTTTTTATTACTCATTTTGATACTAACAATAAGTCAGGCAATGTGTGGTTTGTAGATAGCGACTGTTCGAATCATATGACAAGGATGAAATCTCTATTTAAAGAGCTTGATGAAACACAGAAGTTGAAAGTGCAGCTTGGGAATGGCAAAGAAATGCAAGTTGAAGAGAAAGGAACAGTCATCATTGAAACTACTCATGGTAAAGTAAAGCTCTTGAATAATGTTCAATTTGTACTAGATTTGAGATATAATTTGCTAAGTGTTGGGTAATTAATGACTGCTGGATGTTCAATCATATTTGATAAAGATACATGTGTTATTAAAGACAAGCACTCATGACATGTGTTGATTAATATCAACATGACTCGCAATAAAATGTTTCCATTGGAAGTTTCAAACATGGAGAATTTTGTTTTTGCTGCTAATGGAATGAATGACTCAAAGCTATGACATCTACGATATGGACATCTTAACATCAAGGGGTTGAAATTATTAAATGAAAAATGTATGATTTTTAGGACTACCAAAAATTGATTTTATTGATTTATGTGAATGGTGCATATATGGGAAACAAACTAGAAAGTCTTTTCCCATTTGAAAAGCTTGGAGGGCTTCAAAGTGTCTTGAATTAATACATGCTGATTTATGTTGTCCTATGCAAACTACATCGTTAGGTGAAAGTTGATATTTTTTACTGTTCACTGATGACTATAGTCGCATGAGCTGGGTTTATTTTTTGAAAAATAAGTCAGAAACATTTTAGAAATTTAAGCATTTTAAAGCTAAGGTTGAGAAGCAAAACGGTTGCTATATTAAAGTTCTTTGCATTGATAGAGGTGGAGAATTCTTGTCCACATAATTTAATTTTTTTTGTGAAGCTAATGGCATTCATAGGGAATTGACAACTCCTTACACTCCGAAGCATAACAGCATTGTTGAGCGAAAGAATCGAACTGTGGTTGAAATGACACAAAGCATGTTGCAAACAAAAAGTATTCCAAATCAATTCTGGGCTGAAGTAGTGGCAACATCAGTCTATTTATTGAACCTCTCTCCCACAAGGGTTGTCATGAATCAAATTCCATTTGAAGCTTGGCATGGCAGAAAACCATATGTAAGTCACTTAAGAATATTTGGGTGTATTGCTTATGCTTTGGTAAATCCTCAATTTCGTCATAAACTTGATGAAAAATTTGAAAAATGTATTTTTATTGGTTATTGTGCACAATGTTGGCCTAAGGTTTTTTCTATCTTGGTCTTAATCTCGATTTTGATGATAACAAACATGGAACTAATAATTTCATGGAGAGTTATTTTCAGGTTCCATATTGGTTAGCACATGATGTCCCCGATCGAAAAAATCGGAGAAATCGGCAAGGACGCTCGTCGATGCTCGAGATTCTTCGAAAAGTTAGAGTGTCTAGAATGTGTTGTAAATCCTCATGATGATGCAAAGAAACCCAAAAACCAAACTCGAACATCAGAACATAAAAAATCAGCTAATTAGAAAATGATCATGGAATTCACTAAGCCTAGAGAGCTCCTTGGAGCGCTATAACCTAGACATTTTCTTGGCACCAAAAATATCGGTAATTGTTGCTTAGGTAAAAATTAGATAACGAGATATTTTTAAGGATTTTTGGAACCCTTTAGCTTACCCATATTTGACCCGGAAGATTATAGAATTTTCGTTTTTCAAAAATTTGTACTAGACCCCAAAAGTTAGATTTTGATTCTTAAGGATTTTGATTTTTTAGATATTTTTATTGAATCCAAATTGGGGATAATTGTTATATAATATTTATGTTTTAAAATTATTAACAACAACATGGTATATAAACTTAAAGTTAATAAATGTTATATAAGTAGACCTAGTGAAGATCGAAACCAGAAATGAACAAACAAGCAAAAGGGTATTCACAACAAGATAGTATTGATTTTGAAGAAACATTTTCTCTGGTAGCTCATTTCGAAACTGTGAGAATAGTTCTAGCATTGGCTGCAGAATTACAATGGCTTGTTTATCAATTTAACATCAAGTCAGCCTTTTTGAATGGAGATTTGCATAAAGAAGTTTATGTAATTCAACTAGAAGGTTTCATACTTGAAGGCAAAGAGTCAAAGGTGTACAAGTTGAGAAATGCATTGTATGGATTAAAGCAGACTCCTCGGGCATGTTTTAGCAAAGTTGATGGATACTTTCAGCAAAATAGATTCTTGAGGAGTGAAAATGAGCTTACTCTCTACATAAAGAAGAAAGGTAAAAATATTTTCATCATTATTTGTCTTCATGTTGATGATATCATCTATACAAGCTCCTCTAGTTCTCTTGTTGCTGAATTTAAATCAAGTATGATGCATAAGTTTGAAATGTCGGTTTATTGCATTATTTTCTTGGCCTTGAAGTTCAACAAGTAGAAGATGAGATTTTTATTTTCCAAAGAAAATATGTGAACGATCTTTTTAATAAATATGGCATGCTCAATTGTAAACTAGCAGCTACACCAATGAATATCAATGAAAAATTGCAGCGTGAGGATAAGGCAGAGATGGCTGATGCTAAAAGATTTAGAAGCTTGGTTGGAGGATTAATTTATCTAACCCACACTCGACCTGATATTGAATTTTTTGTTGGTGTGGTTTCAGGTTTATGCAACATCCTTCGAATCTTCATTTTGGAGCAGCAAAGCGAGTCATGTGTTACATTGCTGGAACCATGGATTATAGGATTTGGTACTCAAAAGTTTCCAATTTCAAGTTTTGTGGGTTTACAGACAACAATTGGGCTAGTTTGTTGGATGATAGGCGAAGCATTTCAATGAATGTTTTTACTCTTGGGTTAGGAGTAATTACTTGGAGCTCAAAGAAGAAAGCTACAACATCATTGTCTTCCTCAGAAGCTAAATATATTGTAGCCACTTCAGCAGCTTGTCAAGCCATTTGGTTAAAAAGAATGTTCACAAAGTCAAGAAGGAGCAACAAAGATATTTTGTGACAACAAAGCAACAATCTGCATGACAAAAAATCCAATTTATCATAGCAAAACAAAGCATATTGACGTTCACTTTCATTTTATTCGTGATTTGGTTACAAAGGAGGAGATTACACTCAAGTATTGCAACACAAATGAGCAATTGGCTGATGTGCTTACCAAAGCTTTACCAAAAGAAAAATTTATCTATTTCAGATCTTTGCTTAGTGTCAGCAACTTTGAATCAAGGGGGAGTGTTGAAGAATGATCCAAAGTTAGTGGGTTTAATGGATGCTAATCTATGTAGTAGGTTTAATGAGTTTATAGTTGTAGTGTGTTTGAATTAGTCTATGTAGTAGGCTTAGTGGGTTTAGTATTTATCTTAAAATATTTTTAGTGGTTGTAGTTGGATTAATTGTAGTTGTGCATGTTTATCACATTTTTCATTGTAAGCTTATAAATAGGCATGTTTCCTTTGTTTCTAATCAATTATCAATTCCATCTTCAACCTGTGTTCTTACATTTTATCATAGTTTATAGTGTGTGTTTCTCCTCTTTTTTCTACAGTGAGCGCATGCATCGAAATGTTAAAAGAGGAAAAAAATATAACAATAAAAATTTTGATGCCTATTGCATGCGTCGAAAAAATTCGATGCATGTTGCATGCATCAAAAAAATTCGACGCCTGCTGACATGCATCGAAACATACCAATTCATAGTACTAATGCCTTTGGCGATAGTATCCGTGCGACGTGAGTACGCAGGTGCACGAGCCCGCGCCTGCGTCTACCCGCGCGGGTTAGCGGGCATGCAAGCCCGCACTCGTGTCCGCCTGCGTGGGTTAGCGGGCACGTGAGCACGCGCCAGAGCCGGTGCGCTCGCCTAGGCAAGAGGCGAGAGATTTCTCGCCTCCTGAAATATCTTGTTTTTTTTTAATTTTTTACTTCTATATGTATATATCCTCCCTTCTCCATTTTCTCTCCTCTTCCTCTATTTCTTTTTCTTCTCTTATTTCTTTATTTTTTTTTTCTTCACTAATTTTTTCTTCTCTTTTTTTTTCTTCAGGTTACCGAAGTTGTTCAAGTCATCAAATTTTTTAAAAGATTAGCGTATAATTTATTTTTATTCAAGTCATCCAATTTTTTCTCTCCCATCAAATTTATTAAAATCCAATTAAATTTAATTAAATCCCGTTTGAATTATGCACGCGGAATTCTACACTTGAATTCTGCAGCACATAATTCAAAATTCAACAGAACTCAAAGGAGGCGCGTTGACTATGCTTGTTGGAATTTCGCTGCACGTGAAATTTGAATTCCGCATACGGCGGAAATCGAACAGGTACAGAAATAAGTTCGGCTCTCGTAATTGTCCACTCCCTTTTTGTCGCTTGTGTAGGCATCCGTATGAACATTTTGGTAGACATAAATATCATAATATTGTACTGATTTGGCGTCAAAATATATGTGATTTGTTCTAGTGATTGTAGCATGTTGGCGAACCAAACAAATATAAGGTGATCAAGGCGGGGTTGACATGTGTGATTTTTGACGTGGCAAGGGTTCATAATTTGAAGAAGAATTCATTTCAGGTGAAGGAATAAACGGTGAATGCAATATTTGGTCTCAAAGTTATATATTGAACAATTTGTTTAGCCCACACCTTTATTACATTATTTTAAAAAATAGAAAAAATATATATTCCTGGTCCCTCAGCGTTAAGTTTATAAGTTAGTGAGCTTCCACGCTACAACACTCCACACTCTTGAACAGGAAGACACAATCTTGAATTATTGGCAAGGAGAAGATGACAAAAAATTAATATGGCATCGTGTGGATAAGCATCAAAAGAGCCAAACCTTCTTAGCCTATTTATTTCATAGGATAAAAAATAATAACATAAGAAATGAATTAATACACATTATTTATTTAATGCATAAAATGAAAGAATATATTAACATTATATTCGATTTATATCAAATTTTAAAAATTCATATCTAATTCTCTTAATAAACTTAATTAGAATGAAAACTTTCAGCAAAAAATTGTATTCAATGAAGTAAACATACTACTACGTACCTAGGATGAAAATATGCAGCAAGAGATTCTCTTAAGCAAGTAATTGCCATCCAATCCGATGGATAAGATGTTCCTACATTTAAATTTATAACAATTAAATTTAATAAGTTCCTATCACTTCTTCTTCTTTTTTCGCATTTTTTATTTTTGATTTGAGCTAACTAAAATTAGATACTGGCTCACTCACCGATACTCCATCGGGCCGAACCACGTAAATTTTGGTATTTTTTGTATTTTCTAAATTTATTCGTTTTTGTATGTTTGCTTTTGCCATTTGAATTTTTGGATCCTTGTAGGAAGATCCGTTTTCTTCCTAACAATTGTGGTATCAGAGCCAACAATCCACAATGTCAGAGACAAAATACGAAATTCAGAAATTGGACCATAACGTCAATTACTCGTTATGGGCTTTGAAGATGATAGCAATATTGGTTAAGGAGAACCTACATGACACTATTCATGGACGCGATGAGATGAAAGACGCTGAAAGGGAAAAGGATCGGGTCGATGAAAGTGCTAAAGCAACCTTGTACATGAGCGTCTGCGATGAGGCACTACGAGAAGTCACATCAGAAAAGACCGCTGCAGATGTATGAAAAAAGCTTGCTATAATCTACCAGGATAAAACTCTTATAAGTAAGATGATACTTAGACAGAAATTATATTTTTTACACCTGACTGATGTCACTTCTGTTAAAAATCATATCAGCACTTTCGTTCTATTCTTGCTGATCTTGAGGATATGAGAGTTACTTTTAAGGAAGAAGATAATGTCTTTATGCTTTTAATTACTCTCCCTCTTCTTTTAAGAATTTTTGTGAAAGATTATTATACGACAATAATACAATTACTCTAGATGAGGTGACAACACTGCTAGTGTCCAAGGAGGTTGTCGACTCTCAACTTACCACATGATCATCTAGAAGCCATGGAGAAGCCCTGAACACTAGAGGACGAAATAGGTCACGAGATAAAAGTCGGGCTAAGTTCAGATCTAAACCCAGGTCAAAAAATGTATGGTGCTATTATTGCAAAAAGATGGGACACATTAAATCAGAATGTCGTACGCTGAAACGGAGACATGATGAACAAAATCAGAATGAGGAAGCATCCTATGCTGACGAGGATGAAAAAGTAGAGATACTTACTAATTCAACTTGTTATACTAGATCTCAAGATGAATGGATTTTAGATTCAGGTTGCTCTTTTCATATGACACCACACCGAGATTGGTTTACCACATATGAACATGCTAATGGAAAAGAAGTGCTAATGGGAAATGACTCATCATGTCAAGTAGCAAGAGTCGGCTCAGTAAAAATAAAAAATGCATGATGGCATTACAAGGACCCTAACTCAGGTATGACATGTTCTATGTCTTACAAGTATTCAGGCCAAGACGGAATTTTCAGAATCGCAAAGGGGTCTTTAACAGTAATGAAAGCTTTAAAAGTAAACCAACTCTACATCCTGCAAGGCACAACGATAACAAGTGGTGCAGCTATGGTAACCTCTGAACACTCTGATGATGATCTTGCTAAATTATGGTATATGAGATTAGGGCATATTAATGAAAGGAGCATGCTAATACTTGAACAAAAGGGACTACTTGAAAAATAGAAATTGGGTAAACTAGAATTATGTGAACATTGCATCTATGAAAAATAGAAAAGAGTCTCATTCTCTACAAGACAACACTATGCAAAAGAAAAATTGGACTACATCCACTCTGATCTATGAGAGCCATCACCGGTTGAATCTCAAGGAGGAGCTCGATACATGCTCACATTTATTGATGATTACTCCAGCAAGGTATGTGCTTATTTTATTAAAAATAAATCTGATGTCTTCTCTAAATTTCAGTCTTGGAAGACAATGATCGAGAAGCAAATCGGTAGATATGTTCGGACCCTACGAACCGACAATGGCCTAGAATTTTGCAGTGGAGAATTTAAGATTAATTAATGAATATATCACGACTTTTACCGAAATTCTCAAATCTATTACGACTTTTCATTTGTTTTAAATGTAGGCTTCAACTCTCGATTCGTTTCAATTGTATCACACCGTCAGACTTGAGTTAAGTTTTTCGTTAAACTGTTGACCTAGCATTGATGACCTGTCAACCTAAGTTCAGTCAGCCATTAATTTAATATATAAAAAATAGATAAGATGACGTGTATTAGTAAGTATAGTAATTTAATAGGTAACCAAAACACTATACTTACTAATACACGTCAGCTTACCTATTTTTTATATTAAATTAATGGCTGACTGGACTTAGGTTGACACATCATTGATGCCGGGTCAGCAGTTTAATGAAAACTTAACCGAGTTTGACGGTGTGATACAATTAAAACGAATCGATAGTTGAAGTATGCATTTGAAATAAATGAAAAGTTGTGATAGATTTGGGAATTTCGATAAAAGTCGTGATATATTCATTAATTAACCAGAGAATTTAAAGACTTTTGCTCCAGGAAATGGATCATAAGACATCACACAGTTTTCCACACACCTCAACAGAGCGGAGTGGCAGAAAGGATGAACCGCACCATCATAGAAAGGGTAAGATGTATGCTTTCTAATGCTAACTTTTTAAAAAGCTTTTGGGCAGAGACTGCATCCATCGCTTGCTACCTGATAAATCGATCTCCTTCTCCATCAATTGAATTCAAGACGCTTGAGGAAAAATGGTCCAGGTCACCAGCTTCTCATGACCATCTTAAAATTTTTGGGAGCACTGTTTATGTCAGAGTGAATGAAGAAAAATTAGAACCTAGATAAAAAAATGTATTTTCTTAGGATATCCTAGCTGAGTGAAAGGCTATAAAGTGTGGTGTCTAAATAATTATAAAATAAAAATCTATAGAGATGTTATTTTTGATGAACATGTACTCTTGAAAATAAAAAAGGAGGACCAAGAAGAGGACTCACAGGAACCTACAGTGCCTCAGGAAGAAACATCACCTCAGCCTGCTACCCAAGAATTCTGATTCCCTACACCTGTTCCTCGACCACCTTCCACAGAAGTCAATGACACTGCTTCATTAGAATATACCATTAAAGAACATGTTCAGGTTCAGGAGGAGCCACACCGGGTTGAGGAGGAGCAATATCAAGTTAATGAGGAGAATTCTTATTCCATCGCCCTCAACCGACCTAGGCGAGCACCACGTCCTAATCCTAGGTATGCAAATATTGGTACATATGCTTTAGCAATGGCTGAAGAAACTCCGTGTACTAAAGAACTAGCCTCCTATAAAGAAGCCCTAAATCGGACAGATTCAAGAAAGTGGCATGAAGCTATGACAGAAGAATTCAAGTCCTTGCAGAAAAATAATATTTGGGAACTTGTGAAGCCTCCACCGCACAGGAAACTTGTTGAGTGCAAGTGGATCTACAAACTCAAAGAAGACGGTATCTATAAAGCTCGGCTGGTGGCAAAGGGATACAGTCAAAAGGAATGTATTGACTACAAAGATATTTTTCTCATGTGGTTAAACATACTTCTATTGGTGTTCTTCTAGCATTAGTAGTCATGCAAGACTTGGAGTTAGAACGGCTTGACATAAAGACAACTTTCCTACACGGTGACTTAGAAGAACAGATCTACATGATACAACCAGAAGGGTTTGAAGAGAAAAATAAAATTGATCATGTCTGCCTCCTAAAGAAATCACTTTATGGCCTCAAACAATCTCCCAGACAATGGTATAAGAGGTTTGATCAATTTATGCTTCGTATTGGTTTCAGTAGATCATCCTTTGACAATTGTGTTTACATAAAGAAATCAGTTATCTCTATGATTTATCTGCTCCTTTATGTTGATGACATACTTATTGCGACAAAAGATGTTACTGAAATAGTCAGGCTTAAGAAACAACTTAAAGGAGAATTTGACATGAAGGACCTTGGGCCTGCAAAAAAAATCCTTGGGATGGAGATAAAGCGAGACCGCAAAGCAAGAAAGCTATGCCTAACACAAGAGACTTATGTAAAGCAGGTGGTTGAATGCTTTGGCATGCAAGAAACAAAATTTATCAAAATACCTATTGCGGGTCACTTCAAATTATCAGGATTGCTATGCCCGAAAGATAAAAAAGAAAGAATTGGTATGTCACAAGTACCCTATGCAAGCGCAGTTGACAATCTTATGTATGCCATGATCTATACCCGCCCAAACATAGCAAATGTAGTTAGTGTTGTGAGCTGGTACATGGTAAATTCGGAAAAAACACATTGGGAGGCAGTTAAATGGATATTGCGCTACTTACAAGGTACTTCTAAAACCAATCTTGTTTTTGGTGGAACTAATGAATCGTTTGCAGGATATTCAGATTCAGACTATGCCAGTAACCTTGATATGAGGAGATCGATCACCACCTACATATTCACTATAGGCGGAACTACAGTAAGTTGGAAAGCCGGTCTACAACCTATTGTCGCCCTCTCCACCATCGAAGCGGAGTACATGGCTATTACAGAAGTAATTAAAGAAGCAATATGGCTTGAGAACCTGATAAAAGAACTAACTTCTCAAAATGAGGACATAGTCATGCATAGTGACAATCATAGTGCAAATCATCTATCAAAAGACTAGATGTACCATGAAAGGACAAAGCACATCGTATGTCAGATTCCACTTCATCAGGGACATTCTTTCAAAAGGAGAAATAAAGCTTTAGAAAATTGACACGACTCACAATCCTGCAGATATGTTGACTAAAGTTCTACCGACGACCAAGTTTAATCAGTGCCTGAACTTGGTCAAACTGATTCAAGCCACAAGTTAGCCCTACAGGGCTCTTGGGAGAAGAGGAGAATGCTACATTGGGCTCAAATCTCATCAAATGAGGAAATTGTGAGAGTTGATTCAATATAATCCCAACCTGAATTCTAAATAGGCCAAGTTGGATTTTAAAAAAATAGCTTTTGTTTGGGCTCGGCCCGCCCCAAGCGTGCCAAACAACTGGGCTGAGCCCAGCCCGTGCTAGCAGCGCACTATCATGGGTCAATTGTTTTGTGCAAAAGAATCTGTGCGGCACCCTTGCATCCCATGCAAGGAATAAGCCTATCATATCGAATTTGTCCCGAATTGGGCTTCCCGACTTAACATCGTAAGACATGCGTTAGTCCACGTGCCAACCACGTGCTCCATATATGCGCCCCCAAAAGACCATGTTGGCCGAATGGTATTGAATGCGTAAAGTAAAACAACAATTATAGAACTATAGACGCAAGAAAATATAAAACCGGGTGTAGGACGAGCTCCGCAATTGTCTTAGGTGAAGATCGACTGGTCGCATGACCATATGGGCCGCTCGTTCGTCTCTGCCCAAGGCAATCGCTTTGTTTGCCAATGCTCTCCTACATTATACATATATGAGACCCCTAACCCCCAAGTCCCACCCCCAAGGTTCCCAAAAGCACGAGGAGCATGACAAAATCGTGGCCATGCGAGATGGTGATTTTCCATGGCCACAGCCATGACGAATGTAGGAAAATTGCTCCGCTTAGCCGTCGCACACACACCAAGCGCCGAATGACCTCGAAATGCATCTAACTCATACCGTGGGCCCTCAGGGATCACACAAAGGATTTTACAAGTACGAACTATAATAAAAGACAAAATTACATGGACACGAAAATATATTTACAAACATGTAGTGAACATTCCACCATGATTCTTCGTTGCTCGGGCAAATCAAAAAGTCTCTAACAGCACGCAGCAATCGCTGCACACGGAGCGAAATCCTCCTTGCACGCCCTTTTTTTTTTGTTTGACCGGTCAAGGCCTAAGAATGATAAAGATGTAAGGACTTTTCTCTTTGGTAGTGCACCTCCTCCACTGCATTAATCTCGATCAATTTTGCTATTTATTTAGCAAAATCAGATGCTGCAACTGTCTGATCCTGTTGAATGCCGCAGAAATTTTCTTGCCATCGAATCAGAGGCATGAGTCGGCTCCCTTCTTTGCATTATAAATAGGGGTCTAATTTGCAGTTCTAGAGATCATCCCATCTACTCCGTTTCTCAAGCAAGATTTCCTTCCGGCGGCTCTCTTCTCCTTCACACCGTCTCAGGCAGAAGCAAGAAGATCAAGGAGCGCCGCATCCATAATTTTTAGACAAAAGCAGAAATCTAGATTTCGAGGTGTAGAAAAATATTCGAGTCAAGACAATATTTTTCTTTTACAGTTTAGTTATTAGTTTTATTCTGATTCTTGTACTGGTCGTGTTTTCTCCTCTCTCTAATAAAATCAGTTCCCTCTTCTCCCCGTGGAGTAGGCTTGGTACCCCGCCGGGCCGAACCACGTAAACTTTGGTGTTCTTTGTGTTTTCTAGATTTATTCATTTTGGTATTTTTGTTTTTGGCGTTTGAATTTTTGGATCCTTGCAGGAAGACCCATTTTCTTCCTAACAGAACAAGATAGGGAAGAGTAGAAGGAAGCAGAAGAGAAAGATATTTTTCATATTTCATGCCCGTATAAATGTTAGAGTGCTCTCCTTTATACTCTCTTTCCCTCTCTTGACTCAACAGCGTGGCTCACTGGCAACGACTACATGACGTAATCATTTTATCGTTGACGTGAAGGTCCAGTTGGCATCCTAGGTTCCTCATCATGGAATGGACGTGAGTTTACGTCTTTATCTTGGTCAGTCACGTCATGTGCCTGGCTCATGACATTGGTCCCTCGTTCAAAAATAACCTTGTCCACAAGGTTGTCATTAGTTGCTACTGAGATTGCCCTCTATGTTTCTTCATTAGTCTCGGGAGTAGTCGGGCTTTCAGAGGCGCTCGAGTCGCCGGTGCCTTCCATGATTGAGCATAGCAGAGATATGGGGGTAACTTGTATATCATGTTGGCCTCTGCACAATTTTATAATGGAGACACAAAAAACTGGGTGTATTTTATCTATAGAAGGCAACTCCAATTGATATGCTACCAGTCTTATTCTCTTATGTATCCGGAATGATCCGAAGAACCTTGGACCCAATTTATGCTGCTTCTGTAGTCACAACGACCATTGACGGGAGGGTTGTAACTTAATATAGACCAAATCGCCAATGTTATATGTGACTTCTCGGCGGTGTCGGTCGGCCTGCGTCTTCATGCGTTGCTATGCTCGGCTCAAGTTATCTTTGAGTTGCATGAGTACTTCATCTTGTGTGGTCAATTCTTTGTCAACCAAAAAGTTGCTAGTGGCTCCCAGAAGGTAACACAGTAGAGTAGGGGGTTCACACCCATATAAAGCTTTGAAAGGAGACATGCCAGCGAAAGACTGATAAGAGGTGTTATACCAAAATTCTGCCTAGGGAAGTACCTTGCCTAGGTTGCTGGTTCCTCAAAAACAAAGCTTCGCAAGTACATCTCTAAGCAACAATTTAAAGCTTTAGTTTGTCCATCTGTTTGAGGGTGATAGGATGAACTAAATTAAAGCTCAATTCCTTGTAGTCGAGCTAAATTTGTGGTTGTCTCGATCGTTGACAATGGATCGGGGTACGCCATGCAGCTTAATGACTCCTTCTACCAACTTCTCGGCGACCCTCTCGCTGTTGTAATTTCTGGGTAAGACCATAAAATGCCCATATTTAGTCAAACGATCAACCACTACCAAAATATTAGTTTTCCCTTCAAAAACTGACAAGTTGGTGATAAAGTCCATCGCTATATCCTCAAAAACCTCCTTCGGAATGGGCAATGGCTGCAACAATCCTGCTGGTGATAATAGCTCAATCTTCATTCTTTGACATACTTGGCATTCTCTAACGAATGTCTCAACATCCCATCTCATGGCCTTCCAATAGAAACTTGCAGCTACTCGTATATAGGTGCGGTCAATGCCTGAATGCCCTCCAAGTATAGCTGTGATATTCCTTTAAGTGTCAGTTTGGTACATTGTATAGTACTAGTCTGTATTGACTAACCTGTATAGTACTATTATTATACAGTGTTTGGTGCTAATGATGTCAACGGGGCGAGTTCGGGGCGAATAGTGCCACACCCGCACCCGCACCCGTTTACTAAACCCATCTCCCGTACCCGCACCCGCACCTGCGACGGGTATCCATCACCCATACCCTCGCGGGTAATTGATACCCGCAGATATCCACGGATACCCATTTAATATATGGCAATAATTTTTATTTTATTATAATAGTATACCACCAATGATTCTCATTTCACCAATATTAATAACTTGATTGAGAAACATTAATCCATAAAATAAACTACGTAACAATTAAATTATAAATCATAAAATTATCTTAACAAATAGCAATAACCATTTATGCAACATTAAATTTAAAATCAAAGTACTTTCAACTAAAATTGAAAATTGATGTCCCTAAAAATATATTATATTTAGATTTATTTTTAAACTTTTCATTAGATATTAATATATAAATTTATAAATTTAATTTTTCATATATATTGACGGGTAGCGGGTATCCCGCGGGTGTGGATAGTATAGTATCCATACCCGTACCCGTTTATTAAATGGGTAAAGATTTATACCCGTATCCGTACCCATGGGTATAATATATTTATCATACCCGATCCGTGTCGGGTAAATATCCACGGATATCTGTGGGTACGGGTAATATTGTCATCCCTATTTGGTGCAGACATGTACTAGTCAATATAGTACTAGTTTGTATTAACTAATCTGTATAATATAATATAATATATAATAGTATATAATATAATATAATATAATATAATATAAAAATTATATAATATATTTTATCATTAAAAATATTTCATAAATTAAAATTATTATTTTTATATATTTTTATTATTTTTTAATTTTTGGCCGGGGGTAAAATGAGTATCCAAAATATTGAATATTCTAGTGCAGACTAATGAAGAGCTTTGAGAGTGTATTACTAATATAGCTTATGAGGTACTATTTTTAGTGTAAGTATTAGTTAATACCATTCCCAAACATTATATAGTATTATCATAATACTATACATGAGGCTTATACATGATACCAAACGGGCCCTAAGATCATGGCTTTCAGAGTTTTATCATTCGGCACCATTATTTTCTTTTTGTACAACACTATGCCTTCATGTATGGTGACCTTGCCACTGTCATCTTCGCCAACCTCAGCTTTCTTTCGCAAGATTGCAATTCCAGATCCTCTCGATTAACTCTTTTAATATCCTCTAATATTCCATAAATGGTTTGTATCAGAGCCCGATACTGACCAGTGAACTGCATGATAGAGCTTCTGCTATTGCATTTAGCTTTCCCGATTGATATTTTACTTCAAAATCATATCCCAAAAGCTTAATTACCCATAGTTGTTGCTCTGGTGTTTGTATAGTCTGGGTAGTCATCTCTTTCAGAGATATTTGGTCAGTGATAATAATGAACCTTTGCCCGAGCAAATACTATCTCCATTTTCCAATTGCTTGGGTAATGACATACTTTCTCGGTGATAGGTAGGGGTTGCCTGCATCCGGGGTGATAACTTCTTGCTGTAGTAAGCAATCGGCCTTCCCTCCTGCATCAATACTACTCCCACTCCTAGTCTAGAGGCGTCCGTCTCCACTTCAAAAGTTTTATTGAAATCAGGTAAGGCTAACACTGGTGCTTGACTTAGTAGTGCATTAAGCTGATCAAATGCATATTGAGCCTGTTCTGTCCATTCAAAGGAATCCTTACGCAGTAAGTCTGAGAGAGGGGCTACTATACTTGCAAATCGTTTAATGAAGTGTCAGGTAATACCCAGCTTGTCTTAAGAAGCCTCTTACCCCTTTAACATTTGTTAGTCTTTGCCATGTTTGAATTGTCGTGACCTTGTTAGGATCAACTTGCAACCCAGCCTCTAAAAGGAAATATCCCAAGTATTCGATGGTAATACAATCAAAGGAACATTTAGATCGCTTAGCAACCAATCCATGAAATTGAAACAATTGCAAAACCACCTCCAAATGCCTTAAATGATCCTCATAGGTTCAACTGTAAACCAATATGTCATCAAAGAATATCAACACAAACTTTCGGAGAAGGGGCTGAAAAATGCGGTTCATTGTGGTCTGGAATGTTGTTGGTGCATTTGTCAAACCGAAGGGCATAACCAGGAACTCGTAATGCCCTTTGTGTGTCCTAAAAGCCGTCTTTACAATGTCTTTAGTATCTACCCTTATCTGATGGTATCCCGAAAGCAAATCTAATTTGGAAAACATTCTGGCACCTTCTTGCTCGTCAAAAAGTTCGTCAGCAGTAGGAATTGGGAAACGATCTTTTATAGTTACTGCATTTAGCACTCGGTAGTCAACACAGAAGCGCCAAGGACCATTCTTTTTCTTCACTAATAGCACTGGTGAAGAGAAAGGGCCGATGCTATGTTATATGATGTCGTCCTGAAGCATGTGCAGTACTTGTCATTTTATATCTTCCATTTGGAAAATGGGGATATCTCTAGGGGCGAACATTGATAGGTAATTGGCCTGGAAGTAGATGTATTCTGTGATTGGTGCTCTTGGTCGGAGGAAGCCCTTGTGGCTTAGTGAATACTGCGAAATATTTCTCTAGCAATTCCTTAATTTCTTCCTTCTCGACACCTCCCTCCGGTTGACTGATAGTCAGCAATTCAAGGTGATAGAGTTCAGCTCTAGCTTGAGTTCAATACATTCTTATTAAAGCATGGCCTGGTATCTGCTCAACATGGCAACTCGGTTCTCCTTTCTACAAATACCGTTGTTCTCCAAGTTGGAATTCGAAGGTCAACTGGGCATAATTCATTATGACCGGCCCCAGAATAGCCATCCATGCTACTCCTAAATCCACATCAGAACCTTTGACGGGTAGGAAATAGAAATTAATTTTGATGGTTGTTCCTTGCACGACCATATAGAGCTGCTTAATAACTCCTTCGGTTTGAACTCGAGCCCCATTTCCCACCATGACACCAAAATTTGGTGCAGGTTCAATCCTCAAACCCAGGTGCTTTGCCACCCGTCCTTGGATGAAGTTATGGGTGCTTCCCCATCTAACAGAATCTAAACATTGCATCCTCCAATTGTTCCTTGAAACTGCAGTGTTATCGGTAGAAAACACCCTCATAGTGCATTAAAAGAAATGAGTGTTAGATTAATTTTTAATAATCTGATATGGGCCAACGCATATCAATAGGCGTGCATCTATCACTATAAAATTAACGATCCAGATCTTAAGTGATCTAATTGTATTTATTTATGGGCCCGCGACATCTCAATATTATATGAGATTTAATTGTACAGATACCATTTGGGGTAATTACTGATTTTATGATGGGCAAAATAGTAATTACTATTACCTCAGTTTTGTTATAAATAAAGGAGTTATGATCCCCGGGTCATGCACTTGATTCCAATTTCTGAAGCCCCATTATTCAGAGACGACTCACGGACGGTGCATAGACTTGGAAGACCGCCCCCATCTCCTAAACTAGCAATGAATTCAGGTATGCTTCCGCATCTAGTTATTCTTAATGATTTAGCATGTAAGTTCTTGGCTTTTTAGGTATAATTTCTGTTTAGAAAATTCTTTCAATGAGAGATTGCTCTAATGAGTCAACTTCACCTTCCTCTATCGGCTGTTCAGAACCTTTCGCAATCAATTCATCACTGCATTCTGGATTTTGCCCATCGTCTAGCATGAATAACTGAGGAGCTTTGCACCGGTGTCCCAATGTGTATTTTTCATCACAATAATAACATAACCCTTGTTCCCTCCTTTTTTGAGCTTTCGCAGAGGTGATTCATCGAGGACCTAGTCGATTACTTTTTGCTTGACTGTTTGTCATTGATAGAATGCCTAAAGGAGCTCTCAAGGTTGACTTATCAGTGAATTCGGGTGGAGTCATTTGCAGATTCGGGGTTGGTAATAATGAGGTGTTCCTAGGTGATGTATACATGCTTTGAAACCTTTTTGCTATCACGATCTTAGCTTCATAGCGTTTTGCCATAGTGACGACCTCATGCATTGAGGTTGGCTGGCTGAGTTAATACCTCAGCCTTGATGTCAGGCCATAATCCTAATACAAAGCAGTTAATTAAAAAGGTCTTAGGCAATTGAGTTATTCTTAATGCCATATCCTCGAATCTCCCTTCATATTCCTCCACAATAGTTATTTGAATTAATTTTATTAATTGTCCTTCCGACGATTCTAGATCCGTAGGTTCGAACCTACGACGGATGGCCTCGACTAAATGTTGCCACCACGCTAGTTGTTTGCGCCGCTGCATCCATCGGAACCATCTCTTGGCAGTGCCTTCCATTAAAAAGGAAGCCATCATCACTCGATGTTGATCTTCTGTGGCGGAAAAATTCAAAGTAATCTTCGGCGGAGGCGATCCAGTCTTCAACATCATTTCCATTGAAGATTAGTTCACCTGAAGTGGTTTTGGCGGAAAAGGGAAATCGTCTTCGTCCCCTTCTCCTCAGGTTCCCTTGCCTCGATTAATATTCATTCCTCCACTTGGTCCAACGATCTCAGATTTAGGCTTAGCTAATTGAACTAATTGAACATTTAATATCGAGATTTGAGAGGTTACATTTTGTAGTAGCTTTTACTGTGTTTCCATGAATTGTTGTTGTAACTCCAAGGTGTGTTGTTGGGCTTCAAGACTCTCCTGCAAGGTTCCCAGGACCTGATCATGGCGAGCGCTTGTGTCGTGTAGCATTTTGAGGGACTCTGCTACTGCTTGCCCGCGAGTCTCCATCGCCGCTTCTGAGTTCGCTTGGCTGTGGAGTCCAAATCCCAATGAAAGCACCAATTTGTCAATGACGGGATCGAGCTAAGGTACATATTTGAGTTCGCCTAGCAGCGGAGTCCAAATCCCAATGAAAGCACCAATTTGTTATGACGAGAGCTAAGGTACATATATGGAGAAGAAGAAGATAGGGAAGAAGAGCAGAAGGAAACAGAGGAGAAAATATTTTTCATATTTCATGCCAGTACAAATGTTACAATGCTCTAATTTATACTCTCTCTCTCGACTCAACAATGTGGCTACTGGTAACGACTACATGACGTAGTCGTTGTATCATTGAGGTCATCTCTTCTCACGACACGAAGGTCCAGCTGGCATCCTAGGTTCCTCGTCATGGAATGGACATGCGTCTACGTCTTTCTCTCGGTTAGTCGTGTCACGTGCCTGACTCGTGACAGATTGACAATTAAATTATTATGCAATGTTATCAACGTATGAAAATTCGTTGAGAAGAATTATAATTTTTAATGTTTAAAACTTCAATTCATGTTTTTATACTTATGAATTATATGAATAATACTTATTAACTTTTATATAAAAATAATGAATTGTATTTGAAAAATATGATTAATTATTTGCTAATTATAGTTAGACATGGCAATTATCAACGCAGCCCAATAGCTCGACCCTATAAAATCAGGCCCGAGCTGTTTTTGGGCCGGCTCAAATATTTAATATGTCGGACTGAGCCAAGTGTTATAGGTCAGTTCGGTCCGATAGCTAATAACCAATTTGATTATTATCCATTAATTCGACCCGTTAAGTTATTACTTCCGGACCAGTTAATACCCGTTAACTTATTACTGATGTAATTTCAAATCCCTAATTCCAATTTCCAAATCCCCCTCCCGTCCCGACTCCCTCATTCTTCCTCTCGGCTCAGTTTCACGCTTCTCGGTACTCGGCACTGGGCTTCTTCATCTTCATCTCCGGTTCTTCTTTCAGCCGGCGCCGGGCTTCTTCCTCTTCTTCTCCGTTACATCTCCATCTCCGGTTCTTCTTTCCGCCAGCGGTCCTCTCCAATTCGCCGGTGCTTCTCGCCTTCTCAGGTCTTGGCTTCTCGCCGGTCCATCTCGCCGGTCCATCTCGCCGGTGTTCCTAAGATAACATCTAATATTATTTACTGGAATTGCTAAGGTATTGTGAAGTTCCTAAGGTGTCTGTGTTGTGGATTCTAAGTTCCTAAGGTGTGGTGTTGTGCACATTATGAATTGCTAAGCTATTGTGTCTGTGTTGTGGATTCTAAGTTCCTAATGTGCAGTGCTGTGCACATTATAGATTGATTCTGTGTTGTGTTGTGTCTGCCTGATTGATTCTGTGTTGCATCTGCCGGATTGATTCTAAGTTCCTAACATATATATTATAGTGTTGTCTGCCGAATTGATTCTGTGTTGTACCCATTTATATTGGATTCTGCTCCTTTCGTGGCCTCAGTGTATGTAAGTTACAGTGGACTTGGTTTAATTTTGAACTAGTTGGCTATGTTATGTGATTACAGCTAAGAATCACTCAAGTAAGACACAGCTAATAGCTAAGACACAGCTAACTTGTAAATTTCTTAGGTATCCTCCATAGAAGGGATTCGCCCTCTCTCACCCCAAGATTACATGACCAGTAAGCTGCTGCAGTTGTACCTGAGCTCAAGCCGGCTGGACCATGCCCGAGACCTTTTTGACAAAATTCCGCATCCAGATTTGCGCTCGGTGACCATCTTGCTCTCTGCCTACACAAATCGAAATTTTCCTACTGAATCCATAAAATTTTACTGGAGGCTTCGGGAAAATAAAGATCTTCAGCCGGATCGCCTCGTTCTGCTTTCTCTTGCTAAAGCATGCTCCAATTCTTTGAATCTTGTTGAAGCCAAACGGTTGCATGAGGAGGCCATCAAGTTTGGTTTTGCCTCCGATCTTCTCTTGGGTAATGCAATGATTGATATGTATGGGAAATGTGGATTTCTTAAGGGGGCCAGGAGGGTGTTCGATGATATGCCACAGAAGGATGTAGTCTCCTGGACTTCACTCATTTCAGCTTGCATGCGTTGCACGTTGCCACAGGAAGCATTGCGAGTATTTCGTGATATGCTGCACATTGGAGTAAAACCTAATTCAGTCACTCTATCAACAGCTCTTGGTGTTTCCTCAAAATTGAAAACACTGGCTTTTGGTAGAGAGATTCACTGCTATGCAGTACGAAGTGGGCTGGAACATGATGTATTTGTAGGTAGTGGACTAGTGGATGTCTATGCTAATTGCTCAAACATCAGGCAAGCTAGGATGGTTTTTGACACAGTCCCACACAAAGATACAGTGTCTTGGATTGTGATGTTAGCAGCTTACTTTTCCAATGGAGATTGCGAAGAGGCACTGGAACTCTTTGAGAAGATGAAATCTGGAGGAGTTGTTATGAGCTCTGCTTCATGGAATTGCATGATTAGTGGGTTTGCTCAAAATGGAAAGCCAGAACAAGCATTTGGAATATTGGGTCAAATGCAGCATTTGGGGTTCAAACCCAACAATGTCACAATTGTTAGTGTATTGCCAGCTTGTGCCTATGTAGAGAGTCATAGGAGAGGTAGAGAGATTCATGGATACATTTACAAGCACTGGTTTATGCAGGATATGGCGGCCTCAACAGCTCTAGTACTTATGTATGCCAAATGTGGTGACCTCGACAAGGCCAGACTGGTCTTTAGCCAGATGCCCATAAAGGACATTGTAGCATGGAACACAATGATATTGGCAAATGCATTGCATGGGCATGGTGAGGATGCATTGTCAATATTTGGTCAAATGCACCAATATGGTATTAAGCCTAATTCAATCACATTTACTGTGGTTTTGACTGGTTGCAGTCATTCACAGCTTGTTGATGAAGGCAAGTCTATCTTTAACTCGATGACCAAGGAACATGGCCTTCAACCTGACGCTGATCATTATGCTTGCATGGTCGATGTTCTCTGTCGCTCTGGTCATCTCAAAGAGGCATATGGATTGATCCAAAGCATGCCCATGCAACCAACAGCAGGTGCATGGGGAGCATTACTCTCTTCATGTAGAGTATATAAGAATGTAGACCTAGCAAAAGTTGCAGCAGCACATTTGTTCGAAATTGAGCCAGAGAACCTTGGGAACTATGTCTTGTTATCAAACATACTAGTGGCTGCCAAGATGTGGGATGATGCTTCCAAAGTCAGATTGTTGATGAGGGACAAGATGAGGGATAGAGGGGTTACGAAAGCACCTGGATGTAGTTGGCTTCAGATAAGAAACAAAGTTTACACATTTGTTAAAGGTGATAATAAGAACGCTCAGCGAGATGCAATATATAGTTTTCTCAAAGAGATCAAGGAGAAGATGAAGATTGAAGGTTATCTTCCTGACACAGATTATGTTCTGCAAGATGTAGATAAAGAGGAAAAGGAAGAGTTGTTGTGCAGTCACAGCGAAAAACTTGCAGTTGCATTTGGCATTCTGAACTTGAAAGGCGAATCCATCATTCGGGTGTTCAAGAACTTGAGAATTTGTGGAGACTGCCACAGTGCTATCAAGTTCATGGCCAAGATTATAGGTGTTCAAATAATTGTGAGAGACAATACGAGGTTTCACCATTTTAAAGATGGTTCTTGTACATGTAGGGATCAGTGGTGACCTATTACAGTATGATGCTTGTCACCTAGATCTAGCTAAGCTCCAATTCATTGGTTCACTGGTTTGGCGAATTGGTCAATTGGTTGGACGGTCAGTCTTTTAAAATTTTTAAAAAATGTTTTTATGTTATCAAAATTTTTGAAAATTATGGAATATTCTCTGTGTATAATAGATATGCAAAAATATGTTGTTTAAGTAAAATATTTCGTATGCAACTCATATGATTATTACTAAATTAATATAATTAAATAAAAAATCAGTGCAAATGGAATAAGAAAAGTAAATTAGTTTTGTAAATGTTATCAGTGGGAATTGGACTATTGACCTTAGATAAAGAAGGTTTTAACCATCTATATTATCAAAAACTGAGATCTGCGAGCTAGCTTTACAATATTGTATACTTAGTGAGTTAGTGCGTACACTAAAGCCTTTTGTTGCATAAGATTCAAATTAAATCAAATGCTACTTCTTGGATAAGGGAGAACTCTTTTCATCAGATCATTTTATTAAGCAGAAAGTATAACTAAAACAGATATGGTCCTTAGGCATACAATTTTTTTCTTGATTTACTTCTTACACTTGGATGGAACACTCATCTATGCTAACTCTTCAGTCTTTACTGTAAATCCTTTCCATTCTTACGATGATTCTTATCCTGAAACTATTCTTTGATCAGGGCACAATGCTTTTGGAGATGAATAGAGGCTCTTCTCTTCCTGTTGCCCTTGAGATGAAGCAAGGGATTCCTACATCTGATGCATATTTGCTCCTTGGAAGATTGAAGAAAACTGCTCTAAAGTCTCAGCACAACAATATGAATCCAATTGATTTATCTCCTTGACATTTGTTTATTAATGGTTGTGAATAATGTAGAGCATCATAAAAATTGTTTCTTGAGGTAAATTCAGGAATCACTGTGTTTCTGTCTTGGTAATTAATTCCACATTTGAAAAAGGATCCACATATAAGCTATAATTGTGAATGGAGATAAATATTTTGACAAAATAACATGGTTTCTTTGTCAGGGTCTCAAGCATTAAAGATGTCAATATCTCATTGCGTAAAGAGTTACGAGCATATTTACCAATTTTTATCATCTCCAATGCTTATTGTACAGGTAATCTTTTTGTCTGGTTTAGTTATTGCAGCACATTAGTAGTTGATTGCTAGAACATGACTTGGTATAGCATTATTCTCAATTTCCTCTAGATAAATTAACTAATGTTTCTCTTCCAAAATACTTGCCATCTTAAGTTGATTGCTATGCATTTAATGTATAGTTTGACCGGCAAAATAGTTTCAGTCTTTTAAAGCCTAGTTATATTTGATAGCCAAGTGCAGTAAAATAGGACTATAACTACCACAATAGCCTTATCACACATAAGTTAGATAGCTATATTCACTAAAACCAGAACTGTAAGTTCTGAATTGACCAAGATTGGAACTGCAAGTTTTTTTACAAAAGCTGGATCCAAGTTTGTCGGTGTACCCTAAATGCCCTCATATATTGTTTTCACACAACTGAATGCCAAATAATATTTTGCTTTAGTGAAACAACATATTAAATAAAAAAAGGGCCACCAAGTGTACAAAGCAATCCCACATTTGTGAGCTTTGGGAAGGATTGGTGTACAAAGTCTTTCCACCCCTTATATAGAGGGGTTATTTCTGTGGCTCGAACCCATGACCTTCAGGTCAGAAGTGGGTAATTTTAAACAACATATTAAATATATATAAAAATTCCAGTCCCTTCTCTTGTTTTTGTTCATTGTTGGTGTCATGGGAGTGCACCGTTACCATCGATCTCAATGGATAGAAACATTTAGGTCTCCTATGTTGTTTCTTGTCGCTGGTAGTGCCTTGAGGACCTTTGAAATTCTTTTCTTTCTCCCAGTTAAGTTTTGGGCACAATTATAGGAAGCCATATGAGCTAGGATTTGAGGAAGGAGAAAAGGAGATGAGAGAAGAAGAAAATGCTAAACAAGGGTTTTGGAGTTTCATATCGACTCTA
Organism: Canna indica; assembly: GCA_034359265.1. NCBI lineage: Eukaryota > Viridiplantae > Streptophyta > Magnoliopsida > Zingiberales > Cannaceae > Canna > Canna indica. The sequence goes on from CP136890.1 coordinate 72,566,660, forward strand.
GTTGATCAGAGGATATCGACTCTAGTTGATCACAGGACAGTTGGGAGGAAGAGGAAGATGCAGAACTGGACGTCAATACAGTCCAAGCAAAAAATGAAGTTTTTTCTTCTTCAGAATGTTATTGAACTAAAAGTCTAAAATAGAAATATTTTATTTTGTGAAAACAACAAGCATTTAGGTACACTAATAAATTTGGTTTGGATATTGGTAATTTTTTTAGTTTTGATTTTGATCAATTCGGATCTTATTGTTCTGGTTTGGGAAATTGTTGAACTATATTAATTACGATAATTCCATGTATTATAAATGTAATATAAATATTATAATCATATTTTTATAATACTATATATTTTATATGATATACTTTTATATTGTATATATATATATATATGCATATATGCATAATATTATCATTAACCCCACTTAAAATGAGATTTGTAATCTTGTCAAATCATCATAGATTCATAGTGGTAACTAATTATGTATATTTACTATTTTCATGAAATCATGTGGGAACGGGAGAAAAGAACTCATACCAAATGAGGCAAGTATATTAATTTAGAGATTGTTGTCAATTATTCCAGAAGATGCACCGACGTCAGTATGAATATTGCAGTCGTGTTCAGTAATGCTATGAATAATAAGTTTTAGCTTCTCATAATTATCGACATTGCCTTCTTTAATTTAACCAAATTCATGTACAGGCTAACAATTTACTAATAATACTAATACATCCAATCCTCCAAGTCAGCACCAGCTCAGCCACTAATAGGATGATGCGCCAACTCAGCCACCTCGTCAATAATGCGCTAACGAGTTGATTTGATATGATACGTTTATTTTTCCTTCTCTGCTTGTCTATATATATAGTGCTGTAATCAACTATTGAAATATACATTGATTCTATTTTCTCCTTCTTTCATCTCTGTGCTTCTTCCTCAATATGGTATCAGAGCCTTCTCTCTTGCGAGAAGGTTCCTGAGACCTAAGTTTTTTTTTTTCTCCTCTTTCTCTGCTTCAATGGCTTCTGATCGTGTCGACTCTCCATTACCAAATCAGGAAGTTCTTCATCCGATCCTGAGCACAGGTCAGGTGATCTCCCTCAATCCGGCTGCTCAACTTCCTATCAAATTAACTGGGAGCTTAGATTATATGTCATGGAGAACCCAGATGGAACTCCTTTTGCTCGGGTATGATTTACTAAGTTTTATTGATGGAAGCACTTCTTGTCCTCCTGTTTCCGATTCTTCTTTTAAGATCTGGGTGCGGCAAGATGGTCTCATACGCCATGCGATCATGGCATCAATTGCTTTAAATCTTGTTCATATTGTTTCTACTGCTACTTCAAGCCTTGATGCCTGGATGAGACTTGCAACCAAGTTTGCCAATAAGTCTCAATCCCGCATTTATAGCTTGCAGGATAGTCTCAATCGTTTAGTCAAAGGATCAAAGTCTATTTCCGAGTATTTTGATGAAATACAGAAGATTGCTAATGAATTAGCAGTTGCTCAAGCACCAATCAATAACCCTGCCCTTATCATAAAAATATTAAGTGGCCTAGGGTCTGATTTTGATGATGTTTCGGCTGCTATAAGGACAAGAGATACTTTTATCTCAGTGGATGAACTTTATGACAAACTAATAGGACATGAGGCATTCCTTAAACAAAAGAACAAAACAGTGGATGCTTTACCTATTATTACTGCTAACTATAATCAGCAAATAAGACCAACTCAGAACTCTCAAACTTGGGATAATAAAAGGTTCTACTCAGCTAATCTGAGACCTCCAGGCAACACTTCCAATTATCAGAGACCTTCTGGTTATCAGGGATCTCCAAACAACTATAATAGGCAAGTATTCAATAGGCCAAACAGGTTCAAAACTCAATGCCAAATATGTGGCAAGTATGGACATTCTGCGAAGTTCTGCAGATTCAGATTCAGTGAAAATTTTAGACCAAATCCACAGTCAAATCTCACTGAACAGCAGTCCAATATGCAAGCACAGAACAAACCTCAATCACCAAGGATATTTGACTCAAGGGCCACACACCACATTGCCTCAGATGTTGCTTCACTTCAACAATATACTCAATTCGAAGGAGACTATGGCATTGCTCTCAGTGATGGCACCAATCGTCCAATATCTCATACTGGTATTGCATACATTTCTCCAAATCTTAAACTGAATAATGTTCTATGCTCTCCCACCATCACCAAAAATCTTATTTCAGTTTCTAAGCTTTGTTCTCAACTTAATGCTTCGGTTGAATTCTTCCCTAACTATTGTGTTGTTAAGGACCTGGTGACAGGAACTCATTTAGCCCAAGGCCTGAATAATGGAGACTTGTATGAATGGTGTAATTCTTCTCCTCAGCTTCACAACATTTCTTCATCACCAAGTCTCTCTCTATGGCATCAGAGACTTGGTCATCCGCATCAAAAAGTTCTACATCAAATAATTTCTCAGTTTAAGCTTTCAGTTTCAAATTCTGTTTTGGATTCATGTAATGCTTGCTCTTGCAGCAAAAGCCATAGGTTGCCTTTTTCTGTTTCATCTATTAAAACTACAAAACCACTAGAGCTCATATTCACTGATGTTTGGGGCCCTGCTCCTATTCCATCTTGTGATGGACATAAATTCTATGTTGTGTTCATTGATCATTTTTCAAAATATATTTGGTTCTATCCAATTGTTAATAAATCTGATGTGAAGCAAGTCTTTATTAACTTCAAAACTCTGGTTGAAAACTACTTTGGTCTCAAAATTATCAGTGTATACTCAGATGGTGGAGGAGAATTTACTGCTTTATCTTCTTTTTTTACTATCTCTGGTATTCAACACCTTTGTTCTCCTCCTTATACCCCTCAACATGTCAGCACAGCTGAAAGAAGGCATAGGCACATTGTAGAAACTGGCCTCACACTTCTTCATGCAGCTTCGGTTCCATTACAGTTCTGGAACTATAGTTTTTCCACTGCAGTATACCTAATCAACAGGATGACCACACCCTTACTCTCAAATAAATCTCCTTTTGAAACTCTCTTCAACACCTCTCCAAGTTATTCATCTCTAAGGGTGTTCGGTTGTCTCTGTTATCCTTGGCTCAAGCCATATTCTGAACACAAGCTTACTCCAAAATCAGCACCTTGTGTCTTCATTGGTTATTCAATTAAACATCATTGTTTCCAATGTTATGATATCAACACTGGTAAAATATATCTGTCAAGACATGTTAAGTTTGAAGAAGCAGTTTTTCCTTTTGCAAAATCTTTAAATTCCACTTCTGATAACAATTACGACAGCTGGGTTCATGCTTCTTCATCTAACACTGCTCCAGTTATATCATCTTTCAATGACATTCCTGCGCCACCATTTAGTCATTCTCAGTCAACCTTCCATCAGTCTCTTCCAAGCACTCAAACATCTCAATTAAATTCTCCAAGTCCATCACCCTCTCATTCATTACCCATTACAATGTCTCAGTCTTCAGAATTAGGTACAATGAGTTCTTCATCCTCTCAACACAGCAGCCAACCTTCACATTCTATTCCTCCACCAACCAGAATGGTCACCAGGTCTCAGCATAATATTTTTAAACCCAAAATACCAACAGATTACTCAGCTCTACATACCTATACTAATCCACAGTTCACTCCTACTACCCACCATCAAGCATTAAAACATAAGGTTTGGAGAGATGCTATGCAGACAGAGATAAATGCATTAATGAAGAGCAAAACTTGGTCTCTTGTTCCACCTGAACCAACACAGAATATCATTGGTTCTAAATGGGTTTTTAGAATCAAATACAACCCAGATGGCTCTGTTGACAGATACAAAGGTCGATTGGTTGCTAAGGGTTTTCATCAACGACCTGGCATTGATTTTAAGACTACATTTAGTCCTGTGGTAAAACATTGTACAATAAGATTAATACTTGCTCTTGCAGTTAAGTCAAAGTGGCAATTGTTTCAACTAGATGTTAACAATGCCTTCCTCCAAGGAACTCTACATGAGGAGGTGTTTATGACTCAACCACCAGGGTTTGAAGATAAGTCTCATCCAGCTCATGTTTGCAAACTATCCAAAGCAATTTATGGTCTACGACAGGCACCAAAGGCCTGGTATCAAGAATTAACTAGTTTTCTGAGATCTATTGGTTTTCAAATGTCAAGAGCAGATTCTTCTTTATTCATCCTGCATTCAAATCAGGATGTCATATTGCTTCTTCTTTATGTTGATGATATCATCTTAACTGGTTCTTCCACTACCAAAGTTCTAGAAGTCAATGAGTTACTTGCTACAAGGTTCTCATTAAAAGACTTGCAGCCTCTTAATTACTTCTTAGGTATTGAAGTTATACAAACACCTACTGGTTTATTCCTGTCTCAGCAAAAATATATCTCAGATTTACTTCAGAAGTTTGATATGTTAGAAGCCAATCAGGTTCATACACCACTAGCAACCACAGCCAAACTCTTTCTCAATGATGGATTGCCATTAAGCAACTCCACTCTATTCAAGCAAGCAGTCGGGGCTCTTCAATATCTGTCCTTAACTAGGCATGACATTTGTTTTGTGGTGAACAAATTGTCACAATTTATGCATTCACCAACAGTAAATCACTGGAAACATTGCAAGAGGTTGTTCAGATATCTCAAAGGCACTCAACACCATGGCATCCTTTTCAGTTCAAGTTCTATTTTTAATGTTACTGCCTTTTCAGATTCAGATTGGGGTGGAGACCAAAATGACAGGAAATCAACAGGTGCTTATCTTGTCCTGCTAGGTGATTCACCAATAAGCTGGGCCTCCAAGAAACAACGTACTGTTGCTCGCTCATCAACGGAGGCCGAATACAAGGCATTAGCAGAAGCTGCTGCTGAAGTTATTTGGATCACCAACTTGATCAAAGAAATTGCCTGGTTTCCAATCACTATACCCACTCTATATTGTGATAACATCGGTGCAACCATACTGACTGAAAAGCCTGTCAATCACAGTCGCATGAAACATGTGGATTTGGATCTTCATTTTGTTCACGAACTAGTCGAACTTGAGAAGCTACAAGTTCATCATATTCCTGCACCTCTTCAACTGGCAGACTCCCTCACAAAACCTGTTCCTGCGCGGACATATCTCGACCATCGGATCAAGATGGGTGTCATCCAACGACCCATCTTGAGGGGGGATAATAATACTAATACATCCAATCCTCCAAGTCAGCACCAGCTCAGCCACTAATAGGATGATGCGCCAACTCAGCCACCTCGTCAATAATGCGCTAACGAGTTGATTTGATATGATACGTTTATTTTTCCTTCTCTGCTTGTCTATATATATAGTGCTGTAATCAACTATTGAAATATACATTGATTCTATTTTCTCCTTCTTTCATCTCTGTGCTTCTTCCTCAATATTTACTGCCATTTCTAGGGCGAATAACAAGCAGCTCCGTGCCTGCGTCAGTCTCTGGAATAGAAATTTGTGAATCATTAGCTTAAATTATGTAAGAGCTTACAGAGGATATAACAAGTCCTTTGCTGGATGATCTGCTTCACTTTTGCTCTGGATGTGCGAAATTAACACTTGAGCATGGGATACATTCGTCATAAAAGGCAAGGAACAGCAAGAAGCCATCAGAGTAAATGAAGCCAAGGTGAAGTTCCTAACTGATTTGTATTCTATTACATATTTGTTATTTCCCCTCGAGTCCATGGCTAAAACATAACCCTTGTCATGGAGGAAGTCATATGTTGTATCTATTTAATCCTTTGGATAAGAGAAGCCTATTACATGGATGGTATATCATAACAGTTGCTTCATAAATTTTAATTTATATAGCATTAATTTTTCAGCGGACCTTCCTTGTATAGTGGGAATTTGAGAGGAAGTCAAAATAAAATAATATTCCTTAATATTTTACTGGATTCAAAGACTGAAAGACTGGGAAGATTAGCTCCAGGGAAAGAGATGATGCATTGATGCTTTCAAATAATAGTTTATTATGGATCTCTGGGCACTAGTTTTTCTTTAATTAATTAAAATATGCTCCAAAATCTATTTTAGAAATATTTTAAACTTCAAAAAGATATTAAAGGCCTAGTGGTGGATGCTTGCACAAAATTTATATATATTGAAATGCATTTCTTAATTATTTTCAAATAAAAAAGGGTCTCAGATGATGTTGCAAAAGATAGTCGTTGATCTCAGCACACTAGTTTTTTTTTTAATGAAACGCATTTCTTAAACAATTTCAATATTAGAGAAAAAGTTGATCTCAAATAATGCATTTCCAAAATACTTGTAAGCGAAAAAATAATTTGCTTAATTTCTTACAAACAAAAATAGGCAAAATTATATATATTCTTCCAAATATGTTGATTTACATATTTGCCCCTTTAAATTCTAATTTATCTGTATATCTTTATAAATATTGACAGGCTACATATTTGCTACTAGAATTAATTTTTATTACTTAGTTATTAACAATATAACAAAAGATTAAAAATTAACATTATTACCATCTTATAAATATTATATATATATATATATATATATATATACTTCTAAAGTTAATAATTTTCATATATTCATTTAAAACTAATATTTTTCTGTATACCTTTACCAAACTATAACATTATATGTGCAATTATTAATTGTTATATATTTTATAATTATATTTTGCACTTTTTTAAAATACAAACTATAAATAAAATAATGTTACTATGATTATCTCATTAGCTTAAATAAGGAGCAAATTATTTATGATACTTTTCTGTGTGGTTCTAAAAAGATGATTTGTTTCTAGAATAATACTTAAATATCAAAATTATAATTAAACAAGAAATAGCATACTTAATATAACAAAATTATAATTATGTTTTGCCAAAATATTTTTTGTTTTTTTTAATTAATTAAAATTATTAATATACTAAATTATTGTTATTTTATGAATCAAATATATAATAACATTTCTTTAGAATGGAGATAAAGATATGAGAAGTCATTCATATATGAAAAAAATAGCTAATTTGTGTATGATTATAAGATTATTTTAAGTACTAAATAATTGCATTTATTATAATTATTTAAATAATTATCGATAATCATAGTTAGGCAAATTTAATATTGTTTAAGGAATGGCAGAGACAATGACATTGATACTGTTCCTAAATATATATATAAGGATGTACATAAGCTATGAATTCCTAAAAAAAACCTAAACTCTCACATAAAATATTTTAAATTTTACCTAAAATTATCTTGGTTAGTAGTTGCTCAAAATCAGTCAAAAAAACAACTCAAATCCGATCTGTTTCAATTTAAAATATCCTAAATTTGTTGTGGACAGATAAATTTTTTAAAAATAATACAAAGAATCAAGGAATATCCAAAAAAAAGAAAGAAAGAAAAAACTAACCATCTGCCCCCCACCGACCATGACCTAAATCCGATAACCCGATAACGACTTCATATCACCCGAATCTTCGCACACAACGACACAATACAAAAACAAACTCCAAAAAGAAAAGCCATCTTCCCAAATCTTGGAATCACCTTCTTCCCCAGATCGCCATGACCGTGCTCTCTTCGTCCTCTCGCCTCCTCATCTTCCTCTTCGCCCTCCTCCTCCCTTCCATCGCCGCCTCCGAATCCGATGCCGCCCTCTCCAACGGCACCTCCATCTACGACCTCCTCCCCCAGTACGGCATGCCGCCGGGCCTCCTCCCTGACACCGTCAAGTCCTTCTCGCTCGAGGCGAACGGCAGATTCTCCGTTGAGCTCGATGGCTCCTGCTACATTGACTTCGATTACCCCGTCTCCTACGAGCCTAGCATCTCCGGCGTCATCAAGTATGGCAGCATAGAGGACCTACAGGGCGTCAAGGTGCGACGCTTTCTCATCTGGTTCGACGTTGACACCATCAAGGTTGACCTCCCCCCTTCCCAGTACATCTACTTCCAGGTCGGGTGGATCACCCGCAAGCTCGGCGTCCAACAGTTCGAGACGGTGCATTCGTGCAATGGGAATAAGGCGCTCCTGCATAACGGAGTGGAGGAGCTTTTCGATTGGTCTCTATAGGTATGGATTTTTCTTTTATCGTATACTTTGGTTTTATTGAGGTTAGAAATTTTAAGTATTGCCAATCTGCTTTGCAAGAAAAGTATTGTCAATCTTACCGTGACTTCAATTGGGCCTTTGTTTGATCATGTTTCAAGTAGGTTACATACCAAAATTTTTGTGTCTTTTGAATAAATTCTTGTTCTGATTTGTGCAATTTGTTTGTGCTCTTATTGTTTGTACTCTTTTTGTTCCTTGTATGCTATTTGTACACCTTAGGCGATTTGATATTTGATGTGTATAAGTTGATTGATAATTAGTTCTATTTGTGATCGTACTCTTGTTCTTTGAATATTACTGCTGTTGATTTCAATGTTGTGTTACGAACCACCCCTTCTATCTTGGATTTCTCTACTTCTAGCTACGGATAGTACTTCGAGCCACCAGATTAGACAAAATCTAAGGGACAATAATGCTCAAGATATATTAAAAAGGAAAAAAAACTGGCACCTGAGTTGGTTCCGGTCTAGTAATCACCCCTAAAAAGACTATCTGCTACAGTCCTTATCTCTCTCTCCATATATTGCGGGTTAAATGGGATCTGTGCCCCTTGTATAAGCCTGCCTAGCCATTAGTTTAAATCAGGAACCGGAATGGCTGGCCATATCCAAGTATGAGATCCTTTTTCTTGCAAGCTGTATGACCTCCCTATCTAGCTTAGAAAGGTAGCTTGAATTTTTTGAACCTCTTTCTGTCATTAGGTACAAAGTCAATATCATCCACCCAATTCTTCATTATTCGATGTTTATCTAACAATTTCTACCCAAGCTGGCCAGCCACCACAAGAGGTGTCACAAGGGTCAGATTCAGCACGGGCCAGTCACCTCCAGTTTAATTCTGGTGTCCTTGATTATCACCAAATAGAAGCATTGTAATAATGTCATGTTTTATGTGTCAATAATTTCCATATACATGTCAGATGAATAGTATTGCAATAAATTTAGAACTACTCGAGAACTAGGGAACAAACTACCGGGGAAAAGGCAGCTTTTATTTCCCTGACCAGCAGAATTATATAGTTTTCTTCAGAGTCCTAGTGTGGGAGGAAATATTCCCTGGTTCTGATTTTTGAGCTAGATCCGAATTGTAGAGGGCAATTGAACTCTGAGATCTTAGTTGTGAAGTTGATACGGTGTTTAGTAGGATTGGTTTATTATAAAGTTGAATGTCCCATCTATTGGGCAAGTGATTTTGACTAAATCACTAAGGGCATAAGCGCATGTTTGTTTCATGGGATAAAAGATGATAGGATAAGGGATGGATTTTAATCCCTTGTTTGGTGCTTGAATAGAAGAAAATAGGATTAGAAGAATATAAAATTTGATGTTTTACCTTGTGTACGTCATATAAAAAAATTCTATCCAACTCCTCTCTCATTTCTTATTTTATCCAATCCTATTTTATCCAGTGAAACAACGGACCATTAGAAAAATTTACACTGAATCTGAAATGATGAATTATAGTGAAATAAGAGACTATGCAATGATAACATTTCCATGGGTGTTTTAATGGTTTGCTATCAGTTGCAGTTTTTTAAAAATAATCTCCTACTATATCAGTATTTATGGAAATATCTCATCTTCACATTATTTCCAAATTTTCAGTTGGCTCAGTTAGTATAACAAGGCTTCTTGTCTATGGAGAAGGGTGGTCATAAGGTGACGCGGGGGGCTGTGGTAATATGGTGTGGGGTGTAGACATGGTTATATTAGATGCAGAGATGATGTTGGTACAACTGTAGGAGGAAGTAATTATGGTTTTGACAGTAGGGTCATGGATTGGACTTCACCAAGCAAAGGCACTGAGTGACGTCTAGGAGGAGACAAATTTAAATAACTCGAATTTTCTCATAGTTTGGTGAAAAGAATTTCTGTCAGGAGGAAAGGGACAGAAAAATCACCTAACTGTTTGTGATGAAAAGGATGGTATGAGTTTCTTTTTGGTGCTTACAAGTTGCAACTGATACCTTAGAACAAAGATAGTGGACAACACCTGAACAGGTAAAACAAAAGATAGAAAAGGAGACATTAGGAGACAAATTGAATTAAGTTTGTGGTTTGACGTACTGGACCCAACCCCCCTTACGTCGTTATTAGATTGGTCAACTACAGAACCGTACATGGAATAGTGTACTAGCTCATTGGTACTATCTTTTCTTGTTGTAAAACAATGTAAAACAATGTAAAACAATGTAAAACAATGTAAAACAATGTAAAACAATGTAAAACATCAATATTTTTATATTTGCATTTGTAGAGAAGTGGAGTATGATTTTTATGTTTCTTCTTCCCTTGTTTTGGTTTTTTTACTAGTATGGGCACTTCATATGGTACCAGTTCCCTGGTAGGCTTGTCTAAGCCAGAGTCCGAGATCAATCCTGAGATCCGTACTTGGAATCTTGTATCAATTATTTACAAAATGTTTTATTCATGTTTCATATATCTCAAAATAAGTTGTTTACATTCACATTAATGAATTTGGATACCACCATTGCCGCAGATTTTGAGAAACCTTAATGTCATACATTGAGCACTAATTCTCTATCTGGAACTGAACATAATCATACAAAAATCAGGTGGACATAACCCATAAAGAATCTGACATTTTATTAAAATCCTTCTTCTTTTTCTGCTTTTTTCTATTTAAATGAAAACTTATTTAATCTGTATATATAACACTGTAGACTCCATAGTGATTTCTTGATGGAGTTGCTTTTGTTCTTGCTGCTTCTAATGTTATGTGATAGCTGGGAATGAGAAACTGCTTTCTCATTTCTGAGGCCAGTTTTAGCATAGTTTCAAAAGTCTCCTCGGGTTTGGTAAAGTTAAGAATGATATATATGTGATTTGACAATTTGCTTAGTTTGGAGCCTTGTTACCGGCCTGAGTATGATGAATTCTTATAATGGAGCAGTTGTAAATTAAGTAACTCATCACCAAATAAATTTGCTGAGTATTATAACACACCTAGATTGCCTATGATGAGTTTAGGACTCGTTAACTCTGATGACTATATATATAAAACTTAAATGAGTGTATCCATTAGCTGCCTATTTGCTTTTCAAAAATTCCTTAAAGAGATATAATTAAGGAAATTGGTTTCAGCAAAAATCTGAGTTTCTTTTTTGTCATTGAACTCTATTTCATGTATATATAGACCTCCATTGATCTTCAATTTTTAATTTTTAAAATATTTTTCATCCTAAAATTGTACTTTTTCTCTTGATGATTTGCATCAATACTTTTGCCAGTATCCTTAAGAGAACACGTTGCACAGAGAATTCATATTGTATTAAACTATCTCACCAATCAAGTACATGTGCTCTTGTTGCTTTTACAATAATGTAGGACTTGGTTTCTTTCACACTTCTGATTGTGCAAATATGAACATAAAATCCAGCATAGAAAACTCACCTGACGTGCATATTCTCAGATCCATAGACTAGCATGGAGAAATTTGCTCAATTGATGATCCTGAGACTGAGAGTTACCATGGAGAGGTTTAATATGATATCCTTTTACTAGTAAGGAGGATTCTTTGAATCATAGTTCCTAGCTTGGAGAATATGCCATTTGATGATCTGATAGTAGTCTAATAGTTTACTTGGAGCTTTTCTTATGTCATGTTCTAGTTCATGTCAATCTTTTTTAAGTTGAGAGGTTTTCAATATTATATTCCAACTTCGATAGCCTTCATTTAATGCTGCTAGGGATATTTTTATTTGAACTGGAGGATTCTATGTGCAGTGAACTATTTAATCTGATTCATTTTTGCTTTGTGAACTATGCGCAGCTCTAAGAAGTCATGCTGGCCATGAGATGAAGTTGGAGAATACTTAATGGTACTAGTTAGAATCTTCAAGGATAAGTAGTTCATTTCTCAAAATAATGCTTTTGGTATCACTGCAGCTGGTATATTTACAGTTCTGTAACCAAATGCATCTTTGCAGGAGACAAATATGATGGCAGAACTACGAACTCCATGATGAAAATAGCTATAATGCATCTTTACAGTTTCTCACTTCAGTTGGTGTAAATATAATGATGAAAATGGTCATCATGCTTATCATGCTAAACATGATCTGTCAGAAAAATTATCATATGTAATGTTCATAGAGGCCATAATTTGAGATGTTTTATCATGCCCTTCTAAGTCTGAAATGTGTATGGATCTATGTGAAAGAATTAGAACATGAGAATAAATTGTCTTCTTAAAAAGGCATAATATATGATGTTGGTGGGCATGTCTGTAATTTTACCCACTATAATTGGTGCTTCATTGCTTAGGGATTCTTTTCAAGATTAACTGATAATTGGTTAGTTAAATGATTTGTGTTGAGCATGGAACACTGATAACATGTTTGGTTGGCTGTGCAATAAATTCATTTGGCACAAATGGGTCAGTAGATTAGTCATTTTTATATAAATTGTCGATTTTTGGTATTCATTTGCCATAAATTAGTTTGCAGCATAGAATGCTGTACTCGAGTTCGCTGGACTTGCATCTTAATATGTGTCTATTTATTTCTCTCTCTTGATTAAATAAAAAGAGAAAGTTTGATAGAGATAGACACATCATAGAATGTCAGTTCAGTGGACTCGCATCCAGCATAGAATTAATCATGGCAATCGAACATGCTCTGAATGAACTTGAGATCAATCTTTCATTAATCATTTTCCCTTTCTTTAGAAAATAGAATAAGAAAAGAACGAATGGATAGGAAATAACTCAATTTCGACTTCTGATCATAAAGGGATGGACGCCAATGTATATAACTAGTATCATGATAAATATTTAACCAGCAGTAACTTTCATATTACAACTGCTACAACTTCTGATTTTTACATCTGATATATATTGCAAACGTAACTGCTGTAACCTGTGATATATACAACTCCTAGATATTGCAAGTACATCTGCTATAACATCTGATAAAAAAATATGCAAATGTACGAAACTCTTATTGCAATGTGCACAGCTGCTACAGATTGAGCAATGAGAAGAGTGCAGGAACCAAGTCTACGGCTGACCATGAGAGGCCAGCATACTGGAGAAACCTTATTCCTGTGTCGACATCATATGCCTTGTGAGGCCATAGATTCACCATCTTCTCCAGATAAGCTGCAACATATTGCTGACCTTCATACTTCCTCTTGCTGCCATTAAACCCTTTTAGCGTTGGGACATAGCATGACGATGTTATTGGGATGCCCAAAGTGTTGCAGGCCACAGGGAGCAGCCATTTAGCTACAGACTTGCTGCAGAACTTGATAGTTAATATTGTGGGGATGCCAACCAACAGTCTTCCTGTGAAGACTGCAAATGGAAGCTCAGAACTAAATAGATACGGAGCATTGTCATCTTGAGTACGGAGGCCTGCCCGTTGGATTCCACTGACCTGTGATGCAATTTAGAAAGCTCTCGTATCATAGTTAAAGTAATGAACTAATGATTTATGATGAGGTTACAGTATTTGTGCTTACTAGTCCGAACGCAACGCCATTAAAGGCTGTATGGTACTCAAAGCTTGGGGTAGGGAATTCTGGAGTAGGATATGCAAAGCATAACAAGAAAGATAAGCTCGCCCAGAAAGAAATAACTGTGAACAAATTAAAAACAAAGATATTAATTATTTGTTTGACATATATTTTTCATGATCAGCAACCAAAAGAATTTGCTCAAAGGACTGCTTCCTTAAATCTGCTATCATACCATTATGCCCAGATGTGATGAACTCATCAACATATTCATGGATTGTCAGCCAAAGAGCAAGAATAGCAAATCCAAAGATGAATCCAGCCGCCACATCGATCAAACTATGCATACCTAGATATATCCTCCCTAGATAATGAAGAAATGGAATCCTAATTAAGTGTCTTAATTTAATTTCGGCTTAATTAAGCATTATAGTATCATGAGCAAGAACCTGGAACTCACCTATGCCAGTTAGAATGACAAGCAAGGAAAGTAGAGAAAAAACAACTGCGATTTTGGTGTCATCAATCTTAGGGTCATGATTCAGAAGATAATGCAAAAAATATCTGCAGTAAGCTAAAATAATTCAAGACTTTATTTCATCTCAATTAATTGAACAAATAAATATGATATAAACTATATATATTATATATACCCTATAAGGCAAATAGTATTTAGGCAGTGTGCGGATGGCAATCCATATTCCAAGGCATTCTCTTTCTCATCTTCAGTAGCAGTCACTCTTCGCACAGGAGGACAACTGGGTCTTGGAGCTGATACAATATCCTGTGTTCATCAAATTAATGCAATATTAATTTAATCAATGAACAAACTGGAAGGAGCAAAGGGAACACTAATTGATACCTTTATAGAGTTCCCAATGTAATCAGAGAAAGCCATCAAGAGAGTCATTTGTCTTGCCAATTTGGTATGGCCACTCTATCAATTGAAAGAACACCAAACAAAACCTATTAATAAATATATATCTTTTCAATCCAATTAAGTAGCAGTGAGAATTTATCAATGAGAAGCTGCAAGATCGTACCCAGAATACAATGGGAAGAAACCCTGTGTAAAAAGGCACTGAAACGATACAGGATATCGCTGAGAACATACAATCTAAGAAACCATTTCGCATCCTCTGCAAGACCAATATATATTTAAGAAGAAGAAGAAGCCCCAAATAATCTCAGTAATATTTGGTAATTGATAATTTGAAAGAGAAAATGGATTAAGAAGGAACCATTGAAGTTGGTAAAAGTCCATGCACCCTCTTGGGGGCGGGGGATATATATATGAAACTAATTAATCAAGGAGTGACCTGCTGTAAGCGGAGGATGAATGGGGTGTTGGCGAGGACGCGGCGCGTGACCCACGGCTGCGTTAAAGCTCGTACCCTCTTGGTGAGATGGAAGAGGGAGGAGGCCACCACCCAACCCAGGATGGAAGAGAGACTGAGCGTTTGCCAGAACGCAACCCCACCGGCGGCCTCCATCGATCAGCGACGCATGCATGCAAACTCCAAGAATAATAAAACTGGGAGAAGAAGAGGTACTGTCGCCGCTCGATCTCTCTGTCTCTCCTCTTCGTAGGGGCCGGGTTGGAAGATTGGGGAGAGGGAATGAGAATGGCTGAGCCTCTCGTCGTGCCTTGGATTGTTAGTATATATATTTCGTTTACGTGAAATTTAATTTAAATGTAATAGAAGGCGGTGGAAGTTCTTTTCGGATAGAACTTGTATGAGCGGCCTGCTCATACAAGTTGTATGAGCAGGCCGCTCGATGTCCGCCACGCCAGCTGGGCACGCATCCCTTTGAGTTCGGGATGCGTGCCCAGCACACAGCTCAGCCTGCCTCTCGAGTTCGGACACGCATCCCGAACTCGGGCACGCATCCCCACGGCTTCTGAGTTTGCGTGGCGAACATCGAGCGGCCTGCTCATACAAATTTGTATGAGCAGGCCGCTCATACAAGTTCTATCCGTTCTTTTCTTGGCAGCATTAATGTGAACTTTGTACTTTAGGACTTCGAAAGTCAATCTCATATTCCCGCCTCATTAATGAAGGTCTCATCGTTGACTTTGCATATATCCATGATTCAATGTCTTCTGAATTGAATCCACACGGTGTCTTGTTTGCTTGCCGGATTAAGGAAGTGAATTAAAATTTAAAATTTAATCCACTATTTGATATAGCAATAGATAAGAATTGGATAGAATTATTTTAACTCAAATTCACATCTGGCCCAATTTAAAAAACCCGAAGAGAGGGATGGGTTTAGGCCCAAATTCACAAAATATAAATTTTATATTTTATTCATATTTTTTATCCTATAACAAATAAATATATGATAGATTTTTAAAAAAAAATTTGAATTTTTATCTCGCTCTTATCTATCTTAAATTTTATCTCATCCAAATCATATTCTGCAAATCAAACATGACCTAATAGATTCGTTACACTCTGGAAGATTATCGATGGAGGAGATATTAGAAAAAGGAAGGAGAAAATTGCTACAAAATAAACTCACGTAAGAAGTTAATTTACCAGAAATATAATTTCTTTTATAAAAAATATTTTTTTATGGGAATCAATTAAATGGGACATAAATAATGAAAATAAAAATAATAATTCGATTGAATTAAATTTGACTGGCTCAACTAGTTTGTACGTAGTTCAATTGATTTTTGATTGGGTTGTAATAAGCTCTTGACTCATTCAAGTTTTTGGGCATGAATTAATTAGATTGGAATCGACATTAATTAGCTCGGCAAAGTCAAAATAACCAAATATACGTCAATACCGTAAAGCTTTTGACTTCAAATCATGTACTGGTGCCGCCTCATTAATTATCGCAATCGCTCTTCAATTAATCGTTTTACCTACATTTTGACTTCTTCTTTTTTCTCAAGGATGAGATTGTCAACGACATTTTCAAGTTAGTTATCTCTAGTTTGACTTTCTTAATCAGTTATAATATATGGACAAAATTAAGTTTATTGGATGTTGTACGTTGTTGTCAGCTTATATAAATATATTCATCAGATTACCTTAGTCTCTCATGTTGTGAAAAAAGATGCTTATTTTGTAAAGTGTTGCCTTATTTAATTAAAATGAATTTTTCTATATATATATAACCATGAAATAATTACTCATTGTGGAATCATAAAAGAAAAAATACCTAAATAAAACTTGTACTTTAAACGTTTTCTCAATTGTGGTTTGTAATTTACTTTGTCTCAATTGTGTACACGTACTAAGACATTTATTTTAATTATGGTCTATCGTTTAATTTTCGTCGGACGTTCCGTTAAACTAATGATGTGGCATGCTGACATGTATAAACAATTATTTTTATTATGTTATTAATCCAATCGCCACGTGTTATTAATATTGGGTCCCACTTTTTTTATATTAAAGAGTGAGTCACATCTTTTTAATGTTACAGAGTGGTCTCATCTCTCTCTCTCTCTCTCTGTCCCACCATCTTCTTCTTCCGCCGTCATCTCCTCCACCACCACCTCCTTCTTCTTCTTCTCTCTCGCCAACCCGCCACAACCACCTGCACCCGGCCACCTCTCTCTCTCTCTCTCCCCCTCTCTCTCCACTGAAAAGATTCGACTTTGTGATCGTCAACAACCTGCGTCAGTAACCTATGCATTAGAAACCATGGCGGCGACGGAGCACTGGAATCCGGCATCGTGGGCACTTCTCGAAGCTGGACAAATCGAAGGTCGCCGAGAGAGGGCCGACGTAGAACTTGAGGTCGTCTCCGTTCCGCACCACCTCGTTTACCCCAAACCAAAACTAGAGCACCTGCACGTTGACGCCTTGTGGGTTGGTTAGCGATCCGGCGCCCACCGTGCCCGTGACCTTCTTCTTGTACCTTAGTAGGTAGCTCCCGACGACCTTGAACTCGAACTCGCACTCGCCGCTTAGGTACACCTCAAAGCTACCGTCTTGGTGCAACACATAGCTCTGCGTGCCATTGGGGAGCGGACGTTGTCGTCGAGCGGTGGGTCCTTCGCTCTTCACCAAGCATGCTCCAAAGTTGTCCCTGTGATTGCTCGATACAGAATCGATCCCTGCAAGAGATAACACTAGTGTTGGTCCGGCGGTGCAAGTCGCGAGCGACGAGGGAGAAGTTCGCCCTCAAGTCCATTGAGAAGCGCCTGCTCGCCGACACCGTCGATCGTGAGTGAGGGAGCAAACCAAGCTATTAGGGGAGGAACGAAGGTTACGACGCCGACGACTAGCTGTCCTGAGACGAACGATGGAGAAGGGGTGGCCGGGTGCAGGTGGCTGTGGTGGGTTGGCGAGAGAGAAGAAGAAGAAGAAGAAGAAGAAGAAGAAGAAGAAGAAGAAGAAGGTGGTGGTAGAGGAGATGACGGCGGAAGAAGAAGATGGTGAGGGGGAGAGAGAGAGAGAGGTGAGACCATTCTATAATATTAAAAAGATGGGATTCACTATTAAATATAAAAAAAGTAGGACCCAATATTAATAACACGTGACAATTGGGTTAATAACATAATGAAAAATAATTTTTTATACATGTCAACATGCCATGTCATCGACTTAACGGAGCGTCTGACGAAAATTAAACGACAGACCACAACTGAAACAAATGTCTTAGTACATGTACACAATTGAGACAAAATAAACTACGGGCCACAATTGAGAAAAAATCCAAAGTATAGACTATATTTAGATATTTTTCCATCATAAAAAGCTTTCTACCTTTTTCGTTATTTATATATCTCGTTTCTTTGTCCTTAATTTTGTCTCATGTTTCTTGCAATGAATGACAATTAATTTAAACCATAATGGCTTGAGGATGAGATTGCTTTCCCGTATTTTTTAGCTTAACCCAATTTGTTTGGCTTATTATAAGCAAACTTATGATTTTAAGTTTACATATAATAAAATCTTAATTTTTATAAAAATACTAAAAATTGATACTTCGCCCCATCACAATTTTGACCTGTCTCACTTATAGAGGTGACAATTGATCGGGCAGCCTGGATCCGGCCGAGCTTGATTGATCCTTCCTCTTATTTTAGTAAGGCTTCTATTGGGGGCACGTGGGTCGTGCTCAATCTGGCCCAAATTTTATAGTTTTTTAATAAATTAATTAATAATTTAAATTATTTTAAAATGCTAAAATATATTTTTAGTCAATATTTTTAAATTTTTTAAATTATTTTATTATTTACTTATTAATATTTAAGATTTTTTAAATATATATAATTAATTATTCAATTGTTTAAAAATATTTTATTTTTATTTTTAGATCAATCTTTTTTTTGCGTCGCCCTAAGCCTGATTGTTTGGGTCGTGGGTCGGGTTGGGTCGATCCAGCCCGAAGATGGTCAGGCTCGGTCCAGCCCGAAGATGGTCGGGATCAGTCCGGCCCAAGCCAGGCCCATTTCCACTTGTACTCGCTTGGTACATTGCTTACCATACATTGTGTGATTCTTGTCTTATTATATTGGTAAACTATGAGTGTTGCATCGGGCTTACAAATAATTTTAGGCAAACTTTTGATTCAAAAAAAAAATGATTTCACAATGGAGTCATTGAAAAAATTGGGAATGCAAGCAAATTAGTTCCATGATCGATATACTTTGGAGAAAGTATGCATATGTGATCTATTAACTGAGCTTTGGATAAGCGAAGTTTGCGAAGCAAATGGTTGTAATATTAAAAAGTGGACAGTAAATTTTGATTGTAAATTTTGACCTATCAAAGTTTGCATTTGTCAAATTTTTTGTTGTGAAGAAGAAACACAAATAATATTTTTTCTCTTTACATCTCTGCCTCATTGGCCTTTTTATATTTCAATTGTTCATGAAGATACATAAAATTTTGACCGCATGAAATCATATTTTTTACTTTAGATTCATTTACATAGAAATCATTCATTACATTTCTGCTCCTTAAGAATTGAAAAAGTCAAAAAGCAAAGCATCCATTACATCATGTCGCTTCCTCTATGGGAAATCGGGAAAAAACATTATATAATATCTTCCTATTCAAAAACCAAGCAACACCTTGTGCGACTCCTCCTCTTCTTCTCCGTGTTCGTACAACCACTTCAACGGGGATGGAGATCTTGCATTAGAAAAAAAGAACAAAAACATTACAAAGAAGTATTCGGCCTCTTCTGCATCACGATGAGACGACAAGCGAAGTAGAAAGAAACATCACAACGATGGGAGTAAAAAATAAGAAAAGAGAAGGAAAGAAACATTAACAATGGCGAAGTAGATTACAGACGACAACTCGATGAAGTCAAACAGAGAAAGCATAACCGACGACAGATCACTAAGTTTAAAGAAGCATTCGACATAGGAAGAGAAAACTCACCGAGCATAGAAGTCTGTAATTGAAATGCCGATCTCCACCTCTTCATCACGAGGCAACCGAACGCATAAGAGCAGAGGAAAAAAAAGGAAGTAAAAGTTTGCATCTGGCCAAGTAAAGAAACTAACCTCGTTAACTCTGCTTAACAACTGCCACGTGGCAGCGGAAGCAACTGGGAAGACAGCAATCGAAGGCAAAGTGTGAAAAAAAAGAAAAATAAATAAATTACTACCATGTGGTAGTGGAAGAAACCGAAAGAAAGGTGAGCAGTCATGTGCTTGCACAATTATCAGAGACAAATTGGGAAAAAAGAGAGGGAAAAACACAACTTGCCTACATAGTGACAAAGGTAAATTGAAAAAAAAACAAAAAGAAAAGTCGTGGAGAGAGCAGAGAGCTGCTCCGTACCGAATCCACCCCCTCAACTTTTAAAATTACTATATAGTAGATAGGTTCTTAGTTATTGTTTCGATTAGAATTGTCTTACTTTAACATTAACATCTAACACAAATAACATAGCAAATATGAAACTACTCGTAGTAAAAAACACACAAATATAACACCACCCGTGTGGTTTACCACTTCGGCCAATTATATACGAGCGAGCAAGACAAAATGAAGAGTAAAATACTAAATAGTATAAGTACATACATATCAAACACACATAACACCAAGAATAATATACAGTTAATTTCTTCTGAATTAATCTAATCAAAACTTCAACGTTTGGACCTTAAACTATAAAATGATCTCTTAACCTCTCTCAAAAGTGGGCATATTTTTAAAATTGAACCCCTAGACTATACCAAAAATTAAAGTGAAATTGAGATTGACCAAAATTGATCATTTTAGCTTTCTCATCCATGCATTCTTTCCATTACCTCTTTGAGGACAATTTCTCCTCCAAATCTCCAATGCCCCTTGTCACCCCAACCAAAACATTTATCATTTTTATGGCTTTTGACTTGGATCTCAACTTACCTCTACTACTTTTTTCCTGATGTCTGCCTCTAACAATCAATCCCTCACCACTGTCACTTTTTGAATTTCCCTGGATTGTTTTCCTCAACTCGTTAGAGTTCAAGAAAGCCTTGACCTCTTCCATAGAGATTGTATCTCGTCCGTACAACAAAGTAGTAACCAGGTGATCATATGATTTAGGTAAAGAAAATAACAAAACTAAGGCCTGATCTTCATCATCTATTTTCACATCTAAAACAATCTTATTGAGTTGATCAATATGTTCTTCAATGGGCATACCTTCTTTCATCTTGAGAGTTAACAACCATTGCTTCAAATACAGACGATTGGGGAGTGACTTCATCATATACACACTCTCAAGCTTTAACCATAGAGCCACAGGTGTCTTCTCTCCAGCAACTTCTCTGAGGACGTTATCAGCGAGAGATAAAACCATCACCCCAAATGCCTTTTCCAAGAATTCATCTTTTTCCGCCTTTGACAACGTCTGTGGTAGATGATCTTTGCATTTCAACATTTTCTGCAACCTCTGTTGAGACAACTGGGCATGCATCTTCATCTTCTATAGTTTGAAATTGTTCTTCTCGTCAAATTTCTCAATCTCGAATTTCATGGTTGACATCACGCTCCTTGGGATCAACGACAGCGTGATTCTGATACCAATTTGTTATGACAGAACCCAAATGAGATAAAATAATAAAAATAAGTAGCGAACGATAACAAAAAACATAGAAAATTATGTGGTTCGTAGGGCTGTTCATTGGGTCGACCCGACCCAATGAACCCGAACCCAACCCGACCTATTTGGGTTGGGTCGAGTCGGGTACAATTCGACCAAACCCGACCATAATCGGGTCGGGTCTCAGATTTTAGAATTTGAAACCCAATGATCCGATGACCCGATTATTTATATTTTTAACCATTTTAAAAATATTTATATTAAAAATATTTCTTTTTATTTTTTTAAAAAAATATTGTTAAAAACTCATTTTTACCTAAACGGGTAAACCTGACTACCCGACCCGACGTGAACTAGGTCGAGTTGGGTCGGGTCGGCTTTGAGAGGTGAAAAAATTTCAACTTGATCCGACCCGACCTAATTACACTTGGTCGGATCAGATCGATTTTTTCCCTAATCACTACTAGAAAAATGGGCATCAGCAACGGCTGAGGCCGTTGCTGAGCCGTTGCTGAAGAGCATCAGCAACGGCCGAGCCGTTGCAATAGAGTCGTGATAGAAAGTCGCGTTGCTGATGACTTAGCAACGGATCAGCAACGGCCGCTCGGGCCGTCGCTCAAAACATTATCAGCAACGGCCGCTCGGGCCGTTGCTAAAAATATTATCAGCAACGGTTTTACCATGGACCCGGAGCCGTTGCTGATAACATTAATAGCAACGGCCTCGAGTCCGTAGCAACGCCGTTAGTAAAACCCCGTCGCTAAGCCGTTGCTGTAGGTCATCAGCAACGGCTGTCGATACACTTTTAGCAACGGCTTTCCCACGGACGGCCGTGGGAAAGCCGTTGCTGATGACCTATACCTGCAACCAGCAAAATTTCAAATTCCTAATTTCCATTGATACATTGATACATTTATCTGATACATAATTCACACACCCATACCCTCATACACACATTCATTCACACATCACAAACACACCAAGATATACATCAAAACAATTATATTTATATTGATAATTATCCACGATAGTATAAAAATAATTCAAATGCAAAATTGAAGTATCAATATCCAAACAAAATAAGTTAAACAAGTTCAATATCTTAGTAACAAGTTCAATATCCAAACAAAAAATCTCACGATGACGATGGAGGATGGTCTGGATCATATGGCGGGGTCTGGAGTGCTTGAGTGTACACCGGCGTGGACTGACTCGAGGATGATGGATTAGATGATGCCGAAGAGATGCCTGCTGCGGGATGACCTGACATGTTGCGTAGCATAGCATGCATCTCCTCCATCATCTGACTCTGACGCGCGACCGTCTCCTCTAGAGTCCTTATTCTGCTACTATGATCATAACTGGATCTAGAGGTGGACGGCCGCTCACCAGCGACCGGAGGGGTCGGTGCCCCAAGTGGCCCTAGCACGGCTCGCGCATGACCACTATCTGCGAAGCCATATACGCGGCCATGATCCCAGCCACCTGCGGCCTCGACCCAGGATGCTGCGTCAAAGTCCTCGGGGGTACCCCCGCGCTGCACCACCCTCTGGCTGTACGTCTCCTACTCGAGTTTGATTTTTTGTTTAATATTTATCATAAAACTTAAATTATAAATATATAATGAATACTTTAAACAAATATATAATTACCACAATGTATGCAGCGCGGTTGTCGATGTACTCCCCCGTCCCATGTGCTCGACGGTGAGTCCGCTCAAACACCGCCATCGGGGAGGGTCGCTGGACAGTCCCGTCATCCGACACCGTCGTCTACATTTACAAAACAAATACATTAATTAGTACACATAATAACAAATAAAATATATAATTAAACGATATACTTACCATACGGTTTGCGTGCACTGCAAATACAACAGAGCCGCCGGTGTGACGCGCTGCTCCCCCCGACATGCGATTTCTAGCCGCATTCTGAGAAACCTCCTGCCATCGATCCGTCGACCATATCCCCACGAGCTGGTCCCATATATCCGGAGTAATCCAACTGGGGCCGTATCCCCGAGTCTCCGCGATGTTAGTGGTCCCAGCTCGGGCCATCGCTCGGGACCGAGCCTGCCCCAGCTGCCCGTTGTACCTTGCCCGGGAAATAGACTCCCAGGCAGCGTAAATGAAGGACCTCTGGTCCTCGGCCCATGTATAGCGAGTCTGCAAAATAATAATATCAGTACCAATTCTTAATATATCATCATGCATGTAAAAAAAAAATAATATGTGCCTCAAACTCGCGCCATAACATGTCGACGTGCTCGCTAGGCACGTGAGACCATGTAGGCCATGCCCCGTGCATGTATCGTCGAATAGTAGAAGAAATGCTCCTCGGCACTTCTTCTTGCTCGAACCTGCACAACAAAAATAAATTTTAATATTATATTATGATATAATGAATTTGTAATGATTCATAATTCATGATATATTACCGCTCCCCAATCACGCTGATCAATCTACGTGACTCTGTGGCTGGTGGAGGCTGCCACCTGTTTGGCCCGCGTGGCCGCCTGCGTCTGGATGTACTAGCCTCGGCAGTATCATCCTCATGAGGATCAGCAACAGGAGGATCAGCAGCATGAGTAAGTGCTGGAGTCTCACCGATCGGAGACTCCGAAGCTCTCCTGCGTCGATAACCACGACCAGACATATCTGTCGAACAGACATATAATCAGATTATTGTATAAATAGTAGAGATATATTTAATAAAATATATATACTTTACAATTATTCCTCATCATCTGAATAATAGTCTTCGAATTCTTCTTCTTCTTCCTCTTCATCATCTTCTTCATCTCCAGCTTCCTCAATTTCATGATCGTCATCATCAGCATATTCAACTTCTAATTGAATTGACGTTGTGTCTGCATCCTCGAGTATTGGAATAATACGATCCACAGCAGGAAGATCATCTTCTTGATAGAAACCAGGAGGATCATTTTCTCCTACTATCGGATCAATTTTTCCTCTACCTTTTGTCTTACAGACTACACGCCAATCTGCTCTATCTTTATTTCGAGCCGGATACTTCGCGTAATATACTTGTTCGGCTTGTGATGCCAATATAAATGGCTCATTTGCTGCCAATTTCGATTTGTAATTAACCTCAACAAGTTTGTATTTTTGATGAACTTTCATGCCCCTTTCTGTTGTATCGAACCAATGACATCTAAATAGGAACACTGATTTCAAGCCGAAGTAGTGCAACTCTATCACTTCTTCCACTAGTCCATAGAAATCCATATCACATTCAACATAGGTTGTCCCTTTCACGCAGACCCCAGCATTCATCGTCTTTTTTGTAGATGAATATTCAACCGTGTGAAATTTATACCCGTTAACAAAATATCCGCTATAGCACGACACAAGTCGCGACGGTCCACTAACAAACTCAAATATTTTTTCATCTATTTCAGCTCTGTGATCTTTGCTGTAAGTCTGAATCCAAGAAGGGAAATCACGATTCCGTAATGTCTCCAATTCTTGATCGTTGTGAATAGAGTATTTTTGCACCATCTCAATGTCAAATATTTCAATGAATTGTTCAATCTCTGGACAATTGAGTAATACATACAAGTGTGCCAAATGATACTCTTCATCGCTTAAGTGTCGAGATGGACGAGAACCAAAAGCACGACCAGAGTGACAAAATATATTTAAACGTCCATCTGAATGTCGAACACCCCCGTCGTCGTTACGTGGAAGATGATCAAATCTTGTCTGTACTGTCGATTCAAAGTAAAATGAGCAGAATGTTGAAATTTCTTGGATGATATACGATTCAGATATTGATCCTTCAACAGCTGCGGTGTTCTTTACTTTTTTCTTCAGACGATTCATGTATCTTTCAAATAAGTACATCCAACGATATTGAACGGGGCCACCAACTCGTGCCTCGTATGCCAAGTGTATCGGTAGATGCTCCATCGAGTCAAAAAATGCAGGAGGGAAAAACTGCTCCAGCTTGCATATGATTTCAACAATATTATTTTCAAGTGTTGACATATCTTCGACTCGAAGAACATTTGCACAGATGCTTCTAAAAAACATACTTAATTCAGTCAACGGACCCCAAATATTATCAGGTAGAAGATCTCGAAATGCGATCGGAAGTAATCTCTGCATGAATACATGACAATCATGGCTCTTCATCCCTGATATTTTGCAATCATCGACGTTCACACGTCGAGATAAGTTTGAAGCATATCCATCGGGTAATCTGAGTTCTTTTACCCATTGACAAACATCTTTGATCTGTTGTTTATTTAACACATATAGGGCCTTCGGTTTCAGATATCGTCCGTTGACCTCTTGTAACTCCAACTCTGGTCTTTTACAAAGTATTTTCAGATCATGTCGGGCTTTGACATTATCTTTAGTTTTTCCAGAAATATCCATCACAGTGTTGAAAATATTATCAAACACATTTTTTTCAATGTGCATGACATCTAAATTATGTCGAATCAATAATGAACTCCAATAGGGCAATTCCCAAAAGATAATTTTTTTCACCCAATTGTGTGTTTGGCCAAAACCTGACACTCTTTCATTGCGACCGAATACAATATCTGGAAGTGCTGAAACACATGCTAACATTTGTTCACCAGACAACATCGGTGGTGGCCCATCTCTTTCGACTCTGCCCTTAGTAAATTTATTACGATTCCTTCGATACTGGTGATGAACCGGTAGGAATCGACGATGACAATCAAAGAATGAGATTTTTCGTCCGTTCTGAAGACTGATTGATTTAGAGTGTTCCATACAATACGGGCAAGAGAGTCGGCCGTGAGTGCTCCAACCCGACAACATGCCGTACGCGGGGAAATCATTGATTGTCCACAAGACCGCGGCCTTTAAATTGAAGTTTTGCTTCCGATGACAATCATAAGTGACAGCTCCCTCAGTCCACAATGTTTTCAATTCATCTATCAAGGGTCTGAGAAATATGTCAATTTCTTTTCGCGGACCCTTAGGACCCGGAATAATCATCGAAAGATAAATAAATTCATCTTTCATGCACATTGACGGTGGCAAATTATAAACTGTCAGCAGCACTGGCCAAACTGAATAAGGAGTTGCAGAATGTCCAAATGGATTAAAACCATCTGTGCACAATCCCAATCTGATATTTCTAGTATCCATAGCAAATGAAGGATAACATGTATCCAAATGTTTCCATGCTTCACTGTCAGATGGATGAGTCATTACTGTATCATCACGACTTCTTGCATGCCAACTCATGTAGGGGGCTGTCTTTTCCGACATGAATAATCTTTGAAGCCTCGGTGTTAGTGGAAAATACCGAAGCACCTTAAACGGGATATTTTTCTGTCGGACCGATTTCTTCTCCTTGTAACAAGGGTGTTGACATACAGGACATTTATCCAAATGCACATTTTCTTTATAATATAAAATGCAGTTATTTTGGCACGCGTGTATTTTTTCGTACCCAAGCCCCAATTTTCTCATTAGCATTTTAGTCTTATAAAAAGTAGGCTCAAACTTGTTATCAGTAGGCAGCATTCCATTAATCAATCCAGCAATCCGATCATACGCAACTCCGCTGATATTACAATCGGCCTTGATGTTTAAGAGCTGTGTCATTGCTGAAAACCTAGTGTATTTAGGACAATTCTCATACAAAGGTTCATCGGCAGCTTTCAACATCTCGTAAAATTCTGCAGCTTCTTTATTCGGTAATTCAATCTCTACCGCAGCCCCTACTTCTGTGATATCAACCGCTGTAGTATCTGGTGGGACTGATGTCTGAAGAACTGGCCGATCAACATTATCATTCAGGCGGAATTGACCCCCAAGACTATCAAGTATCATAGTTCTATAGGGATTACATTGACCGGATGAAGAAGCACCAGCAGAGGAAGATTCACCATATGTCTGAAGGACAGGATTGCTCGACGTCCCGACTTCGCGTGACTCCCCGTGACAAGTCCATAGAAAATATCTTGGTGCAAATCCTTTGGTATATAGATGCAGAGTGACAGTCTCCCGATCCAAAAATCGTCCATTCGAACAAATGCGGCACGGACATCGGATTTGATCACCCATGCTAACGAAATTCCGATTCGAATAGGCGAAATTTAGGAAGTACGTTACGCCTAATCGAAACTCATTCGTTAAAGCTCCACGATCAAGACGTCGGTACATCCAACTTCGATCAGCCGACATGATTCTGTCAATCAATGACAATTTCTTTGGTTAATGTCTTTAGGTGAGATTGTCCTATTCCATTCGGGATTTATGTTATTCGTACTGCACTTACGTTTTTATTTTAACTGTTAACTAATTATTCTAAATTTCGACAGCATCTCCCTACAGTTCTCCGAATACGCATATCATCTGGGCGCGTATCGGAGAACAAGAGAGATGTTGCCGAAATTTAGAATAATTAGTTAACAGTTAAAATAAAAACGTAAGTGCAGTACAAATAACTATATTCCCAAATTGTCCAATCAGGGACAATTCAAGAATTGTACGTCGTATAAAAGATCATCTACTTCTTTTACACGAACATACAATCCCCGAACGGATCTAAGGTTTTGCTAAATCATATCCGATTCGTCGATGCGTACGTGAAACATATCAACTCATCGGATGGATGATTATTTTCTAAATGTTTCGAGACAGTTCGAGTCCATATTGGACGATTTCGGCGCGCGTCCGAAGTGGACGATTCCGGCGCGAGTCCGAAGTGGACGATTCCGGCGCGAGTTCGAATTGGACGATTCCGGCGCACGTCCGAAGTGGACGATTCCGGCGCGAGTCCGAATTGGACGATTCCGGCACGCGTCCGAAGTGGACGATTCCGGCGCGCGTCCGAAATTAATCTAAACCCTAATAATTAATCTAACAAATTAAACAATTAATCTAAACAATTAATTAACATTTATAAAATAATTAATTATCAATTTCAAAACAATAAAAATATATATATATATATATATTCCGGCGCCGGAGTCCACCCTCCGGCGCCGGTGTACAGTGGCCGGACACACTGTCCGGCCACTGTAGAAGGTCCGGCGGCGGCCATAGTCCGACCGCCGCCGGCCGAAACCCTAGAAATAGGGTTTCGGTCGGATTTTAACATCTCCGGCCGAAACGGTATAGGCCGGCCGATCAACATACCGGCAGTAGCGGCAGCGGCGCGGCGGCGAGAGGCGTCGGCGAGAGGCGTCGGCGTCGGCAGCAGCGGCGAGCGGTGTCGGCAGGAGCGGCGGCGGCAGCAGCGGGAGGAAGAAGGGTCGGGCGCGGCTGCGTGCCCTATATAAACTTATCAGCAACGGCTCACTCGCCCGTTAGAAAGCCGTTGCTGATAATTTATTATCAGCAACGGCTCACTTATCCGTTAGCAAGCTGTTGCTGAAAATTAAAACATCAGCAACGGCTCGCCTATCCGTATGAACGTCGTTGCTTATAATTAAAATAATCAGCAACGGCTCGGTTTTCCGTTAGAACGCCGTTGCAGATATAGATATCTGCAACGGCTCGGGCGGCCGTAAGAAAGCCGTTGCAAATAGCAACGGCTCGAGCGGCCGTTGCTGATAGCCGTTGCTGAAGACCAAGTTTCTAGTAGTGAATTATAAACCTGACCCGTGAACACCCCCTAGTGGTTCGACTCAATGCAAGCCTACATCCACGGGCGAAGACAATGAGTAAACTATACGTTGAAGATTACAAAAATAATACAGAGTATTATCACAAATCATTGTCAATATATATATATATGACACCATACCGGGTCGAAGCTCCAAGTCAATATGGGGTTGGGTCTATATCGTGGGGGCTCCGCCACCAAATATTTTTCCTCCCAATTTAAACCGTGCGAAACATTCAACGAAGCGGATTTTAATTTGAATCCGAAATACATACATCTCAACAGATCATACGTCCGCGAGGAGAAAGAAGATTATTCTTTTATTGATTTTATCGGGAGAAAGTACAGTAACCAAGGAAATAACAACAATAGTATATATAACATAACCTTTTGAACCTATTACCTTTTTTATATTCCTTTTCCTTTGATATATTTTTCCTGCTATATTTATTTATATAGGAGATGCGCTGGTGTCGGTGTTGCCAAGGAACTCAGTTGAATCCCGAATTTAATGCCATTGGATTTGGTCTGCAAACTTCGGATCGCATGAAGAGGCCTCAAGGCATATATAAGTGGTTGGGCTGGACCAACATCCCTAGTTTGTCTCATGCTAGCGCTAAGTGCGTCTCATTTGTTCTCTTAATAGCAAATTAAGTTGAATCATTTATCATATCAGCTCTAATCCGTTCCCTCGAAAATGAATGGCTGATACGAATCCTTCGTAAAAGAGTGGTTGCATACAATCCCATTGCATTCGAGGAATTCTTCTAATTACATGTATAAATGATTAAATGCTCAACTTAAAACTCAAAACAAACTAGTGTAGTAAGCTTATTCCTCAAGACCTCAATCCTCATCTCAAAACCATCCGCATACAAATTCCAAACACCCTTCAATGCAGCAGAACGAGGTCGAAACATATCAGAGCAGCCAGGGAAAGCACAAAAGCCAGGCCTTGGTGCGCCGCCGTAGCTGCGGCCGCGCCACTGGGCCGAGGGGCGGCTGCCGGGTTTCTGGCGGCGACGGCTGCACCGGTGCCGCCTGTGCTGCTGTTGCTGTCACTGGCGGTGGCCGGAACAGGAGCGGCGGCAGGGGCCGAGGCGACGGCCAGCTTGGCGATCCGGATGTCCACCTTCTGGCCGGCGCTGCAGTGGCCGGGGATGCCGCAGATGAAGAAATGGTGGCCGCGGCGCTTGAGCATGATGGAGTCGTTGCCGGTGGTGTAGGTGGCGATGGGCGAGCCGGGGTTGCACGCCTTGTAGTCCGCCTTGCTCACTTCGAGAACGTTGTGGAACTTCTTGTTGTACTCGAACACTGCACATAATATGTTCGATGAAATGACGTTTTCTTTTTTTATTTCTCCGTATATTTTAAAGAAAATTAAGAACAATTAATATATAGGTTAATTTAATTTGCCCGTAAAATAAAATAAAAATTTCAAGAATTAAATTAAGTATTGCAATAAATTACTAGCACTTAATTGAAAATAAAAATAGACGGCGTGGCATGTAGGACACGCGTCAGACATGCAAGCAAGCCGAAAGAGAAACGCATGCATCCTTAATTTTGTAGGCGTTAGAAACAGAAAAATTAAAATACTTGCTAGAGATCGATCGATCTGAAAACACAGTAATTAAATGGAAGAAATAATATATTAAATAATTAATTAAAGAGTTGAACTTGCCTATTGTATCTCTGAAAAGGAAGGTTTTGGAGACAGCCCAGGCGGTGTAATTGGGACTCCCCAGGATGGTCCACCCGACCGCATCCCCAACCTTGTAAAACGCCGCCTCCACCCGGCCGCCAGCTGCGACAGCCACCGCCACCACCATCAACATGGTCATGGCCAGCTTATTCTCCATGTATGTCGCCTTGGATGGATCTTCTTCTTCTTCGTCCTACAATTAATGAAGCGGTGGAGTTTTAAAGGAGAAGAAGACTTGCGCAGTGGATAATGGAGATGAGTATATTTAATATATATATCCCACAAGAACGACAACAAGAAGCATGCTCATAATGTGATGCCCTTCCTTTACGTAGGTTTCACATCACCGGCATATTAAGTGTGCAGGAATTAAGCTGCTGACTTTAATTTATTTATTTATTTATTTATTACAGCTGGTTACAGTTTGGACAAAAGATAATAAAAATGAGAGATTAATTATATATATTTAATCGAAAAAGAGGAGAATTATACCGTAGAGTGTAAGGCTTGAAGTGGACCCGGGTCGGATCAGATCAGATCGGCTTATAATTAAGCATCATGACATTTAACTTGCAATTCAATGGAACACTTGATTTCTTCTTCTTTTTTTCTCTCTCTCTCTATATATATATGCTCTTTAATCAAGAAATTAATTGAGTAAAAGAGTTAATGTATATATTGTTGAGTTGAGTTGGGGTTGGGGATGAGGAGATCAATTAATGTAGTGGTTGTACTCTGAGTTAACGGCATGCTCAGCCAGGATCAGAGTCGGTTAATAATTAGTTATGACGTTGAGCAACGGAACTGTTAATTAATGACGCATGATTTTGATTGTGATCATTTCGCCTGCATGCGATGCGTGGTGGAGTAGCAGAGGTGTCAGTTGATTGTACTCGCTCAAATAAAGAGAGAGGAATTATAAATAGTAATGAGCATCTACCCATGTTCATAATATAGATTCAAAAAATATCTGAATCCATAACATGAATTCATAAATTCTTGAATCCATAATCTTGACTCAAACTTTTTGATTTTACCCGCCCCCGGATTTTACACATGCTGATTGGACTTTTTGATGATAAAATGGAAATTTTCGACTACAAAGTTATGCATGGATCCAAGAATTACCCGAATTCATATTATGAATTTAGATAAATGCTCAATACTCAATAGTAATACCTAATGTCAGACTGGTATCTTCCTAAGTAGATACGACGATCATTAATTATTCGTCTAATATTTTTTCTTATTTTAGTTAATATTTTAAGTTAAGATTTATGCATCAATGGTATAATAATACTTAATTTTGATAATAGAAAGGTAATTACTTGACATATTTAGGAGATTAATTATATAATTATCTATTTATCTTTTTCTAATTCATGCAAGCAAACAAAATTACCTAAAATCAAATCAAATCTAAATAATATTTCCCCCAAACCAAATTATGGTAACTAATGTTTCAAATTTCGTAACCCTAAATTAATTCGAGATATCTAAAAATTAAATTGAACCAAAATATTAAAATAGGGCTCCAATTTTCATTTATTACGAACGCAAAAGGTTCCCTCTTATTTATGTATTTTAGAAAAAGTACCCTCGAATTGTGATGATTTTAAACATTAATAGAAACGAGAAAACCAAATAAAAGAATAAAGATTATGTAAGGGCTTAAGGGTGATTTTTATCCTAAAATTATTAAAAATAGGATAAAAATATCATTAGACTCTTCTTTGGTTGATTTTTATCCTCAAACAAACGAAAACGATTGAAAAATACTCTCGAATTATTAGAAATTGGTAAAATTACTCATAAATTTTTTTTGATAGATTTTTACCCTTACACAAATGAAAATAGTTGAAAAATATCAGTATTTTTATCCATGTCTAAATGTAGAAAGGATTTTTTTCTTTAGAAATGGATAAAAATATTAGTATTTTTTAACTATTTTCGTTTATCTAAGAATAAAAAATCTATCAAAAAATAAGTTTAGGGGTATTTTTACTCATTTCTAATAGTCCGACGGTATTTTTCAATTATTTTCGTTTGTTTAAGGGTGAAAATCAACCAAAGAAGAGTTTAAGGATATTTTTACCCATTGTCAATAGTTCGAAGTAAAAATCACTCTTAACCTGTTAGGAAATTTGGGGTAATTTCCTGCAAGATCTACAAAATCCGAACCCGGCGAGAAAAACGGAAAAACTAAATCCGATAATAATAATGCAGAAAAACAAAAGATAAGGGGGGTTAACGTGGTTCGGACAAGAGAGAAGATGAGACTGCTTTATTAAATTCAGAAAAGAACTTTTACAATAAGAGTGCAATAATCTAAATCCCCTTCAGAATACAGCAAACTGTCTTAAATTAATTGAACCTGAAACTGGTACAGAGTAGAGGCACTATCTCTGCAAGATCTGCCTTGAAACTAAACTCCTCCTGTTGTATATCAAAAACTAAGAATGGGCACTCGTTAGGAAAAGGGTCGTAACGACACTCTTAATTTTTTGAATCTTTGAAACTCTCACATGGAGATTTTCTCTTGGTGTGGGATTGTCTTAGAACTGCATATTAGGCCTCTATTTATAATAGAGGGGAAGAGCCGATTCATGCCTACTTTAGTAAAGAAAAAATCTCCAAGGCAATTTCCTGCCCCGTCTGATTTAATCGGATGGCTGAAATGCTTCTTTTGACCAAAGAAATTTTCAAAATGCTTGGTGGCTTCACGTGATGCCTCCACCTTTTTCTCCCTTTGACTAGTCAAAAAATAATATTTGATTTTCATATCATCAATTTGAAAACTTCTGAAGTTATCGTCAATTTGAAAAATTTTACGTGTGCCGCTGCAACATTGACATGGGTATCTTGAGAAGATGGTGGGCTGGGCTCCCAGGCCCATGATTATAAAATTATAGTTTATTTTGATCGAGTCTGGTTCAACATGGTTCAATCAAATTGGCAAATTGGTTTAAGCATATCTTGATCAAATCAACTACGATTTGGATCTGGTCGAACTCATTGGATTCGGTTCGAACCCAATTTGAGTCAATCTCTAACAATTTCTCTTTGATGAAAATTGGGGCCGATGCAATTCTCAAAAGTCGCCCTCCTCTCCCACAAGGCCCGTACAGGGCCTACGTCGAATCAGTGTTCAAGTGGACCGAGTCAGCTTCCTGCTTGGCCTTAGGAACCCACATAGTCGTCCGAGTCTCCTCCTTCATTGTGTATCTCTGAGAAGGGATTTCACTGAAAGCAAAATTTATACCTGACCCAGTGTCTGATTTTGCTGTGTTTTGCCTCGGAATCTGAATTGCTCCACGAAAGTTGGATCCGTCTACCTTGTACAAATTATTCGACGTCCTTAGAGCCTTCAGTATCGTCGTGGCTCCATCCTGTACCTCCAAGACTCCTTCTGTAGAGGATGTCGTATAGCCCCTAGTGTCAAGAACTCCAAGAGACACTAGATTCCTTCATAGCTTCGGGACATGACGAACATTTGCTAGGATCTTTGTCGAGCCATCATGCAATTTTAATTTCACTGTTCCGAATCAGACAACTTTTCAAGGAACGTTGTTGCCGACACGAACTACTCCACCATTGGTGCGCCGATAATCCACAAAGGTCGTCCAGTGTGGAGTCATGTGATAGGAACACCCAGAATTCATGAACCACTCATTAATGCTACTGGTGGTTGATCTATTCGCCTGCTGACCTGGGTTGCATATTGCATGATCAGACATATCAAAAAAAAATGAAGAGGAATTTTGACCTGAGGTGTGTTGTCGCCGACGAGACCGCCGTTGCCCACAGCGTGTCTTAGCAGTGCGTGTGCCATCTGTCATGACCAGTACCTCAACTTTCTCAAAATCTGCGTTAGAGACCTCCACATGTGCGTCTTGACCCCTATTTTACTGCTGTAATTTTTTCTTAAGACTACGACATTCTGACTTGATGTGACCTCATTTCGTACAATAATAACAAGTGACATTTGATTTGTTACCTCCTCCCGCTTCATTAGAGTAGAGAGCTTCTCCTTTCCCTCCACTAGAGGAATTTGTTGTAAGATGTGTGTCCATGAGCTCCTTAGACACAAGAGCAGTGATCACCCGTTCTAGAGTAATAGTAGTCTTTCTAAAAAGCATAGTTTCACGAAAATTTTTAAAAGAAGTAGGAAGTGAACATAAAAGGAATAAAACCTTATCTTCCTCTTCAATTTTGACACCCATATTCTCCAGGTCCATGATGATTGTCTGAAAAGTATTGATATGCTCTTTGACCGATGTGCCTTTTGCCATACGTAGAAAATAGAGCTTCTGCTTCAAAGCCATCTTATCAGTGATAGTTTTGTCCCGATACAAGGATGCGAGTTTGTCCCAAATACCTTTAGCTGTCTTTTGGGATGCAATTTCTCGAAGTGCATCATTTGACAGGCTTAAGTACAAAACTGTAATTGCCTTTTGCTCCTTATATTCTTTCTCCTCCTTGGTCCCCTGCATCTTATCCTTACCAAGAATAACATCATGTATTTTATCCATATTTAAGATGGCTTTCATCTTCATTGACCAAAGTGCATAGTTGACATTGCGATCTAACTTCTCAATATCAAATTTGGTACTCGCCATGGTTGGGAAGTAGGCTCTGATACAAACTATTAGAAAATTTGGAATAATTTCCTGCAGGATCTACAAAATCCGAACCCGACAAGAAAAATGGAAAAACCAAATCCGATAATAATAATGCAGAAAAACAAAAGACAAGGGGGGTTAACGTACAGGGAGAAGAGGAGATTGTTTTATTAAATCCAAAAAAGAACTTTTACAATAAGAGTGCAATAATCTAAATTTCCTTCAGAATACAGCAAACTATCTTAAATTAATTGAACCTGAAAATGATACGGAGTAGAGGCATTGTCTCTGCAAGATCTGCCTTCAAACTGAACTCCGGTACAGAGTAGAGGCATTGTCTCTGCAAGATCTGCCTTCAAACTGAACTCCTACTGCTGTATGTCAGAAACTGAGAAGGGGCACTCCTTAGGAAAAGGATCGTAACGACACTCTTAATTTTTTGAATCTCTGAAACTCTCACATGGAGATTTTCTCTTGGTGTGAGATTTTCTTAGAACTGCATATTAGACCTCTACTTATAATAGAGGGGGAGAGCCGATTCATGCCTACTTTAGTGGAGAAAAAATTTCCAAGGAATTTGCTGCTCCGTCTGATTTAATCGGATGGTTGAAATGCTTCTTTTGACCAAAGAAACTTTTAAAATGTTTGGTGGCTTCACGTAATACCTCCACATTTTTCTCCCTTTGACTAGTCAAAAAATAATATTTGAATTCCATATCATCAATTTGAAAACTTCTGAAGTTATCATCAACTCCGATTTGGATCTGGTCGAACTAGTTGGATTCGGTTCGGACCCAATTTGAGTCAATCTCTAACATAACCCATAATGTAAGTGATACTTTTTTTATAGGGTTAAGGGTGATTTTTGCCCTCGAATTATTAAAAATAGGGGTAAAAATACTCCTAAATTCTTCTTTGGTTGATTTTTACCCTTAGAAATACCATCGAATTATTAGAAATGAGTAAAAATACATTTAAACTTATTTTTTGATAGATTTTTTCCCCTTATATAAGTGAAATAATTGAAAAATATCAGTATTTTTACCCATGTCTAAATTTAGAAAGAGTTTTTTCCTTAGAAATGGGTAAAAATATTACGTTTGTTTGCAAAAATTTAGAAGTAATTTTCATTTCGTGAAAATTGGAAAGGATTTTCAAGTTTCGGGTTTTCAGTTTTGATTTTGTTGTTTGGAGAAAACGTGTTTGTTTGACATGTCCTGTTTTCATGTTTTGTCAAATGAAAATAACGAAAACTTATTTTTAGTATTTTTTTAACTATTTTCATTTGTCTAAAGGTAAAAAATCTATCAAAATATAAGTTTAAGGGTATTTTTACTCATTTATAATAGTTCAAGGGTATTTTTTTATTATTTTCGTTTGTTTAAAGGTAAAAATGAACGAAAGAAGAGTTTATAATTATTTTTATCTTATTTTTAATAATTCGAGAGCAAAAATCACTTTTAATCATTTTTTATAAGTTAAATAATCTTTTATGATTCGGTAGAAAAATAAAATAGTTCCCTAAATATTAATGAATATTAATAATTAATATGGTTAATTAGTTATAGTAAATCATTAAGATCAATATGTTGGGAGTAAAATGATTAATTAATCCAAGTGTACGACCACATGAGTATAATAAATATAACCCTTGTGATGTGAGGTTGCGATAGTAAAGAGGCAAATACCACATTATATATTATATATTATATTAATTCATTTTTTTACCATTAGTTGTTTAATAAATAATATCTCTACAAATATAAAGATATTTGATACTTGATACTCGAAAAATCAAAATTCTTTAATTTTGACTGATCTTTGATCGAATAACAATCAAACTAAGAAGATATTTGACAACAGCATTTCTACCAAAATTTAATCGCATATCGATCGATCAATCATCAATCACATTTCTAATAGCTAGTTTTTGAGTCATTGAACCATCGCTATCGATAATTTAATTGAATTAAATCTTATATAAGGTTCATATTTGTCTTCCTTTGACAATAGCCGATGCCCTAAGTTATTGTTGAATATTTTCTAAATTCTAGAGCTTGAGCTTTACTTGAGTTATTTTTTTTATCCTTTGCCTCATCAAATACTTGAAGTGTATTATCTTGAAGGGTTGTTCCAGCTTTGTTGTGCGACAAAAATATGACACATGTGCTTCGCTTGCTAAGTATTTTCTCCTTTTAATTGTTATTTATTATTTTGTGTTGTTTTAGTTACTTGATCATTGTAAATTCGGTGAGACTTGTGGTTGTCTTGCCGATTAGGCATAAGTAGAACTGTGTATCCTCTAAGTAATTAGCAAATTTGTTGAAATCCTTTATGTAATTATTGATCATTTGATTATACAAACAAGGTGTTTTAGGTACTATATATATATATATATATATATATATATATATATATATATATATATATATATATATATATATATAATTTTATACAATCAAATCATTTAAATTATATATTGTTACATTATGACTAGATAAAATTAATTGAACTTTTATATGTAAGAAAAATGATATTATGCTAAATTAATGTGTGGAAAGACAATTATGATAAATTTTTATAGAAGCAATGTAACTTTTACGTTTTAAAAAAGTAAATACGTTAAGATTGGTCAAAAAAATATTTGGTATTGAAGGTTATTTTGGTGAAAAATTATTTTCTGCACCTCTATAAATAGGAAAGTATCTCTAAATAAAAAAAATACAACGTTAATCAGGTTAGATCGCTCATGGGTGGCATCGGCCTGACCGACCATAATCAGGTTAGATCGCTCAATTTGGCTATTTTGAAATTATGTTGTGTTAGGTCTAACTCCAAGAGAATTTGTTTTTCTTCATCTACTTCTAGATCTATTTCTACTTCTATAACCCAAATGAACCTCAGATAGATTAATTTGGCTATGAAAGGACAAAAATATTCTTTGAGAAAATGACCGTTGTGCCCCTCCAAATTAGAGATGCAAATAGGTCGTGCTGGTGCCGGTAATTTAGGAAGTTTGGAGACGTGGTCTGTACAGAGGAGCTCTCTTCACATTCCACGTGTTTTTTTTTTTCTAAGAAAAGGGCAGCGCTGAGTAGTGCTGCCCATTTTTTTTTCTTTTTTATTTAAAAAAATTTCAAAGGGCAGCATTGCCCTTTCTTCTTCTACTTTTTTTTTTTAATATTAATTATTTTTTACTCAAATTATTTTGATTTATAAATTATATATATTTTTTATTATGTCTTTATTATTTTTATATTTTTTTAAGAAAGGAGGATATATATTTTTTTTAAAAAAATTATTTTAATTATTTTATATTTTATATATCAAAATTATGATTTCAAATTTTTTTTCCCTGATAGTATTAAATTATATTATTTTTAATAGACATTTAACAATATTATTATATTATATTTTTTATTTTGGTAGTATTAGTTCATATTATCTTTAATTTAATTTAATTTTTTATTATTATCTTTTCTAATTTTTTTTTTTTAAAAAAAAATCAAGTTCATATATGTATTTAGAAAAAAATTGATACTTCAAAGCAAATCAATATATTTTTATTATATTATTTACTTAAATTTTAATTTTTTCCTTCAACTTACTTTGATTAATAAATTTTCATTAAAGTTTTTAGTTATAAAGTTTGCATTCTATAATAAAAATTTAAAATCTCGAATGAATATAATTTAGTCGATTTGAATAAATTAGTTTTATGTAATATGTACATATATAGTACATGAAAACTAATATATTCCAATCAATTTAATTAAAATTTTTAAATAAATTTTACTCAAATTGAATTGAATTTTTAAATTAATTCAAAATTTTTAAAAATCTCAATCTCGAATAAAATATGTAATTTCAAATATCTCAGAAATTTGAATATCTATTCAAATAAAAAATACCAAATTATATATTCGATAAGCAGAGACGCTGATATTCTTTTTTATTT
The DNA here is from genome assembly GCA_034359265.1 of Canna indica. Classification (NCBI taxonomy): domain Eukaryota; kingdom Viridiplantae; phylum Streptophyta; class Magnoliopsida; order Zingiberales; family Cannaceae; genus Canna; species Canna indica. The sequence continues at coordinate 72,606,191 of CP136890.1, forward strand.
CATTAAAAACCGACGCCATAAGTAGAGGCGTCGGAATTCGGTATTACAAATTTGATAAGAGTCATTCAAGTTGAAACTTTTCAATGAGACATTAAATATTATTGATCAAGAAAACAATATTAATTATTTTTATTTTTTATCGAAATCTTACTTATGTATTGATATCATATGACATTATACTTATATAGGCGATTAAGTCCAAAAAATTGCGCTTTCGATGTGGAATAAAATGCCAATATTATATATATATATATATATGATGATTATTGAGAAATTGGCGCGAAAACTAACGCCGGTCTCCCAAGTTCCTTCGTCAATTTTTTATATCTATTTTATAATAAGATTTTTTGATTCCCTTCGTTGAAATTTTTAATTTGATATATATTTCATATTTCCTCAGCAAATCGGATTGAAACAACTATATATTAATATTATATTTTATTATATAATTATATAATTATATATTGAATATATATTATATATTGAATATAATATTTATTTATTATATTAATTATTTTTGTTATTCTTATTGTTTGTTATAATTTATTAAAGATCTAATCTTTTACTTTTATTTTCCTTAATTTAATTCAAGTGTTATAATTTTTGAGTAAATTTTTTTAGTTTGGATTGGTGTATCGTTTTTTTTTCGAAAATTCAAACATAAAAATAGGCTAATTATGCATATTTATATATTTTTGAAATTCTTATATTTTATATTATTTATTATTACTATCATTATTTTATATTTTATTTTATTATATATTTTTTACTAAGAAAATATTATTTACTATTAACTTGATTTCATTGTCACGTTCTTTTTCTGATTTTTAAATTAGTTTAAGCTTTCACATTTTTGAGGGAGCTTAAAAATTTGAAAGAAAAAACTGTTAATACCTAATATATATAGCTAATGGATGTTGTAGTAAAATAAATGGTAAATTACACGGAACCTCCATCGACTATAGTCAATGTGCGCAAAGACTACCTAAACTACCAAGTGTGCACAGAACCCCTCGCGACTATACTTTTTGTTCAAATAACCCCCATCCGTTAGCAGGTCCGTTAGTAACTTAACATAAGAACTTTCACGTGCGCAGAACCCCCCCCCAGTGCTACGTGGCAGCATCTCCACTAGGGGTGTAATCGAGCCGAGCCGAGCTTGGCTTGGCTCGAGCTCGATCGAGCCTTGGTCTATTGGCTCAAGCTCGGCTCGGGAAAAAAAATCAAGCCGCATGAGCCGAGCTCGTTTGCAAGCTCGATCAAGCTCGAGCTCGACTAAGCTCGGGTTCTTTTTAGAGGGTAACAGGTTCATAAAATTTAAAAATCAAACCCGGTATATAATATATAGAGGTTCGATTAGGCTCGATTAGGCTCGCGAGCCGCTCGAGCCGAGTATAGGTTAGCTCGAACTCGGCTCGAGCTCGATAAGTTCGAGTCGAGTTCGAGTTTTTACCGAATCGATCTCGAGTAGCTCGTGAGCGGCTTGGCTCGCTTACACCCCTATTCTCCACCATCTATTTCATCCGACGATCACAACTTCTTCTTCTACCTATCATCTTGTCCTAAACATCGTCGTCGTCGCCGCCGCCACCACCACCACCACCACCACCTCCTCCTCCTCCTCCTCCTCCTCCACCACCACCACCACCACCACCACCACCACCACCACCACCATCTCCTCCTCTTTCTCCTCCTCCTCCTTTAGATCTCGCACCACCACCACTGCCACCACCACCTCCTCCCATCGCCACCACCACCACCACCACAACCTCCACCACCACCTCCTCCTCCCATCGCCACCACCTCCTCCTCCTCCTCCTTAATTCTCCTTCTCCTCCTCCTCTAGATCTCCCACCACCACCGCCACCACCACCACCACCACCACCTCCTCCTCCTCCTCCTCCTCCTCCTCCTCCTCCTCCTCGAGGAGATCTAGAGGAGGAGGAGGAGGAGATGGTGGTGGTGGCGGCGGCGATGCCTAGGGCAAGGGAATAGGTAGAAGATGAAGTTGTGATCGTCAGATGAGATGAATGATGGAGATGCTGCCACATGACACTGGGGAGGGGGGGGGGGGTTCCTGCGCACGTGGAGGTTTTTTCGTTAAGTTACTAACAGACTTGCTAACGGAGGGGGATTATTTGAATAAAAAGTGTAGTCGCGGGGTTCTGTGCACACTTGGTAGTTTAGGTAGTCTTTGTGCACATTGACTATAGTCGAGGGGGGTTCCGTATAATTTACCCTAAAATAAATGATATGCTAATCAAGTAGTATATGAAAAGTGGTATTAGTAAATGTGATCAAAATTTTGATTAATATTATACTAAGTATTATTTATATTATCTATTTTTATTTTACTATTTAAAAATACGTAGGCATTTAGTCTTATTATCTTTAATTAGTTAATTTGGTTCAAATTTTAAAAAATTTAAGTAGAATTTATTATTTAGTTTGATGATTCATATTTTCCAAAATTATTTCAAAACTCTAAAACAAATTAATTATAATTATATATATTAAATCTTTATTTTATTTTTGTTATATATTTTATATTATTACTTTGTAGAATTTATATTTTTATTATTTCTTTATTTTTTAAGTGTAAAAAGTATTATTTGTTCATTAAATTTGATTTTTAAATTTTTATTAAATTATTTAGTTCGAGCTATTATCTTTTACTTTCATTTTAAATATTGTAGTGACATTACTGATATAATCAAGTGATACGTGATAAGTGAGATATCTTAATCATTTTTTTAAGTCTTTCCTTTTATATACTTTATTTTTTTAGACCTTTATCAGAATTGTAATTCACTAAAGTTATGTTCTTTTTTAATTTATCGAATATATTATTTTGAGTGTTTATGTTTAATGTTATTTTTTTTTATAAATGTGTGTTTATTGTTGTATTTTTATTAAAAAAATATATTTACCTTTATTAAATATCCAATAATTTTAATTATGTATATTAAAGTTTAATTACTTTTATTGTTGATTTTAAATTAGACCATTCTAAAACTCATGACCATATATTTATATTATAATACTTATTCATATATTTTTTGATTAAAAATTATTTTATAATATTTTTATTTTATTAGAAAGTATAGTTATTTTTTTTCATTTTTGAGATTGTAATTTTGCAGGCTATGATTTTTTTAATTATCAAATAAATTATTCCACTTATTAATATTTTTCTTTTGATTTTATGTTACTGTTGTATTTTATTTTTTAAAATTGTATTCACCTTTATTATATTTTCTTTAATTTTCTATCTAGAATATTAAAAATATTCTATTATGATTGAATTTAAGTTTGTTAACGTAAGATTGATATTTATTTAACTCTATTAACAAATGATATTATTTTTATATATTTATGTATAATTATGTTTTATTCATTTTTTCTAATAATATAGAATCAATTTCATTATTATTATTATTAATTTAAAAATATTTTATAAAATTATTTGGATCTGTAGCGCGAAATCTTTTCTAGTTTACTTAAAAATCAGTATAAAAAAGCTACAGTTAAGAGTCAAACAAAATACCCTTTAATAAGGAGCTCAAGAGTGCAATCACTAAGCTTAGAGCTTACAGTGATTTGACACTTATTTGCATATTTAACTAAATATATTGATGTAATACATTTTAGTAAAAGAATTAATTATAATCTTACATCAAGTAAACAATTGAAAAACTTAAAATATAAGCACAAATCAATAAATATTTTTATATAAATAAAAAATTAAACAATCCTTCACATTGTATATATATATATATAGTTTCAAAAATTATAATTGCACCAAACATGTAAAATTACTAAACCATAATAATAATAATAATAATAAATTAATATATTTAAATATATAAAGAGGATTATATATTATATTTAAAAATAATTTTGAAAGAATTATTAATGTAGATCAAACCCCAAAAAAGGCTAGGTACGCACTTTTTGGAGTTCAATTAAAAATTAGAGGGATCGAGTTTACAATTTCTTTTATCAATATAATTCTAACATCCAATTGAACCATATTGCTTGAGTTTTCTACTCTCCCGACAATGAAGATATATCATGTCCTCTATTGTCTTATAATTTGTCTTCAACATCTAATCAATTTTTAAATCCAATGCACATTTCTATAGTTTGGCCCCTTTCATTTAGAACCTTGTTTCCTGCACTAAAAGAAGACTTTGAGACTGATAGATCATGTGCAAAGATGAAAACCGAAGATAAACTTTTGCACGTGATTTCTACCCTATTAAAAGTTCAATATTATTTACATCATCTTTTGAATGATCATATTCTATAAAAATAACCATTTCATATTGTTGGCTTAAGATTTTCAATCTTGATCTTAATCTCGATTTTGATGATAATAAACATGGAACTAATAATTTAATTGAGAAATACTTTCAGGTTCAATATCGGTTAGCGCACGACGTCCTCGATCGAAAATATCGAAGAAATTGAGAAATCGGAAGGACGTTGGTCGACGCGCTCGGATTCGTCAGGAAGATAGAGTATAGGTTTAGGGTGTCTAGTTTATATTATAAAATCCTCATGATGATGCATAAGAAACCAAAAACCATCCTCGAATCCCAAAACATGAAAACCCAAAAACCCAAAAATCGTCATGAAATAACCTAGGGAGCTCCTTAGAGGGCTATATGACCTAGATATTTTCTTAACATAAAAAATGACAGTAATTGTTCTTTGGGTTAAAACTAGATTATGAGGTATTTTAAAGGATTTTCTGGAAGCCTTTAGCCTACCCATTCTTGTCTTGAAAGATTAGAAAATTTTTGTTTTTCGAAATTTTGTACTTGACCCAAAAAACTAGATTTTGATTCTTAAGATTAGAAAATTGGCAGTAGCCAATTCGGTTGACCGGCCGGTCTACCGAAGTTGGACAAAAAATGGCAGAAGGTTACTTCGGTCAATCGGTCGGTCAATCGACCGAGACCAAAATATGGCAGTGCGTGCGTCGGTCGACCGATCAGTCGACCAGATTGCGGATCACAGAATCGCGACTCATTCGATCGACCCATCGGTCGACCGAACAGCGCGATTAAGGCACAGAAAGCCAGCGGTCGCTGGACGGTTGATCGATCGGTCGATCGGTCGGTCGATCGAACGACGAAAACGGCTAGTTTTTCGCCTGTTGAGCTGGTTGTTTCGTTCTATTTCTTCTTGGCTCTATAAATACCCAAGCCTAAACCTTCCTAAGATACTTTTGATCATTCATACACTTCAATGAGCCATCCTTGATTAATTTCAAGCTTGATTGAGCCACAATCTCTTTGCAATCTTTAGTTTACATGATAAAACCTTGATCTAGCCTTTAAACCTTCAAGATTCATCTTCTCAAGGCATCAAGAGGACTAGAGAGTTTCTTTTGGAGCTAAGTATAGTTTGATTTATTTATTGCTCCAATTGTTATTGTATTTTCTTATTTATTTTCATTGGATACTATTTGTGTAAACCTAGGTTGCTAGGTTTGATTGAGTTGGTGGTTGCCTTGGTGTTAAGGCTTAAACCCATCATTGTAAACGTAGTTACTAGGATTAGTTCTAGTTGTCTCTTAGGTTGAGGTGGGAGAGTGCTCTCGGTAGGAATGCAGGATACTTTTGGGTGTGGAAGTGCCTTCGGTTGGAGAGCGAAGACTTTTCGGTGAAAAGTCCTCGTTGTAAAGGAAACAAGATTAATCTAGTAAAACTTAGTTTGGAAATCCTAAGCGAGGTGCTTAGGTAGTGGAGTAGGCATTTGTGCCGAACCACTATAAACAATTGTGTTAGCATTGTTCTCTTTGTGCATTCATTATCTATTTTTATTACTCGCTTCTGCATTCAGTTGTCGAATTATAACTTGCCTAAGTAGTTTAAGAAAATGATTAAAATCGAATTTAGGCTAATTGTTTAGTTAATACATTATTCATCCCCCTCTAGTGTGATCATTTCACTCGACACATATAAATTAATAGATATTGGTAAAAAAAATTTACCTTAATTTCATACAAATTGTTAGCAATTTCATTTTCGCTTCTGGAGACCGCCTAATCTAGACAAGGAAGATATTGATTTTTGTGCTACCAAATTTTGATTCAAAAGTAGTGTATATTTAAATTTAAATATCATGTTTATTTTCTTCAACATTCTTATTTAATTTCATATATTTATAATAATCATCTAACATCATGTTACGAGCTCAATAAAATAATTGATTCATCAACTTTTTAGACCCAAACCATTGACCTAATTAAAATATTTTAAATTTAAGTTAATAGTTCCCACTTGAGTATTGATATCATTGTCAAAATTCAAATTCAATACATAATTAAAATCGAATCATACACATATCTTAGTCAAGAACATGTAAGGCTTAGCGCAGCAGTCCTACACAGGCTTATCCATTAACCAATGCTTAAGCTAAAATTACTGATAGTATACTTATCAAGTCTTATTAACCAACACAACATCTAATGTACCTCTCATGTGGGACTAAAATAGGATACTACATATCATTTCTACACCATATATATAAATATTTCGCTAATATGAACTATATATAAAAAAAGATAAATTGTTAGTAGGATAGTAAAAATTAGAAAGTTATTAGGTAATTTTACTAAAATAACTTAGAATTTTAATAAAATATTTGATAATTAACCAATCATTTTTACTAATTGTGTTACTGAGCACGTTTTCATTGTAAAAAAATTATAAATCTATCCTTATATGTCAAAATAGATCCAATCATTTGATAAGTTAATTTTCATCTAGTAATAATATCCTAATTAATTTTTTTGAATAGTTTTTTAAAAGATTGAAATAATTTTTTAAATTAATATGTTCTTGATTTTGAGTAATACATGTCTAATAATATTTCTTAATTTTTCTATATGTAAATTAATTAATTCTAGACCATCCTGAATATATAAATTAAGTGCATGACAAACACAACGAATATAAAATAATTTGCCATCAAATAAAATTTCACGTAATTGTTTAAAATAATATTACTAATATTATCAAATTTAATAAAAAAATATCATTCATGTTGTAAAAGAGATAATAGACCTAATAATTGTGTGAATAATCAAAGGTTTAAAACTAATTGTTATTTTTGTAAAAAAAAATCTTCAACAATCTAATATGTAGTGACTACTATAAGAAATTGTACTTTTTGTAATAGTTTGTTGACTCCATATTAAATGTCAAAGAAATTTTAATTTATTATTTTGAAAACTCTATTATATATATATATATATATATATAATTTTAAAGCATCATGAACATCCATTCGAGGGTCACTACAAGACTTTGATGCTCTTCCAAGAGAAACCAAACAACACCAATCCCGTGGCACCCCCTCGAACGATTGGTCCGCACTAAGAGCAAAATGCTTTAAAATATATAGAAAGATAGATTGCGTTCGAGAGCACTCGGAGTGCAACCTGGGTGTCCGCTAGGAGAAAACCTTAGCGGCCTGAACCAAAGGACCTTGGGTTGAGAGGGTTTGGACATCTCAACATCTTGTACAAAAGGACCCTGCCATCAACTGTGTTGAAAGATCATTGCGCCAGTGTGCGACCTCACTAATGAAGATGTCATGTAAGGCCCATGCTTTTTCTCCTAACTGAGGCCACCTTGCTCAATCAAGTGACCTCGCACTTTGACTCCAGCTTCCAAAGCTCTGCTATGAAAGGGAGATGAAGACAATAGAGACAACATCAAGGTTGTTAAACTCGAGAGTTTAAGTAAACTCGCGGAGCCTCCGTAAACTTGACTCGTAAACTTGACTCGTAAACTCGTAAGAGTTTATCGGATATTAAAAAAATATTAAAAAATATTATACTACAAAAATATAATCTAATATAACCTGAAAATCATAATTAAGTCACAGTTCAACTCTCTAATAAAGCACACATAAAGATAAAAAATAAGAGTACAAGTCTAATACATACATAATGAAACATTCTAAGTCCATAATAAAGCACACACAATGACTCAAAGATAAAATATAAAAGTACAAGTTCAATCCATAATAATTATCATCAAACCGAGTTCACCCGAGTTTACCGGCGTGTTTGACTGAGTTTACTCGCGAGTTTAACCGAGTTTATACGAGTTTACCGAGTTTACCCTGAGTTCACCCGAGTTTACCCAGAAACGAGTTTGGGTGCGAGTCAGCTCGATTTTGATACCTGAGATCGTAAACTTGTCCGAGTTTACGAGTTAACTCGCGAGTTTGACAACACTGGGCAACATCAATGGGAGCGATTGGGCCACACACTCATGACCAAGATGCCCGACTTGATCGGTACCCATGATAAGGGATGACAACGGTTAGGTTAACTACATTTTTTATGGATAATCGAAATTGGAACTGTTTAGGAATCGACTAACCGAAACCAAAACTAAAATCAAAGCCGTTCAATCTTAAAAATTAATATCTAAAATCAAAATCAATTCATTATCGGTTATCTACCGATTATCCGAACTGAACTAATCAGTTTAGATAGATGTAGTTATCTATTTAATAACCAAATAATCGATTACTAAATAAATAAAAAATAATACACAATAAATAAGCTTATAACCAGTTTCAGTTAGCGGTTATCGATGAACCAGTAATTGAAATCGAATAGAATTTAATCATTTTTCGAATTCATTAACTGAAACTCAAACCAAACCACAGATTCACTATTCGAAACCAAATTATATAGTTCGTTTAACTGGTTAATTAACTGCAATTGCCATCTCTACCCGTGACAACTTAATAAAAATGCAATGACTATATGGGCACCAAAGAGGGCAAGACCTCGACGACTAACTCCAAAATGATAGCCGACTACACACAAGCAAAGGAATTCGACTCCCACAAACTTTAGCAGCGGATCAATGTAACTTTATGTACTTTTGTTGTTTCATTATATATGACTTGATTTATGTAGCATAGATCGAGGAATATAACCTCATTAAAAAATACTACTGGACTCAAAGTTGCTGACTCTTTACAATTCAATTCTACATATCAAGAAACACAACATCGTCAAAAAATACTAGTCAACCTAAAATCAACTAGCTTTTGATAATTAGATTTTACATATCAAAGAACATAATCTTGTTAAAAATATCAGTCGGAACAAGACCAATTTGCTCTCAACAATTTTGTTCTATAGATCAAGGAACAAAGTCTTATAAAAAATTACTAATCGAACTAAAGTCAACCAACCTTGCGGCGACAAATCTTATGACTAGAGGGGTGAAACCCCATTAAAAAACATCAATCAATCTGAAACTGTTTGACCTATTCAACGACGCCTATATAGATATAGGGACAAGAAAACCTACAAAAATATCGATTGATTTGAAATCGACTTGCTACTCAACATCTCATCCCTAAGAGCCAAGGGAAAAAACCCCAATAAGAAATACCGACCGGGTCCAAAAAGGTGGGGTTTTGACGTCCCAATTCGACACTCTATGAAACACAACGTCGAAAAAATACCAACAAATCTAAGACTAGACCTCGCGACCTAACCAATCCGCCAATTGGGGACTTGGTCTCGACAAAACTCCGTCCAAGGTCAACCACCTCATTAGCAGGTTGCTGACTAGAGTCGTCGTCCAGGACTAAACGTTTGACTCTTGATGCAACACTAACCAAAATTAGAAAACATATTTTCAAGATTAGAAGATGGTCAAACACTAAATATGAGGAGGCTATACGTAGGCCCGCAACTCGCCACAGATCACGCAACAACCAGGGGACTCGCCCAGAAGAAGGGAAAGCCATAGCTTGGCTCCTCCCGAGATACCACCCTAAAATAGACGCCCTAACCAAATCTAAGAGGCCTTCCATCATCGTCGAGCGGACCAAGTTCGAATTACCATTTTAGCTCAATGTTCTTGTCGACCAACGAACAAGCCACTTCACAAGGTATGTGTTACCACTAGTCCACAACATGTCTGATGGCAGGCCCAAAGAGAGTGATTTCATGCTCTAGACTAACTTTGATCAATCAGTGCACCACATTAAGTAAGCATGCTCGTTTACCAAACCTTTTGAAATTTGAAAGCCACTTGTGAGGGCCGCATGCCGCTAACCCTGATAGGGAGCTCATAGGGCCACACGTTCAAATTTACAAGGGAAAAGGATATGCAAACCTCCAACTAAAGTTGTGCGATAAAAGGCTAAAATTCCATGAATCCACAAAGCTAACAAGGGTGGGAAATAAGTAAACACCCGATTTGGCCCCATACTGCTCCCTCGACGAAGCCATCGTGACCTAGAACCCTGACCAACTTCTTAGGCGATTCATGGCAATCGACCTGACCAGTCTAGGGGTATCAAAGAGGCTTCAATCTCAAGCCAACTGGCCTACCCCGAAGCCTCACTTGGAAGGCAAGCTGACATCATGGTCGAATGATCAACTTCACTCAGAAGGAGCTCCTTCATGTGGATGAATGTTGCGTAACGACCTACCAAAAAAGGTAGAGAAATACCAAGGCTTAGAGCTCGACAACAAATGAGGCCTTGCTTAAGAAGAGCCTACAATACAATCGAACGACAGAGGGTGATCTCGCACCGAGGAATGCACGTCTTCCATCGCTAGCCCATCGAGAAATCGCATGCAGATGGGCCCTACCTGAAAGGTTCGATGCACTAAGCAATATCCCCTGGAAGAAGTTTCCTTCCAAAAATTTCGAGGTCGCTGAACTGAGCTTGGACCTCTAAAATTTTGGGCGATTGGAGAAGGGACCAAATCCCACACTTGACAGAAGTGGAAAAAACACCCATCAACCTTGTTCCAAATCACCTGCAAATTAGCATCATTTCCAATAAGCATATGTAATATTTTAGATATTTAAATTTATTATTTTTTCTCTTATGTGTGTTTGCCAGCCTAGCGGACTAGTTCGTGGTCAAGCCGAGTTGACTCATGGTCCGGAGCGAGCTTGTGAGCTCGGGTAAGTAGAATATGAATTTATGAATTTTAGACTTGGGTTATTGAAATTATTTAATTTGATATTGTATGTGCATAATCGTTAATTACGTTCATGTGGGTGTATTTAAATTAATTGCTTGTGATTTATTAGAATAAATTTAATTAAGTATAATCGGGTTAGCGGATTTGGATATGGCTTTAGGCGGATGCGAGTTTGATAAGAGTTAGGAGGGCTAGGATTGATGAGGAAGTATAAAACCCCATTCTCTTGGCTTGTGGCTCCCTATTTGGAGCCACACAAATTTTTTGAGAAAGGGAAGCCAAGCCGCCAAGCCCAGCCGCCCAGATTTTCCCCCCTCTCCTCTCTTCTTCTTTCCCTGTGGAGCCGAGCCGAGGGAGCCGCCAGCAAAGCCAGCCGACTCCCCGTCTTGCTCTCTCCCTTTCCCTTGGAGCCGGCGGCTTGGGAGGAGCCGCCGCCTGCCCTTTCTTCCTTGGGCTGAGCCGCCGAGTATTTTTTGAAGTTGATTCGAGGGTCGTTGTCTGGGGCTCTCTTCTAATCATCTTTTCGAATTTAGGTGAGTGGTTTACCCTCTCTCTTCGGGATTTCAATCGAATTCTTGAACCCGTTCTTGACGGCTTGGTATTTGTGTTTCGTTTCTTGATTGTTCTTCGCGTTCTTGCCATGTTTCCTTGAGATTATGCTTGAGGAGACCCTAATCTCCCCTCTATGGGGCTCGGCAGCCCTTGGGTAACCCTAGGGGTGCTCGGCCAAGGGGAAAACTCGGGTTGCCCTCAAGGTGTTCGATGAAAAGCCCGAATGAGTTCTTTGTTTCATTTGATATGAAATCGTGATCTATTCTCCTAATTTGATATTCTTGATTATGAGTTTCTTGTTTAGAATTAAATCTGTGATTTTTGGATAGAAATCATGTGGTAGGATTAAGATCTTGATAATGACTAATTAGAGATTCTTGAGAAGGGGGTTTTTGATATTAATGCTTGATTCTTGATTTAAGTGTGTGGGTTCTTGTTAATCTTGATGAAAAGCATGATTTCTGTGAATTAATTTCCTAAGATTAGTATTCTGTCATAATAGTAATTTAGGGTTAATTTCTATTAATTTTTGGATTTAATTCTATAAATATGTTGAAATTACATGTTGCTGGAATTGTATGCTGTGATGATGAATCTGTGCTGATTTTAATTTGTTGCTGTGATGTGTGTATATGTGTGAATATAGTCGTGTAACATATCGTTTCGACCAAAAAACATAGTTAATTTGGAAATATAGGACACACTTTGGAGACTAGATTCGGATTAGACACAGTAGTTTTGGGTAGAACAGTAACCTAAAACAAAACCATAATGGAAACGATCTAAATTTTAATTATATAATTAAAATTGGGTTAGGGGTGAGCATAATCTATTATGAACCAACTTATAAAATATGCATGAAATAAAACCACACGGGTTCATGACACTACGGGTCTAAGGGATAGAGGTCGAGTTTGGAGTGTTGAGATGCTTCATAATGAGGACACCCCTAGGACACCATAGGACAATCTTGACTTAGGTCTTGATGTGCCATATCCTTGAGAATGGCGGAGCGGCTCAATTAGGAGCCAAATTTTGGGCTACGCCCGGGTGGTTGGACGTCAAATTGTCAACCTGCAGAATAAGTTCGGAGGGCCTTCCCGATTACTCTTGTGATATCACGTCTCGTGGAGCAAGTTCGAAGGTCCTTTCCCGATTGCTCCCGAGGTTCCTTATACTAGGATAAGCTCGGAGGGCCTTTCCCGATTATCCTAGTATGTGCTGTTGCCTTTGGGCATAGTGGGCTTCGGCCTGATGCACTTCTATAGTATGTGCTGTTGCCTTTGGGCATGGTGGGCTTCGGCCTGATGCACTTCTATAGTATGTGCTGTTGCCTTTGGGCATGGTGGGCTTCGACCTGATGTACTTTTCTAGTATGTACTATTGCCTTTGGGCATGATGGGCTTCGGTCCGATGCACTTCTTTAGTATGTGCTGTTATCTTCGGGCATGGTGGGCTTTGGCCTGATGTACTTCTTTGGAGGGTTAGATGCCTTGGGGCATGTGTGGCCTATTAGCTAGTCACACATTCGTGACCTTGCCTCTTGTAGAGATAGATTTCATTCTTGTTATCTCTGTGATTTTTATTTGTGAGGGTTGGTAAAACCGTTTGCTGAATTCTTTGAACTCATCCATTGTCGTTTGATTTCTGTTTTGCAGAGCCTGACGATGAGATGTGTCAGATGCACTTGGCGCCGCTGGAGGGCAGGGGAACCGCATGATCCCATAACAGTCCTAGTTAGGGTCGTAGTCGAGTCCTTTGGTAGTAGTCATGCACTTGTATGAGCTTGATTTAGAGTTGTAGCCCTGAAGACATTTATGTCATTTATTTCAGATTTTATTGTATCTGAACTTTTGAACTGCTGAACTTAAAATATTATTCCGTACTTTTTGTTTCATTTGAGCTACTTGAATTAAACTTTGTTTTGGTTCACTTTTCATTAAAATAAAACTTGTTATTTCATTCCGCTGTATTATTTGTTGATTCATTCCGCCGTATTATTTGTTGAGTTAGCTTGTGCATGATTTAGGCTGCGGGGTATAGGCACGTATACCCTGATCGGCCACGTGACCTTGAATTGGGGCGTGACAGCACAACTCGCTCCCATGACGACAAGGGATCTCTCCTTTCCTAGAACTCCAATATGATCGTCCACCCCCCTTGTTGCAGAATAGGTGGAAATAGTATCACATGGTCAACTTCCCACGCTACCTCAAAATTTTCATTGCAAGACTTTCCCATTCAGCATCACAAGCAAGAAACAAACTCATTTGGCCATGCGACCCATTCTATGATCACATCAATGCTTGAGGGATTATTGATGGGGGAGATTGGCTTATTTGGCCCATCTGCATTAAAAATTAGCATGTCCGGCCTACAAGCATGGAATCAGCCCTTTGGGTCAGGCCAAGCCCCCTAACTCGTACCACTTTCTCTCACACGTGCCCAACACTCGCCCATGAATAACCAAGTCAAAAAGCACTAGGTTATTCCTAGGCCCAACGAGCATGACAAACCCAGTAGACTCAATACCTCTTGCTTGGGCGTCGTGAGAATCAACCTTCAAGAACCCACTCGGGTGTAGGTAGTAACATTTCAAAAAGATGAAAATGCCCTTTAAGAAAATAACCATTGTGCCCCTCTAAAGCTCTATAAAAGAAAGACCCCACCCACCCCCAATAGTGGGGGACCTCTTTCTCTCACTTTTACCTCTACATGGCTTGCTCAAGCGAGATGAACCCACCTCTTGCCCTTTCACTCTATTTCCTTATAGATTTGATCATTGGAGGGTGTTAACCGAGGGCCCAATCCCGAAGGATGGAGAACTTTTGTGGGTGTCGATCGAGCTCTACACCGACTCAATTCGGTATATCGATGGTCCTACAACGGCCTAGTTCGACTGCTGCGAAACAAATCTCATCAGGTATTTTTTGTATTATTTTTGAAAAGTATTAACTTTCTCAAAAAGTAAAATTATCTACTATCAATTAAATAAGATGTCAAAGTAAACTTATCTACTATCAAAGTAAAATCCTTCGATCCATGTATTGGAAATGAGTTCGGATCAATGGATTAGACCGACTCCATTTGAATTTTTGCTCAATTATTTTAAATGATGAAAAAAATGATTGAACTAAGTAGAAATTAGTCAAATTAGATAATCTAGAGCATTGACGGAATCAAATATTTATTAATAATATTTATTTTATTATCTTGGATCAATTAACTAGATTTAGATTAATTAATTAATTGATAATTAATGTCCTAATCATCCTAAAGTTGGATTCATATTTAGAAAACATTGCTTTCAATTATCGCTTACGTTTGCTTCAAGCATTTAAAGGCAATGACAATGATTTTTTAGAAAATAATAATAATAAATTATGTCAGAACATTGCTTTGATTTTGACAGATAATTTGATTTTCCATATCCATATTTTATTTAATAAGTAATTTTTATATTTAAGCAACCTAAACCCTATCATTACACCGCATTTGTTTTAATTATTCTTTTACAATTTATTTTAATTATTATATCTTCATACTGACAATTCATTGCATTTGAATGCCAGCTACCGAAATCAGATTGAATTAATTATCTAAATTAATTTGGATTATCTTTCTTCTACTTTAATACTTTGGAAATGAATGTTAGCCATGCATATCATCCCAAATCTTCATTTGCATATTAATTATAGGATGCAAATGCCAACTTCCAACTAGGAATAATAAAGGAAGATATCTACTAGTAGTTGATTAAACAAAGAGGTTGCAATCATCATGCTTATTTGTATGCAATATCATTTAAGTGCCAACCCCCAAAGAAGGCTAAATAATACATATAAACATTAAATTTGTAAGGTATAGAGTCACTTACATGGGCCATTTTCTACTATTAAATATGAATATAAATACAAATACTTAGTAGTAGGTTTGGAGTTGGGTGAAGGTGAGTTATTCATGCAATTTGAGACTCAACATGTGGGGGCCATTTGAACTAAAAAGAATTGAGTCTAGTTAGTCAATTGTACTACAATTTTAAAAGAAAATAGTAAAAAATAGGTTTGATTTAGGGGTGTGCATGAGTACCGGATAGACTCAAAACTAGTTGGAATCTACTTGACCGAATAGGTTTCGAGTAGATCCGAATTAAATTCGGATAAGATCCGAGATAAAATTTTTGGCTCAAACACATCGGGTACCTAGAACTAAAATCGAAACAAGTACCCAAAACTTGTACCCTATAATTTGTACCATGTTAGAACCTATTTATTTATAAATTATAGGGTACGGGTTCCAACATGGTATTCGAAATTGGTACTACCATCACAAATTCCGGGTAAGATTCAATTTTAGGTTCTAATAGGGTAGGATTTAATTTCAAATTTTAAAAATCGATCCTATAAATAATAAGATTCGAATATTATAAAAAATATATGGTATTCGAATATGCTCGCACCTGATTTGATTTGATATATTTTTGAAATTGGGAATGTTGGCCTGGATATTTAAATTACAGCTGGAGTTGAGGAGCCCATCTCCATTAAAAATATTTACGAAAGAAAAAGAAAGAAAGAAAATGTTTGGCTTTCAATCTTTCATTGACTGATGTTAAGTTACAATTGAAAATATTATGGCATGATTTTGCTTATTGTATTGTTTTGTTGTGATTGTTGCATGTGGTGTTGCTTGCTGTTAAAGGTCTCTTCTCTCTGTACTTTTGTTTTTGTTTTTAGCCTTTCTTGTTTCCAAAAACACATCCTTTGTTGAAATCTTATTTCCCATGCTCCTTTTCTAATTTGTGTTTGGGTCACGAGGTAAAAGTAAAACAAATGTGGATGTGAAACGCAATACAACTATATATAAAATTATAATAAAAATAAAATATTATAAAATTAAAATTAAATTGAATTCAAGTTACTTTATTATTTGAATAAATAATAGCTATACAGCCACAAATAGGGAAAAAAAGTTTATAGAAAGGGAAGGAGCTGAATCAATGTGCAATTTATCCTAAAATAATATGATAAATCATTTTTTAAAACACGTAGCAGGGCATGTCTCAGAAGACAAAAGTGTTTTCCATATCTGAAAGAAGAAAACATAAAGAATGCTTGCCATTTGCAATCCAGTAATAACTACAGCAGCACGAGTTGGCAGTGGATGCGTTAAGCACTTAAGCTGACAGACAGAGTAACGACTGCAGCATCTGTGTCTCCTTTGACAGCCTCACCTTTTACTTTCTCCTCCTTTTTTTACTCTCTCTTCGTCCCCACATTCCCCAATCTTGCTTCCTTCTGGTTTTGGTTTTGGTTTTGGTTTTGGTTCTTGGAAGGACTTGTTTTCCTGTCTTCTTATACTCTTCACCCTCTCTTCCCTTCTTTTCTTCTTCTCCTTGTACTCTTCAGTCTTCGCCCCGCACAGGCAGCAGGAGGTATCCTTTGGCCTTTTGACTCGTGGGACGCCATGGAATGAGGTATGCTTTTATCTCCTCTCTCATGTCTCTTGTTATTTCTCCATGTTTTGAGTACCGTGGACCATTCATTAGGGATTAGATTTTTCTGAGGTGGTTTCATGTGTTCTTGACTGGTTTTGGACTGAGAATGTCCCTATACTCTACTCTTTTGAAATCATGAGCTTGCAAGTTTGGATTTTGTATGTTTTGTTCCTGTTTTCTACCTTCATATACTTGAGATTTTGGTTCTTGACTACTTTGGGAACATGCATGAGCTTGTCACTATGGATTTTCTAGGATGTATAATCTTCTTTTTCTACCTTCATACTGAGATTTTAAAATGCTTGATTTTCTTGCAATCATGAGCTTGTAAGTTTCGATTTCCTGTACTTGGCTTATTCTGGTAAGGGAGTCTTCTTACTTGTATAATGTCCGTGAGAAGGACAAGTTTTGTGATGTATGTTCTTCAATTCTTGACTAGATGAAGCGAGCGAGACTCCTTGCCCAGTGATTGGTTTGGCAAGATCTCCACACAATTGGGGTTCTCAACAGCTCCACCATGAGGGATTTCCCTTCTTGCTTTGGTGAAAGTGGAGTTCAGGTCTCGGATTCGTCTTCATCGTTGGGCACTAGCAAGGCTTCTCAGAACCTTGTGACTTGCCTTTACCAGACTCAGCTCTTCAGCCATTCTTGTGCCATCACTGTCACATGGAGCAAGAACCTGATGGGCCAAGGCCTGAGCATTGCGGTCGAAGACTTGGCTAACCAGTGGCCCTGCAAGTTGGAAATCAAGCCTTGGCTTTTCTCGAAGAGAAAGGGATCCAAAAGCTTGAATGCAGAGAGTGGCAAGATAGATGTGTTCTGGGACCTCTCTGCTGCCAAATTTGGACCAGGGCCGGAGCCACTTCAAGGTTTCTACGTCGCCATTGTCTTCAATCATGAGATGGTCCTGCTGCTTGGTGACCTGATCAGAGAAGCTTATCAAAAGACAAATGCGAACCCTCCTTCATCAAACGCAGTGTTCGTAGCCAAGAGGGAGCACATCTATGGTAAGAAGGTCTACTCAACAAGGGCTCAATTGTGCAACAATGGGCAAATCCATGATGTTTCAATAGAGTGCGACACTGTTCGCCTCAAGGATCCATGCCTTGAGATCAGCATTGACAAGAAAAGGGTAATGCAGATCAAGAGACTACCGTGGAAGTTCCGTGGAAACCAGACGATCCTCGTCGATGGACTCCCCGTAGAGGTATTTTGGGATGTTCATAGCTGGCTTTTCGGTGCACCTACCGGCAATGCTGTCTTCATGTTTCAGACTTGCCTTTCTGCTGAGAAGTTCTTGCCATGGTCTACAACACAGGTTCTTAGGCAATCTCAAAGCCAAAGCCTTGGTTTTTCTTTGATATTATATGCTTGGAAAATGGAAAAATGAAATAGGTGTAGAATTTTTTTGTTCTCTTTAATTTTATTTTGAGTGCTAACAGAATCCAGCAAGTAATTTGTTTTTACCAATGGGAGTGAAGTCATTTACTTTTTATTTATCCTACCACATTATAGTAGATGGGTTCAATAGGTCTTGTTCCTTTTTTCTTTTCTCTACCTTTCAACATCTTATATTTGACAAGGTGTTCCAATGTTTGTAACTTAATTCGTATGGAGGAAAACAATGTCTTGTATATGGTTTTAAAGTTATACAAAATTTGTTTGATGTTAAAAATGAGCATGACTCTCAGTTTATATCTGAGTGAGTGATGCCTTATTAATGAAAAGTCTAAAGTTTTACTCTTTGAAACACATGATTATGGTTCTCCCAAGTCTTTGATCAATGCTATTCATCCAAAAATTTTAAGCCATTAGAGGGAGATATGATCTATTCATGTATATTTTTCACACCTTCCTATGCATATGAATGGCCTAATTAAACCTGAACAAAACTTCCGTGCTGCACGGCAAAATGATGCTGCCGCTCTGCCGGGACGCCACACGTCCCATCGCGCATCTTGATTCGCCGAAGACGGGATGCACTGGTTTCGCTGGCATCCCGTCTTTTTTCCCCTTTATACATATTCTTTTCCACAATACCTCAATTCCACAGTGAAATATTTCTCTCCCCTTCACAATGGAATTTTTTCTCTCTCCCTTGCATTGTCGTTGTTGTTCGCATCGACCCATTCATTTTGCATGGAAGTCTGCCGCCCGTCGAAGACGATTCCGGTGCAACAGCGCAGCAGCATGAAGTTCAGGTGCAGCCTTGGGCAGCGAAGTTTTGTTCATTAAACCCAACATGTGGAAATATGTCTATTTGATTGCGAAAATATTTCTGGATTTCTAAGGCTTCTTTGCTGATGTGCAGCATGTCTATTTGATTGCAAAAATATGTACTTGGATGATAATGCTAAAGAGGGTTCATTTACATTGCTTTTCCTTGATTTATTAGTCCCCAATAATTTGTCTGAAAAAAAGGGTTAAACCACTTCCTAAATTCAGCAAAATTTCCAGAAGATTTAGATAACAATGTGTTGTATTGGTACTAATCAAACTTGTATGCTTGTATGCTTGTATGCCTATTTTCTGGCAGCCTCTTTCTTGCTTTTTAGTTGTAACTGGTCTCTTTAGGGTACTAAAAATAAAGAAAACTTAACTAATAAACATTAACTACTTCTCATTCTATTGATGCTGATGTGTAAAACAATTGATAGATTCTTGGATATATTATCTGCCCGGGCTTAATTCAGTATATCTTCATCTTAATTATTGCTGCAAGATGTATGGCCTTGCATTGACATGCCAGTTCTCGAAGGTACTTGGCTTTGCCTGTCAGGCAATAACTGGCTAGATTTGGTACTGTTGCTTATTCTTGTTTAGACAGTATGGAAGATATCTTTTACGTTAAGTTCTCTACATTAGGTGATCAGACTCCCACCAATGGTGTTAATGAAGTTGCAACACGAGTATTTAGTTTTCTAAGAGAAGCAATCAATATGAACAACCACTTAGAAATAAGAGCAATTGTGGACCTTGTGGTCAATAAGCAAGTGTCATTAACCAATTAATTATCCAATTTATGAAGAATCCAAAATTAAAATATATAATTAGAGCAAAAAGCTTCCACCTTGCCTGAAGCATTTGGCCTCTACTACTCAACATAACCCTTACTTCCAAACTTTTTAAAACAATGATCCCCAACACCCCTCTCAGGTATGACAACCAAGATCATATGTACAATCAAGACTAAAAACAGAATAAAAATAACTGTTTTTTTGCAGCAGAGGACTTCTATTTACCTTGAGTGTAAACTCTCAAATATTTTCAGCAATGTAGTTAGGTTGCTCACCCTGGCAAAGATACTCATCGCACTTGGAAGCAGATCCCCAGCCTCTTCTAAGCCTTATGATATCCTCCGTGAACGTCGAACCTGAGGACCCTATGAAAACTGTTGACAAGGCGCAAATTGTCTTATCCAGCATCGCCTCAACCTGCAAGCATCAAAAACCAGCATGGTGATGGCATTATTTCCCGAAGAGAACCATGAAAAAACAACTGCATTGTTATGTTTGAGGTGAATTCTTCGAGCAAAGATTAGTGCACCTGACTGTCTCCACCTAAATTATTTCGGTACAATATGGCATCCCACTTTTCGGCGCTATCAAAAGCAGGCCTTCTGATGAGAGGAACAGGCTTGCCATTTAATACTACCAGTGACCGGAGAAGATCTACTTCACTTTTACCAGCATCCGTCGATAGATATATGACCGGCTTTTCAGCGCCGGCTTTCTCGAGAACCCGAAGAATGCATTCTGCTGCTTGAGGAATGGGGAAGAAGCAGCTCTGCTTTTTCAGATTGCTGACAATGAACAAAGAATTGTTTCTTTTAAAGAAATAGAAAATAGAAAGAAATTTCACTGTGTGGTGATGATCACTCTGATCGAGGGAAGTATTAGCTTACCAGAACTTCAAGAATCCATGTCGACGAAAATGCAGAGCTACGAAGTTGCCACCCATGAAGGTCTGCACAAACCGCTCCGCCGTGAGATAAATCAGCTTACTTGGTTGTATCACAGTCTTGCATTTGTGGGAAAGAGGACCGCCCGGCTGCATCACCCACTCTTCCTCCACATCTGCATAGAACATGTCCCCAATCGCAATGACCTCATCACTAGATGAGAATTTATGCATGATTTCTCCAACAACCCTTTTTTTGGGTGTCTTCGATTTGGCATCCTCAGGCCAAGCAGCTTCAATCTTTGCCAGTGAAAGCCCCAAATTCTTCAACTCTTGGACGTGTTCTTCATCCATATAACAAGGAGGTGAAGCAATGTAGCATATAAACCTATCAATCTTCGTCTTGTTCTTCATTGCTCGAGTGAAGTGGTCGAATGTGATCACCACCTGCCTGCCGAAGCACTCATTGATGTGGCCGATGTCCAGGACCTCGTCATACTGGTAATCGAAATCAGGGCCTGGAAGGATGAGGACACGGTCGAGAAGTGCAGCGAAGAACATGTGCTTCTCCAAGCAGATGAGATGGTTGGACATCTGGCCAGACAAGCAGATGGCGAACAGGAAACGATCTTTCTTCGGTTTCCACTCGATTGTCCTCCTACTTGCCGTTCTGTTTACCTTCTCGCACGGATCGATTGTGGAACCGAACATTTCTAGGTCGGCATTGTCGTCCGAAACGGCCGATGACGAGTTCTCGGTCGCGTGGGAAGACAAAAGAGCGTTCTGGATCTGCTTGTTCAGCTTGATCTGTTCGAACAACGCGGATTCTAATTCATCGAGATCTGCGATGTTTGGCTGATTAGGTTTTTTCGAAGCGGGACTCGGGGCGAAGGAAGGAGAAGGAGCGGCGGCGTCGAAGGCGGTAGGCCGAGTGCGATTCCAGAGATTGAGGAGGCCAGCTTGCTGATTCCTGAGGAGATATAGTGCACGAAGCTCGGATTCCCGCATTCGATCGAGGGAGGAATCGACGCCATTGCGAGAGAAGAGGAAGAAGATCAAGACGAGAAGCAAGGAGATGGAGAATGAGAGAAAGAGACATCGCCTGCCGGAGAAGCATCCAGGCAGAGTAGGGAGGTGGCCAATCTCGAGGGCGGAGCGGGGGCTTGAAGTCCTACTCCCGTTCTGCGTAAATAGGGTTTGGTGCTCCTCTTTCTCTATGCCGGTTTCGTTGCCGATGGGAATCCTCGCCATTGGCGGAAGGAGAAATGAAGGAGCGATCGCAGTGCACTTCTCTTGGAGAGCAATGGCGACCTTACAGCGAGGGAAGCGTTGGAATTCCGTTTCCCCGGTGGGGATTTGCTGTTTCTTTGAAGAACAGCGTTCCAGCTTATGAGTGGAAGTTCACCGTACTGATCGATTTACAACCAAAGGGATAAATGGATCCTGTCATGGCTATATATATGATACGGACATTAACTCAACATCCATGCATGCACGCAGGAGAAATGAGACATTTCTTCGAGTTTGATCCTTAATTTTTTGATATTTTTAATTTAACCTTTTAATTTAAGTATTTTAATTAAAATTTTCAAGCGGACACATTATTTTTAGGGGTGTGCATGGGTATTAGGTAGACTCAGAATTGATTGGAACCTATTCGACCAAATAGGTTCCGAGTAGACCTAAAATAAATTCGGATAGGGTCTGAAATAAAACTAAGGAACCGAAATCGATTCCGATTCTGGATCTAACACATATGGTATTCAGAATCAAAATTGGAATCGGTACTTGAAATCTATATCCTAAAACTTGTTATTAATCATTAATAGTGATGCAAGCACGGAAGTAAGCTATGGAGCTAGCATAGAGAAGATTTCAAGGACTACAGATGAGTTAGAAGTTCCATGTTATAACCAAAATTTTTGTTAATTTTATTTAATCGGTTTTGTAGCAGGAAAATGAAGACTTAAATCCGGCAAGTTAGCGGAGTTTCCAACGAAACTTGGTAAGATTTAATTTAGAAAAAATAGAGAGATTTCATATCTATTATTTCTGCAATTTTGGCATGATATTATGATAGTGGATTTCAAGATGAACCCGGTGATTCGATCGGAGTTCGAATCAGACTTAGATCGAATTCAAAATGAGTCTTTTTCTAATTGATTTAAGTACGAGAGTAAAAGGGTAACTTGGGGTTTAACTAAACCCCAAGTTATAAATTGGGGAGGGTGTGCGGCTGGGCGTCGGGATCACCCAACCGAGGAGAAGCGACGCAAGGAGGGGGCGAGCGGACCACAGCCGGACTTTGGCAATCTCGTCGATGGCGGTTGTCGGATGAATCAAATTTACTCTTCCTCATTTTCATCTTCCCTAAAGCGGTGAGTGATTTAACCTCATCCTTCCTTGCTTTTAGATGTCTAGCCACCGCCTCCCTACTCTTGGTTTCTTGCCTTGAATTCATCGTCGAATTTGATGAGATTCTGTTCTATCAAGAAGTTTTCACGTTGTTGCATGGTTGTCATGTTTAGTTTATTGGTTCTCAGATCTTGCTATCTCAAAAGAAAAAAAATTATAGTTTTCAAATCAGGGCCGAGCGCCTCTCCCCTATTCCAGGTCGCTCGACCAAGAACAGGGCTGAGCGCCCCTTCCCTGCTCAAGGTTGCTCGACCAAGAACAGGACCGAGTGCCTCTCCCCTGTTCCAGGTTGCTCGACCAAGAACAGGGTCGAGCGCCTCTCCCCTATTTCGGGTGACTCGGCCAAGAAGCAGGGGTTGTACGCCCCCTCCCTGTGCTCAAGATCTCTCGGCCGGGAGGAAGGGCAACCGCCTTGTTTGCTTGCTGCAAGGTGCGTAAACTAAACTGTACAAGCACTAGGGTAGTATACACCAAATTAGAGATCTTAAACTTAGTGATAATAATTTAACTATACATATATACTCTTACATTTTGTCTAGGGACAAACACAGAAGAAATAGGTTGAAGACAAGTATAGGATATAGGTTTCCCTTGATATGTTTAAAATATGGATGGTATTCCCTTATAATTTGTAAATGACATTGCTTGATTAATTGTGCACATAGGATTATTTGATTATCTCTTGAATTGTCTTACTTACATAGTATGGATGAGACATGTGCCCTTTATTGCTAGCGTGTCTGCATATGAGGGCTTTAGGTACGACAAGCAGGTACGACTATAAGACTTTAGGTATGTCCTAATCACGAGATCGACGGTTGAACCTGTGCACCAACGACGGTACGTATTCATGATTAAATGTTGGTTAATTGTGTGGAAATTGTTTTATTATTGATAGATATGGAGGCGCATGACGACGCCATGTTGAGCGGTAGCGGAAGTAACTCCGCTTGTAGGTAAGGCCGAGGCCATGGCTAGGGACGGGCTCGGGGCATCGGTCAGGCGGCCCAGGAGGAGGCCGTGCAGGAACCCAGAGTCGGACTATTACTGGCACAGGTGACGAAGGTAGCCAGGCCACATAATGTCATGAACTCGTGTGGTTTTATTTTATGAATACCTTGTAAGTTGGTTCATAACAGATTATGCTCACACTTAAACCCAATTTTAATTATAGAATTAAAAGTTAGATAATCTCAATTAGGGTTTTGTTTTAGGTTACTGTTCTGCACAGAACTATTGTGTCTAATCCGAATCTAGTCTCCAAAGTGTGTCCTATATTTCCAAACTATATTTTTCGATCGAAACGATAGGTTACACGACTATATTCACACATACACACACATCACAACAAACAAATTAAAAATCAGCACAAATTCATCATCTCAGCATACAATTCCTGCAAACATGCAAATTCAGCATACTTATAGAATTAAATTAGAAAATTAACAAAAATTAATCCCTAAGTTACCATTAGAACAGAATACTAATCTCAGGAATTAATTCACAAAAATTATTCTTTTAATCAAGATTAACAAGAACCCGTACACTTAAATCAAGAGTCAAGCATTAGGATCAAGAACCCCCTTCTCAAGAACCCTTAATTAGTCTTTATCAAGATCTTAATCCTACCACATGATTTCTACCCAAAATAATAGATTTAATCCTAAGCATGCAATCCACAAATCAAGAAACCAAATTGGGAGAATAAATCATGATTTGCACATCAAGAAAACATGACAAGAACTCGAAGAAAATTCAAGAACAAGGCATAAATACCGAGCCGTCACGAACGGTTTCAAGAAAATTCGATTAAAATCCCGAAGAGAGAGGGAAAACCACTCACCTTAATTTGGAAAAATATTAGGAAAGCAATCCCGGATGACGACCCTCGAATTCGGCTTCAAAAGACTGACGGCTCAATGCAAAAAATGGCTCCAAGGGGCAGCGGCTCACTCTAAGCCGCCGACTTGGAGAGAGGTAGAAAGGGGAAGGAGAGGGACTGGCTCGGTTGGCTCCTCTCGGCTTGGCTCCAAAGGAAAAGAAGAGAGGGAGAGGGGAAGAAGCAGGCGGCTCGGCTCGGCTCCTCTCGGCTCGGCTCCAAAGAGAAAGAAGAGAGGAGAGGAGAGGAAGAAAAAGTAGGCGGCTCCAAGGAGAAAGGGAAAGGGGCTTGGCGGCTTGGCTTGGCTTGGCGGCTGGCTCCCTTTCTCAACTTTTTAGGTGTCTCCAAAATAAGAGCCACAAGCCATGAGGGGGGTTTTTATACACCCTCATCAACCCTAACCTCTTAAACCCTTAATTCACAACTCGCATCCACCTTAAGTCAAAACCAAAACCCGCTAACCCGATAGACTTAAACAATTTAATAAATCTCATTATAATAAATCTCATTATAATAAATCACAACGAATTAGTTAAATACCCATATGAACATAATTAGCAATTATGCACACACAACACCAAATTAAATACTCTCAACTACCCATGCCTAAAAATTCATAAATTCATAAATTTATATTCTACTTACCCGAGCTCGCAAGCTCGCTCTGGACCATAAATCGACTCGGCTCGATCACGAACTAGTCCGCTAGCTAGGCAAACACACATAAGGAGAAAGAGAAAATTATAATAAACTTAAATATCTAGGATATTACAAAGATGGTCACTTTTTGCTAGTCGGAATACCATCCTTTACCTTCCAGGGTGATGAGAGGGGAATTCCATCAGAGTGATATCAGCCCGGGAGGTTGTCAGTCATCTCTGGCTTTTATGTTTGCAAATACCTTCGGCAGGGACTCGGCTGGCAGTATAGAGGGGATTCTGGTGGTCATAGATTTCCCTGACGTGTTCCTCGAGGAGTTACCGGGACTACCACCAGCGCAGGAGACCGAATTCTGCACCGAACTACAACCGGGGGTGAAACCAATCTCAATTCCACCTTACCGGATGTCACCTGTGGAGTTGAGAGAGCTTAAGGCCCAGATTTGGGGTTTATCCGCCCAAGCGTATCACCTTGGGGAGCGCCGGTGCTATTCGTT
This sequence comes from Canna indica, assembly GCA_034359265.1. Taxonomy (NCBI): domain Eukaryota; kingdom Viridiplantae; phylum Streptophyta; class Magnoliopsida; order Zingiberales; family Cannaceae; genus Canna; species Canna indica. Next base: position 72,632,586 of record CP136890.1, read on the forward strand.
AAAAAGAAAGATGGATGTATGCAGATGTGTATAGACTACCGTCAGCTTAACAAGGTAACCATTAAAAACCGTTATCCGCTTCCTAGGATTAATGATTTGTTTGATCAGTTGCAGGGAGCCTAGTGGTTTTCAAAGATTGACCTGAGGTTGGGGTACCATCAGCTGAGAATCCGGGATCAGGACATTCAGAAGACCGCTTTCAGAACAAGATATGGTCATTATGAGTTCTTGGTCATGTCCTTCGGGCTAACTAACACACCAATAACCTTTATGGACTTATTAACCAGGTGTTGGCTTAAGGGTCTCTCTTAAGCCTTGATCTTTATTTTGATGATAACAAATATGTATTTAATCCAAGTGTGAAGTTTGAGTTCAGGTTGAGGTTGTGATATGCATGCCAAATCCGTTCAAACGGGACGAAGAAAAAGATCGTCAAAGAAATGGAAGAAGAAATCGTTGAAGAAAGGCTCGCGATTAAATCAAGTAGAATTAATGTAATATGTCCTTAGGATAGTTTATCCCATGCCAAAATTGTAAAGTTATCCAAGTTGAAACTTGGTAACCAAACCCATTAATCAAGGAAGAAGCCATCCTCAGCCTGGGTTCGGTCGACTGGTTGGTCGACCGAACAAGGAAATAGTATGGTGAGCAGCCTGTTCGGTCGATCGACTGGTCGACCGGATGTCGATAAAAATAGGCAGTAGCCTGTCGGTTGACCAGTAGGTCGACCAAAATTGGTGAAGGTAAAATTATAGGGCTGCGTCGGTCGACCGATCGGTCGACCGACAGATGCGAAAAAGAGGCAGAATGGTAGCGGTCGACCAATCGGTGGACCGAACTGGAGATAGCCTAATCGCGACCCTGGCTCCAGCCATTTGGTCGACCGACGGGTCGATCGAATACCGAAAGAAATAGATTAGCGTTAGCCGGTCGACCCGTCGGTCGATCGAGCTCTCACAGACAGCCAGCGGTCATATTGGCGGTCGATCCATCGGTTGATCGATCGATCGACTGGCATGCGACCGAACGGCTCCAACGGTCGATTTTTCACCCGTTGAACGGGCCGTTTGGGTGAGGGGTTTTAAATACCCCTCGCCTAACTTCTTTAACACTTCTTAGAAATTTTATTGAGTATTAAAGAAGTTCTCTAAAGCCTTCAACGATCGACATCTGCGCGCGCCCTCTGCTTCCATCTTCAACATAAAAAACCAGGCGCTGCTTCTGCTTCTTCAACTGTGCTGCGATCCTTTGAGTCATCCTTTTGCAAGTTGAAGACGAGAAGACGGTGGAAAGAAGCTTGGTTCATCTTTCATTCTTTAAGCTCTTTCCTTGTATTTTAATTTTATTGTAAACTTGTTTTCAAGTTGAGATAGCTGCTAGGTGTGCTAGGAAACACTTAGGGATTGCTTTATAGAATTGTGTTTTGCCTAGGTGAATAGGATTGAGGTGTTCTCCGAGTGGTGAGAAGGGTGTCCTCATTGTATTTAAAGGTAAACATAAATTCTATAAAGTAGTAGTTAGAAATCTTGGTGAGGAGCCAAGGTAGTGGAGTAGGCGGTTGGCCGAACCACTATAAGCATTTTTGTTTGCATTGCTTTCTTACTTGCTTTTATCATTGTTATTGAATTTTGATCACATTAATCAGTAAGTAACAATTGCATTAAGTAAAGATAAAATTGAGTAAGAAGAAAATTATAAAAGGGGACAGATACTATTCAACCCCCCTTCTAGTGTCGGATTTCACACAACAATTGGTATCAGAGCAAGGTCGTAGGTTAAGATTTAACCATCTTCCCTATAAGTCAAGATGTCTAGTGAAATTCAATTAGCTCAAGGGTCATCTATTAATACTCCACCACTATTTGATGAGAACAACTATGCCTATTGAAAGATCCACATGAATGACTTCCTTCAATCCTTAGGCATGGATGTATGGAGGATGATCCTAGTAGAGTATAAACAACCCGATAAGGATATGGATATATGAGACCAAGAAGAAATTAGGGTTTTTAATACAAATGCCAAAGCCGTCAATGCTATATATTGCAGTCTATCAATCAATAAATTCAATAGGATTTCAACATGCAAGTCCGCATATGAAGTATGGAAGGTCCTAGAGACCATCCATGAAGGGACTTCGCAAGTAAAGGAATTCAACATTAATTTACTCATGCATGATTATGAAATGTTTAAAATGCTTTCGCATGAGTCCATTGATGCCATGCATGCTAAGTTTCAAAATATTACGAATGACTTAGCTAACCTTGGCAAGGAGATGAGGGAAGAGGAGAAGGTAAGGAAGCTCCTCTGCTCCCTTTCAAAATCTTGGGAGCCCAAAGTGACAACAATCATGGAAGCCAAGGATTTGAGCAAGTTGAAGATCACCGAGCTCATTGGGTCTCTCATGACACATGAGACCCACATGAAGCAATACCAAGAGGAAGATGCCCCCAAAGGCAAGACCATTGCCTTAAGGAGACGTTTGGTATGAGGCAATCCATCCAGATTGCTGGTAATTTTGTCTTTAAATTACCTGGACCCCACACATTACCTTGTTTGGTGTCTCACTTATGCAAGTAATGTGGATTGCCTTGATAATCCAGATTGCCATCAAAGTGGTAATCCAGATTGCTCAATGGAGAGGTGTCTATGTGGATTACCTCTGAAGTGGTAATCCTAAATTAATTTTTAGGACAAAATTACCCTCCTTAAACTCTAGCTTTTTTACAAGTTCTTTTCTCCTCCCATAACATAATATTATAATAATATTATAATATTATAATATTATAATATTATAATATAATAATATAATAATATAATATAATATTATAATATAATATATATTATATTATATTATAGGGAAAATGTACAAAAATGCCCCTGACATTTTCTCGCGGGTACTAAAAAAACCCCTAACATTTTTTTTGTATAAAAAATACCCATCACGTTATGAATTGGGTACAAAAATTCCTCTATAGGTAAACGGTGTTAGTTGAGAGATAACAGAGCTAACGTGGCTTATGACTGAGACTGATGACATGGACATTTGATGCACATGCGGGCCAAGACGTTTTCTCACGGGTACTAAAATGCCCCTGACGTTTTCTCACGGGTACTAAAATGTCCCTAACGTTTTCTCACAAGTATAAAAATACCCCTAACGTTTTCTCACGGGTACAAAAATACCCCTAATATTTGTTTGACCTAAAATACCCCTGAGGTTATTGAAAATGGTACAAAAATAATATCAGACTAACTTTTGTTAGGTGAGACTTAACGAAGATGCCATGGATGCTGATAAAGATGTTGACTTTACATGTGATGCATATGTAGAGAGCAACTTGCTGCGTAAGCGACACATAATAAATCGAAAACTGCAAAATTTGATTCGATTTCAAACTAATTTTTTAATTAACCGAATTTTTGATTTTTTTATTCACCCCTACGATTGCATGATAAGTTGCTCTCTGCATATCCGCCACGTGTAAAGTCAACATCTTTGTCAGCATCAATAACATCTTCGTATAAGTCTCACCTAACAAAAGTTAGTCCGATGTCATTTTTATATCATTTTCAATAATCTCAGGGGTATTTTAGGTCCAAAACAAACGTTAGGGGTATTTTTGTACCCGTGAGAAAATATTAGGGGTATTTTTGTACTTGTGAGAAAATGATAGGGGCATTTTAGTACCTGTGGTAAAACGTCAGGGGCATTTTAGTACCCGTGAGAAACTATCTTGGCCCGCATGCGCATCAAATGTCCCAGTCATCAGCCACGTCAGCTATGTTATCTCTCAACTAACACCGTTTACCTATAGGGGCATTTTTGTACCCAATTCATAACATGAGAAGTATTTTTTATCCAAAAAAACGTTAGGGGCATTTTTGTACCTTTTCCCTATATTATAATATATATATATATATTATATTATATTATATTATATTATATTATATTATATTAATATTATATGTAATATTATATAATATAAATAATATAATAATATAATGTTATATAATAATTATAATATTATACTTATAATATAATATAATATAATATAATATAATATAATATAATATAATATAATATAATATAATATATTTTATTATGTTATATAATATAATATAATATATTATATATATAATATGATTAATTATAATATTATAATATATTTATGAAAAGGGTATTTTCGGAAAGTATGTCTCATTACTTGGTAATGTATTTGTTATACCAAACATTTCTATGTGAATTCTAGCAATTTTACCATAACATTACTTGTGCATACCAAACACTATATTCTACATTACCGGCAATCTTTTTAGTGGCAATCTATCTGAGAGTTAATCTAGATTGCTTGGTAATCTGAAAAGTAATGTACCAAACGCCACCTAAAAACATAACATCGAGCGAAAGAGTCATCGTCATATGAGGAAGAGACGGATGATCTTGAAAAAATGACGATGCTCGCAAGAAGATTCATGAGCTTCATGAGGGGAGGTATGAGGAAAGGAAGAGGTGGCTACACTTGCTACCATTGCAACAAGACCGGGCACCTAAGGAAGGATTGCCCGCTTCTTAAGATGGCCACGACCTTCAACCCTCACAAGAAAGAAAAATACAAGAAGAAGAAGAAGGCAATGATGATCACGTGGGACGAAAGCGAGGCCTCATCAAGTGAAGAAGAAGTAAAGAGTAAAAAAGCTAACCTTTGCTTGATGGCAAAGGATGATGAGGTAAAATTTACTTCTGGTGAAGTTTTATTTACTCAAGAAGAGTTACAAAATGAATTTGAGCAAATGCATGACGAATTCAATGCAATTAGGAGAAAATTTAGAGACCTCAAAAAGGACAATAGATCTTTAGAAATTAAAAATGATACCTTATTACTTTCATGCAATAACCTTAGGAAAGAAATAGACAACCTTAAGGAAGAAACATGCACCCTAGAAAAAGCTAAGAAGGACTTAGAGATTGACAACCAAAAACGAGAGAATAAAAACAAGTATTTATGTGATCAAGTAGAGCATCGGAATAATAGCATGCTAACACTAAAGAAGGAACTTTGTATGCTTAATGAAAAAATGACAACTATTCAAAATGTCATGCCAAAGGTTGTCCATAAAAGGAAATCATCACACTCCCATGCTCACACACATACAAAAGGAAAATTTAATGGAAATTGCTTCTCTTGTGGCATATTTGGCCATATGGCCAAGGATTGTGCATTAATAAGGAACCCACATGCAAGATTTATATGGGTTTCCAAAATGACTAACACTCAAGAACCCAAGAAAATTTGGGTACCTAAAGTGGTCTCTTCTCCTCTTGTAGGTGGAGAAACATCCTCAAGCAAGTAGGAGTACTTGGATATTAGATAGCGGTTGCTCAAAGCACATGACGGGAGACATCAATTTATTTGCAACCCTATCAAGTAAAGATGGTGAACATGTCACATTTGGAGACAATGCCAAAGTTAAGATTGTTGGCATTGGTGACATAGGTATACTCCCTTACCCATGCATTAAAAATGTGCTATTAGTTGATGGGTTAAAACATAACTTGATTAGTATATCACAATTATGTGATAATGGATACATAATAGTTTTTGAAGCATCTAAATGTATTGTTAAAAGTGCACCATCAAATGATATCATGTTTATTGGAAATAGGCAAGAAAATGTATACACATTAGAATTAAATGTCTTGCCAAATCCCCATGTTAGATGCTTAGTTGCCATGGAGAATGACTCTTGGTTGTGGCATAGAAGGCTAGGACATGCTAGCATGAGCCTCATCTAAGAGATATCTAGGAAAGAATTAGTTAAAGACTTACCTAAGATAAAGTTTGAAAAAGACAAACTTTGTGATGCATGTCAACTTGGTAAGCAAGTAAAATCTTCATTTCATAGTATTAATCAAGTTAGTACATCTAGAATCCTTGAGCTTGTGCACATGGATCTCTTTGGTCCATGTGATGTAGCTAGTCTAGGTGGAAAGCTATATTGCTATGTTGGTTGATGACTTTTCTAGATTTACATGAGTTTTTTTTTTGTGCAAGAAAAATAAAACTTTTGAGTTTTTCAAAAAAATTGCAAAGAAAGTTTCAAATGAAAAATGAGTTTCAATTTTGAAAATTAGGAGTGACAATGGAGGGGAGTTTAAAAATGAAATTTTTTTTGAGTTTTGTGATGATTTAGGTATTCAACATACCTTTTCTTCCCCTAGGACCCCTCAATAAAATGGGGTGGTTGAGAGGAAGAATAGAACTTTACAATAAATGGCTAGGACTATATTATGCGAAAATAATTTGCCTAAATATTTTTGGGCCGAAGCCATAAATACTTATTGTTATATTCTTAACCAAGTTTTATTAAGACAAAAAATTAAGAAAACACATTTTGAGCTTTGGAATGGTAAAATCCCAAATGTAGGATATTTTCATATTTTTGGATATAAATGTTTCATATTAAATACCAAGGAGAATTTAGGAAAATTTGATTCTAAATCCAATGAAGGAATTTTCCTAGGTTATTCCACTAACTCTAAGGCTTATAGAGTTTATAACCGTAGAACAATGATTGTTGAAGAATCCATGCATGTTACTTTCAATGAAACTATTGATTCTTCTAGAAATGTCAAGATTGTGAATGTAGGTGAAGAACTTGCGGATCTCACACTTCATGATAAAGAAGTGGAGGATGAAGATAATGAGGAGACCCAACATGAAGAACCTCCATCCTCAAATCTACCTCAAGTTGAAGATGAAGAAGATGAAGAAGATGAAGAAGCTCTACCATCTCTCCCTAAAGGATACCGGTTGGTAAGAGATCATCCAATGGACCAAGTCATTGGAGAGCCTTCAACGGGAGTGGTAACGCGTTCTAAACTCAAAAATGTATGCCAATATGTAGCTTTTGTTTCTCAAGTAGAGCCTAAGAATATTAAGGAAGCAATAGAAGATGAGTTTTGGGTACTAGCTATGCAAGAGGAACTCAACCAATTTGATAGAAATGATGTATGAGACTTAGTGCATAGATCTAGTGATCAAACTATAATTGGAACCAAATGGGTATTTATGAATAAGCTAGATGAAGAAGGATTAGTTATTAGAAACAAAGCTAGGTTAGTGACACAAGGGTACAACCAACAAGAAAGAATAGACTATAATGAAACATATGCTCCCGTAGCTAGTTAGAAGCAACTAGAATGCTTTTAGCATATGCTAGCTTTAAGGGTTTTAAACTTTTTCAAATGGATGTAAAAAATATTTTTTAAAATGATTTTATTAATGAAGAAGTTTATGTTGAACAACCCCCCGGTTTTGAAAGTTTTGAGTTTCCAAACCATGTTTTCAAACTTAAAAAAACATTATATGGTTTAAAACAAGCCCCTAGGGCTTGGTATGAAAGACTTTTAATTTTTCTAATTGAACAAGGTTTTGATATAGAAAAAGCGGATGTTTCACTTTTCATTAAGCATCATGAAAATAACATATTATTAGTTCAAATCTATGTTGATGATATAATTTTTGGTGCTACTAATGAAATGCTTTGTAAGTGGTTTGCTAAATGCATGCAAGATAAGTTTGAGATGAGCATGATGGGAGAGCTCTCCTTCATGCTTGGTACACAACAAAGGGATCTTCATCAATCAAGCCAAGTACACGAAGGAGCTCATCAAAAGGTTTGGGATGAATAAAGCCAAGATAGCTTCTACACCTATAAGAGCATCCATCAAGCTTGACAAAGATGAAGAGGGCATTAAAGTGGACGAAAAATGATATCGAGGTATGATCGGTAATCTCCTTTATTTAACAACAAGTAGACCCGATATCATGTTTAGTGTTTGTGTATGTGCTAGGTTTCAATCTTGCCCTAAGATGTCTCATTTAAGTGTGGTAAAACACATATTGAGATATTTAAAGGGCACGATTGACTTAGGATTATGGTATCCATGTCATGCATCATTTGATTTAATCGGTTTTTCGGACGCTGATTTTGCCGGATGTAAGGTAGATAGAAAAAAACACTAGTGGGTGTTGTCAATTCTTAGGAGCGAGTCTTGTTTCTTGGTTCTCAAAGAAACAAAACTCAATTGCGCTTTCAACTACCGAAGCGGAATACATCGCCGCGGCTAGTTATTGTGCGCAAGTCCTTTGGATGAAACAAACCCTTTAGACTATGGACTTAGGTATTCTTGCATAGCTATACAATGTGATAATACTAGTGCAATAAACTTAACAAAAAATCCCATTTTACACTCTAGAACTAAGCACATTGACTTGAGACATCACTTCCTTAGGGATAATGTGGCTAAGGAAAATATATCGGTAGAATTTGTATCCACCGATAAACAACTAGCCGATATATTTACAAAACCCTTGGTTGAAGAAAGTTTCACAAATTTAGGATGCAATTAGGAATTTGTGCTTTTCCTAGTAATTAAAATGTATTTTCTTCAAAATATATATGTTTTTCATAACTTGCATTCTATAAAGTATCATCACACTTATATAATACTATGTAGTGGGGCTTTGCGACCTATTGGTGTTTGCCTTCTATAGGCTTACATTAATGGGAAGGACTATAGTGGTAGATGATACTTGGTTTTTGTGGTTTTCTCAGTTTTTATGATGAAATTCATTAATTGTACCTTAACTCTTACCATTTTTGATTGATGTCAAAAGGGGGAGAAAAAGTAAGGTCACACTTGATTTTCACGATGCATATAGTTAGTGTGAGTTTTATAGTTAAGGGGAAGATATATATAGTTAGGGGGAGTTAAAAATGATATGTACATTGATAGGGGGAGCATAGGTCAAGTTATAGGTAATTGAAAATGCACATTGATAGGGGGAGCAAAGGTTGAGTTATAAGTAGTTGAATGCATATGCTAAGTTAGACAGTTGAATGCATATGCTAAGGTACCTAACTCTTGAATGCCTTAACTTAAACTCACAAATGCTTATGTTTTCTTAAAAATTTTATGTTATGTTTGTCATCATCAAAAATAGGGAGATTGTTGGCTTAAGGGTCTCTCTTAAGCCTCTATCTTTATTTTGATGATAACAAACATGTATTTAACCCAAGTGTGAAGTTTTGAGTTCAGGTTGAGGTTGCGATATGCATGCCAAATCTGTTCAAATGGGCGAACGAAAAGATCGTCAAAGAAACGGAAGAAGAAATCGTTAAAGAAAGGCTCGGGATTAAATCAAGTAGAATTAATGTAATATGTCCCTACGATAGTTTATCCCAAGCCAAACTTGTAAAGTTATCCAAGTTGAAACTTGGTAACCAAACCCATAGAAAAGGCATGTAAAAATCCAAGGAATAAGCCATCCTCAACCTGGGTTCGGTCGACTGGTCGGTCGACCGAACAAGGCAATAGTATGGTGAGCAGCCTGTTCGGTCGACCGACTGGTCGATCAGATGTCGATAAAAATAGGCAGTAGCCTGTTGGTCGATCGTAATTGGCGAAGGTAAAATTACAGGGCTGCGTCGGTCGATTGGTTGGTCGACCGACAGATGCGAAAATGAGGCAGAATGGTAGCGGTCGACTAATCGGTTGACCGAACTGGAGATAGCCTAATCGCGACCCTGGCTCCAGCCATTTGGTCGATCGACGGGTCGATTGAATGTCGGAATAAATAGATTAGCATCAGCCGGTCGACCCATCGGTCGGCTGAGCTCTCACAGATAGCCAACGGTCACACTGGCGGTCGATCCGTCAGTCGATCGATCGGCCTGCGATCGAACGGCTCCAACGATTGATTTTTCACCCGTTGAATGGGCCGTTCGGTTGAGGGGTTATAAATACCCCTCATCTAACTTCTTTAACACTTCTTAGAAATTTTATTGAGCATTAAAGAAGTTCTCTAAAGCCTTCAACGATCGACATCTACGCGCGCCCTCTCCTTCCATCTTCAACATCAAAAACTAGGTGCTGCTTCTGCTTCTTCAACTCTGCTGCGATCCTTTGAGTCATCCTTTTGCAAGTTGAATACGAGAAGGCGGTGGAAAGAATCTTGGTTTATCTTTCATTCTTTAAGATCTTTCCTTGTATTTTAATTTTATTGTAAACTTGTTTTCAAGTTGAGATAGCTGCTAGGTGTGCTAGGAAATACTTAGGGATAACTTTATAGAATTGTGTTTTGCCTAGGTGAATAGGATTGAGGTGTTCTCCGAGTGGTGAGAAGGGTGTCCTCATTGTATTCAAAGGGAAACATAAATTCTATAAAGTAGTGGTTAGAAATCCTTGGTGATGAGCCAAGATAGTGGAGTAGGCGGTTGGCCGAACCACTATAAGCATTAGTTGTTTGCATTGCTTTCTTACTTGCTTTTATCATTGTTATTGAATTTTGATCACATTAATCAGTAAGTAACAATTGCATTAAGTAAAGATAAAATTGAGTAAGAAGAAAACTATAAAAGGGGACGGATACTATTTAACCCCCATTCTAGTGTCGGGTTTCACACAACACTGGATATTCAAGGAATTCTTGGACATGTTCGTCATAGTATTTATTGACGATATTCTGATCTATTCCAGGAACGAGGCTGAGCATTGAGATCATCTGAGGATAGTTCTAGAAACCCTCAGGCAGCACCAACTTTTTGCAAAATTCTCTAAATGCGAGCTTTGGTTGACTAGTGTGGGCTTCTTGGGGCATATTGTATCTAGGGAGGGGGTGAAGGTGGACTCCACAAAGATCGAGATAGTTCAGAACTGGGAGAGGCCAACAAATGTTACCGAGATCCATAGTTTCTTGGGATTGGCTGGCTACTACAGAAAATTTATGGATAATTTCTCTAAGATTGCTGCCCCACTCACACGCCTGACTCAGAAGAAGGTAAAATTCATTTGGGATGATAAATGCGATGAGAGCTTTCAGAAGCTCAAGGACCGTTTGACTACCGCTCTAGTGTTAGCATTACCTTTAGGATCAGGAGAGTTCGCGGTATATTGTGATGCTTCTCAGGTTGGGCTAGGGTGTGTACTGATGCAGCATGGCCGAGTCATTACGTACGCATCCAGGCAGCTAAAGAACCACGAGAAGAATTACCCGACTCATGATCTGGAGCTGGCGGCTATAGTTTTTGATCTTATCATGATCTGGTGATGCATGTGATATCTACAGTGACCACAAGAGCCTACAATACTTGCTCACCCAAAAGGACCTGTACCTAAGGCAACACAGATGGATCAAGCCGCTAAAAGACTATGATTGCATGATCCTGTACCATCCCGAGAAAGCAAATGTGGTGGCAGATGTTCTGAGCAGAAAGTCCATGGGCAGTTTGGTACATGTGACAGTAAGGAGGAGATCGCTGGCGCGGGAGCTTGCCGCGTGTTTGGACGGTGGAGCAGTCCAGTCAGTGTTTGACTCCGAAGCACTGGTGGCGCATATGCGAGTGTAGTCCACGCTGGTGGAAATGTTGCGGGTAGCTCAGACAGAGGATGCTTTCTGCTCGCTGACAGTGGACCTAGTCAGGAGAGGTGATGCTGACAATGAGTACGGACTGGATTATGAAGGCGTGCTGAGATTCAAGGATAGGATAGTGGTACCCGACATGGCGGAGGTCCTCAGGCAGGTACTGGAAATGGCCCACCGTTCCACCTACACCATGCACCCGGGGGCTACAAAGATGTATCGGGATTTGAGGCAGCGTTATTGGTGGAAAGGAATGAAAAGAGAGGTGGTAGAGTTCGTGGCTAAGTGTCTGATTTGCCAGCAGGTAAAGACCGAACACTTGAGGTTTGCAGGACTGTTGTAGAATCTGGAGGTGCCAGAGTGGAAATAGGAGAAAATCACTATGGATTTTGTTACAAGCTTACCAAGATCAGGGAAGGGAAATGATTCTATCTGGGTAGTGGTGGACCGGTTAACCAAGTTGGCACATTTTATTCTAGTAAAGCCTACCTTCATTACTGAGCAGTTTGCACGACTATTTCTAGACCTCTTTATTGCATATCACAGGATCCCAGTAATGATTATATCTGATTGGGGCACTTAGTTCACCGCGCGGTTGTGGCAGTCCTTCCAGGAGACCTTGGGCACGTAGGTTTGATTTAGCATCGCTTTCCACTCTCAGACAGACGGACAGTCCAAGAGGACCATTCGGACACTAGAAGATATGCTGAGAGCCTGCGTTTCAGATTTCGAGGGTGGCTGGGAGAGACATTTACCTCTGATTGAGCTCGCCTATAATAATAGCGATTAGAGTAGCATTGGCATGGCACCATTCGAGGCCTTGTACGGGCACAGATGCAGGTCTTCTGTAGGATGGTTTGAGGCTGGTGAGTCGCAAATGTTAGGTCCGGATCTGGTTCATGAGGCAGTTGAGAAGGTGAAGCTAATTAAGGAACGACTTTTGGCTACGCAGAGTTGTCAGAAAATGTCTGCAGATGGTAAAGCTCAGAACTTAAAATTTTAGGAAGGGGAGTTGTTTTCCTAAAGGTGTCTCCTATGAAGGGAGTTGTTCGATTTGCGAAGAGAGGAAAACTAAGCCCCAGATTTATCGAGCCTTTCCCTATCCTGCGGCGTAGAGGTGCGGTTGCTTATGAGTTGGCCCTACCGCCTAGCATGGATCGGGTTCATCCCATTTTTCATGTATCCATGCTAAAGCGGTACGTTTGAGATGAGTCTCATTTTCTCGATGCTGCTGCAGTAGAGATAGACCCGACAGTCTTGTATGAAGAAAAGCCCATTGAGATTCTGGACAAGCAGATAAGGAAGCTGAGATCTCGAGAGGTTCCTCTGGTAAAGGACCGCTGGGAGCATCACTCGGGTCAGGAGGCCACCTGGGAGGTTGAGAGCGACATGAAGGAAAAATATCCTCATCTTTTCGATGTCGTGGTGAGTCTCTTTTCCTGCTTGAAAATCCGAGGGCGAATTTCCTTTAAGGGGGTAGATTGTTATAACCAAAATTTTTGTTACTTTTATTTAATCAATTTCATAGAATGAAAACGAAGACTTAAATCGGGCAAGTTAGCAGAGTTTCAAGTGATACTTGGTAAGATTTAATTTAGAAAAATTAGAGAATTTTCATATATATTATTTATGCAATTTTCATATGATATTATGATAGTTCGATTGGAGTTCGAATCGGACTTAGATCGGACTCAAAATGAGTCTTTTTCTAATTGATTTAAGTACGAGGGTAAAAGGGTAACTTGGGGTTTAATTAAACACCAAGTTATAAATTGGGGAGGGTGTGCGGCTAGGCGCCGGGAGCACCCAACTAAGGAGAAGCGACGCAAGGAGGGGGCGAGTGTACCACGATCGGACTTTATCAAATTTACTCTTCGTCCTTTTCATCTTTCCTAAAGCGGTGAGTGATTTAACTTCAGCCTTCCTTGCTTTTAGATGTCTAGCTGCCGCCTCCCTACTCTTGGTTTCTTGCCTTGAATTCGTCGTCAAATTTGATGAGATTCTGTTCTATTAAGAAGTTTTCACGTTGTTGCATGGTCGTCATGTTTGGTTTATTGGTTTTAAGATCTTGCTATCCCCTTCCCTACTCAAGGTCTCTCTACCAAGAACAGGGCCGAGCGCCTCTCCCCTATTCCAGGTCGCTCGACCAAGAATCGGGCCGAGCGCCTCTCCCATGTTCCAGGTTGCTCGGCCAAGAAGTAGGGGTTGTACGCCCCCTCCCTGTGCTCAAGATCTCTCGGCCGGGAGTAGGGGCAACCGCCTTGTTTGCTTGCTGCAAGGTGCGTAAACTAGACTGTAGAAGCACTAGGGTAGCATACACCAAATTAGAGATCTTAAACTTAGTGATAAGAATTTAACTGAAGACAAGTATAGGATAGGTTTCCCTTGATATGTTTAAAATATGGATGGTATTCTTTTATAATTTGTAAATGGCATTGCTTGATTAATTGTGCACATAGGATTATTTGATTATCTCTTGAATTTTCTTACTTACATGCTATGGATGAGACATGTGCCCTTTTCTTGAGGATATTAAGGGCTCTAGTGGCCCCTAGAACGGTTTACATGCATGCAAATGTACACATTTATCTTATTTTATGTTTATATACATATACTGTAGATTGATTGTGAGTGCCTGGATGTGTTTGTGGATGTGGACCAGGAAGCTTGTCAGCCACCACACGGACGACCGACTCGGGGTGCAAAGAGCGGGGAGTACGCTGAGATAGAGGTGATCAGCGCCCAACTCATAGACTGATGGATATCTAGATTATTGGATTGATGGGTCGTTGGACCTGGAAGCTCGTCAGTATTGCCACGCTAACGACCGACTCGGGTGGCTTGCGCAGATGATTGGATATTTGGACTTGATAATTACCTTATGATGGATTTTATTTATCTCGATATATGGCTATGCTTGAATATACATACATATATATATGAATTCTTGGCATGTCTGTCTCCGTATTTTATGCATTTTGATCTAAAAATTCCTATGTATATCTGCTGGTTTGGCCTCTTGAGCATGGTTGCAGGGGATTATGTCACTCACTAAGTCCAAGTTGGACTTACAATTTTATTTACTATGTTGCAACACCTGAGTGTGATCAGGCAGACATTGGGATGCAGTAGCGCTGCTGGTGGCGCTAGGGACGACGAATCTCGTGACACGTCGTGGTCGGGGGTTATGTTGAGTGCATAGGATCATATTTATTCTTTTTTTTGTAGATGTGCGTTTAAAACTTTATTTTCACATTGAATGTCAATAACTTTGTTTATGATTATTTGATTCATTTTAAATGAGTTTTGAACATTTGTAGTTATCAGATTATTCATGGATTGGCTTTGGGAATTTTGATTATTTATGTTTATTGCAAGAAAATTTATTTTCTTATATGAGTTGTTCAAGGTTTTGTAGTCATTGTTTATTATGTTTGGGTTAGGCTTCGGGGTACATGTAGTACTCTGGCCGGTCATGCTTGGATTTTAGGGTGTGACATTTCATAAGGTCCAATCACTAGATCTAAGTTCAAGAAAATTAGAGAAGCTTATCAAGCTTATGTGCAACATTTGGTGAGCAAGGAACTTAAAGATCCAATTCAAAGGAGCTTGCTTGGAGATGAAGAACAAATCCATTATGTCACTCATATTGGACTTGTAATGAACGACCAAGATGATTAGTTGTTGCTAAATTGTCAATTTAGTTTTCATTGTTAAAGACCTTAAATTATGTCATTTCATGTTTTGGATATGCTATTTTATTCTAAGGCCGAATACTTATTTGTTTTGGGCCTTATGATGCTAAGTCCACTAGTTTTTATATTTTTAATTAGGTCTGAATTGTTTAGCAAGCAAACTTGTTCAAGGCTTGGTTTACAATTATGAAAAGTTTTTTATTTAGGTCTAGGTTTTGAGGTCTATAAATACCTCATTATTATGTATTTTTGAAGAACCTTTGAATACATTACTTTGCTCGTGCAAATTGTGAGGAATTGATATTCCCATTTTATTCCAATAGCTTATTAACTTATCAAGTCTTGTGCTTGTGGCGTTTTCTGGTTCTTGTTCCTTTGATCTAAGTTGCTAATTGCATGTCAATTAGAGGTCTAGTAGGAAAACTCAATCCTATTATCTAGATTGCCTTCTACATTATTAGATGGAGGTTTAGTAGGATATCTATCTTCACTATCTCATTTTTCCTTATTTCCCATCGTTTCTTCGCCAAACCCCCATCTGACCATACCCATCTTCACCTACCCTATTCCAAAACCGACCCAAACCTCAAACACTCACCGTCTCCATGCTTCCCCCATCAAGATCCGAATCAACTATGTTGCGGGGTACAAGGTTCCAACATGGTACCCTGAAATCTCTAAAATGAACATGTTCCAACAAGACTGGGGCAAAGCTATATAGAGAAGAGGGGTCAATTGCTCCTCTCAATTTCAATTTTGTCTTATCTCATAGGGAAAAAAGTCAAATTTGCTTCCTATATATAATATCTGCCCCCGCCCCCCCCCCCCTCAATTCATGTTTTGCCTCTCTTGTCTATGTTTTACCCTCTATATTAGAAAAAAATTAAAGTTTGTCTCCCTCTTCTTGATTTCTGGCTCCGCCCAACATGTCATTTACATGTTCCAATAAGGTACTCAAAATCTGTACCATACCATAAGTTTCGAATAGGGTCTGATTCCAAATCCCAATATGGTAGGGGCCGGGTCTAAAACTTAGGAACTTATTCTATACAAGATAACACCCGATTATTATGAAACATACTGTATACCCGAATCCGCTCGTCCTAATTCTTTCCAAAGCATACAAAAACTAGAAATAAATGTTTTTATTTTACCTATAGAGAATACAACCAATATATTATGGACCCACCATTCTTGAACTTATAAGGATTTCAATATATATGGACCTCGATATTAATTTGTTAAGAATTTTGATGGACCTGATTTCTCCATATTAAACATGCAGAAAGAAGCGATGGCGACGGCACTGACCCAAATATGAATGTTTCCCTAAAAGGCAATATCTGAATCCACGTAAGCAACCGCCATTAATAGATAAGTTTCACACACAACGTGAAGTTTCAACGAACCTTCGCCGCCCGCCATCAATTGAATTATATCTCAGCTTTTCTTCTTCTTCTTCTTCTTCTTCGATATAGATAGTAAGCTAAAGAGTGTTGGTGAAGAAGATCCATCAGATTAATGGAAGCCTTCCTGCAACCTCAAGGCTCCCCCGACTGCGCCTCCATCGAGATGATTCGTACCCATCTCCTTGGCGACGAGCTCACCGCCATGGACGCGAGCTTCGCCGTCACTCCCGACGCCACTGAAAGTACCTTCTATCATCCATCGACACTGGGTGGTGGCGGCAGCAGCAGCAGCATCAGCAGCAGCACGGTGGCTTCAGCTGTCGTCCCGGCGGGAATCACAACGCCGCCGGCGGCACCGCAGAGGGGGATGAACTACCGGGGGGTGAGGCGGCGGCCGTGGGGGAAGTACGCGGCGGAGATCAGGGACCCCGGGAGGAACGGGGCGCGAGTGTGACTAGGGACGTTCGAGACGGCGGAGGCAGCGGCGGTGGCCTACGACCGCGCTGCCTTCCGCATCCGCGGCGCCCGCGCGCTGCTCAACTTCCCCGACCGGGTGGGCTTGCAGTTGCAGGAGGAGGCCGAGGCGGCGGCGAAGAGTGCATCGCGGAAGGAGCCGCCCCCGCCGCCTTCTGCGACCTTGACGCCGATGTCGGCGAATAAGAGAAAGAAGGTGGTGGCGGCGACTGTTTCTTCTGGGGCCGTGCCGAGTTAAAAAGCTAGCGATTTGATGAAAGTAGGGTTTTAGTTTTTGAGCAATAATTTGCTACTACTGCAATTGTGTTGTTTGATTTCAAATTAATTTCAATAATCTAACAAAAAATAATTTGTTTAATTAATTGGTGTTAGGCATTACATATTTACATGTCTACCATCAATAATTGAAATTACTTATGGAGTTTATACATCTTTTTGCACTTTATAATATCACATTCATATTGCAAATATCAGTATTTGCTGGAGCAGTCATTAATGGCTTTTGTTTTCATTAGTTTGGTATATAAAGCAGTATTGATTGAACATATATGCTTTAATTATCAGTTTCAGTTGCGTTTATTTACTGAATGGTTGTCATATTCTTAATGCAATTGCTTTGCTTAATAAATGGTTCTCAGGTTCTTCATTGCCTTTATTAAAAGCAATTCTTCAAAATCAATTGCGCCTTTTCTTCGTTGCTGCATTATGTTTCTTCATTGTATCATAAATTGGATATTGAATCATTCGAAAGTTGTTCATTTCATTATTCGATCAGCTTGAATGTGTTCTTCAATTACAAGAGTACTATTATTGAACTGAATCAGAATAATCGTATCAGATATTGAATGTTCCAATGTTCATTTCAGTTATTACTCATTTATTATTATTATTATTATTATTATTATTATTATTATTATTATTATTATTATTATTATTATTATTATTATTATTATTATTATTTAATCAAAAAAATCATGTTCAAGAAAGGTCACCTCCACCCATTCATGGGGAAAGGGAGTAGAGGATCCACAGACCGTACATCCCTCGCTAGCTGAATGAATAGAAGTATGTTCCACTTGATCATATATGTTCACTTTTATTTATTTCAAGTTTACTCTTCATATAGTCTTCATTACAACTATCCACACCTTCTTCCCAATTACAACCATTACTACCTTCAACTGAAACAAAACACACAAGTTCTTGTGCAAAACAACCTCTAATTTCGATGCTATAGTCTTCTATACCATCCTTGTGAAAGGATCCTCTCTTCATATCAAAACCATTCACCGCACATTCCTATTCCACTCCCTCTTAACACGCAACCATCTCTCTACCTCCATCTTTGCTCCAAGCTTCAGAATATTATTCACCAACCCCTTAATCCTCCATGGTATCATCATTTTCATCTCCAAAGCATCAATTGCTATCTTGCAATCAGATATGACTATCTTCACTGTTAACTTCTTCCTTCTAGCATTATCAAGGCCATACCAAATGACTTTACATTCAGCTATCAATGAATCCCTTGCCATCACCTGATCACATCCTCTCTCCTTAATTACTTCATTCTTCATTATCACAAAGCCCACTCATGCTTCCAAGCCTCCTCTCCAAGCTGCATCGCAGTATAAAATTAGTTCTCCTCTTGGTATATCCCTGCTAGGCTTTTGTGATTCCATGCATCTACACATCTGATTCCCCTCACTAACTCCCTTATTAGTATATTCTGACATCAGATTACAAGCTCTAACATACTTTTCTTTCCCTCCCATTCTTTTGTTATCATATTTAGCTAGGTTCTTGTTCTTCCACATTAGCCAAAAAGATATAGCAACGAAGGCCAATAGTTTCTCAGCTGACTTCTTTTCATATCTTGTATCCTCTTTTAGCCAGTCCCCAGACTACCAGGAGATCTTCCATTGAAAACACAATCCCAGCTCTTGCTCCACTAATTCCCAATATTCTTTTGCAAACTCACACTTAAAAAAGATATACTCCAATTCATCCCTCTCAACCAAACAGACATTGCACTTTTCACATTCTAATCCATTGAACGTGGCAAACCACCAGCCAGCAGGTAGTCTTCCCCAACACAACTTCCAACAAAACATTTCACCTTCTCTGGAACCTTTAAATTCCAAATTTTTTTTCATTCCACCTGCTTTTCATTACCTTCATCTTCTTTGTTTTTCAAATGCCAGTAAGCACTCTTAGCATTCAGCTTCCCATCATTGCTACTACCCCATACCCACATATCACTGCTGCACTCATCCTCAATATCCAAACTTAATATCAGATTCATCAATTCAGTACTGAAGCATTTTCTAATCACTTCTACCTTCCATCTTCCCTCTTCTAACAAGTCAGAAACTAGTTTCAATTTAGATAATTCTTTCACATCTATGTATGTTGGCCACTTATTCAAAGGAGTCTCAGATATCCAAGGCTCATCTAGTATTCTGGTTTTACATCCATTCCCTAAACAAATTTTGAATCCATCTCTTAATTAATTCACTGAGATCGTTGAAAATATCCTTAGCAAACCAAGATTTCCTTCTAGTAACATTATCCTCCCATGGATGTATATCTCCATATTTAGCTCTAAACAATCTTACCCATACATTGTTCTCATCATTCAACAAAGGAATCAGCCTCTTCGGTACCCGAGCCTTCTTCATGACACACAAATCCCTTATACCAACTCCCCCATCACCTTTACTTTTCGTTATTTTCTTCCATCCAACTAGTTTCGCTGACCTTCTTTCTTCAGAACTCCCCCCAAAAAAATCTTTTGTGACACTACTAACTTTATCAATTATACTTTCATTGACCCATGAAGTCATCAAGGTATGGATTGGTATTGAATTTGTTACAACATTTATCAGTATACACCTCTCTGCTTGCGAGATATAACTCTTTGCCCACAAATCAATTCTTCTTGTAACCTTCCCAGCCAACTTCAACTGATACTCATTCAACAACCTCCTTGGTGATATGTAGGTACCTAAGTACCTCATTGAAAATTTTCCTTCATTCATTCCCAACATATTACATATACTGTGTTTTACTTCTGCTTTACACTTTCCTGGAAAATAAACCTCAAATTTCTCAACATTCACCTTTTGGTTTGTAGCTGAGCAGTAAGTGTCTAATATTCTCTTTAAGTTTTTGCATGACTTCACATCACCTTTAATAAAGAACACTATATCATCTGCAAAAAGCAGATGGCTCATTTCAGTCTCCCCCAACTTGAATGCCTTGATCTTGTTTTCCTTCACATACTCATGCATTAAACCTGATAAGAGATGTTCCATTATGATAAATAGGTAAGGGGATAAATGGTCCCCTTGCCTAATTCCTCTGTTGCTTTTGAAGTACCTTGACTGCTCACGATTAACTCTGCAGCAAAAACTCGCTCCTTGCATGCAGCTCTCTATCCATTTCAACATCTTGCCATGAAAATCCATCTTCTTCATAATTTCTATAATTGCATTCCAGCCAGCCCTATCATATGCTTTTTCTAAATCTATCTTTATTATAATGAAAGGATTTTTTGCCTTCGATCCATAACATGAATTCACCACCTCACTGACCACACAAATAAAATCATGCAAATTCCCTTTTGGTACAAAAGCATTCTGCTCTGGACTGATTACCTTTTCAAAACACCTTCTTATTCTGTTGGCTAACACTTTTGCAAAAACCTTGTAGATCACATTGCAAGTTGCAATGGGTCTAAAATCTTTTATCATCTTGGCTTTGTCCTTCTTAGGAATTAGAATAAGTGTTGTTTCCTTCCATTTTCCAAGTATCAATCCTGATCTTTGGATTTCTGCAAAGTCCATATAAATTTTCTTACCCACTGTGTTCCAGCAGTGCAGGTAGAATTCAAGCACGAAGCCATCCAACCTAGGATCTTTACGTCTTCCCAAGCCATTAACTGCTACCCATATCTCCTCATTATAGAAATCCTTCTCCATATCCTTGGCCTCTTCTTCACTGAGAACACTCCAGCTAACACTATCAAGCACCCGTTCTCTATTATTGATGACCCCATCTTCCTCCCATAAATCTTCATACCAGTCAGCAAAGCATTTAATAATTTCTTTCCCATCATTAACTATTTTACTGTTAACTATCAGCTCTTCCACTCTATTTCTCTTTCTTCTGAAATTTACCAAACTGTGATAATACTTGGTATTTCTTTCCCCTTCATCAATCCACTTGCTTCTAGATCTGGACCACCATTTGATTTGAATTTGCTTATTCAACTCATTAATACATCTTATCACTTCAATCTTGAAAGCATCATCTTCTTCTTTATTAAGACCACACTCTTCCTTGAGCTCTAAGCCTTTTAATACTTTCAACTTCTGTTCTACCTGTTTCTCCAGCAAACCCACATGATCTCTATTCATTCTTTTAATTCTTTAGCAAGCTTCTCCTGTTTCAAACATAAGCTTTCTTCAGTGTCATCCCAATTCTTCTCCACCACTTTATTGAAATCTGCACGCTCTAGCCAAAATTGCTCAAAAACAAAACTTCTATTATGTTTTCTTTGTTTTACCTCTCTCTCACATATAACCAATAGAGGTCTATGGTCTGAGCCAATCATCTGCAAGTAGGGGTGGCAATTTTATCCGCATCCGCTAACTAAAAACCGCATCCGCACCGTATCCGATCCATATCCGCAAGTAAAAATGGATATGGATACGGATACGGATTTAGAAAACTTATATCCGCGCGGATATGGTGCGGATACGGATATGGCTGTGTATCTGCACCGTATCTGCACCGCTTATTCGCGTCTCTGAATTACTATTTTGCCCATATAAGTTATTAATATATATAAGAGTTCTATGGTAATTTCATGTCAAGATGAATTTTGAAGTATATTATATATTTATTTTCGATCAATGAATTGGTAATTTATTGATTTTTTTAATTAAATATATAATTTTAATATTTTTTTATTAAGTACGGTGCGGATACAGATGCGGTGTGGATATCTGTATTTGAAGCGGTGCGAATATGGATATCCATATTCACATCCGTAGCGGATACGGTGCAGATACGGATGAGCGGATATGGAGTGCGGTGCGGATACGGATAATCTAGTATCCGCACCGTATCCGCTCCATTGCCAGCCCTATTTGCAAGTGTGAGACCTCCATCTTGAAATCCCATTCTAGCCATGTTGCATTATATAAGACTTTGTCAATCCTTGCTTGAATTTGCTTATTTGCTCTTCTATTGTTTGACTATGTGAAAGATGGCCCATTAAAACCTGCATCCATCAATCCAGTATTTTCAATAAACCTCCTGAACTCTTTTACCCCTCTGCTGTATTGAAAATATCTTCTACCTCTCTTTTCTCTTCTCTCAATTATACAATTAAAATCTCCCATCACTATCCAAGCAAGTCCTGCCAAGTCAGCACCCTCAAGTATTCTCCACAGATTTCCTCTTTCTTTTCTCATATTACTAGCATATACACCTGACAAAACAAAACATTTACCACTATCCAGCTTTATTAACCCCTTAATTACCTGCTTATTCTTGAAGAAGATTCTGACTTCCATCCATCTCTTCCATAGTAATATGATCCCTCTAGGCCTTCCAATGCTAGGCACATAATCACCTTACCAAACTCTATTAAATTTTCTAATAAAACAAACAACTTCTTTTTCCTCCAGGTGAGATTCCTGTGATAGTATAACATCAGGATTATGAATTCTGATTAGGCTTCTCAAATACTCTCCAGCTTCCTCCTTGTTAGCTCCTCTAATGTTCCATGAGATAAATTTCATTACTAAAACTGACTATTTAGACCTCATAGACATTCCCCTTCCCCCTGGATCACCTTCATCCTCCACAACATAACAGTCCTTGGACTTCCTTCTTTTCTTTCTTCTTACACTTCTATACTCCATTGGTATGCTAACTAGCTCACTCTGTGAACTGAGTTTCATTCTTGCTTTAATACCTTGCGAGCCTCCACTTCTTGAAGCTTCAGGATCAATACCATCATCTAAAAAGCCACTACCCTCATTCACATTCTCCAAGGTCTTTGTGAGTGATGCAGATAGCTTCTTAGCCAACTTATCTATATCATTAAGGTCACTTTGCTCACCTTCCCCATCTTTGTATCACACTCCTTCAAATCATCTTTTCCATTAATTGCCTCTCCCGTTTTAAAACAAAAGTCTTGATGTCCCTCTTTTACAACCACCTCAACATCCTCATCCTCCACTGGAAATCTCCTCTCTCTTCCTTTAGGCATCACCCCCTTATTTGTCTTTATATTTCCTTTCCAGGGCTTCCTTAACCCAGTGTCAACTTGTTTCACTCCTGAGCTAGAAGCATTATCCCAAAACATCTTATCAGATTCTACTTTATCTCCTTTACCCATATACTTTCCTCCTTTTCCTTCTTTTCCACATCAACCTCCATGTTCATCTTCTTCTCCTCTTCAAAAGCTGGGTTATTAAGGATGCTAAAAGAGTTTGCCTTATGATTGTTCAAAACTCCCACTTGCCTAAAGGCTCTTCTTCTCCTTTGTACTTGGACCCACGGTCCTAGGAGTTTCCCTTCGTCAGCTTCTTCCTTGCCTTCTACAGATTCCAAACATTTGTCCTTTTTGCCTTTGTCACTTCTGTTTACACAATTTCTTTGTTCATGACCTATCTTTTCACATTCAAAATAGACTAAAGGCAAGTTCTCATATGCTACAATCTGAAAAAAACACCCTTCATCAGTCTCTATCCAGAATCTCTGCTCAACTGTCTTAGTTATATCAATCATTACACATAACCTTGCAAATTTTCCTTTAGACCCATTCAGCGTATAGTTATCAATATTCAAAGGTGTGCCTATTACCGCAGCTAACTGAGGCAAGATATTGCTATGTAAGTATTCAAAGGGGAGTCCTGGTAATTGTATCCATACTGGAATAGTATTAATCTTCTCCTTTAGCGGTTGGAAGTTGTCTTTCCAACGAATGATAGACAATGCTTGTCCACGAAGAAACCAAGGACCACCAGATAAAATCAACCAACACTACTAGAAAAATGGGCACCAGCAACGGCTGATGCCGTTGCTGGGCCGTTGCTAAACATCATCAGCAACGGCTGGCGCCGTTGCAATGCAGCCATGGAAGAAAATCGCGTTGCTGATAACTTAGCAACGTATCAACAACGGCCGCTCGGGCCGTTGCTAAAAATATTATCAGCAACGGTTTTGCCACGGACGCGGAGCCGTTGCTGATAACATTAATAGCAACGGCCGGTGAGCCCGTAGCAACGCCGTTAGTAAAAGCCCGTTGCTAAGCCGTTGCTGTAGGTCATCAGCAACAGCTTTCGATAAACTTTTAGCAACGGCTTTCCCACGGATGGCCGTGGGAAAGCCGTTGTTGATGATGTGAACATGGTAACGAAAAAATTAAAAATTAAAAATTTTCATTGATACATTATCTGATACATAACTCACACACCCATACACTCATACACACATTCATTCACACATCACAAATACACCAAGATATATATCAAAACAATTATATTTATATTGATAATTATCCACAATAGTATAAAAACTATTCAAATGCAAAATTGAAGTATCAATATCCACACAAAATAAATTAAACAAGTCCAATATCTCAGTAACAAAGTCAATATATAAAAAATCTCATGATGACGATGGAGGATGGCCTGGATCATATGGCAGGGTCTGGAGTGCTTGAGTGTACACCGGCGTGGACTGACTCGAGGACGATGGATGAGATGATGCCGAAGAGATGCCTTCTTCAGGATGACCTGACATGTTGCGTAGCATAGCATGCATCTCCGTCATCATCTGACTCTGACGCGTGACCGTCTCCTCTAGAGTCCTTATTCTGCTACTATGATCATAACTGGATCTGGAGGTGGTTGGCCACTCACCAGCGACCGGAGGGGTCGGTGCCCCAAGTGGCCCTCTACGGCTCGCGCATGACTACTATCTGCAAAGCCATAAACGCGGCCATGGTCCCAGCCACCTGCGGCCTCGACCCACGTTGCTGCATCAAAGTCCTCGGGGGTGCCCCCGCGCTGCACCACCGTATGGCTGTAGGTCTCCTACTCGGGTTTGATTTTTTGTTTAATATTTATCATAAAACTTAAATTATAAATATATAATGAATAATTTAAACAAATATATAGTTATCATAATGTATGCAGCGCGGTTGTCGATGTACTCCCCCGTCCCATGTGCTCGACGGTGAGTCCGCTCAAACACCGCCATCGGGGAGGGTCGCTGGACAGTCCCGTCATCCGACACCGTCGTCTACATTTACAAAACAAATACATTAATTAGTACACATAGTAACAAATAAAATATATAATTAAAAGGTATACTTACCATATGGTTCGCGTGCACTGCAAATGCAACAGAGCCGCCGGTGTGACGCGTTGCACCCCCCGACATGCGATTTCTAGCCGCATTCTGAGAAATCTCCTGCCATCGATCCGTCGACCATATTCCCACGAGCTGGTCCCATATATCCGGAGTAATCCATTCGGGGCCGTATCCCCGAGTCTCCGCGATGTTAGTAGTCCCAGCTCGTGCCATCGCTTGGGACCGGGCCTGCCCCAGCTGCCCGTTGTACCTTGCCCGGGAAATAGCCTCCCAGGCAGCGTAAATGAAGGGCCTTTGGTGCTCAGCCCATGTATAGTGAGCCTGCAGAATAATAATATCAGTACCAATATTAATCATCATGCATGTAAAAATAATAATAATACGTGCCTCAAACTCGTGCCATAACATGTCGACGTGCTCGCTAGGCACGTGAGACCACGTAGGCCATGCCCCGTGCATGTATCGTCGAATAGTAGAAGAAATGATCCTCGGCACTTCTTCTTGCTCGAACCTGCACAACAAAAATAAATTTTAATATTATATTATGATATAATGAATTTATAATGATTCATAATTCATGATATATTACCGCTCCCCAATCACGCTAATAAATCTACGTGACTCTGTGGCTGGTGGAGGCTGCTACCTGTTCGGCCCACATGGCCGCCTGCGTTTGGATGTACTAGCCTCGGTAGTATCATCGGCATGAGGATCAGCAACAGGAGGATCAACAGCATGAGTAAGTGTAGGAGTCTCACCGATCGGAGACTCCGAAGCTCTCCTGCGACGATAACCACGACCAGACATATCTGTCGAATAGACATATAATCAGATTATTGTAAAAATAGTAGAGATATATTTAATAAAATATATACTTTACAATTATTCCTCATCATCTGAATAATAGTCTTCGAATTCTTCCTCTTCTTCCTCTTCTTCATCTTCTTCATCTCCAGCTTCCTCAATTTCATGATCGTCATCATCAGCATATTCAACTTCTAATTGCTTTGATGTTGTGTCTGCATCCTCGAGTATTGGAATAATACGATCTACAGCAGGAGGATCATCTTCTTGATAGAAATCATGTGTCATATCAGGTATCAGCTCATTTTCTCCTACTATCGGATCAATTTTTCCTCTACCTTTTGTCTTACAGACTACACGCCAATCTGCTCTATCTTTATTTCGAGCCGAATACTTCGTGTAATATACTTGTTCGGCTTGTGATGCCAATATAAAAGGCTCATTTGCTGCCAATTTAGATTTGTAATTAACCTCAACAAGTTTGTATTTTGGATGAACTTTCATGCCCCTTTCTGTTGTATCAAACCAATGACATCTAAATAGAATAACTGATTTCAAGCCGAAGTAGTGCAACTCTATCACTTCTTCCACCAGTCCATAAAAATTCATATCACATTCAACATAGGTTGTCCCTTTCACACAGACCCGGCCCAGCATTCATCGTCTTCTTTGTAAATGCATATTCAACCGTGTGAAATTTATACCCATTAACAAAATATCCGCTATAGCACGACATAAGTCGCGACGGTCCACTAACAAACTCAAATATTCTTTCATCTATTTCAGCTCTGTGATCTTTACTGTAAGTCTGAATCCAAGTAGGTAAATCACGATTCTGTAATCTCTCCAATTCTTCATCGTTGTGAATAGAGTATTTTTGCACCATCTCAATGTCAAATATTTCAAATGAATTGTTCAATCTCTGGACAATTGAGTAATACATACAAGTGTGCCAAATGATACTCTTCCTCGCTTAAGTGTCGAGATGGACGAGAACCAAAAGCACGACCAGAGTGACAAAATATATTTAAACGTCCATCTGAATGTCGAACACCCCCGTCGTCGTTACGTGGAAGACGATCAAATCTTATTTGTACTATCGATTCAAAGTAAAATGTTGAGAATGTTGAAATTTCTTGGATGATATACGATTCAGATATTGATCCTTCAACAGCTGCGGTGTTCTTTACTTTTTTCTTCAGACGATTCATGTATCTTTCAAATAAGTACATCCACCGATATTGAACGGGGCCACCAACTCGTGCCTCGTATGCCAAGTGTATCAGTAGATGCTCCATCGAGTCAAAAAATGCAGGAGGGAAAAACTGCTCCAGCTTGCATATGATTTCAACAATATTATTTTCAAGTGTTGACATATCTTCGACTCGAAGGACATTTGCACAGATGTTTCTAAAAAACATATTTAATTCAGTCAACGGACCCCAAATATTATCAGGTAGAAGATCTCGAAATGTGATCGGAAGTAATCTCTGCATGAATACATGACAATCATGGCTCTTCATCCCTGATATTTTGCAATCATCAACGTTCACACATCGAGATAAGTTTGAAGCATATCCATCGGGTAATCTGAGTTCTTTTACCCATTGACAAACATCTTTGATATGTTATTTATTTAACACATATAGGGCTTTCGGTTTCAGATATCGTCCGTTGACCTCTTGTAACTCCAACTCTGGTCTTTTACAAAGTATTTTTATATCATGTCGGGCTTTGACATTATCTTTAGTTTTTCCGAAAATATCCATCAAAGTGTTGAAAATATTAACAAACACATTTTTTTCAATGTGCATGACATCTAAATTATGTCGAATCAATAATGAACTCCAATAGGGCAATTCCCAAAAGATACTTTTTTTCACCCAGTTATGTGTTTGGCCAAAACCTGACACTCTTTCATTGCGACCAAATACTATATCTGGAAGTGCTGAAACACGTGCTAACATTTGTTCACCAGACAACATCGGTGGTGGCCCATCTCTTTCGACTCTGCCCTTAGTAAATTTATTACGATTCCTTCGATACTGATGATTAGCCGGTAGGAATCGACGATGACAATCAAAGAATGAGATTTTTCATCCGTTGTGAAGACTGATTGATTTAGAGTGTTCCATACAATACAGACAAGAGAGTCGGACGTGAGTGCTCCAACCAGACAACATACCGTACGCCGGGAAATCATTGATTGTCCACGAGACCGCGGTCTTTAAATTGAAGTTTGCTTCCGATGACAATCATAAGTGACAGCTCCCTCAGTCCACAATGTTTTCAATTCATCTATCAAGGGTCTGAGAAATATGTCAATTTCTTTTCGCGGACCCTTAGGACCCGGAATAATCATCGAAAGATAAATAAATTCATCTTTCATACACATTGACGGTGGCAAATTATAAACTGTCAGCAGCACTGGACAAACTGAATAAGGAGTTGCAGAATATCCAAATGGATTAAAACCATCTGTGTGCACAATCCCAATCTTATATTTCTAGTATCCCTAGCAAATGAAAGATAATATGTATCCAAATGTTTCCATGCTTCACTGTCGGATGAATGAGTCATTACTGTATCATCACGACTTCTTGCATGCCAACTCATGTAGGGGGCTGTCTTTTCCGACATGAATAATCTTTGAAGCCTCGGTGTTAGTGGAAAATACCGAAGCACCTTAAACGGGATATTTTTCTGTCGGACCAATTTTTTCTCCTTGTAACGAGGATGTTGACATACAGGGCATTTATCCAACTGCACATTTTCTTTATAATATAAAATGCAGTTATTTTGGCACGCGTGTATTTTTTCGTACCCAAGCCCCAATTTTCTCATTAGCTTTTTAGTCTTATAAAAAGTTGGCTCAAACTTATTATCAGTAGGAAGCATTCCATTAATCAATCCAGCAATCCGATCATACGCAACCCCGCTGATATTACAATCAGCCTTGATGTTTAAGAGCTGTGTCATTGCTGAAAACCTAGTGTATTTAGGACAATTCTCATATAAAGGTTCATCGGCAGCTTTCAACATCTCGTAAAATTCTGCAGCTTCTTTATTCGGTAATTCAATCTCTAGCGCAGTTTGTACTTCTGTGATATCAACCGCTGTAGTATCTGGTGGGACTGATGTTTGAAGAACTGGCCGATCAACATTATCATTCAGGTGGAATTGACCCCCAAGACTATCAAGTATCATAGTTCTATAGTGATTAGATTGATTAGATGAAGAAGCACCAGCAGAGGAAGATTCACCATATGTCTGAACGACAGGATTACTCGACATCCCGACTTCACGTGACTCCCCGTGACAAGTTCATAGAAAATATCTTGGTGCAAATCCTTTGCTATATAGATGCAGAGTGACAGTCTCCCGATCCAAAAATCGTCCATTCAAACAAATGCGGCACGGACATCGGATTTGATCACCTATGCTAACAAAATTCCGATTTGAATAGGCGAAATTTAGGAAGTACGTTACGCCTAATTGAAACTCATTCGTTAAAGCTCCAAGATCAAGACGTCGGTACATCCAACTTCGATCAGCCGACATGATTCTGTCAATCAATGATAATTTCTTTGGTTAATGTCTTTTGGTGAGATTATCCTATTCCATTCGGGATTTATGTTATTTATATTACACTAAGTACTTATTTTAACCGCTAACTTCATTCTAAATTTTGGCAGCATGTCCCTACAGTTCTCCGAATACGCATATCATCTGGGCGCGTATCAGAGAACAAGAGAGATGTTGCCGAAATTTAGAATAATTAGTTAACAGTTAAAATAAAAATATAAGTGCAGTACAAATAACTATATTCCCAAATTGTCCAATCAGGGACAATTCAAGAATTGTACGTCGTATAAAAGATCATCTACTTCTTTTACAGGAACATACAATCCCCGAACGGATCTAAGGTTTTGCTAAATCTTATCTGACTCGTTGATGCGTACGTGAAACATATCAACTCGTCGGATGGATGATTATTTTCTAAATGTTTCGAGACAGTTCGAGTCCATATTGGACAATTCCGACACGAGTCCAAATTAGACGATTCCGGCAAGAGTCCGAAGTGGACGATTCCGGCGCGCGTCCGAAGTGGACGATTCCGAAATTAATCTAAACCCTAAAAATTAATCTAACAAATTAAACAATTAATCTAAATAATTAATTAAATAATTAATTAACAAATAAATAATAAATAATTAATCTACTATTTCCGGCGCCGGAGTGCACCGGACTTCGGCGCCGGCGTACAGTGTCCGGACAGTGTGTCCGGACACTGTACAAGATCCGGCGGCGGCCATCGGCCGACCGCCGTCGGCCAAAACCCTAAAAATAGGGTTTCAGTCGGATTTCCCACCGGCCGCAACGGGAAGAGACGGCCGGGCGGCGATGAATACCTGAAATCAGCGATCGAGGTCGACGGACGGCAGCGTCGGCAGCGGCGGCGAGAGGCGGGAGGAGGAGGCGGCGGCGGCAGCAGCGGGAGGAAGAAGGGTCGGGCTCGATCTGCGACCTATATAAACTTATCAACAACGGCTCACTCGCCCGTTAGAAAGCCGTTGCTAATAAGTTATCATCAGCAACGACACACTTGTCCGTTAGAAAGCCGTTGCTGATAATTAAAATCATCAGCAACGGCTCGCATGTCCGTTAGAAAACCATTGCAGATACAACATATCTGCAACGGCTTGAGCGACCGTAAGAAGGCCGTTGCAAATAGCAACGGCTTGAGCGGCCGTTGCTGATAGCCGTTGCTGAAGACTCAATTTCTAGTAGTGCAATAATCCTCATCAATTTCAAATTTAAAAACGAAGAATCCAGCCAACAAAATAATTATGTTAACTGAAGCTTTCAATTTCCACACTTCAGGAAGAGCTAAACGTACCATCTCCAGTGGCGGTGTCCTCCCAAAGAACTTGCCATATAGGATTCTTCCACACTCCTTCCTCGCTTCTAGTAAATCGTTGCCATCAATCTTCACTCTTCCCTTTGAATGTTGTTGAATCTTCTCTATTTTCCTTGAAAGTACCTCCGAGTCCTTCCAACTAGCTCCTTTCTCTGCCTGAATAGGTTTGCCCAAGAAGAAGGTAACACATTCGATCTAGGGCTCCAAGATCTCTGACCATCATCCCCTCCTTTTGCTTGAGCTTGATCCTCAATCTTCCCTCTTGATCTTTCTCCACCACCAGCAGCTAAGGTTCCCTCCAGAATACCACCACCTGATTCAACTTGGATCGTAGAATTCGGAGGTTTTTTCGGCCTCGGGATTAGCGTTGGCTGAGTCATCACTCGTTGCTCCCTCTCAGACATTTTCGTGGCATTTTTCTTTAATTTTCATTTCAGTTGTTTGTATTGTATCAGCTATTTCAATTTCAAATCCTTTAGAGAATAATTACGGACTGAACGTTCAGTATATTTCATATGTAGTAGTATTAAACTAGTTGTGGGATAAAAATATATAATAATAATTTCACATGAGAAGCTTTCAAGTTAAAATTACGTACCCAAATGAATTAGGGCCTGTTTGTTTGCAGCGATTTCGGGTTTTCATTTCGTTTGAAACGAAAACCCGACCCGAAAACCTGTTTGTTGAAGAAAACGGGTCATAATTTCAAATCGATTTCACGAAATGAAGTTTTCGCGAAATCTATACTTGTACATGAACCAAAATTCTACTCGGAGTAGAATTCTGGTTTTCGCAAAAAATACCCAAAACGGGCGGTGGCAAACTTGTAAATAAAACAAGTTTTCCACCCGTTTCACCAAAATGAACAAAACCCGACTCATCTGTCCTATTCTTCTATCTCTCGCGACACCCCGACCCCTAGCTCTGCGGCGACAAGAGACGATTTCTTCAAAAACCCCATTTCCTTCCCGATTTCTTCATAAAATGTATGATTTCTCGCCTCCATAACCTGATCTTCGTATAGATCTCCTTGTTTTCTTCATAAAATGTTCAGTTTTTGGATCTAGGGTTTTTGGAACTTCGATTTTTGGATGTTTTTCGCCTCTAGAACTTGATCGAGGCGTTTGTGTGTTGACCTCGTTCTTCCGACTAGTGTTTATTTATTCGATTTGTTCATACCGACCCTTCGACTAGATCTATAATAGGGTTTATTTCTTGGTCAAATCTAGGGGTTTATGGTTCGATCTATGGATTTCTTCTTCCGTCTGCTTTCATTATCAATGTGTTTAATATGTATTTCATTCTTAGCCAAATCTATGGTTTGGCTGGTGTTCGGCTCTAGGGTTTTCTATTCTTCAACGTTTTTAATGTGTTGAATGTTTTATCTATGTTGTTAGACTCTAGGGTTTGGCTGGTTAATATGCTTTCATTCTTGGCCAAATCTACGGTTTGGTCGGTGTTCGGCTCTAGGGTTTTCTATTCTTCAGCATTTTCAATTTATGACATCTACTGTTATCTATGTTCAATGTGTTATCTATGTTGTTCGGCTCTAGGGTTTGGCTGATATGCTTTTATTCTTGGCCAAATCTAGGGTTTGGCTGGTGTACATGTACCGTCCTGTTATCAGTTATCTTTGAGTTCATGTACTTGTTTGTTAATGAGTTCATCTATTTGTTTGTTAATGAGTTCATCTACTGTTAATATGAGTTCATCTATTTGTTTGTTAATGAGTTCATCTACTGTTAATATGAGTTCACCTATTTGTTTGTTAATGAGTTCATCTACTGTTCTGTTATCAGTTATCTATATATCATATCTGTATATTCTATGTTCAATCATGTATCATATTTATTTGTTAATGAGTTATCTACTGTTAACATGAGTTCATCTATTTGTTTGTTAATGAGTTCATCTACTGTTACTTTGATGTTCAATAGTTGTTATCAGTTCCATAGTTGTTCATGCATTTTTCTGTATTGTTCATTTATTCCATAGCTATTTTCATCATGTTCTGTTATCAATTATTTGCTTGCTATATCATCATGTTTCTGTTTCATGTGTTACTTTGAGTTCATCTATTCCATAGCTGTTATCAATTCCATAGTTGTTCATGCATTTTTCTGTATTGTTCATCTATTCCATAGCTGTTTTCATCCTGTTCTGTTATTAATTATTTGCTATCTATATCGTCATTTTACTATTTCATGTGTTACTTTGAGTTCATCTATTCCATAGTTGTTATCAGTTCCATAGTTGTTCATGCATTTTTCTGTATTGTTCATCTATTCAATAGCTATTTTCATCCTGTTCTGTTATCAATTATTTGCTAGCTATATCATCTTGTTACTGTTTCATGTGTTACTTTGAGTTCATCTATTCCATAGCTGTTATCAGTTCCATAGTTGTTCATGCATTTTTCTGTATTCTTCATCTATTCCATAGCTTTTTTCATCCTGTTATGTTATCAATTATTTGCTAGCTATATCATCCTCTTACTGTTTCATGTGTTACTTTGAGTTCATCTATTCCATAGCTAGCTATTATCAGTTCCATAGCTATTCATGCATTTTTCTACATTGTTCATCTATTCCATAGCTGTTATCAGTTCCATAGCTGTTTCATGTGTTACTTTGAGTTCATCTATTCCATTATTGTTAATATCTGCTACTAATCTTTTTATTCACGTATTCTTCTTACTATTTATGAGTTCATATGTTTGTTTGTTAATTCATTTTATGAGTTCATCTACTGTTAATATTATATTTTATGAGTTCATATGGTTGCATGCCTTCATTTATTGCTTGACTTCAGTTTTTGTATCAATTTTTTAGTAGATATAATAAGTTGAACATATGGGTGGCCATCGAAATCCGAGGGAAAAGTCGGAGTTCTGGCTCAAGAATGTCACAGAAGAATTTTTGTACATCTTGCATAATAGACAAGCTGAATTAGGCAATCTCAATTTTGATAAGACTGTATGGGAAGATATTAGTAAAAAACTGGAGGAGAAGTGTGGAACTAATTACGGGGTGGAGAAATGTAAGTCCAAAAAAACACGGCTTCTTTGTTTATATAAGCATTTCCAAGAGTTGATTAACCACACTGGGGTCACATGGAATCCTGACACGGGGAAGATTGATGCCGATGAAACAGTGTGGAACTCATCGGTATGTTGTTTTGTATTTAATCAATGGGGTTAAGTTAGTTGGTTTTAGAATTCTTTTTTTTCGTGTGCAGAAAGGAACGACAAAAAGTTATTTCAAACCCTTTAAGAACGGGCCTCCACCACACTATAATTTGATGGAATTGATATTTCAAAATCAATCCGCAACTGGTGGGTGGCTCAATCATCAACACAATCCCCAATGAATTCGGATGAAGAGTGTATGTTAGAGAATGAATATTTGAATCCGGATGTACGTGGGAAGGAGCCCTTAGTGGAGGAAGATGATGATAGTGTTGAGGAGGTAGATAGACGTCCATCTATTTCCTCATGCGGCAATAAAAGAGATAAATCATCGGTGAGATCAACTGTAGAACAGGAGAAGAAAAAGCTAGATGAACTTATTTCAAATCACTATGCAGCCCGTCGAAGTGATGCAGCTTCAGTGTACACATCACCCCCAGATCCATATAGCGTCCCAAATTGTGTTGGACGCATTACTAGTGTGGAAGGGCTACCTGAAGCTCACTTGTTTAAGATAATGACTTACTTGGTTGAGCACCCAGATGCTCGACCACTTGTTATGTCATTGAATGACGAACAACACAAGAAATGGATGCAAAGTTTACATGGGTGACACTTGTTTATTTATTATGATGTTAGATTGAACAATACTTTAATGTGTGACATTTGTTCACATGGATGCACAATGTGTGTAACAATACTTTATTATATTATTTTCATGCTTTGGTTATGAACTGAACTGAACAATGTGTTGCACTTGTTCACATGGATTTTTGGCACCTTATCGTGGTGAAAGGTACCATAGATCCGATTATCGTAGGCGAGGCCCCTCAACAAAAAGAGAATTGTTCAATCAACGACATTCCTCCGTTCGAAACATAATCAAACGATGCTTTGGACTATTGAAAGCACATTTTCCGATATTAAAGATGATGCCGAATTACCCGCTAGCAAGACAAAACAATATCGTATTGGCGTGTTGTACAATTCATAACTTCATTATTAAATATCATAATTCGGATGAATTAATCGATAATTAGAACAATGAAGAAGTTATTATTGATGATCAAGAACAATCTTCACCCCCTATTGAATCATAAGTAGGTGAATCTTCTTCAACTCAAAATGTTATGCATGACATTCGGGAAGGGATTGCAAATCAGCTTTGGGCACATCGACGCTGATTGTCCTTCTATATTTTAATTAGGTTTAAACATGTAAATAGAATTATATGTCTTGGACTTGTAATAGACTTAATTGCTACTTAGATTTATTTTTGATAGTGTATGTTACCAACAATATACTAATTTTAGTTTCATTAAATAGTATGACAACTTCTTTATCCCGAATAAGCGAAACGTAGTACAGAGAATGTTTTTGTGGTTTGCGAGCCGCAGTACAGATAAGTGAAAGTGAGAAAAATCTCGGCCGATTATATGCAGCTTGCATAAATAGAGGCAAAATTGATATTTCCAATTGTCAATTCTTTCGATGGATTACTCTCATTGCAACGACAATACGTGATGAGGAAGAAGAAGTGAACCAAAGAAGTAGGGACCTCTTTTCACTCGAGGCAAAAATGGACAAACTCCTTGACATGGGTTGTAAGGGGTTGATAGTACTTATTTTCATTGCAATTATTTTTTTGTTTAAATAGGTTAGATAACAATAATGATGTAAACCTAAATACTTTATTGGACTACTAATGTAATTTGACTACTTTATCTTATTATTTGATTAACTTTAGTTTTATATTGGCGGGGAATTGGAGGCGATAACCAATCAATGGTTATGCGCACTTTCCTCCTAAGGTCGTAAAGTAATGTTGCCCATTATCAGTTATGATTTTATTTAAATGCGTAGTTGTGCTTATATTTCATTGTTTGGTTGCGCTTATATAAATGCGTGGTTGTGCTTATATTTCATTATTTGGTTGTGCTTATATAAATGCGTGGTTGATTTTATACTTTGGTTGTTTTAAGATAATGGGCAAACTTTATTTTGGTGTACTATGAATTGGAGGCGATCACCAATTAATGGTGATACACATTTTCCTTCATTGTCCTATATTTTTATCGTCATAATTGATGTCGTGAGGATTGTTGATGGACAAGGTAAAAAATAAAAAATAGTTGATTTTTTCATCATATTCCATCAACGATCCTCACTGACAATAGTATTGTTGATGGTGCTTGGCTGTTGGGTTATAACTATTATGCAATGCTTATCGGTGAGTGTATGAAAAAAAAAAAACATAGCAATGCTTGATGTCGTCCGACGTTTTCCGATTGGCAACTTCCATTGGCTCATCGACCTCCATGACATGTCCTTGGTTTCACAGGCGGACGCAGTAACATATGTCATTGTCTTTGATACTTAATAAAACATGTCATTGTCTTTGATACTTAAAAAACCTTATCATTTGTATCGCGCTATTCATAGCAGTTTTGCTCTCCTTTTAGATGTAGATACTAACTTCATTTACTTATTGTGTGAATTGATACTTCATTTGTGTGAATGGATCAATACCATTGTGTGTGAATTGATACTTCATTTACTTTGATGCCATGGACCAGTGCTCAATTATGTGCAATTATTAACTATGTGTAAAGTGAGGTTAAGTAAAATTTTGTGCTTTTAAAGTCATCACTTAAAACCATCACTTAAAGTCATTTGATAGGGCTCATCATCCTTAAACAAAGCAAAGTAAAATTTTGATTTTAAAGTATCATTTAAAACCCTCAACTAAAGCCATTTGAGATGACACATCCTTAAAACAAAATGGTAAGAGGGAGAGCAAAAGAGACCACGTAATGGTAAGGGGGAGAGTAAAAGAGACCATGTAATGGTAAGAGGGAGAGCAAAAGAGACCACGTAACGTGGACATCTTGCACACTAGTGCTTGTGCGCAGTGTTTAAAGCGAAACTTCAAATAAATAAAGGAGAGGAGAGCTTGTGGATGCCAACAGAGGATCTCTTGGGAAGACTTGTCGTACGGATGATAGAGAGATGTGCTTATGTTTATTAACTAATTAATATTATTTACAAATATTTTTTTAAATTATTTATAAATTAAAAAATATAATAAAATATATTTTAATGATTTTTATACCCTAATTAAATAATATTCACAATGTTTTTACTAACTAATAATTATTATTCATATATTTTTTAAATTTGAGTTAATGATATCAAATTAAATAAATTATAATAAAATAGTATAACTTAATAAACTAAAACTAAAACTATGTTTGATAAACAAACACAATTTCAATTTTCGTCCTGAAAACTGTCAACGAAATTAACACAAAACAAATAAGTTTTCGCTGGTTTCATTTCGCGAAACATGAAATTTGGACATGCCAAACAAACACGTTTTCGCCAAACAAAAAAATCGAAACCAAAATTCCGAAATTTGAAAATCCATTTCGATCGGTTTTCTTGAAATGAAAAGTCAAAAAATATTTTCGCAAACAAACGCACCCTTAAGCTTTTAAATTAAATAGAATTCAATTTATGTACGATTGTTTGGCTAAATATATGCAACTCAAACTTAGATTTGATCTCCCAACACTAAAATTATTAAATAATTTTGATTATCAATAAAAGGTCTATTCGTTTCGCAAACTTTCTATTATAAAACA
The DNA here is from genome assembly GCA_034359265.1 of Canna indica. NCBI lineage: Eukaryota > Viridiplantae > Streptophyta > Magnoliopsida > Zingiberales > Cannaceae > Canna > Canna indica. Next base: position 72,670,546 of record CP136890.1, read on the forward strand.
AGTACAAATAAGTACCTACACTATAACATTGTACAGGATAACATAAGAAATAATAATCCTCTGTTTATTTCGCACAATACTATAAATTTAGTACTGTCATGCATTCGTTTCATATTATCACAACACAAGATAAAACAATTTAACAAAAAATTAATAGCCTTTATACTATTTATTGTTCATTAATTTCATCATATAAAACATACATGTTCCTGCTTAAGGGTTGGAGCGGTGCGATCTAGTCTGGTGCGTCTCTCGGTCAGGTGTACGTAGCTTCAGGGGAGGCTTGCAAAAGATACTCTGATGCTCAAGTCAGTATATGATCGAGGTGGTGGTAAGAGAAAAATTAGACTCTATGGTACCTGAGGCATGTTGTGTCTGTATATATTGCAGGATGAGGAAGGAATGACAATAATACCGCCCAATAACCTCATTTAGATATTGCTCGAAATAGGTCGAGACTGATCTCGAAGATATCTGACTCGTGATGACGAATCCTTCGTGATAAGTGAGGACGTAGATGTCATTGTATGGCCGGGTGAGGCCCCCGAGCTAAGTCGTCTGGCTTGGTTCCGAGTCTGGTTCATGAGTGTGGGGGCTGTTGGGTCTAATTTGGCCAGAGCCCAAAGTGCTAGTCTATCTAGTCCACAACCCCTCGAGCTTGGTCAGAGTCTAGAGGACTTCATGCTGAGCTCTAAGTAGTGCGGTCTTCGACTTGGTCAGGTGCGTAGACGCCGGTTAGGAAGTGTATAACTCTGCCGAGTTGTTTCAAGCATCAAGTGGCTGTAGAGGCCGAGCTCCAATTTTAGATGAGTCATGAGGCAGGGTTTACCCGTCGTGGTCTTTATTTGGTTGAGGCAGATTAGATCAATGTGTTGTTGTCGTGTCGTTTTGTGCCTCTTCGATTTTTCAATTTCTGTTCTCTTCATGGCGGCTGTGTAGTGGGGGATTTTCCCTTCGTGGTGGTTTGTGATTGGCACATGTCTTTTCGTTCGAAGAGTAATCATGGCGAAAAGAGTGTCTGCTCGTGTCCTGAGAGTTTCTAGAGAATCGTTGCCTACAGAGCTAGTCGGCTGAGATTTGATCGTGGCATGTCTGCCAATATTCAGATGGAGGGGTTATTATTCATGGGCATACAAAGCGGCACTCTTTTGCTTCATTTCGAACTCTTCCTCGCGCTTTGTGCGTTTGATGCTTGCTTTCCTAGAGTCTTTGTCGGCGATACCTTTGTTGATTACTTCCTTTGTCTGTTGTCATTTTTGATGAGTCTCTTGACCTTCTGCTTTGTGTTGTTGGGATTTGCCTTAGGTTAATAGGTTTGTATTGATTAATTTGTCTCCATTAGTTAGGGTTTCGTGATCCTTGTCGGACAGATGATGGGGAGAGGCAGTGTCATTAAGTCGAAGTTTGGGTCGTCAAGAGAGGACCAGGACTCTTATCCATGGGTTAACGAATAGTTAAAGCTGCAGGGTTCGGTGATGATCGACCTGAATAACATCTTGTCTTTTGGGGAGAACGCGTCGATCGCCCATGAGGACATTGAGGAGGATTTCGTCTGTCTTCCATGCTTATCGTCGGATAGGATGTATCACCGGGGGGAACCATAATTTATTTTTATGTATCGAACTCTCTTTGATGAGCTTTGGGTTCGTTTCCTGTTTACTGATTTTGAGCACGTAGTCCTGAATTTGGCCAACATCGCTCCTACCCAGTTGCACCAGAACAGCTAGGCGACCATCCGTTGTTTTGAGATTGTCATGGAGTGCCTTGGGATTAAGCCGAGCCTCTTTGTGTTCTTTTCCCTTTTTCAAGCAAAGGGAACCCAAAAAGGACTATGGGTGTCCTTCAGCGGTATTCTTGGGAAGAAGCTCTTCAGCCTATATAAAAGTTCTAATAAGAACTTTAAGGCCTATTTCTTTAGGGTTTGATCACGAGAAGACCTCTGGCAGTTATTCTTGGAGAAATTAAACCCTTCTAGACGATGAAGTTCCCTTTGTCTTGGAGGTCGGATCCTCGCCAGATTTTGCATTTTGAAGATGGAGGTGTTCCGCCTGAGGATAGGGATATAATCAAACTCTTGGAGCGGCATTGTCCCTCCACTCCTTTTGCCCCTAAGGAGGTGTTGCAGTGGAACCATGATAGGTCCTTAGTTCTAAAGTATATAGGTGAGTTTGGAGCATAAGGTGTCATCGTTTTGTTAGCTCAAGGTGTCGTTAGCCAAAGTTTCTCTTATCATGCAGGTGACATGTCTTCATTGCTGAGGGCGTCAAGTGTTCGTGCTCGGCTGGCGGAGATGCAGAGGGGTATTCCAAGCAGTAGGGGGAAGAATCCGTTGGTGGATAACTTGCTGAAGCCTGTAAGGATTTCATGGTCTCAAACTCCAAGGACCTTGAAGCCCCGGGCCCTAAAGATAGTTAGGTCGTCCGTGCCTTCAGACTCTCCGACTCCTCCTGAGTCTCCTCTAAGACGGCGAATTAGGAGCAAAACTACTGGCCGGAGTTCGCGACCTCAAGTGGTTATGCCTTCCACAAAGGATGAGGTTGTAGCACCAGGAGTGGTGGCGAAGAGCATTCCGGTGGCGTCTCAACAACCGATCGTGTTTGCCCACGGAGGTAAGCATATTCGTCTTGGTGGCCAGACGGAATTTCCTGATGAGGTACTACTACAATTTAGTCTTTTAGCGGTGATTGTTATGATATTTGCTAGCAATTGTAAATGTTGCAAAAACTTTTACCACCAATTAATGAATCCCACTAGATCTATTATCGTTAAAAGCTTTAGAAGTAATTTATACAATTGCTGGTAAAGATAAAAATAATCACTACTAAATATATGCCAACTGTGGGTAGCACAGTTGGTGACAACATGTTGTATGTTGCCTAGAAATCTAGGGTTTGAATCTTAGTATGATCACTTATTGTAACTTTTTATCTTTGTTAAAAAAAAATCACTACTAAATGTATATATATTTAATGACTATTTTTGTAACAATTATAATTGTTACTAAATCTTACAATATCATAATAAACTAATCTTCATTGGTGACTTTTATAATTACCATTAAATTGGTAATCATAGCATGACAACGTCTATTACAACAAAACTGAAATCATGAGATTAATCAAATAAAACCGGAAAGAACTATATTGTGAAATACTTGAACTTCAACTATCACATGAATTACAATTCAGAAACTGAAAGAAACTCAATTGAGAATTTAACCTCATCCTCACACATTATAGTATTTCATATCCTTATTGTTTGAATAGACAAACAAAATGATTAAAGCATCCTTCACCTAAAATGAAAAAAAAATCTCCAGATACATCTCACCATTGTATAAAAGCTGCAAGGACCACTTGAATTTTAGCATGTTGATCCAAAATTTATTCTTCATTTCTACACCAAGGATCACATGGTAAAATATGATATTAGAGAAGGCATAAGCAAATATCAGAAAATAATAGAAGTGTAGTTCTTGCTAATACAAAATAGAACATGCTTGTTTAAAGTTGGTTAATGTGCACAATTATTAATATCACTGAAACTAGCACTTTCACATTTCTAACTTCTAAATGGTTGACAGTGCATAGAGATGGCAAATAGAACCAAATAATAGTTCACAAATTTATATTTATTAACCTGACTGGTTATGTTAAAATATAACTGAATAAAAATACTATCATATTGCAAAGTGACAAAAAATATGAAAAACTTTAAAAATTCTAAGAAAAAAAGTATCATACTAAGCCATGACAATATCGTGAGAGTGGTTCACAATCTCTTTACAGTATATGTATATGTTGATCTAAGACTTTATTGAAAAATGCAAGAGCTAGTACATTCAATCACTACTCAAATTTGATTGCATAAAGCTATCCAACTAACATCATATAAAAGGTAAGAAACTTTCAACCACCACTATTTTCAGGGAAGTAAAGAATTATATTAACAGTCTAAAGTTATTTATCTTACTATAAGAACCAAAATAAAATAACCATACTATTAACAGACAATCCTGATATTGCAAAGCTTTTTCATATCGATCCTAGTGCTAAACGTCCTTCTTTGGTGTTATTGAAGGAGGAAGAGAAGATATCCTTCTATGTTATGCTCTAAAGGTATTTGCACTTGCAATAAATTTTTAGATGTGTATATTCACATTGTGGTTTTAATCTCTGTAAATGGCCAATTCCACGAGTCAGATATTGTTGATTTTGTGTTCTCCAACAAGCTTCCTTTGGTGACTACATTTACACGGGAATCTGCTCCAGAAATATTTGAAAATCCTATCAAGAAGTAGGTTGGCCCTACAAGGCTATACTAAGTTGTTCCTTTTAAATTATTACTCAACTGGGTATTGAAAATTTACTTTTTCAATTAGCTCTTGCTCTTTGCTCTCTCGAGTGATACAAAAAAAGTCATGCCAGGAAGCTGCATAGTTCTTCAAAGGAAAGGTAGGTTCTAATACTTCTAATTCTGCAGGTTCTATAAGATGCATTTTCTAATTGTGTAATTGAAGATAAAACAACTATGCTATTTATGCTAAGTTTCTAACGAAGAATAAGCAATCTACTTGCGTAGGTGATTTAAAGGTGTACAATGTTTCATTAAGTAATTGTTACAGTATATATATTTGCAATTTGGTTGGAGTGTACGTTCAAGCTTTCTGGATTAAAGCTTAATTCAATAGAAAGATAATGCTATACTTTTGAAGAGTAGCTATTAAGACAAAAAGTATGGTTGGGCTGGTAGATGTATCTTTCTATTTTCTCCTTTAACTTTTTGACAAATATTTATATTCTGATTTTTTTAGCAAGCAGTAGATATTGTAGCAGTGCTTAATCTTTTATCTATCTCAACTCCAGTCATCATAGAGACTACAAAATAAGTATATATGTTGCATGAGTAAAACTAGGGAAAGAGGGAGGGAATGAATTAAGATGCCAGCAAGGAGTAATAACACCAGCAAAATAAAAACAAGTAAGATTAGAAACTTTCAGTTAGATACAAATATTAAGAAAATGGTGCATATGTTTTACTATTAGGTTAGAATTTATCCTAAACAGTTTTCAACAAACAAGACTATACCAAAGAAAAAACCATGGTAATATATGTTTGATATGAGTAAGGTCAATCATATGTATAATGAAAAACATATACATTTTGAATAAGAAGAAAACTTGTACTAGGCACATAATACTTCTAAGAAACTACAAAGCATTCTCATAGTTAATAGAAAATTTAAAGTTAAAATATCTGAAGCTAATCTAGTACCAACAACATTGTCATTTCATGGAATATAAAGACTGGAGATCTAAAATGGAGATCTCTTTTCCAAACAAACTTAAGTAAGAAGGGTGAAAGCTTCCATGGTAAGACAAGCTTACAATGCAGAGACTTGGGCTTGGAGAATACTCCAAAAGCTACTAGTGCTACTTGTGCTCATGCGAGTCATGGAAAATGAATGAAAAATAAGAATCTAACCACAAATGAAACGTATTTTAAGCTTCTATGCATGGAAAATGAATGAAGAATAAGAATGCAGCCACATGCTACATCATTCAATTCCCTCATGTTAGTGCTTACCTTGATGTTCTTGTGGGAAGGCTTCCTCTTCCAAACTTACCAATTACATGCAGTATTATAGTTTGTTCATACCCGACCCTCTCTAAGATTTCTAGAAGCAAAATTATTTGCTTGTTCTAGTAGTTGAATGACATAAGCACAATTATTAGCAGCAAGGAGAATTGTATATTAAAAAAAGCTAATCATAAACTTGATATTATCGCCATATTAATAAGATTGTTTGCCTACTCATCTAGCAGTCCACATTACCCAAAATCAACTCCCAAGTCTCATTACCTCGTGACTACCCATGCATAAACGATTTCAATTGAGCAAGTTCAGCTTCCATTCTTGCTTGATTGGACTTCAATGCCTTGACTTCTTCCTTTAATTTGTTAACTTCATCATCATGTTGAGAAACCAATACATTCCTTGAAGTTCCTGTAGATGAAGATGAACCCTTAAACTAGTGGGAGTTGGACCAAGCCCTAGACCCATGTACTAGACCACTTCTTAACGCTCCAAAAACTTGAGAATATATATCATCTTCCGTAGCCACACCTTCTTGAAATTGAGAAGTACTAGGAAGCTCACTTAGCTTCTTTTTAAAAGCTTCATAAAAGAATGATAATAGTTTAACCTTTTTTCCCCAAATAAGTCACGATACATTAGATCAAAAAATCAAACTAAACAACATCATAATTAAACAAAAACAGATAAAAAACATCATTAGAAAAACTTAGCACCAACAAATTGAGTAGCAAAATCACAACTAGTGATCTTAGATCTAGTCTATTGGGCATCTTAGCCTTATCATCTACACAATTGACAATTCTGTCCTATGAGCAAGAAAGTTTCCATAGGCCTACCATCATAGTAGATGACTTACATTGATATGGGCTGACTCAACATCTATAGGTCTGCCATCTTTTCGTTGCTTGTGTGTTTTCAGAAACAAGTATGTCCGTGATGGCTCAAATCCATTCTTAGCCTGATTATTATATAGTTATCAAACAATGATTAAAAGAAACAATGTCTTATTTGCAATTCTTAATAATTTTGCATTAATAAAAATACCTTTTCAGCCATTATACAGGCGAAGCTTTTTGATCCTGTTGTATGTACGACTTTCTAATTTGCACGACTTATTCTATTAGTCTCGCAATGCTTCTGTCATAAATCAAATAATCACAAATAATTTGTTTGTTAAAAAAACCAAGCACAGTTCATAATATAAAACTGAAGAAACCAGGAAGTTAAAGAAGTTTGTTAATCTTTCCTTTCCGTGAATTCTAGTACATAACAAGCATAGTCCATTGATCTCTTGGTACTCGATCTTAGGCTTATTATCCAATTTCTCATCAACGGTATCAAGTCCCTCAAAGTATTCAGCCTTCAACTTGCCCTTATATGTCACCCATTTCCTCCCAAGTGATTTTAGGACAAAACTTTCACCATTGGCCGTAATAAAAAACTTTCACTATATTTATGTACGGCTATCATCAATATCAAAAGATATATGGACATTCAAAAAAGTATGTAAATGAGTCATTTTCTTTTTTACCTTCACAAGATCCAACAAGTCGCTTTTGTTCTTTTTCGGGAAACGTCTCCGGTCTTCAACAATAAGGGGTGTTAAATTTGAATTTCTCACAATGGTACCAAGAAAACTAGCGAGTTATCGTCCTTCAACTCTGATGGCTTGGTTTCAAAAATTAAAAGCAACAAAGATACTCTCATTTCGAGGTTGATTCCAAATGTCTGCCACTATAGTAGGTCCACGTATCTTTTGTTGCTTCATACCAGCTAGAATCTCTTAAAGAGAGTTTGTTGGCTTAAGGTTTTCAACCTTGGTCTTAATCTTGGTTTTGATAATAACAAACATGGAGCTAATGTTTCATTGAGAAATCTTTCAGGTTCCAAGTCGGTTAGTGCACGACGACCCCAATCAAAAAAATTGAAGAAATTAGAGAAATCGGCAAGGACGCTCGTCGACGCTCGGGATTCTTTGAGAAGTTAGAGTTTAGATTTAGGGTGTCTAGTTTATGTTGTAAATCCTCATGATGATGCATAAGAACCCAAAAACCAAACCCGAACCCCAAAACATAAAAACTCGAAAACCATCCTGAAATTCACTAAGCCTAGGGAGCTCCTTGGAGGGCTATATGACCTAGATAACGAGGTCATATTATTGACACAAAAAATGACGATAATTGTTCCTTGGGTAGAAACTAGATAACGAGGTATTTTTAAGAATTTTTTGGAAGCCTTTAGTCTACCCATATTTGAACCGGGAGATTAGAAAATTTTCATTTTCCGAAAATTTGTACTAGACCCCAAAAATTACATTTTGATTCTTAAGGATTTTAATTTTTTAGATATTTTTATTGAATCCAAATAGGGGGTAATCCTTATATAACATTTATATTTTAAAGATTAACTTAAAGTTAAGAAATATTATATAAGTAGACTTAGCTAAGACGAAACCAAAAAACGAGCAAACAAGCAGAAAAAAAACTAAGAAGTGCAGTCTGCCCAGTTTCGGTCGACAGAATGGTGCTAAAAATTGGCAGTAGCTAATTCGGTCGACAGGTCGATCGACCGAAGTGTGCCAGAAAGCGACAGTTTGCTTTCAGTCGCTCGCTCGATCGACCGACGATTGACCGGACCTGCGACCGAACGACATAAATGGCTAGTTTTCCGCCCGTTGAACCAGCTGTTTCATGTCATCTCCTCAAAGCTTATAAATAGAAGCCTTAGCAAGCCTTCCACCCTTAATTCAACATACCTTGAGCCATATTTTGATGATTATTGAGCTTGATTGAGCCACCATTCTTGAAATCCCTAGCTTTGATCTTTCAACTCCTTGAGTAAGCCTTGACTTCATTGATTCACCATCAAAGGCATTAAGAGGAAGCTAGAAAACTTTGTTTGGAGCTAAGTATTTTATTGTTTGATTTGTTGCTCCATTTGGTGTTGTATTTTCTTATTTATTTTTTTGTATTTGATCTTGTGTAAGACCTAGAGTGTGGGTCTTGAAATTGGATGGTTGCCTTTGTGTTTGAGGCTTAATTCCACTAGTGTAAACTTAGTTTACTAGGATTAGTTGAGTTGTCCCTTAGGTTGAGGTGGAAGAGTGCTCTCGGTAAGAAGACAGAGACTTCCGGGTGTGGAAGTGCCTTAGGTTGAGAGTGAGACTCTTCGGGTCAAAGTCCTCATTGTAAGGGAAACAAAATTAATCTAGTAAAGCTAAGTTTGGAAATCCTAAGCTGGGTGCTTAGGTAGTGGAGTAGGCATTGGGGCCAAACCACTATAAATCACCGTGTTTGCATTGCTTCTCTTGCGTTTGCTTAATTAGCATATTCTCTTTGCTTCCGCTTGTTATTGGATTTGTTAAATTGCCTAAGTAACCAAGTAAACGATTAAAACCAAAATTAGGCGAAAAGATTAGTAAACACACTATTCACCCCCCTCTAGTGTGGCCATTTCACCCAACAGAGTTGACAAGGAAATTATAATATATTTTCATATTAACATCGTCATGATTAAGCATACAAAGTTTCATTAATGAAATGAATTTTAAATTCAGCAAAACAAGTATATTACACAAGGACAAGCTAACTCAAAAACCAATTATCCCTGTCATTTATCTCCAATCAACGACATTTACTTTGTTGAAATAAAGTTGTTGGCAAAAGAGACTACTCAAGAGCCAACAATAAATGAAATTAACAGCTATATATAAGACCCCAACAATCAAAATGCTAAATAGAATTATCGACTCTAGAAACATTAAAAATGAGGGATCCGACAAATTATCATCCGAGTCGTTAGACTCAAGAGGAACTCACTTTGAAGCTAGTAGCCGAACGGGAAGAGAAACTTTATGAACACCCTTTCCTCTCTCCATCAAATCTAACAAGCAAACTCAAGGACCAACAATCCTTACATTAAATTTGAGTCCAAAACAATAAATATAAGAAATTTTAAAAAAAAATAAGTAATTGAAATTATAGGCTACCTGAACAGTTAGAGGCTAACCTGAGGGATCTAAGAAATTATCTTCCAAGTCGTTATGCTCAAGAGGAGCTTGCTTTGAAGCTACGTATTGCACAGGAATGGTAACTTTACGAAAACCTTTTCCTTTCCCAACCAAACATGATGAGCAAACTCAATGACCAACAATACTTACATTAAGTTTCAGTCCAAAACAATAGATATAAGAAATCCAAAAAAATTAAATAAGTAATTGATATCATAGGCTACCTAAATAGTTAGAAGCTAACCGGGGGGATCTAAGGAATTATTTTCCAAGCCGTTGGGCTCAAGAGGAGCTTGCTTTGAAGCTGCAGATTGCCCAGGAACAATAAATTTACGAAAACCTTTTCCTCTCCCAACCAAACCTGATGAGCAAACTCAAGGACCAACAATACTTACATTAAGTTTCAGTCTAGAACAATAGATACAAGAAATCCAAAAAAATTAAATAAGTAATTGAAATCATAGGTTATCTGAACAGTTAGAGGCTAACATGGGGGATCTAAGAAATTATCTTCCAAGTCGTTATGCTCAAGAGGAGCTTGCTTTGAAGCTACAGATTGCATAGGAACGGTAACTTTACGAAGACCTTTTCCTCTCCCCATCAAATCTGATGAGTAAACTCAAGGACTAACAATACTTACATTAAGTTTCAGTCTAAAAGAATCATTTTTTCAACATAAAAACAATAGATATAAGAGATCCAAAACAATAGATATAAGAATCATTTTTCAACATAAAAACAATAGATATAAGAGATCCAAAATATTTAATAGGTAATTGAAATTGTAGGCTATCGAAACTGTTAGAGGCTAACAAGGGGGATCTAAGGAATTATCTTTAGAGTCGTTAGACTCAAGAGGAGCTCGTTTTGAAGCTGCAGGTTGTTGGCCTAGGTTTTCTACATTGGTCTTAATCTCAGTTTTGATGATAACAAACATGAAACTAATGTTTCATCGAGAAATACTTTCAGGCTCTAAATTAGTTAGCACACGATGTCCACTAATGAAAAAATTGGAGAAATCGGCAAGGACGCTCGTCGACGCTCGGGATTCTTCGAGAAGTTAAAGTTTAGGTCTAGGGTGTCTAGTTTATGTTGTAAATTCTCATGATGATGCATAAGAAACCAATAAAAACCAAACTCGAAACTCGAACCCCAAAACCTAAAAAACTGGCAAATTAGAAAATGACCCTGGAATTCACTAAGCCTAGGGAGCTCCTTGGAGGGCTATATGACCTAGATATTTTCTTGACACAAAAAATACCGATAATTATTCATTGGGTAAAAACTAGATAACGAGGTATTTTAAAGAAATTTTTGGAAGCCTTTAGCATACTCATATTTGACCCGGAAGATTAGAAAATTTTCGATTTTCGAAAAATTATACTAGACCCCAAAAACTAAATTTTGATTCTTAAGGATTTTGATTTTTTAGATATTTTTATTGAATCCAAATGGGGGTAATCCTTATATAATATTTATGTTTTAAAGTAGACGGAACCCAGAAACGAGCCAACCCAAGCTGTCTGCACACTTTCGGTCGACCAACCGGTCGACCGAATGCTGCCAAAAACTGGTTGTAGGCAAGTCGGTCGACCGAACGGTCGACTAAAGTGTGTCAGAAAGCGGCAGTATGTCTTCGATCGCTCGATCGGTCAATCGGACCTGCGACCGGACGGTGAAAATGGCTAATTTCCTAGCCGTTGAGTTGGGTGTTTCATGCCAACTCTTCATGGCTTATAAATACCAAGCCATGGGAGTCTTTCCTCCATGATCTAAGCTTTCATTGAGTCATTCTTGATCATTCTCAAAGCATTTCTTGAGTCATCCCTTTGATAACCCTAGTTTCTATGATACATCCTTGATCTTGCCTTCAAGCTTTGAACGATTCATCATTGAGGCATCAAGAGGAACTAGGACTCGTGTTTGGAGCTAAGTATTTATTGTATTATTTATTTTTTCTATTATTTGTGTATTTTTATGATTTATTTCTTTGTATTTGAGCTTGTAAAGACCTGGATTGATAGGTCTTGAAATTGGATGGTTGTCTTTGTGTTTGAGGCTTAATTCCACCGGTGTAAACATAGTTTACTAGGATTAGTTGAGTTGTCCCTTGGGGTTGAGGTGGAAGAGTGCTCTCGCTAAGAAGGCGGAGACTTCCGGGTGTGAAAGTGCCTTAGGTTGATAGCGAGACTCTTCTAGTCAAAGTCTTCGTTGTAAGGGAAACAAGATTAATCTAGAAAAGTTTAGTTTGAAAATCCTAAGCGGGGAGCTTAGGTAGTGGAGTAGGCATTGGGGCCGAACCATTATAAATAGTTGTGTTTGCATTGCTTCTACTTGTGTTTACTTCATTATCGTATTTACTTTGCTTCCGCTTGCTACTCAACTTGTAATTTGCCTAAGTAGCCAAAGAAATGATTAAAACTGGATTTAGGCAAAAAAGATTAGTAAACACACTATTCACCTCCCCTCTAGTGTGGTCATTTCACCAACACAAGTTGCACGGGAAGAGTAACGTTACGAACACAGTTTCCTCTCTCCATCAAATATGACGAGCAAATCAAGGACTAGCAATACTTACATTAAGTTTCAGTCCAAAATAATAGATATAAGAGTACAAAAAAATTAATAAGTAATTGAAATCAAATGCTTCTGAAACAGTTAGAGGCTAACCTGGGGATCTAAGAAATTATTTTCCAAGTCGTTAGGCTCAAGAGGAGCTTGCTTTGAAGCTGTAGATTGCAATGAAATAGTAACTTTGTGAAGACCCTATCCTCTACCCATCAAATCTAATGAGCATGCATGCTCAAGGACCAACAATAAAACAATTATTATGATAGATCCCAACAATCCAAAATGTTCCTGAAATCATAGGATACAATAATAGTTAAAGCTAATATGAGGGATCCAAGGAATTACCAGAGTCGTTAGGCTGAAGAGAAGCTCGCTTTGAAGTTGGAGAAACGGTAACTTTACGAAGATGTTTTCCTCTCCCCATCAAATTTGAAAAAGACTTAGATCATCATGCAAAAATTATATTTAATTTTTCACTTATACTTTCAGAGAAGTCTAATAGAATTAAATAAAAATAAAAATTCAAAAAAAAGGTGATAGCATCACAGATCATTTAATTGCCAATGGATAAAACAAAGATAATATTAGGGCAATAAAATTGTTAAGAAATGGCATATATAGCAATCACATTAAGCTTCCAAAAATAAATGCCTAAACACAACCAATCAAGATCATTCTTAATAAAACATCACATCCTTCAACTGAATCATCATCATCACTAGGATCTTGACCAAGAACTTGCACATTAATTCTCCCATCTTCAAATGTGCCCTCCCCATCATGTCGCATCTAGCCCTGGTTTTCAAGTTCCACCTCTTTTGTGTGAGCGTTAAGAGGCTCGATTGCCCTGCTCATTTCAAAGTCATCTGGAGCATAAATGTCTCCCATATCAAAGGAATCCCTTGTTTTCATTGGCATGGGAAGGAACCAGTCACGATCTATAGGATCTTGGATGAATATTACTTGCTGAGCCTGTGATACAAATATGAATGGCTCATCACTTAGACGATCACTCTTATGAATCAAATGTGAAAAGTTCACTAGTGTAAATCCAAGATCATCTTTCTTTACTCATTTTCCATAGGTGACGTCAACCCAATCATCTCTAGACAACACAACTCGAAACTTATCATAATAGTTTAGCTCAATAATATCAATCAAAGAGCCATAGTACACTACATCTCCCAGCATAGGCCTTTGGTCATTATTACTTGCATAGCTTTTCGTCTTTGCAATGACCATTATTCCACTATTTTGAGTGCACATATCCTTCTCATATTCACGAACTCGAAATCGATAACCATTAATAAGATCAAAGGCTTGGAATCAACATGCAATATGATTTGGCCCCTAAGCAAGTATCCTTATCTCTTCAATTTGGCCATTATTTGTATCTACTTCCTCCTTAACCTAGTTAATCACAAAAACAATATAAGGTCACAAACTAATTATAATATATGCAATACTTTTGGGGAATAAAGTGAGAGACACTTACACGTTTCTTAAACCACTCAACAAAATGTTCACTATGCAAATGATCTACTTCATGCTGTGGGAAACGACGATGTCGATTTGTTCTCTTGATGAAACTAATGTGTTCTCTGCATTACAATTATTTGTTAAAAAATCAAAGTAGTACAAGTGATTCTAATTATTGATATAAGTTTACTCTCACCTTTTATATGTCTCGACCACTTGATTTTCACAATTGAAGAGTACGTATCTGTGAGCTTGTATCCTTAGTTTTTCATCCATCAAAAACCCTTGAATAGCCCCGTAAGGTTTCCCAACATTTGGGAAAAAAGATGACGTCTGCTAGAGTATTGGCTCTCTAGAACTTGTTTCTATATCCTCTCGGTAGTGGGAACAAAACCCCAAACACTATTGCAATATAAGCTTCAGCAATTGAGCCTTCTGGCCTTGCTCGGTTACGCACATAAGATTTTAGCTCACACAAATACTTGCACCAGTCTAAAAAATTAGTACAAACACACTCATATGCTTAGAGTAACATCATTGAATCATATTACTCATTACCTCTCTATTGGATACATCGAACGAAATTAAACTGGTCCAGCAATCCTTGCCTCCTTAACCAAATGAACTATAAGGTGTACCATTACAGTATAGAATGATGGGGGGAAGATTTTCTCCATACGAGAAAGTGTTAACATTGCTTTTTCCTCAAGTCACTCAAGGTCAAGCATTTTAAGCCCTTTAGCACATAATTCCCAAAAGACATCACATAGGTCAATCAAAACTGAGCCCACTTATCGAGGTAGGCTTCGTCGCAATGCAGGAGCAAGAAGCTACTGAATCAAAATATGGTAGTCATGGCTTTTGAGACCAGCTAGATTGTGTTGGTTGAGAACACATGCATCGTGAGATATTCGACGAGTAACCATCTGAAAACTTTGTCTTTCTTAAAACTTCACATAAGAGCTCTTTTTCATGTGTGGTCATGACATAACAAGCAGGAGGCAGATACACTTTCCCGGAATCTCGTACTTGAGGCCATAGCTCTTTTCGAATATTCATTTTTTTTAAATCAAGACGAGCATTCAAGTTGTCCTTTGATTTTTTGCCCATATTGGGAATGATATCAACTATGTTTTCACGCACATTCTTTTCAACACGCATAACATCCTAATTGTGTCATAATTGGTTAAAGTCCCAATAAGGAAGTTCGAAAAAAATACTTCGCTTCCTCCATGTTTTTCTTGTGACACCACTAACCTCCAGACTCTTCTGACCAAGAGCAAAGTCAATTTCCTTTAATTGATCAAGCACTTCAGATCCATACAATGCACAAAGTGCTAGCCTAAGCTCTTTGGTCTCATCAAAAGATTTTTTTGTCATGTCTATACTTATGATCTAAGGGAAAGAATCGTCTATGACCCATAAAACAAATTTTTTTACTATGCACCAAACGCTTGGATGATGAGTCCTCATTACATGAAGGACATGCAAACTTACCATATGTGCACCAACCTGACAAATTCCCATATGTAGGAAAATAATTTATCGTCCACAATAATGCTGCATGCATTTGAAAAACATCTTTTTTTGAAGCATCAAAAACACGCACACCAGCTATCCATAACTCTTTCAATTCTTCTATGAGTGGTTTTAAATATATGTCAATATCATTTTCGGAGCCACGAGGACCAGGAATTAGCAATGAGAGAATCAAATATGGCTTCTTCATGCACAACCATGGGGGCAAGTTATACGGGGTCAAGATCACTGGCCATGTCGTATAATTACTTCTCATTTGCCTATAGGGGTTGAAGCCATCACTAGCTAAACCTAGTCGGACATTACGAGCATCCATGGCAAAGTCTAGATGATGAGAATCAAAATGCTTCCAAACTTCAGAATCAGCAGGGTGCCTAACAATGCCATCTTTTGTTCGACCTTCTTCACGTCATCTCATTAGATGTGTTGTTTTAGCTGACATGAACAACCTTTCTAGCATTGGCTTCAAGAGAAAATATCTCAACACTTTTGCAGGATTTTTTTTTTCCTGCTTCTTCTCAAATTTCCACCATTGCTAAAACTACTTTGAGTGTTTTTCCGACGAGAGGCCCCACATACTATGCACTCATCATCATCAACATTTTCTTTCCAAAATAGCATGCAATCATTTTGGCAAGCATGAATCTTTTTATAATCTAAAGTCAATTCCTTGACAATATTCTTCAATTCACTAAATGAATTTGGAAGTGATTCTCCAAGAGGAAATGCCTTTTTCAAAAGGTTCAATAGGGCCCCAACTGATTCATTAGACCACCCATAAAGAGATTTGATGCGGTAAAGTTGTAGTATAAATGAAAGTTTACTAAATGTACTACCTCCAAAGTAGAGTTCCTCATTTGCATCTCTCATTAACTTTTGAAACTTATCAAATGGTGAAGAAAATTCATTGGAAATATGATGGTCTGACTCATAAGGATCGTTAGAATATCTATCATCCATATTCATATCTGCAACTTCATCGAACACCCCAAAAATATTGTTTAACATTTCTGTCATATCGCCAACATCATTAATCCCTTTATCCGCACAAGCTTCATTATTAGGAGTCGACGTTGATGTAGGTAATGGCTCCCCATGACAAAACCATGTATTATAAGATGACATAATACCATTAATTACCAAATCATCATACACTTCCTCCTTATTCCTATGATAATATAGCACACATTTTTTGCAGGGGCATGGAACTTTTTCACCATCTGATTTATTCTTAAACACAAATTCAAGAAAATACCTAATTCCATCAAAGTAGTCATCACTCAGCCTACTACACTCCATCCACCTCTTACGCTTCAGATTATCCATGAAAGTTCACTTTTCAAACTGAAAATATTATTTTTAATTAATATATTGTAAAAGAAGTAAAGATATCAAAATAGTCACTAGAGCTACTAATTAGGGTAATATCTAGCATATAGATCTTAGGCATCTATCTCACATAAGAAGCAAGTGTAGAATCTAAATTGCGGTATTTTACTCAAAAGAAATTGATTTAGATGAAGATGCAACCCTCATCGAAAATATTTCCTGAGGAGGCCGGAGGATCCAAGGGAGTTGGTCCAAGTCTACTTTTCTGGCCTGATGAATAGCCTATGGAAGTCTTTGTTGAAGGGATCTGAGGCTCGATCTCGAGTGATTGAGCCATTGCGGCTTGAGTTTGCTGAAGTGAAGAAGGCCTTAGAAGCAAAGTTTGGCGAAGTTGAACGCTTAAATGCTTGGGTGAAGGGGATGGAGGATAAGTCCAGGACGAAGCTGGAAAAACTCTATCGCGATCTGGCCGCATCTATGACAAAGTGTTCTTGCTTGAGGGCCGAGGTTGAGGCCGCTGGAGCCGAAGCAGAAAAGTACAAGTTTGCCACGTGGGGCGTCAAGGATGTGGTGAGTCATTTTCGGGATGCCGCTCTTGACATGTACGCCGAAGGTTTCTTCAGGGCAATCGATTAGGCTCGGCCTTTTGCTCTTAAGGTTGACTTTTTCTGGAGTTGACCTCCTTGAGGAAGTGACGAACGGCATCCTCGTGAATCCCGAAACTGAAGAGGAACTTACTAGACCATTTGAGGAAAGACTTTCTGCGGCAATCTCGGGGCGGCACTCTCCTCGTCGTATAGGTGATGCACTCTAGGGAGGGGTGCTTCCAATGTGCCTGCCGAGGCCGATGTGACCCTACTGTAGTGAATGTTTAAACACTTTAAGTGGCCTGTGTATGGGCTGCCTAGTTGACTAATTGTAATGGATCATTGCCCTTTAAGGACTGCTTGAGTATCTCACTATTTGTAATGGATTATTGCGGGCTAAAATTTGTATCTACGGGCATTTGCCTTCTTGTATGTATCCTTGATTGTTATTGTTTGTTATTTAAGAGTTGCACAGTTTGATGGCTTATCACTGAGTTTCCTCGCTCGGCTGGGAGAGTGTCCCGACGCTTTGGAGTTGTTGGGTGTAGTCAGACTCCATGTTGGTTGGTATGTAGCAAAGTGTCCGGGAGACCAGTGAGGATTCTGAGGTCGAGGATATTTGTGCTGCAGCCAAGGAGCTAGGCAGGTGAACGATCAACAACTACCCAACAGTTAACCTCGGTCCTAACTCTGCCTTTGACAGGAATATAATCTCAGCCCGAAGGTTAGTCAACAACTCTTAAGGTTGCCGAGTAGCTAAACATCAACAATTGTCGGCCCAACATCGCCAGGTTTAGACGAGACGACTTCATACGCCTTGCTCATCTCCAGGAGAGTCATCGACCGTGTGACGAACCCCGAATAAGGCTCCTAGTCTCCATGACAACTTCCAGCTCAGAACATGAACAACTGCAGCAAAGGGCAAACATAAAAAATTTACACTGAGTAGGTAACCTTGGTTCTAAACCTACATGTAACAGGAACTCGGTCTCAACCTGGAGACTTAAGAGCGCACTGCTACTCTGAGAAGTGGCTACTAACTGGCTGACATCGGCCAAGAAGCATTAGAACGCTCTTCAACTCCGTTGGTTATCGACTATGTAGCGTCAACCAAATGCCCGTCAACCGACCAAAGGGCATTAGCACCCGCCAAAACACTTAGCTTGTAGCCAGCAGAAAAACAAAAACAACATACAAGCAATATAGAAGAAAAATAAAACATCCAGAGGAATACTCATAGGCCCATGAAGGGCGATCATGTCAAATGCCCTCAAAGGGTGAAGAGTTAAAAAGCCCCGAAGAGCGGCAATCAACAAACCGACGACATGTTGTTACAGTTCAACACATAATACACAGACGGACAATCCACAAGTTGTAAACTTATTGAGACAAGGCTGGAGAAACCTCGGTGGCTGCAATGGGGACATCGTCCCCAGGGATGTTGGTCGCCATCATTGGAGGGGGGGCACGATTCAGGAACAGTCATCGAAGGCTCCCCCTCAGTCGGCGCAGGAGCCTCCTCCTCCCCTTTGACGAGTGGGTCAACATGGACAACATCCCAGACCTCTTTGAAGTATTCGATCTCTGGGAAGTCGATCTCTGGGCCGAGGCATTTGGCCTGATCCAACGCCCTCTCAAAGCCCACAGCATACTCCAGAACGGCCTCATCTTGGTAGCCACGGACCTCGCCCTCAAGTCTCTACAGCTCCCCCTGAGCTTCTTAGTCTTAGCTTGGACGACGGTGATCTCGGCTCATAGATCAGCCTCCACCTCTACTGCAGCCTCAATATCAAGTTGCAACCCTGAGACTTTCCTTTCGAGGACATCAATCACGTCCCATGCCACCCTTACCTTAGACGCAGACTCAACGACAACATCATTGAGATTCACAATCTCATCGTCCTTCGCCTCGAGGGCTTTCTCCATCTTTGCCAGCCTAGTCTTCAAGGATCCAATCTCCCGAGCCTGAGCCTCAAATGTCTCCAGCACAGACAAATGGTCTCCCTCTAGTCTTTCCGCTAGCTCGGCCAGTCAGAAGCACCGAACCTTAATATATTTGGCTACCTCATCCGAGTCCGCCCCCTCGGGCAAGTCAGTCACGACACTCGGTAGAATGCATTAACTAACGTTATAAGTTGTATCAGGGTACTGCTCCTCTTGGGAACCCTCCACTGTCATCGCCACTGCCGATGCCTCAACCACGATTGTCACCGGGAAATAGCTTCCTGAGGAGGTAGATCCTTGCCATCCAGAACCACGGCACATGGGGCCTTGGCCCCCTTTCTTTCTTTAAAGGAAGAGGGGAAGGAGAAGGAGACGAAGAACGTGAAGGGACCTGCACTCTGCTCGACCCCTGAGTCGGGGGTCTCGAAATCCTTACCGGTCCCAATGATGGTGGGTAGGGAGAGACATCGATCACATGCCCCTTCCCCTTACCAACCACAGGGGCCTTCCCTTTCAACTCCTCCAGTCTAGATCGGAGGGACAACTGGTCAAACCTCGAGGCCATCTCACCTGCAAAAGGAATCCATAATTAGCGCATTCAAAATGGCAAGGTAACAATGCCCTATGACCCCAAACTGACTTATATATCTTACGACCAACGACTTGTCCTGGTCTCATTTTAATAACTCTATACATGAAAAGGGAATCAAAGGATCATACTTGTTCAAATACTCAATCACCAGCCTATCCTCCAACCAAAATACGCTCCTCCTCTTAAACATATTTATGAAGTTTGGTCCTAAGATGAAGTGTCTAAATCAATATGTTGACTTAGGTCAAACTTTCTCAAGTTTAGGACCCGTAAAGTGGACTAGTTATCAGTTTGCTCAATTTCTCATAAATTTTGAATTTTAAATACATCGTAACCAATCATTAATACACCTAAACATGTTCATCCAATTTTCAACTTAAAATGAAGTATCTAATGAAGATTTTCAACCTAGCCCGATTTCATTAATATCATGATATCATGAAATGGGCTAAGTTATCAAGATTTTTCCTACTTATGAAAATTCAAACATTTATCATGCATAATCAATCATGAGCACAGAGAAATCATTCAAGCATAATTATTGAGGTAATTAAGCAAGATTTTAACAAAAGTTAAACTCATACCTCCTTCAAGAGAATTTTGCCAAACTTGTCATTTACTTTCTAATTTTCTAGCATAGCCTTCTATTAACATTCTCAACTTGTAGACTTCATTAGTAGATTTAATGTAAATAAAGGGGAGAAGTGCAGATTTGATCCTATAAGTTTTCAATTTTTTGGACTTTGGTCCTATAAGTTTTATTTTAGTATTTTCAGTCCTATAAGTTTGCTCTGTAGCATATATTTGGTCATATCTGTGATAGTTCGTTAACTCTCCGTCAATGTGAACTAACGTCATTCATACACGTTGACAGATTTGGTCTTATAAGTTTCATTTTAAAATTTTCAGTCCTATATGTTTGCCCCATAGCACATATTTGGTCCTATATGTTTGTCCTGTAGTACATATTTGGTCCTATCCACGACTGTCCATTAACTCTTCGTCCACGAAAAAATAAACGACGTTATGTCCATGTTGACGAAGTTAACAGACCGTCGTGGATAGGACCAAATCTATATGACGGACCGGCATATAGACAAGTTGGTATGTTAACTCCGTAACATAGATTTGCTTCGTAACATAAATTTGGTCATATTCATGACGATCCGTTAACTCTGTCAACATGGACATAACGTCATTTGTTTTTTCATGGACGGAGAGTTAACAGACCATCACGAATATGATCAAATTTGTGTTAAGGGACAAATATATTGGATCAAATTTGTGCTACGGGACAAATATATATGACCAAATCTGTGCTACGGGACAAACATATAAGACTAAAAATTTTGAAATAAAATTTATAGGACTAAACCTGTCAACGTGTATGAACGACGTTAGTCCACATTGATGGAGAGTTAACGGACTGTCACGGATTAGGACCAATTCTGTACTACGAAGCAAACTTATAGGACCAAAAATACCTAAATGAATTTTATAGGACTAAAGTTCAAATAATTAAAAACTTATATGACCAAATTTGCACTTCTCCCGAAAATAATGCTACTAGCAAGAAACCCAAACCAAATAGCAAAGAGAAAAATCAAGTATGATTTTCATAGTCCACTTTGCTAAATAGTTTAAAATCCGTTTCAAAATAAATTATCATGAATCCGAAATGAATCGAGAGATATCAAAATATGAAATATTTAAAAACTAAGATCCCCAATCCTTCCTATTGGTTGAAAATCGAAAGGCCACAATTAGTCTACGATTTAGAATCGTAAGGTTGCATGAACCCTTTATAGGCTGCATATGTCTCCGAGGAGATAGGGAAAAAAACATCAAAAATCATTTCATAAAACATATCGAGAGCACGTACATCAATAGAATCAAGCATAGTATCATAATCTTCAACCAATGTATATAAAACAATGTAAGTTAGAAGATGATACTGAAATAGTTTTGATGCCAATTTTACCTAAGGCATCAAGGTAGCTTAAAGTTGCAACGAATGGAGGATTCATCATTCAAGTCCATAGTCAACTTCAACGCATCACTTTGTTGGCCTAAGACTTTCAAGTTTGTTCTTAATCTCAATTTTGATAATAACAAATATGAAACTAAGAAGGCCTTTGGTATGAGGTAATCCATCCAGATTACTGACAATCTTGTCTTTAAATTATCTAAACCTCACACATTATCTTATTTGGTGTCTCATTTGTGCGTGTAATGTGGATTGCCTCTGAAGTGATAATCTTGAATTATTTTTTAGGACAAAATTGTCCTCCTTAAACTCTATTTTTTTTACAAGTTCTTTGCCTTTTCCTTTCCAAAAAGAAGCCGTTCGCCTCCCATGACATAATATTATAATATTAATTATAATAATATAATATAATATAATATAATATAAAATGTTATATAATATTATTATTATATAATATAAAATGTTATATAATATTATTATTATATAACATTAATATTATATATAATTTTATAATTTTATATAACATTATATATATATATATATATATATATATAATTTATTATAATATATACAATATATTATAATATATAATATATTATATAATATTATAATATATTTACAAAAAGGGCATTTTCGTAAAGTAGATCTCATTACTTGGTAATCTATTTGTCATACCAAACATGTCTATGTGAATTTGAGCAATTTTATCATAACATCACTTGTGCATACCAAACACTATATTCTACATTACCGGCAATCTTTTTTGTGGTAATCTATCTGAAAGATAATCTAGATTGTCTGGTAATCTGCAAAGCAATGCACCAAATGCCACTTAATATTTTCATGGAGAAATATTTTCAGGTTCCAAGTCGGTTAGCGCATGACGTCCCCGGTAGGAAAAATCAAAGAAATCGGTGAAATCGGCAAGAACACTTGTCGACGCTCGGGATTCTTCGAAAAGATAGAGTTAGGTTTAGGGTGTCTAACATGTATTGTAAATCCTCATTATGATGCAAAGAAACCCCACAATCAAACCCGAACCGCAAAACATGAAAAATCAAAAAAAATCAAAAAACAGTTCTGAAATTCACTAACTCTATGGAGCTCCTTGGATGGCTATATGACCTAGACATTTTCTTGGCACCAAAGTCTCGGTAATTGTTCCTTAGGTAAAAACTAGTTAATGACATATTTTTAAATAATTTTTGGAAACTTTTAACCGATTCATATTTGACTCGGAAGATTATAAAATTTATGTTTCGAAAATTTGTACTAGACCCCAAAAGTTAGATTTTGATTCTTATGGATTTTGATTTTCTAGATATTTTTATTGAATCCAAATGGAAGTAATTCTTATATAACATTTATTTTTATTGAATCTCAGTATATAAATTGAAGGGTAATTACCTAAATATATCATGAACAATGCACTTTTTCTCATTTGTGATCAATTCTAAAATATTACCAAATTATATCCCAAATTTTGACATTTATCTCAATTACATCCTCCCATTAACTCTCCGTCAGCATCCCTGTTAAGACGATGACGTGACTTTCTAACGTGGATTAAAATAATATTTTTTTATTTTAAAAATAAAAAATATCACTTCAAATTATATTAAATAATATAAAATAATTTTTTTTATTCTATATATGTATGTCCGAGGTGAACATGGTGTGATTTTTTAATATAAAATAAAATTTATTAATTTATATTATTTAATATAAATTGGTGTGATTTTTTTATTTTTTTGAATAAAAACTATGATTTTAATCCACATCAGAATGCCACGTCATCGCCTTAACGATGCTGTCGACGGAGAGTTGACGGGAGGATGTAATTGAGACAAATATGAAAGTTGGAGATATAATTTGGTAATATTTTAGAATTGGCCACAAATGAGAAAAAATGTATAATTCAAGATATATGTAGGTAATTACCCTAAATTGAATGGCCAAAAATACCACAACAAAAGCAATGTCCATTAAATTTCTTCTTTTTTTCATTTGTGGTTCAACTTTATAATGCTTAACACGTGAATTATGATGACTTTGGGCATTCTTTAAAAGAACATTTTTCTTTTCAAACTTCCTAAATGAAGATGCATTTTTAAGATCATTTTAAAAAGTTAAGCACAACACTTCATTTTTCAAGACATCAATGAAATTATTAAAGTATTGACTTGAGATTTCAAAAAGCAATTTTCATTCTTAAGTTTTGCATTTTTAAATTTCAAGTTATCATTCTAAATCTTGAAATGATTTGTACCATTCTTACAATTGAATTTCACATTATTTTTCTTGTTCTCATTTTCATTTCTAATTTTTGAATTCTTAATTAACAACTCGTCCTTTTCAATTTCTAATTCTTCATTTCTATGTTTTAAGTCTGTAATTTCAAGTTTCAATTCACCAAGAGAGTCATTATCTAAGGATCTCGGAGTGGCTTTCAATTTTTCATTTTCCACTTCTAAGACATGCAAATTACTAGAAAGCTTAGTGTTTTCATTTCTAATCCTTTTAATTTCCTTATTTTTCTTTAAAGCATGACATACATTTTTTGACATTCTTCTACTAACTCCACATAAGACATGTTAAGGGAACTACAAGAGCATCACTATCAAAATTTTCATGATGATAATTAGTCGAAGATCGTTTACCTCATCATTGAATCCCATGAGGTGTAGGTGAGAAGTAGCTTCTTCATCATGACAAGAATGTGCTTCATGTGATTCGGAGGTGGATGTTAAAGTACTTGTTCTTCTCTTGGCATTTTTCTTCAAGGAAGGAAAGTTCTTTTTAATGTGTCTCTTTTCATTGCACAAGTAGTATATAACCTTCCTCTTTTGACTTTTAGTGCTCTTTTGACTAGAGACACCATGAGCTTCAAAAATCATGTTAGTACTAGGGGGATGACAATTGTCATCACCACCCTCATCTAAAGTGATAAGCTCCTCGATTTTCGCATAATCATATAGCATGTTTAAACAAGCCCAAACATCGAATGTGGAAGTACAATGCATGACCTTTTCAAAAATATCATTTTCCAAAGAAAAAAATATGCAATTCATAGTTTTAGCATTTAAATTAAACATGTCAATTTATTCTTGGGTCCATGCATTTATGCTATCTACCTTAGGTTCGATATAGTGGGTTTTCAACATTCCACAAACCCCTAAATCTTGAGTTTTCAAAAATGTGTACATCCTATATTTCCAAACTCCAAAGTTTAGTCTATGAAACCTAGGAGGTGTAGTAACTATTGACTCTAGTGTCATTTTAGTGATCGAGGCTAGATGTAGACGAGATGGTGAAATCTCAATCCACAACCCGCTCTGATACCAAATGTAAGTCGAATGACCTACACTAGAGGGCGGGAGTGGTGAATAGTATGTTTGCTAAAACTTAACCTAAATTCGGTTTTAATCAATTTTTGATTACCTAGGTTAATTCTCAATTTAAAGACTAAATGAATGCAGAAGCAAAGTAAATATGACAATTTAGCAAACACAAGTAAAAACAATGCAAACAAAGAGATTTATAGTGATTCGGCCCCAATGCCTACTCCACTACCTAAGCACCATGCTTAGGATTTCACTTGCAATCCACTAGATTAAAGTTTATAGTCTCCGCTCTCATACCGAATATACTTCCACACCCAAAAGTCTCTGCATTCCTATCGAGAGCACTCTCCCACCTCACTTTCTCCTTACAATAAAGGCTACTGTTGGACTAAGTGTCTCCAGGGAAAAGTCCTCATTGTAAGAAACTTTAATCTAGTGGATTGTAAGTGAAATCCTTAGCGAGGTGCTTGGATACTGGAGTAGGCATTTGAGCCGAACCACTATAAATTCATGTGTTAACATTGTTACTTGATTATGTGCTTTCTTACTTATCATTTATCTTGCTTCTGCTTGCCATTAATTTTGTGTTTTGTCTAAGTAATCTAGAATTGATTAAAATCGGAATTAGATTTAAGTTTTTAGTGAATACCACTACTAGAATTGTCGTTGCCACCGACGGCTCGGGTCGTGGCTGAACCATCGGTGCGGACCGTGGCAAATCGCCGTCACTGATGTGCGCATCTCAGATAAGTTGTGACGGCCGACCTCTACCGTCATAACTAGTCATCAGCGACAGCCACGTGCGCTATCACTGACTTAAACATATCAGTGATGGCACACAGCGACTATCACTTATTTAAACACATCAGTTGCAGCTACTAGTCATCGGTGATATCATTAGCAACTGTGATATTTGGTGTTGCCCAGGCCATCAGCCATTTACGATATGATTTCAGCCACGGCATAGTGATGGGCAACCGTGAGTAAGTCGTGGCTGAAGTTATATCCTGTAATTGAAAAAAAAAAATTTGAAAATTCCTATATATAATGATATTTATACATTGTAATCTATTTACAATCACATATTACAACCACAAAACATCATACACATATATTTTCAACTAACTATACAAATTTTACTTAAATATGATCAATCTAAGCATCAAACCAGAGGCAAACAAGTATCAAAATAACAAATATATAATTATAAGTATATAAACAACTATAAGCCTCAAACCAAAGGCAAACAAGTATCAAAATATGAAATGTAAAGTGTAAACATCTATCAAGTATCTAAGCCTCAAACGAAGACTAACAAGTGACAAAATATAATCAAAATACACGAACATACACCTCACGGCTGCGGTGCAGGCGATAGAGTCGACAACGACTAGGTCAGGAGTGTCGACTGGGTTGAGGAGGATAACGGCTACGACATCATCAGTAGAAGGCCTGGGTGAGATGTAATTTGAGTGAGGAGGGCTTGCATGTTTTGCATCGTCTGTCTCAACTCGTCATTCGTGCGTCTCTACTCCTCCATCGCATGTCGCTGCTCCTCCATCACATGTCTCTGCTCCTCTATCACCACTCTCTGCTGTGTTAGCTCAGACTCCAAGGCTGCTATCCGGCTCTGGTCCTCGTCCGCGATGTCAAGGGCCTCTCACCCGCAGCGGGAGGGGTCGGTGCCCCAAGTGACCGTAACACGGCACGTGCATGGCCACTATCTGCAAAGCCATAAATACGCTCGTGCTCCCAGCCACTTGCGGCCTCAAACCATGCACCCACGTCAAACTCCTCCGGTGTGCCTCCGCGCTCGATCACGATCCTTATGTAGGTCTCCTACACGCGTTTATATTTTAAATAATATATATATATAAACTATAAATAAAAATTATGAAAATAAAATAGACAAACACTTACCATAATGATCGAGGCCTTGCTATCGACGTAGTCCCCCGCTCCTCATCGTCGATGATGAGTGCGCTCAAACACTTGCATCAGCTAGGGGCGTTGGACGGTGTCATCCTCCGTCACTCACGTCTTACATTAGAAAATAAATACATTAGTATCATTATACACAATATAAAATATTTTAATTAAAAGTAAGAAAATTATACATACCATACGATGCTCATGCACCGCAAAAGACACGGAGCCACCAGTGTGGCACGCAGTTTCTCTACGCAAAAGACACCATCCCCCCCCCCGGACATGCAGTTTCTCTACGCTGTTCGGGAGAACTCTTGCCACTTAGGCGTGTCCCACCGCTCAACAAGTTGGTCCCACACAGTTCCAGGTATCCACTCGGGGGTGTCCCCGAGTTTGCCCAATCTGTGTGGCACCCAGCTGTCTCATCATGGTCTTACGGGCCTGCTGAAGCGGCCCGTTGTAGCGAGTGCGGGCAACGCGCTCCCACGCACTCTCCACAGAAGGAGTCTGGTCCTCCGACCATGTATAATGAGTCTGCAAAAAAATAAATTTATTATTACCGACTGATATTCAACATTAACATTAATTTAATAAATATACTTTTCGAGAACTCTCACCATACTAAATCCATATGCTCACGGAGCACGTGAGACCATGCAGGCCACGCCCCGTGCATAAACTTCTGGATCGTCCCCACTATCATGTGTGGGACGTCCTCCTACTCAAACCTGCACCAAATATAGTACAATTCTATATTATACTTATGAGGAATTATAAATAAATTAAAAGGAATAATTAATGCATCTACTTACCTTCTACCGCACACACTAACCAATCTGCGCGACTCTCCCTCGGCTGGTGAAGGGAGAATTATGTTAGGCCCTCGTGGCCTACGTCTCGATGTCAACGAGCCTGGATCAACTGAAGAGATGGTGGAAAGAGGTGGGGGGATGGCGGCCAGATCAGCTGGGGCAATGGTGGTCGGATCAGGTGGGGGGATGGTGGCCGGAGGTGGGGGGATAGTGGTCGAAGGCGAAGGGTCTGTGGGAACATGGGTGGCAGGTGGTAATCATCGGGGGGTAGTCCTATGAGGAATGCCTCCTCAGGCACACACTTCTCGAACCATAGCTGTCAAATATTAATATAATTAGTATATGTATAATAGATTAATAGATACATTTAATAATTAAAGATATACTTCACATTTACAATTATTCTTTATCGTCAATATCATCATCCGTGTAATACTCTTCTTCTTGTTCTTCTGTATCGAAATCTTCAAATTCTTCTTCTTCTCCCTCATCATCATTCTGTCCTTCTTCCTCAAGATGGTTATCGTCGTCATCATCATATTCTACTTCAAATTGAACTAACTCTGTGTCATCATCCTCGAGTATTGGACTAACTCGCTCCATTTCGGCAGGATCCTCTTCTTGATAGAAGTCATCTATTGGCTCATTCTCTCCAACCACCAAGTCAATTTTTTCTTTGGCTTTAGTCTTACAGACTACATGCCAATCTATCCTATCTTTCTTTCGAGATGGATACTGCATATAATTTACTTGTTCAGCTTGAGATGCCAATATAAATGGCTCATTCAAAACCAATTTTGATTTGTAATTGACCTCGACAAGTTTATAGTTTTGATGAACTCTCATGCCCCTATCGCTTGTATTGAACCACTGACATTTAAAAAGGGCAACTGATTTTCATCTGAGAAATTGCAATTCTATGACTTCTTTCAACAATCTGTAAAAGTCAACATCATATTCGGCGTACGTTGTCCCTTTGACGCAGACATCGACATTCATAGTCTTCTTTGTAGATGAATATTCAAGTGTGTAAAATTTATATCCATTAACAAAATAACTGTTATAACATTGTACAAGTTGTGCCGATCTGCTAGCAAACTCAAAGATTTGATTATCTATTTCGCCTCTGTGTTCTATACAGTAAGCTCGAAACCAATTAGGGAACTCACGATTGCGTAATCTCTCTAATTCCTCATCATTGTAAATTGAGTACTTTGTCACCATCTCGACGTCAAATATTTCAATGAACTTTTCAATCTCTTGACAGTTTAGTAAAACATACAAGTAGGACAAATGGTATTCATCGTCATTTAAGAATCAAGACGGACGAGAACCCAAAGCACGACCAGGGTAACAAAAGATATTTAAACAACCATGTGATGATCGAGATCCCTCATCTAATGGTCGAGCTCCCCCATCGTCATTCCGTGGAAGATGATTAAGTCTTGTCTTAATGGTGGATTCAAAATAGAATGAGTAAAATATTGAAATTTCTTGAATTATATATGCTTCTGATATGGAACCTTCAACTGCAGCTATGTTCTTTACTTTTTTCTTCAAATGGTTCATGTATCTTTCAAATAAGTACATCCACCGGTATTAAATGGGGCCACCAACTCATGCCTTGTATGCCAAGTGTATCAGTAGATGCTCCATCGAGTCAAAAAATGTAGGAGTGAAAACTGCTCCAGCTTGCATATGATTTCAACACTATTATTTTCAAGTGTCAACATATCTTCGACTCGAAGGATATTTGCATAAATGTTTCTAAAAAACATACTTAATTCTATCAACAGACCCCAAATCTTATCATATAGATGATCTCGAAACGCAATCGAAAACAATCTCTGCATGAATAGATGACAATCGTGACTATTCATCCCCGATATTTTGCCTTCATCGACGTTTACACATCTAGATAAGTTTAAGGTATATCCATCGGGTAATCTGAGTTCTTTGATCCATTGATACACATCTTTCATCTGTTATTTATCTAATACATACGATGCCTTTGACTTATGAAGTCGTCCGTTGACCTCTTGCAACTCTAACTCAGGCATATTACAAAATATTTTCACATCATGTCGGGCCTTCACATTATCTTTAGTTTTGCCGGGAATATCCATCACAATGTTAAAAATATTACTAAACATATTTTTTTCAATGTGCATGACGTCTAAATTATGTCGAATCAGTAATGAACTTGAATACGACAATTCCCAAAAGATACTTTTTTTCACCCAGTTATGTGTTTGGCCAAAGCCTAAAATTCTTATATTCTGACCAAAAGTAATCTTTAAAAGCAATTCAACACGTGTTAACATCTGTTCACCAGACAACATTAGTGGTGGCTCATCTCTTTTGACTCTACCCTTGGTAAATTTGTCACGATTCCTTCGATACTGATGGTTAGACGGGAGGAACCGGCAATGATAATCAAATAAGGAAATTTTCCAACCGTCCTCAAGACTGAAGGCTTTTAAATGTTCCATGCAATATAGATAAGAGAGTCGCCCATGCGTGCTCCAACCAGATAACATGCCGTAGGCCGAGAAATCATTGATTCTCCATAATATAGTAGCTCGTAAAGTGAAGTTTTGCTTCCGGTGTCATATAGATGATCTCGAAACGCAATCGAAAACAATCTCTGCATGAATAGATGACAATCGTGGCTATTCATCCCCGATATTTTGCCTTTATCGACGTTTACACATCTAGATAAGTTTAAGGTATATCCATCGGGTAATCTGAGTTCTTTGATCCATTGATACACATCTTTCATCTGTTATTTATCTAATACATACGATGCTTTTGACTTATGAAGTCGTCCGTTGACCTCTTGCAACTCTAACTCAGGCATATTACAAAATATTTTCACATCATGTCGGGCCTTCACATTATCTTTAGTTTTGCCGGGAATATCCATCACAATGTTAAAAATATTACTAAACATATTTTTTTCAATGTGCATGACGTCTAAATTATGTCGAATCAGTAATGAACTTGAATACGACAATTCCCAAAAGATACTTTTTTTCACCCAGTTATGTGTTTGGCCAAAGCCTAAAATTCTTATATTCTGACCAAAAGTAATCTTTAAAAGCAATTCAACACGTGTTAACATCTGTTCACCAGACAACATTAGTGGTGGCTCATCTCTTTTGACTCTACCCTTGGTAAATTTGTCACGATTCCTTCGATACTGATGGTTAGACGGGAGGAACCGGCAATGATAATCAAATAAGGAAATTTTCCAACCGTCCTCAAGACTGAAGGCTTTTAAATGTTCCATGCAATATAGATAAGAGAGTCGCCCATGCGTGCTCCAACCAGATAACATGCCGTAGGCCGAGAAATCATTGATTCTCCATAATATAGTAGCTCGTAAAGTAAAGTTTTGCTTCCGGTGTCAATCATAAGTGGCAACTCCCTCAGCCCACAATGTTTCCAAATCATCAATTAAGGGTCGGAGAAACACGTCAATATCTTTTCGATGACCCCTAGGACTCGGAATAATCATCGAAAGATAGATAAATTTATCTTTCATACACATTGAGGGTGACAAATTATAAGCTGTTAACAGCACTGGCCATACTGAATACAGAGTTGTCATATTACCAAATGGATTAAAACCATCAGTGCATAATTCCAACCTGATATTTCTAGTATCCCTAACAAATGAAGGATAACATCTATACAAATGTTTTCTTGCTTCACTGTTTGATGGATGAGTCATTACTGTATCATCACGACTTCTTGCATGCCAACTCATGTAGGGGGCAGTCTTTTCCGACATGAATAACCTTTGAAGCCTCGGTGTTAGTGGAAAATACCGAAGCACCTTAAAGGGGATATTTTTTTATCGGACCGATTTCTTCTCCTTGTAACGAGGATGTTCACATACCGGTCATTGCTCTAACTGTGCATTTTCTTTATAATATAAAATACAGTTATTTGGGCACACGTGTATCTTTTCATACCCAAGCCCTAATTTCCTCATCAACTTTTTTGTCTTATAAAAAGTTGGCTCAAACTTGTTATCTGGGGATAGCATACCATTGATAAAGCCTGCAATCCGATCAAACACAACCCCGCTGATATTATAACCAGACTTGATGTTCAAGAATTGCGTCATTGCCAAAAGTCTTGTATATTATAATCGGACTTTCAACATCTAGTAAAATTTTGTAGCCTCTTTATTCGGCAATTCAATCTGTATCGCAGGTTATTCTTCAGTGACTTCAACTGTCGTAGTATCTGGTAGCTGTACCGTCTCAGTCACTGACTCAACATTGTCATTTAAATGGAATTGTCCACCAAGACTATCTTGAATCATTATTCTATAAGAATTAGGTGGATTGGAAGAAGAAACAACCACAGTAGAGGATTCACCATGAGTTTGGGCTACATAATTGCTCGACGTTCTGACTTGACGTGACTCCTCTTGACAATTCTGCACAAAATATCTTGGTGAGAATCCTTTTCTATACAGATGCATTGTGACAGTTTCTCGATCCAAAAATATTATGTTCGAATATTTCCGGCACGGACATCGGATTTTATCACCACTAAGGAATTTTTAATTCGAGTAGGCGAAATTTAAGAAGTAAGTTACGCCTACTCGAAATTCGTCCGTTATAGCTCCACGATGAATTCGTGGGCACATTCAACTTCGATCGTCCGACATGTTTTGTCAAAAAGTTGGCAATATCTTTAGGTAATGTCTTTAGGTGGGATGGTCCTATTCCATTTGGGATTCATATTATTTATATTGCACTTAGATTTTCTTTTAGTCATTAACTTCATTCTAAATTTTGGCAGCATCTCCCTACAGTTCTCCGAATACGCATATCATCTGGGCGCGTATCGGAGAACAAGGGAGATACAAGCTAAAATTTAAAAATGAATAATGACTAAAAGAAATAAACTAAGTGCAATATAAATTACTATGTTCCCAAATTATCCAATTAGGGATAATTCAAGGGTGGTACGTCGTATAAAAGGTTATTTACTTTATTTACACGAACATACAACCCCCGAACGGATCTAAGGTTTTGTAAAATTAAAATTTGACTCGTCAATGCGTACGTGAAACGTATCAACTCATCTTGATTTTTTTCTAAATATGTTGATGCCGGTGCGAGTCCACAGCAGATGATTCCACGCGAGTCCATCCATTGTGGACGATTCCGGCACGAGTCCATCGTGGATGATTTAGCCGCGAGTCCAAAGTGGACGATTTCAAAATTATAATTACACCTAACTAAAATTAACCCTAACATTTATTCTACCCTTGATTAACTAACCATAACATTAAAACTAACCTAAATTTAATCTAACAGCAAAAAGACTAATTAAATCTGAT
Source organism: Canna indica (assembly GCA_034359265.1). Lineage (NCBI taxonomy): Eukaryota > Viridiplantae > Streptophyta > Magnoliopsida > Zingiberales > Cannaceae > Canna > Canna indica. Next base: position 72,703,631 of record CP136890.1, read on the forward strand.
TAACAAATAACCCTAACTAAATTTAATTAACAAATAACACTAATTAATTAACAAAACTAATTAAATCTAGCATTAACCCTAATTAATAGTAATTAACCAACATAATTAAATCTAATTAACAAATAATTAATCTAATAATAATTTAACTAATTAATCTAATTTAAAAATAAATTAATGTATTAAGAAAAATTGGTCGACGCCAGTCGAAACCCAAGCGTCGGCCCGTTGAGGGGAGAGGGAAGGAACTCACCTTGGTGGCGGCGGAGAGGGGAGACGGAGCAGGCGGCGAGGGAGCAGGCAGAGATCGAGGATAGGGGGCGGTGACGCGGCGAGGGTGAGGGCGAGGGAGCAGGCGGCGTCTCCATCGACGGCGAGAAGCTAGGCGATGTCGACGACGCGCGAAGTTGGTGTAGAGGACGATCGGTAGTGGCGTCAACTCGGTTGGCAGTGGTGGAGAGAGAAGAGAGCGGGGGAAAGAGGAATGGTCGGGCGCGAACGTAAATAAAAAGGTCTTTCACCGACGGCCCCTCGATCATCGGTAAACTGTAGACAACTAATAATAGTATCAGCGATGCTTGCGTAGCGCTCTCTCAGCCATCGGTGACGTATTTGTTATTTTCATGCCGCGTTCACTCCATCAATTAATAAGCGACGGTCGCTTCTGGCCGTGGTTAATTACTTACTTATATCACTGACGCCCTTTGGCCCCCGCTAAGCTGTCTCTATTAGGTTATTTGATTTTGCGCCCCATGCACGCCATCATCTATGAGCGACTGCCTTGGGCGGCCGTATATGAGCCGCGATTGATTGGGTTACATCAGCCACGGCCCTTGCGGCCGTCGAAAAGCCGTGAATGGTTTTAACGGCCCAGGCGGCCGTCGGTGAGGCCCGTTGTAAGACTCGAAATTTTCCTAATATAAAAATCTACTTGGTGTAGCGCACCGGACCAAGGGTTAGTCGGGTTGAGCTTCGGAAATCTCCTCGAGTAGAAGGTATAACTCAACCTATGCAGTTGATTTGGTTAAATGGACATTTCCTTTTATGCATTAGATGTCTTATTAAAGTTGAGTTCGACTCGTGTATGGGGATCGAATCGAACTCGGATTGAGTCGAGGAAGGGCTAAGTCATGATGAAGGGCATAGAGGTCTTTTGTAGATGAGGGAATAAAACCCTTCATCTATAGCCGTGCGGCTCATCTTGGAGCCGCACGCAGCCCGAGCATGAGAGGGGGGAGGGGAGATCTTGGGGAAATCGTGTAGCCATCGGAAGGATCGAGATCACCAACGTCCATCTTTTCTTCTTCCTTAATCAAGGTGAGTAGTTGTTTTTCGTTGATTGGGGGAGGCGGGTAGCCGAACCCCTAGGACTGCTAGGTGACGATTTTCTCGCGAGTTTTCCTCGATCTTCACACTGTTTTAATTATTATTACGTCGGATCTTCACAGTTTTTTTTCTAGATTCTTGATGTTTTAGGGGCTGCCGAGTCAAGGGAAAAGGGGTAAGGTCATGCCGAAAATTTCCCCAATTCCCATGACGAATGTAAATCCCCTTTTGAACGATCTTAAATCCATATCGAGTGGATTTATAAATTACTTACTGAAAATGATGATTGAAACTCCTCGTCTAAAGCCTAGTAGGCTCAGCTAAGCAAAGGAAAAACTCCATCTTCATGGTTTGGCCGAGCAAGGGGTGTGCGGCTTGATCAATGTCTTGATTATGATATATTGGAAACAAGATATTAGGGCTTGGGGTTAGTCCTTCCCCCTTGTTCCTATCCTTGAAGACTCGGCCGAGCAAGGATGGGGGAAATGGTGGCCTCTAGTAACTAAACTTCACGTTTAGGAATACTCGAAACAATAGGAAATGAAGGTTGCCTAGATTGACAAGTAGAATTAAGAAGAGAATTAGGAAAGACATCAATTAAGGAAAACTACCACCCTAGTGCATGTATGTACACATACACTTAGCGACATTAGAAGGCAGCAATTACTTCCAAGACTTTCTCCTTATCAATTACTAATATTAGTAATGAATTGTCATGATAGAATTAATGTTACCTTGCTGGAATTTCATGATTAAATACATAATTTAATTATTTACTTGTTGCAATCATTTGTTTACTCATGGTAATAGTTGTAGGTTAACTTCCTTATAACCTAAGGGTTGTGACACATATATACTTGAACATTGTACACTTATGACATGTAGCTCACACTAGTAAAAGTAGAAATTGACGCTAGATGACTAGTGAGAAACTCTAAAGTACGTGTTATGAAAACTCGAATGTAGACAAGCTAGGTTACACACTCAAGGAACCACCGGTGTGTAGTGGTGTGCGGATGGTGAGGCCCGAAATAAAAGGGCTGAACAAGGGTGGACGCTCGGGATTTTATATAAGGAAATTCTAAACACTTTGCTTGTGTGATGTGATTGTGATGGTCTACTGAGAAGCATGGATAGTCGAAATGACTAATGCTTGACTCGGCCAGTGATTCGGGTCTTGAGGATGCACCAGCGGGCTCACTAGGTGTCAGACCCCAGTTGGATGAGACTAGCTATCCCTAACCCGATAGGTGTCCGGAGACTAGCAAACCATCCTAGTCGATGGCCCGGAGATTGCCTTGATTCACTTGTGTGTTATGTGAGCCGAACGGCTAGTATGTTACTATCTTTGTGTGGTAGGGCTGGTTATAGTCGAACCACTAGATCATGAGCAAGCCCTAAGGGTCGGGGGCCATTTGGCTTAGTTGGGCTGTTATAGCCGGTTGTATGTATGTATGGTCTATAAGAACGACCCTTGTGGTCGATTGTCATATCAGAAGCAAATCATACCCCTAACTTTATATTTTGTTGCTATATATATATATGTGTGAGTGTGTGAGTGTGTGTGTGTGTGTGAGTGATTATTGGGGATTTACGTGGAGGTTCGAAAGAACCGCTCACTGAGTCTCATGTGGACTCACGATTTATTTTTCTTATTTTGCAGAGCCCGATCAGTGAGATAAGGCTTGGAGTTATGTGTGTGTGTGTGTGTGTGTGTGTGTGTGTGTGATTATTGGGGATTTACGTGGAGGTTCGGAAGAACCGCTCACTGAGTCCCATGTGGACTCACAGTTTATTTTTCTTATTTTGCAGAGCCCGATCAGTGAGATGAGGCTTGGAGTCATGGTGCAGTGGAGGGCAGGCAGTGGTGTCGATCTCATAGCAGCGTCCAGTAGTCATAGTCTAGATGTTTATGACTGTTGTTTTCATACACTGAGAGTTGTTGTTTTAAAAGCATGTATTCAACTTTGATCTCGGGTTGTTTCATATTGTGCTGACGTTGGCAACTTTTCCTTTTTATAAAAATTGTGGACTTTCTTGAAATTCAAATAAAGCTGCATCGTTGTTTCTATTTATGTATTTTTGGTTTCTTGTTAGTCAGTGTATGTAGTAGGCTTCAGGGTAGGACATAAACCTTGGCCGGTCACACGACCCTGAGTTGGGGTGTGATAAAGTTGGTATCAGAGCTTTTGATTAGGTCTTGACTATCACTAGGAGTGGGGTACCGTATGAGACATATGCTAGCGTGTCGACATACGGTATAGTTATGCTACGAGATCTGGCAACCACGGTTGCACTCTGCACACCATGCGGTTAGTAATTTTAAAAGATTCTGTTGAAATATATTTTTTATGATAGGAGAATTGTTTTTTTTTCTCTGTGATTGTGTGATGGATGCTCATAATGCTGCACTGAGCGGCAGTGGCAATAACTCGATGGAATGTCGAGGCCGGGGGTGAGGCCGAGGCCGGGCCCGGGGTAGAGACAGGGAGCAGTCCGAGGATCAGGGGCAAGAGTATGCAATTGTTCGATTGCAGGCTCAGGTAGCTCAGCTAACGGAGGCGCTCCTTAGGGAGCAGGAACTGAGACAATATATGCAACAACAACAGCAGCAGTAGCTGCCGTCGCCGCAACCAGTACCCGTAGTTCCGGCGATACCGGAGGTGGTTGAGGTTATAACACCAATGGTCAGGGCTCCGAGAGCCCCAACCTATGCAAACTTCATCACGCTGAAGCCGCCAGATTTCACCGGAACAGATCGGCAGGTGGAAATGACTGAGTTTCTGGGGGACTGCTACGAACTATGCGTGGAGCTAGGGTGCTCATCGGAGGCAGCGGCCCGTATGGTCGGATCTGGCAAAGGTCTAGCAGCACACTTGGAGGGCTCGCAGGGCAGCAGGCGTGTCGCCTCCCATCTGGGAGGAATTCAGGGCGGCTGTGGAAGAGCAGTACTTGCCTATGAGTGTTCTCGACAAGCGAACCTGGGACTTTGAGATTTTGCGTCAGGCTGGGGGCATGTCAGTGTCAGAATATGAAATGGAGTTCAACCACCTTTCCAAATATCATCCGACCCTAGTGGCATCTGAGATCGCCAGGGTCAAGAGGTTCGTTGGAGGCTTGAGGCCTCAGATTGGCAAGCTCATCCACTACACCGAGGATTCCACTCTTGCTCGGGTAGTGGATGAAGCCCTTCGGAAGGTAGCCTTGGTGCCATTCGAGAGGAATGACGGGCCGGCCAAGAAGAAATTTCGGCCACAGAGATCTGGGGGTCGACCATGGCATTCAGTGGGGTCAGTGGCTCAGAGAGGTCAAATGTAGAATAGGAGGCCGCAAGCTAACCATTCAAAGAGACCGTCTGTCAGGATGGTTGCTATGAACCATGATGGGGCAAAGGCGTCTAAGGCAGTGGTAACAGGTACTATTTTAGTATGTTCATCTGCTGCTTATGTTCTATTTGATCCAGGTGTCACGCACTCGTTTCTATCTACCAAATGTACTGTTGAGTTACCAATGACACCTTCCTTGCTCGACGGGCCATTTGTAGTATCAACGCCTACGGGCGATGCAGTTATAGCCAAATCAATTTTTCAAGATTGCGAAGTGCTCATCTGCGGCCATGCATGGGCAGGAGAAATCTGACACTCCTGCCCATGCATGAACTCAACATCATTCTCGGCATGGATTGGCTGGCAGAGCACTTTGTGTTGCTGAATTGTAAGGCTAAGACAGTCGTGTTTAACAAGCCCGGTTTGCCGCAGTTCATCTTCCAAAGAGAAGGAAGGAGCGAGCCAATTTGGGTCATCTCAACTGTTAAAGCTCGTAAGCTGCTTCGGGGTGGCTGCCAGTCCTTCCTAGCCTTCGTATTCATGGCCAAGGAAGAAGGGGGTGCGGCAAGGGATGTCGGTGGAACTCAAGTAGTCTGCGAGTTCCCCGATGTGTTTCCCAAGGAGTTGCCGGGATTGCTGCCTAGAATAGAGGTTGATTTCTACATTGATTTGCAGCCCGGAGTGAAGCCGGTCTCAATCCCACCCTATAGGATGGCGCCAGCTAAACTTAGGGAGTTAAAGGTGCAATTGCAAGAAATGCTAGACCTGGGCTTTATTCGGCCAAGCGTGTCACCATGGGGTGCTTCGGTACTCTTCGTGAAGAAGAAAGATGGGTATATGCGCATGTGCATCGACTATAGGCAGCTGAATAAAGTGACAATCAAGAATCGTTACCCACTGCCGAGGATAGACGATTTGTTTGACCAACTGCAGGGGGCACGATGGTTTTTTAAGATAGACTTGAGATCAGGATATCATCAACTAAGAATTCGGGACTGCGATGTGCCTAAGACGGCTTTCAGAACTCGCTATGGTCACTACGAGTTCCTAGTGATTTCTTTTGGTCTAACCAATGCACCTGCTGCTTTCATGGATCTGATGAACAGGATGTTTAAGGAGTACCTAGACAATTTTGTGATCATCTTCATTGACGATATCTTGGTATACTCCAAGAGTGAGGAGGAGCACTCCATACACTTGAGGATGGTCCTGGAAACCCTCAAAGAACACCGGTTGTTCGCTAAATTTTCCAAATGTGAATTTTGGCTAGAAAGTGTAGGGTTCCTGGGCCATGTGGTGTCCAAGAAAGGGATAAGGGTGGACCCCTCAAAGGTGGAGACTGTGCAGAATTGGAGACGGCCAACCAGCGTGACTGAGATCCGCAGCTTTCTTGGGTTGGCCGGGTACTACCGGAAGTTTGTAGAAAACTTCTCCAGCATTGCAGCCTCTTTGACTCGATTGAGTCAAAAAAAGGTCAAATTTAATTGGGACGATAAGTGTGAGGCGAGCTTTCAGAAGCTCAAGGAATGCTTGACGTCGGCACCCGTGTTGGCCGTACCTTCCGGCTCAGGAGGGTTTGTAGTCTACTGTGATGCCTCTCAGGTTGGCCTAGGCTGCATTCTTATGCAGTTTGGCAGAGTCATAGCCTATGCGTCCCGCAAGCTGAAAGTTCATGAAAAGAACTGTTGTAAGAAATCTGACACTAGAAGGGGGGTTGAATAGTGTCTGTCCCATTTTTTAATGATTTAATCAACTTTTTCTTTATACTCAAATTTAACTTAACTTAAGTGCAAGTATTTCTTAACAGTGGATGTGATCAATTATTAATAACAATGAAAGGCAAACATGAGAGCAATGCAGACAAGAATAATTATAGTGGTTCGGCCAACTACCTACTCCACTACATTGGCTCCTCACCAAGGATTTCTAACCACTACTTTATAGAGTTTGTGTTTTCATTTTAATACAACGAGGACACTTTTCTCACCACTCTGAGAACCCCTCAAACCTATTCACCTAGACAAAACACAATTATACAAAGTTTTCCCTAAGTGTCTCCCTAGCACACCTAGCAGCTATTACAGATGGAAAACAAGTCTGAAATAAAACTTCAAATACAATGTAAAATATATTAAGAATAGAAATAGAAATCACAGCTCTTTTCCCAAGCCTTCACGCCTTCAACTTGCCAGAAGATGCACTAGAGTTGCAACAGAGTTGAAGAAAGCAGGCGCAGTAGATCGATCTCTTTGAAGACTTTTAATCACTTCTTTTATGCTTAATAAATTCACTAAGAAAGTTTTAAGAAGGTAGGTAAGGGGTATTTATAACCCCTCAGCTGAACGGTGACTCAACGGGTAGAAAAATAGTCGTTATAGCCATTCGGTCGCTTGTCGAACGATCGTAGAGCCAAAGAAATTGAGCATGAGAGAGCGAGACAAGAAATTGCCTTGGTGAAAGTTAGATGGAAGCTCCACTCCAGACAAGAAACCACTTGGGAGGTAGAGCGAGACATGAGAGAGCGCTACCCTTCCTTGTTTGGAGAGCCGGTAAGTCTTTATAATTCATCAAAATTTGAGGACGAATTTCCTTTAAGGGGGGAAGGTTGTAAGACCCGAAATTTTCCTAATATAAAAATCTATTTAGTGCAGCGCACCGGACCAAGGTTTAGTTGGGTCGAGCCTCAGAAATCGCATCGAGCCTCAGAAATCGCATCGAGTAGAAGGTATAACTCGACCTATGCAGTTTATTTAGTTAAATAGACATTTCCTTTTCTGCATTAGATGTCTTATTAAGGTCGAGTTCGACTCATGTATGCGGATCGAATCGGAGCCCGAATCAGACTAGGATTGAGTCAAGGAAGGGCTAAGTCATGATGAAGGGCATAGAGGTCTTTTGTAGATGAGGGAATAAAACCCTTCATCTATAGCCGTGCGGCTCATATTGAAGCCGCATGCGGCCTGAGCAAGAGAGGGAGGAGGGGAGATCTTGGGTCGGCGCCTGAAATCGTGTCGCCGTCGAAAGAATCGAGATCGCCAGCGTCCATCTTTTCTTCTTCCTTAATCAAGGTGAGTGGTTGTTTTTCATTGTTTGGGGGAGGCGGGTAGCCGAACCCCTAGGACTGCTAGGTGACGATTTTCTCGCGAGTTTTCGTCGATTCATGGTACCTTGACCTTCTTACCAATGTTTTAATTGTTATTACGTCGGATCTTCGCAATTTTTTTTGGATTCTTGATGTTTTAGGGGCTGTCAAGTCAAGGGAAAAGGGGTAAGGTCATGCCAAAATTTTTCTCAATTCCCTTGACGGATGTAAATCCCATTTTGAACGATCTTAAATCCATATCGAGTGGATTTATAAATTACTCAATGAAAATGATGATTGAAACTCCTCCTCTAAAGCCTAGTAGGCTCGGCCAAGCAAAGGGAAAACTCCATGTTCATGGTTTGGCCGAGCAAGGGGTGTGCGGCTTGATCAATGTCTTGATTATGATAGATTGGAAACAAGATATTAGGATTTGGGGTTAGTCCTTCCCCCTTGTTCCTATCCTTGAAGGCTCGGCTGAGCAAGGATGGGGGAAATGGTGGCCTCTAGAAACTAAACTTCATGTTTAGGAATACTCAAAACAATAGGAAATGAAGGTTGCCTAGATTGGCAAGTAGAATTAAGAAGACTTTAGAAGGTAGCAATTACTTCCAAGACTTTTTCCTTATCAATTACTAATATTAGTAATGAATTGCCATGATAGAATTAATGTTACATTGCTGGAATTTTATGATTAAATGCAGAATTTAATTATTTACTTGTTGCAATCATGTGGTTACTCATGGTAATAGTGGTAGGTTAACTTCCTTATAACCTAAGGGTTGTGACACATATATACTTGAACATTCTACACTTATGACATGTAGCTCACACAAAGTAGAAATTGATGTTAGATGACTAGTAGGAAACTCTAAAGTACGTGTTACTTATGGAAACTCGAATGTAGACGAGCTAGGTTACACACTCAAGGAACCACCGGTGTGTAGTGGTGTGTGGATGGTGAGGCCCGAAATAAAAGGGCTGAACGCGGGTGGACGCCCGGGATTTTATATAAGGAAACTCTAGACATTTTGCTTGTGTGATGTGATTGTGATGGTCTGCCGAGAAACATGGATAGTCGAAATGACTAATGCTTGACTCGGCTAGTGATTTGGGTCCTGAGGATGCACCAGCGGGCCCGCTAGGTGTCAGACCCCAGTTGGGTGGGACTAGCTATCCCTAACCCGGTAGGTGTCCGGAGACTAGCAGACCATCCTAGTCGACGGCCCGCAAATTGCCTTGATTCACTTTTGTGTTATGTGGGCCGAACGACCAGTATGTTACTATCTTTGTGTGGTTGGGCTGGTTATAGCCGAACCACTAGATCATGAGCAGGCCCTAAGGGCCGGGTGCCATGTGGCTTAGTTGGGATGTTATAGCTGGTTGTATGTATATATGGTCTATATAGAACGACCCTTGTGGTCAGAAGCAAATCATACCCCTAACTTTATATTATGTTGTTATATATGTGTGTGTGTGTGTGTGTGTGTGATTATTGGGGATTTACGTGGATGTTCGGAAGAATCGCTCACTGAGTCCCATGTGGACTCACCCTTTATTTTTCTTGTTTTGCAGAGCCCGATCAATGTGATGAGGCTTGGAGTCATGCTGCAGCTGGAGGGCAGACAATGGCGTCGATCTCCTAGCAGCGTCCAGTAGTCATAGTCTAGATGTCTAGGACTGTTGTTTTCATACACTGAGAGTTGTTCTTTTAAAAGCATGTATTCGACTTTGATCTCGGGTTGTTTCATATTGTGCTGATGTCGGCAACTTTTTCTTTTTATAAAAAATGTGGACTTTCTTGAAATTCAAATAAAGATGTATCGTTGTTTCTATTTATGTGTTTTCGGTTTCTCGTTAGTCAGTGTATGTAGTAGGCTTCAAGGTAGGACATAGACCCTGGTTGGTCACACGACCTTTTGTTGGGGTGTGACACCCGTGGCTGATAGCTAATATTCTAGTAGTGTACAATATTCACCCTCCCCTCTAGTGTAGGTCATTCGACTTACAAAAGTTCTTTTAAGAACTCCGAAACAGGCCAAAGAGTTTCCTCCCTGGGATGCAATTAAAGGACACCTATGTCCTTCATTAATTACCAAGATTCGACAATAATGATCTTGATATCTCCCAGATAAACCTTGATTCATTCCGTACATATCCCACTGAGATTGAGGGAGACATCATCGCCCCGAGACATACCTAACTTGCAATATAAATAAGAACGATGCACATCAGGTATAATCTCGATTCCAATTCCATACTCACCATATGAAATTCATTCTTACTTGAGCGTCAGAATATCTTTGCAGGTCCTCCACTGGAACAGCGTCGGACCAGGAGACGCATGGACCCACATCACCCCGACTCCGTGCAATAACAAATACCCATAACTAAATACCCCTTCCATTGTTGGTTCTCACAAAATTATTACAATCTTTAGTTGACCTTTGTAAAATATAAATTATGATTCAATTTCGAACATTAGGAAAGTTATCTGTAAAAGTTTACTTACGCCGTTAAGCCGCTAGTTAGTAGCCACAGTTACCCAGGATTAGTATGAACACGTGTTCTTGGTGGCAATGTTGGCAACCTTCTTACAACGTTGATCAGAGTTCGGCTTGCAGTTTAATTAATGAGAACAAAAAATTCATCAACTCTAATCTCATTTAACTTTAGTCTGAGCATTCCCTCTTTAAAAAATTAAGGGAAAATGTACAAAAATACTTCTAACGTTTTCTCACGGGTACTAAATTGCCCGTAAAATTTTTTTGGGATCAAAAATACTCCTCACGTTATGAAATTGGGTATAAAAATGCTCTTATTGGTAAACGGTGTTAGTTGAGAGATAACGGAGCTGACGTGATTGATGACTGGAACTGATGACGTGAACATCTGGCGTGCATGCAGACCAAGACATTTTCTCACGGGAACTAAAATGCCCCTGACGTTTTCCCATAGGTACTAAAATGCCCCTAACATTTTTTAACAGGTACAAAAATGTCTTAACATTTTCTCACGAGTACTAAAATGCTTCTAACGTTTATTTTGGAGCTAAAATACCCCCAAAATTATTGAAAATGATACAAAAATGATACCAAGTTAACTTTTGTTATGTGAGACTTAACAGAGATGTCATGAATACTAATAGAGATGTTGACTTTACACGTGGTGCACATATAGAGAGCAACTTGTCACGCAACCGTAGGGGTGAATAAAAAAATTAAAAATTGGGTTAATTAAAAAATCGGTTTGAACCCGAACCAAATTTTTCAATTAATCGATTTGATGATTTCAGTTTCAATTTTTATTTTTTACATTTTCAATTTTTGATTTCAGTTTCGATCTCTTATGTGTCTCTTATGTGGCAAGTTGTTCTCTGTATATGCGCTATGTGTAAAGTCAACATCTTTGTCAGCATCCATGATATCTTCGTTAAGTCTCACATAATAAAAGTTAGTCTGATGTCATTTTTGTACTATTTTCAATAACCTCAAGGGTATTTTAGGTCCAAAACAAACGTTAGGGGTATTTTAGTACTCGTGAGAAAACGTCAGGGTCATTTTTGTACCCGTGAGAAAACGTCTTGGCCTGCATGCGCATGTCCATATCATCAGTCCCAGTCATCGGCCACGTCAGTTCCGTTATTTCTCAATTAACATAATTTACTTATAATGATATTTTTGTATCTAATTTCATAACGTAAGGGGTATTTTTTGATCCAAAAAATATATTAGGCGCATTTTAGTACTTATGAGAAAATATTAGAGGCATTTTTGTATTTTTTCCCAAAAATTAAATAAGAATTCTCTCTATTCAAGACAGTGAAAAAAAAAAGAGTTACAACTTATATTTTGGTTGATTTAATATCATTTTTAATTTACAACTGTAATAATAATCTTCATTATTATCCTTTAACAATCACTAAAATTTGCATTTTGATTGATTTCATAACATTTTTAATTTACAACTATTTTTATCCTAGAAAAATACAAAAACTGATTAAAAATCAAAAGAATAGACTAAATTCTTTCTATTTTGAACCAATAAATTTCTTCCTGCGAAAAGAATTAATCATCCTCCCTATTCACACATCCCACTTATATTCCACGATCAAAAGTCAGTCATCTTCCTCATCACTGCTCGAATCCGATTTCGAATTACCCGACAGGAAGTTCGGCGGCAAGTTTGGAAACCTCGCCATCGGTCTCCTCCCCCTCTCCAAACCCTCCCTCGACGCCGACTCAACATGCTGCGAAGAAGACCCTGATCTCGCGGCGGCCGGTGCTGCCTGCTTCTTCTTCTGCAGATTCTTCGCAATGTCGACGCACGCCTTGTCCACCATGTCCAAGAAATCCTTTACCACCATGAAAAGCTGCATCGGGTGAGCGTCTCTCGCATTGGACGCGCCGGGGTGGTAGTACTCGGTGGTGCTCTTCACCAGCTCCAACACGCGCGCCTGCTCTGCTCTAACCCCCTTCAGCTCCTCCTCTGCTCCCTCGACGAAGGCCTTCATCTCCCTCGCAAACCCCCCGCCGCTGACGCCTCCGGAAGTCTCGAGCAGCCGCTTGATCTCAGCCACGCGCGCCTGCAGCGTGGGACACGCGGTGATGAGCGCGTCGTAGTCCATCCCGGCCGCCTTCTTCAGGTTGGCGAACTCGTCGCTGAGGCCTCCGACGAGGGGTAGCCCCAGCATCGTGTACTCCTTCTCCCTCTCCTCCCGCGAGCGGCTCGGTGTCCGCTCGAGCTTCGGCCCGGAGGCGCCGCTGTCGGAGCGGCGAAGGCTGTGGTTGCGGTTGATCACCAAGCGCTTGCCCTCCGATCGCACCACTTCCTCCACCACGAAGTGGAGCAGCGTCGTGCTCCCGTCGGTGCTCTTCACGTCCGCCAGCTTCCGCAGCGCCGTGAGGTTGAAGGCCTGCGCGTTGCCCCGCGCCGTGCCGGCGTTCATCCGGTTTCCGGCCTTGAGAACGGTCTCCAGGAGCTTCAGGAAGAGCCCTCGGGTGGGCGTCTTGAGTTCCTTGCAGGCCTGCTCGAGAGTGTGCAGCGACTGCTTCAGGTGCGCTACCTCGGGCTGGTAGTTGGACCGGAAGAGGATGGCATCGAGACGGGCGAATGGAGCGGGGACGGCGCGGAGAATGTGGAAGAGGAAGGACTCCGCATCTGCGAGCTTCGAGGGGTCGCCGGTGTACCCGCGGACGAGCTCCTCCTCGTCCTTGGTGGGGGCGATCTTGGTGAGCCGCTCGAGGACGTCGGTGCTGAGGTCGCGTCCCTTGAGGAGGGCGTCGACGAGTTCTTGGCGGCTGATGGCTGTCGACCGGAGAACGATGGCAATGTTATGCGACTTGCGCGGATCGAGCAGGCTGATTTGGGTGGCAGCGGCGCTGCCGGCGGCCGTGGAGTCGCTGGAGTTGTTGGCTGCTCTCCTGTTGGTGGCTACTGTGCCAAAGAGGGCTTCCATGATGTCTTCATCAACCCTGTAGAAATTTAAGAGTAATTTAAGTTAGTCAAACAATAATTATAAGTAATTAATGGTCAATTTTAATTAGAAAGGAAATATGATATCATTCAATTACTGTCAGCATGCAATATTAGAAAGTGAAGAAAGAATTGACTGATTCTAGAAATCAAACAAAAGATTCCTCATATTGTATCAAGACAATTAAATTAGTAGATGATAAAAGTCAATGTTGACCGGTTCATGCTTTGGTTAGGATGTTAAGGAGAAAAGCCCGCAAATGCAAATAAATGAAGACACGGACTTTAATATCTACCGACAGAAATGAAGAGCATTTTTGTTAGATAACAAAAGAAATTAAAATTTGAGTTTAATATCGAAAATTGTAAAATCAAAGGATGAAATAATTGCAAATAGCAACATATAACTGAGATTTAGTTTGACGTACTTGAATGAACCATTGGTGATTTTGTCCCACACCATTGAATGATCGACGTTAATGGCGTTCATCTTATCCCAATGCAATGGCTTCAGCTTCTTCGCCCCAGTCTCTGCTGATGATGCTGGTGCCGGCGCCGGTGGCGGCCTGGAAGAGGGCGCGCCGCCTCCGGGTCTGCGACCTCCCGGTGGTGGAGGAGGTGCCGCTGGCGGCGCTGGAGTTTTGTTGTTTGACCGCGGTGGTGGAGGCGGCGGAGGATTCGGCGTCGTCGCGCGTGGTGGCGGAGGGGGCGGTGCGGGCGGTGCATTCGTATTCCTCGCTGGAGGCAGGGGAGGCGGCGGAGGCGCGGAATTCGGCTTCGATGCCGCAGGCGGAGGAGGAGGAGTTGGGGCAGCAGCTGGTCTAGGCGGCGGCAGTGATGACGTGACAGATTGAGGAACTGATTGCAGTGCCGATGGTGTGGTTCTACCTGGAGGCGGAGGCAACTGCTGATTAGGAGGCGGAAGCCGTGTGTCTCTGGGATCTGGTGTCGACGGCCATGGCGAACCTTCTTGAGGAAATTGCTGCCACGGCGCCGACGATACGATTCTGCCTGCAGGCGGAGGAAGGAATCGCCGATTAGGAGGCGGCGGCAATGGTGGCAGATTAGCCTGCGCCAGGATCGGCGAAAACGAGCTCTGCTCATGGAAAGCCTCCGAGGACGAACTGACGGAGCCGGCCGGAAGCAATGGCTTCTCCAGAATTATCCGTCCGCTTCCCTCCAGCGAAGCCGCCTCATCGTCGTCCTCCCTCGGCCGGGGTCGGCGCCGCTCTTTGCCGCAACGATCGCAGCTCTTCTCGTTGAACTCGCGCCAGTACACGGCGTCCAATCCATCGTCGTCCACGAACACGCTGCTCTTCGGTTTCGCCTTCGACCGCAGCTGCTGCAGCCGCGAGCGCTTCACGGGCTGCGTCGCCGCCTCCACCTCCTCCTCTCGTCGCCGCCGCCGCCTCGCGACGAAGAAGTGTAAGAGAAAGAAGAGGAGGCCGCAGAAGACGAAGCTGCTGACGGCGGTGGCGGCGACGGCCTTGGCGATGGATCCGGAGCTGGAGGTCGTCGGGTTGGAGGAGATCGAAGGAGGCGCCGGCGGAGGGGGAGGCCAGACGCCCTTGATCGCCGGGGAGGGGAGGGAAGGGAAGAAGGTCTCTAAGTTTCTCTGCATGATTATTGCTTGTGAGAATGCCAAAGTGAGAGGGGGGGAAGAAGAGGAGATGGGGAGGGGGTTGTTTGTTGATTTGGGTTTACTTGCTCCAAATCGGGCGACTGATTCAAAGAAAACGAAGTGCGGCTGAACGCGATTGCTTTTGGTTTTGGTCACTTTCGAGGCATCTGCCTCGCTCGCTGCATTGTTTGGAACTTTGGATCGTCGCTCGACTGTGCCTGTGCTTATTAAAATATTGGGTTTGGTGGTACAAAAGAGAAGAATAATGGGTTTGATGGCAACTGGCAATAGCGCGTGGATGGTGGACCAACCCGTTAAACCACTGACCGATCCTCTGGAGATGGAGCCGTTCGATCGAAATCGGGTTCGGTTCATTTTGATTCAATTGGAAAAATTGGAATTTTAAATATTTCTCACGTGTTAATTTCCAATTGTTGATGCATATATTTGACACTCTGAATCAAGTCAACGGTTTTGAAAAGTCGATATGTAAATTAGAGAGAACAGTTAGGGATGATAATAATACTCATTTAGATGGTATCCACGAGTATTTACTCATTTATGACGGGTATAGAGGGTAGTTTTCTACCCGCGGAGATTTTGCGAATAATTTTTCTTATCCGTTTATTATATAGGGCGAATACGAATATTATAGTATCCGTACCCGCGGGTACCCGTTACCCGCGAGAATTGGTAAATTATAATATTACTTTATGCACATATACTAAAAAAATCATAATCTAATTCAATACTCGTATACTTTATGTTTTGAAATCTTACGATGATATTGTTATCCAAATGTTGTGTGTTTATCAAAATAAAATTATTATACTTGAAGTTGTTATCAAAATACTTGAAGAGTTGAAGTGTTATTAAAATATAGTAATTTTTATTTTTTTTAAAGTATCATGGGTACCCGCCAATACCCGTGGGTATCCGCCCCCATTCCCCTTGGGTAATTAAATCGGTACTCATTTTTTATACCCGCGGGGAATAAACGGGTAGCGGATACTAGTTTATTTCGTCAGACGAGTAGCGGGTAGGCACCCCCGTACCCGCCCCGCCCCGTTGATATCCGTAGACAACACACTGCATAGGGGCGAACCCACACTAGGCCAAGGGGGTCACTGGCCCCCATGGAATTTTTCAAAATATCAAATATTAAATATAATTTGATAATTAAAAAAAAAAAATATGGTAAAATTGCATTATTATTATTAATTTCAACTTCTTTATTCTAATGTATTTATAGTCTAGTGTTTAGTTAATTTGATTTTTTTACTTATAAATTTTAGGTTCGAATCTCATCTCTTGTCTTCTATATTCATTATTTATCTTTTTTAGTAATGGCTAAATATAAAATCCAATTTTTTAATTAAAAAAATTCTAAAAAATTTTCTATTGATTTCTCACTTAACTCCAAAATTTTCTCTATTAGTTTATAAGCTAAATTCAAAATTTTCTCTATTGATTTTTTACATCTAAAGCTCTTGTGTTGGTTTAATTTATTTCTAATATTTATTTTTATGCTATTATCCATGCTCATATTATAAAGTTGTGTGAACTTTTGTGTATAAGTTATTCAATATATGATTGAATAATTAATTTTTTCATCAAGCATCCAAGAAAATGAATAAAAATTATGTTATATTTCATCCATGATTGTGAAATTTATTTAATTGGGAATACAAATCTAAAATACATCTATATTAATTATATAATACATCTTCACGGTCTCAAGTTAGTTTTTACTTTTAATGTAATATTAAGTACTATTAATGCAACAAAGAGCAATTATTTTTCTGTATGTATTTATAATTTTATTAATTTCTTATTAATTTTTTAATTTTCTTCATATAGCTTCATAAAGTTGGCACTCGAGATGAGTAAGACGACAACCGCATCATAGTAGAGCTTGCTTTGGATTATTTAGATGAGAGAATTTTCACAAGAGCTTTAATTATTTTTAATGTAAATATTTTAACAATATTTTTAAAATATAAAAATAGAAAAAAAAGTATTATTATAAGTTGTGATTTTAATTAAAAAAATTTAAAATAAAAAGTTAAAATAATATTTATTAAAATTTTATATTCTAAATTGGGTTCCCTCATTGAAATTTCTGCATTCGTCGTTAACACTGCACCACTCGCTTTGGTATTTAAAATTTTGGAAACTCTCTCAAAAATATGTTTTGGAGCTAACATTGCTCTGATCAGAAGACAAAATACATAATCTAACAGGAAAAAAAATCAAATGATAATACCAATACATTTTCATGACTTTGAGGGTTTTTTTTTATTTTTACATCATTTGCATACCTACTTTCTTAAATGGTTTAGAAAATTAGGAGATCCTATTGTGGATGGCTATTGAAGTTTATTTAATTTGGATAATTTTTTACTCCATTACTATATATAGAGAAATTTATAAAGGATATATAATTTTGTCTCAGAAAATCTAGTTAAATCTGTGGTAATTTTTGAATCAAACTTCTGTACTCCACTTATCACCATTTTATATTCCTTTCACTATTGATTTTCAATTTTCTTCTTGGTTCTAAAAAGTTTCTTCTTCGTGCTTTCCAAGACCTTAGATTTGAATTCCTCAAAAAAAATTATTCGGTTTGTAATACCTCACTTTTGAATGATCATTGGTGCACAGATTAACCTCGTGCTGTTAAGTAACTAATAAAATTTGAAAGAAGAAAAAATACGAAGAAACTAAAACGGTCACACACCGGTAAAATTTGACAAAATTATTAAAGAGATATCACGTAGCACCTCTGTCTTGTGAAAGCTGATGGTAAAAAAAATCTATCTTTATGTAATAAAACTAGTATAACACCCATGCTAAACACGATTTAATTATGCTATAAAAATTATTTGAATAAGAATAAATAAATTACTTGTATGCATTTATAAATTCAAGTGTAGAGTAAAAATAATTGTATCTATTTTATTGAATGGAAATTATATATACTAAAATAATATTGAATTAGATATCATCATTTATTGCATATGTAGAGAATTAGAAATGTAATAAGTTATGAAAAATATATTTTGGGTGTAAAATTTAAATTTTAAAAAATATATAAAAGAAAAAAAATTAAGTGATTTTTGTAATAATAATATTGAATTATATATCAACATATTAGGTATTAAATTATTTATAAAATAAATTTTGGTATTTTATTTTAAATTAAAATATAACTAAAGATAAAATATACACTATGGAACACTTTATTGTAAACTAACCTCTCAAATAAATTAAAATAACTTATTTATTATATATTATGAAAGACTTCATTTTAACAACATTTGTAGTGCTATTTTTTTCATTGTCATCGTCGTCATGTATAAGAAATTTTAAACCACGACTGTTGATTACTCTAGAAATACCAACATATAGTTGACCACAAAAGGACACATATTTCAAGATATACTCTAATGTGTTTAAGGTTTTGACCTTGACTCTTATTTATGATCATAGCAAAACAAACATATATTGAAAATTATCTCTGTTGAAATTTAAAAGAAACTTTTATACTTGATTACGTCAATATCAATCTTGGAATAAAAATTTTATCCCCTATATTGGTTCTTGATATTATTTTTTCTTTCAACACATATTGACCTATTCGAATGATCTCAAGTCGAGTCTCATTGCATATACCTGAAGATTGATATATGTTTCTCAGAAGCAACATGACAGGAATACATACTTTGAGCTTCAATTCGTATGAATGCCATTAATTGAATCACATCCACCATCCCATGAACAGGGGCTGTCAAAGCTGAGATAAATCTTTATTTCACCAGGAACCAAAGATAACATAAAATTATTCACCTTTTGAACTATTCCACTGGTAGGTACTAACATAGTTCTGTGGTGCAAGTAATTGAGATCACTCATGTTGTTCAAAAATAATAGATAAATGACATTCACAATTGCAGCAAGTGGATCGTCAATTTCTTCTATGAGCAAATCATTAAGAATCTTTATGTTGACATCCTCATCATTAGCATCACCAAGTGTCTCAATTCTAATGCTTGATACGGTGAATTTCCTGAGTGCAACCTCATATATATCTTGTTAATGTTAACATCTCACGTAGTATCTTCACAAATAAGATGAATTAATGATAGCATGCATAATATCTTATCTTGATCCTTTGGGTACAACAAACAGAATCTCTTTGAAATCACCCTCCTAAAAATATTCATTTTCCTTCAAAAGGTTGCTCAAAGCTTGATTATATTCCTCAAGGTTCGATAAACAACTTCAAAATAATGATTCTTCATCATTGGAGTTTCATCATATATAATAAATTTCGATTTTATTATCAAGTCAATCAATGGGCTACCTTGATTCATATAACATGTGGAGTCTTCGTCAACGTTTATGGAAATTACAAATCTTGGATGTATCGTACTCCCACTTGGAATGAGCAAAGCCATTATTCCACTCGAAGCAACTGTTAAAATAATTTCACCTTAATTTGGATCTCAAAGTTTCCAAAAGAGTTCTCTAAATGAATATTTTCCCAGTGCCACTAAATTCATATAGAAAGAATAATCCTCCATGATTTTCAGCGATTCTAAGCATGATCTTATCGTATATATTTCTTTGCTCAATTGTGAGATTAGAAAGGAGTTGAGCACGTTCTGCAGCTAATGATTGTTTATCAAAGTTAAGCTCATCCTAAATAAGTCTATTTCTGCATTGAGGAATGAATAAGATATCTAGAAATAACATTTCGGATAAATCAGCTAGACTCATGTTGTTACTCATTAACATATTCTCAATATCTGTAAAAATAAAGTTCTTCAACTCATCTTCACTTAGATCCAATCTTCACATAAAAAATTCATTCATAAAAAGTCCAAAAAGTATGTTTTGAATTTTTTAGAGATTTTAGGATGTGCATTAAGTTGTAGAAAAAAAATTAAAGAAAAAAATAATTTTTTTTTGAAAAATACTTATTATAATAAATATAGATTTTATGGGTCTAAAAAAATATGGCACGGAAATTTTGGATCATAAATTAAAAATCATTTCTAAAATTTCGGATAATAAAATTATATTTTTACTTTAGTAGAAAAAAAGAAACTTTATGCGAAAATAATTAATGAGAATAATATAGTAATTTATTTTTACCAAAGAAATAATTTAAAATTATTAAATTCTATGTAGTAATTAATTAAGTTCGAACGTAATTTGTCAAAAATAATTTTTTTTTAAAATTCATCAAATGAGTGAGAAACTACACATTTTTCATTAAATGGGCAAGATCTAAATTAATGAAAATATCCCGAACTATTGAGTTTTTAACAAATCTGACATGTACTTTTATTTGTAACTAATTTATACTTAAACTTTCATTTTGATATCAATTGTATACTCCCATCAGCTGGGTGTTAAAGTAGTCGTTATTTGCTGACGTAGAGTGCACAGTCGGCATAAATAAATCATTTTTTTATTCAAAGTTGTCTGTCAATATGACCACGTCAGCTCTGTTGATTTAAAGGGAAAATTAATAAAAATATCATGAACTATTGAGTTTTTAACAAATGTGGTCATACTTTTATTTGTAACTAATTTATATTTGAACTTTCATTTTGGTATCAATTGTATACTCCCGTCAGCTAAGTGTTAAAGTGGCCGTTATATACTGACGTGGACTACACAGTCAGCATAAATAAATCAATTTTTTATTCAAAGTTGCATCGTCATCAAATAATCCACGCCAGTAAGACCAATTTTAAAAAAAATATCAAAAACCTCTTCAACGGTTTTTTTTCTCCTTTTTTTAAGGTATGACTAACGTGGTATTGAAGAGTTTTTTAAGGTATGACTAACGTGGTATTGAAGAGTTTTTTAATATATATTTTTTTAACTAATCTTGCAGGCGTGGATCATTTGATGACGAGATAACTTTGAATAAAAAATTAATTTATTTATGCTGACTGTGCAGTCCACGTCAGTATATAACAACTACTTTAACACTCAACTGACAGGAGTATACAATTGATACCAAAATGAAAGTTCGAGTGTAAATTAGTTACAAATAAAAGTATGGGTCAGATTTGTTAAAAACTAAATAGTTCGGGATATTTTCATTAATTTTCCTTTTTTAAAACTGGTCATGCTGACGTGATCAAATGCTAACGGGGCAACTTTGAATAAAAAATAATTTATTTATGCTGACTGTGTAGTCCACGTCAGCATATAACAACCACTTTAACACTCAGCTGACGGTAGTATACAATTGATACCAAAATGAAAGTTCGAGTATAAATTAGTTACAAGAAATTTCCCAGATCCGGATTTTGGGAATGAGAAATTTTCAAATCCGGATCTAAAGATGGGTAATTCCCAGATCCGGAATTGAGTGGATCCAATACCCATTTTGCCCCTGGCCAAAGTGTCTAATCAGTTAAAGACTTTGGACAAAAATTTATATATATATAATATAAAAAATAATTTTAATTTATATAATACTTTTTATGAAAAAAATAAGATATTAGAGAATAAAAAATATATTTTTCAAACTCTCTAATGTATTAAAGACTTTTGTACAAAGTCTTTAAATTTAAATTTAAATTAAAAATTATGAAATATTTTGATGTAAAATATTTTTCTAGATCATAATACCTCTTTTGTATCATTAAAAAATTATTTTATGAATTCAAATATTTTTTTAAAAAAAATTATGAAGCTATTATAGACTTTGCACAAAAGTCTCTAATGAGTTAACGACTTTTGTTTATAGTAATTTTATAATTGTAAAAAATAAAATTTAATTCACAAAAAATATATATGATATAAAAGATGTGCTAGAGTCTACCAAAATATTTTAGACAAAAAATATTTCACTAATATCATAATTAAAAATTTGTTTTTTAGACTTTGGACAAAAGTCTCTAATGCATTAGAGACTTTTGCCCAAAGTCTATAATATCAAAAATATTTTATAATTTTTAATTTAAATTTGAATTTATAGACTTTGTGCAAAACTCTCTAATGATTTAGAGAGTTTAAAAAAATATTTTTTAGACTCTAACACATCATTTCTATATTAGAGAGTTTGAAAATATATTTTTTAGAATCTAATATCTCATTTCTATTATACCTCTTTTTTTATAAATTAAAATTATTTTATATATATATATATATATTTATATATATATTTTAATTTTTAACCAAAGTCTTTGGCAAGGGGTAAAATAGATATTTATTCCACTCAATTCCGATTTTGGGAATAACCTATCTTTAGATATGGATTTGAGAATTTTTCATTCCCAAAATCCGGATCTGAGAAATTGCTCATAAAAGAATGGGTTAGATTTATTAAAAACTAAATAGTTCGGAATATTTTTATTAATTTTTCTAATATTTTTTGTTATATGATTTTATAGAAATGTCCATGCAATAAGCGAAAAATAATATTCCTTTTTACCCATAGACTTTATAATTTTTATTAGAGTTTTAAAAATTTTAGATCCAAAGTTAAAAAAATTTGAACCAAAAATCTCGATAATATTAGAATTTTCAAAATTTCGGATCTTAAATTAAAAACGATATTGAAAACGTATCCTAAAATCCCAAAAAATCACAAAAAGTTCATTCACAAAAAAAATTCATTTAAGAATTTTATGAATTAACATCATATAAATATTCATGAAATAATTTTTTTTAAAAATCTTACTTATTGATATTAAGAAATAAATTTACATATTTATCTTTATAATAAAATCAGCAAGTTGCCTATAAATATCTTGGTTATTGATATTTATAAGTTAATATACAATGTTGCTATATAAAAAAATTGCCTTCAAAAACTTAAAAATATTAGGGTTTTGAAAGTTTTAAATCCTAAATTAAAAATGATTTCGAAAAAAATATACTAAAATATATAAAAATAATAATTAAAAAAATTATTCATAACAAAAATTCAATTTTTTTTTAAATTTTGGGGATTTTAAAATATACTTTAGGAATTTTTTGTGATTTTCGAATCAATTTTATTTTAAAACCCCCAAAAATCTATATTTGTTATAATAAAAATATTTCATATTTTTCAAAACATTTTTATTGTTATTTATTTATTTTTCAAACAAACTTTGTAATGCATTACACACTTTTGTGCAAAATTAAATGTTTTTCCCCACTCATTTTAGAGCTATTTTTCGTTTATTTATGGACATTTATATAAAATTCTTTTTAAAAGTTTTATTATTGACAAATTACATAATAAATTAATTAGTACACATAATTTAATAATTTTAAATTAATATTTTTAATAAAAATAAATTATTATATTATTCTCATTAATTATTTTCGCATAAAATTCCCCTTTATTCTATTAAAGTAAAAATATAATTTTATTTAACATGGATCTTTTATTTTTCTTAAATTAAAAGCTATTTTAAAAATGTATCCTAAAATTCTCAAAAAACTCATAAAAAAAATATTTTTTCATTTTTTTTACGATCAAAAATTTTGTGTAGTTTTTTTTTTGAAAATTTTTTGATACATTTTCAAAATCATTTTTAATTATGTATTCAAAACTTTAAAAGAAAATACGCTTTTATGATAGGCTTCACAATTATTTTTAATATAAAATTTGAAATTTTCAAAATCTTAATTTAATAAAATTTTGGAGCCAATTCTTTTATATCTGAAAATGTTATATTAACTTATAAATTTGAATAAGTAACTAACTAATTTTTATAGGCAAGTTTATCTAATTTGATTATAATTTGATATAATGATGTAATATCCATCTAATAAAATTTCAAATTTATTTACAATGATTTTTTTTTGTAAATTTTAGCAAAAACATAATTAATTTAATTGAGTAAATCAATTTGATATAATTAACTACCTATATTGGTTAATAAATTTCAATAAGCAAATTAATTTAATAATTAAAAAAATAATATTTCTAACATTTTCTAAAATTAATTGTCAGACCACATATTTTATATCTCTAAAATCTATTTTTATTATAATAAATACAATTCATATATATTTTTTCTATTTTTTATATTTTTTTCAAAAAAGTTTGTGATGTGTTACACACTTTTGTACAAAATGGATATTTCTTGCTTATCTCATGAATATTTTTGTAAATTTTTTTAAAAAAGATTCATTCATAAAAAATCCCAAAAAGTATTTTTGTGAATGTCCATTACATAATTTTATAAAAATGTCCATAAAAACTTCTTTTTTATTAAATGTGCGTGAATAGCCTAAAATGAGGGGGAAAGATTAAAAAAAGAGCAAGAAATTACTACCTTATTTATTCCAAACTAGTTACTTTTATTATATAAAGATAAGATAAGATTAGAGTTAAAAATTAAAAAATTTAATATACATAATTAAAAATAGAGTCATAAATTAGAAAATTAAGAGTAACTAATTAGAATTTAAACCGACTTGATTTGAAAAATAATCATAGTTAATTAAATGGACGGGAAATTTGGAATCAAATGTTATCAATAAATACTATCACAAATTTATCCAAGTATTTACTGAACATTCGGTTCATCAGATCCATAAATGCTATAAGTGCATTAGTCAGCCCGAATGACATAACCAGAAACTCATAGTGACCATACCTCGACCTGAAAATCGTCTTCGAGATGTCACTATTGGATTCTCAACTGATGGTACCCTGACCGCATGTCAATCTTGGAAAACCATTGAGCCCTATGAAGCTGATCAAACAAATCATCGATCCTGGTCAGCGGATAACGATTCTTCACCATCACCTTGTTAAGCTGTCGATAATCAATGCATATCCGTATGGACTCATCTTCTTTTTTTTCACGAAGAGCACTAGAGCACCCCAAGGTGAAACACTTGGGCGAATGAAGCCCAACTCAAGCAGCTACTGCAATTGGGACTTCAATTCACTACTAGAAAAATGGGCATCAGCAACGGCTGATACCGTTGCTGAGCCGTTGCTGAAGAGCATCAGCAACGGCCGCGCCGTTGCAATAGAGCCGTGACAGAAAGTCGCGTTGCTGATAACTTAGCAACGGATCAGCAACGGCCGCTCGGGCCGTCGCTCAAAACATTATCAGCAACGGCCGCTCGGGCCGTCGCTAAAAATATTATCAGCAACGGTTTTGCCACAGACCCGGAGCCGTTGCTGATAACATTAATAGCAACGGCCGCTGAGTCCGTAGCAACACCGTTAGTAAAACTCCGTCGCTAAGCCGTTGATGTAGGTCATCAGCAACGGCTTTCGATACACTTTTAGCAACGGCTTTCCCACGGACGCCCGTGGGAAAGCCGTTGCTGATGACGTATACCTGCAAACAGAAAATTTGGAAATTTCAAATTTCCATTGATACATTGATACATTATCTGATACATAACTCACACACCCATACCCTCATACACACATTCATTCACACATCACAAACACCTCATACACACATTCATTCACACATCACAAACACACCAAGATATACATCAAAACAATTATATTTATATTGATAATTATCCACGATAGTATAAAAACAATTCAAATGCAAAATTGAAGTATCAATATCCAAACAAAATAAGTTAAACAAGTTCAATATCCAAACAAAAAATCTCACGATCACGATGGAGGATGGTCTGGATTATATGGCGGGGTCTGGAGTGCTTGAGTGTACACCGGCGTGGACTGACTCGAGGACGATGGATTAGATGATGCCGAAGAGATGCCTGCTTCGGGATGACCTGACATGTTGCGTAGCATAGCTTGTATATCCGCCATCATCTGACTCTGACGCTCCATCATCTCAGTCTGACGCGCGACCGTGTCTTCTAGAGTCCTTATTCTGCTACTATGATCATAACTAGATCTAGAGGTGGACGGCCGCTCACCAGCGACCGGAGGGGTCGATGCCCCAAGTGGCCTTAGTACGGCTCGCGCATGACCACTATCTGCGAAGCCATATACGCGGCCATGGTCCCAGCCACCTGCGGCCTCGACCCACGATGCTGCGTCAAAGTCCTCGGGGGTACCCCCGCGCTGCACCACAGTCTGGCTGTAGGTCTCCTACTCGAGTTTGATTTTTTGTTTAATATTTATCATAAAACTTAAATTATAAATATATAACGAATAATTTAAACAAATATATAATTACCATAATGTATGCAGCGCGGTTGTGGATGTACTCCCCCGTCCCATGTGCTCGACGGTGAGTCCGCTCAAACACCGCCATCGGGGAGGGTCGCTGGACAGTCCCGTCATCCGACACCGTCGTCTACATTTACAAAACAAATACATTAATTAGTACACATAATAACAAATAAAATATATAATTAAAAGATATACTTACCATACGGTTTGCGTGCACTGCAAATGCAACAGAGCCGCCGGTGTGACGCGCTGCTCCCCCCGACATGCGATTTCTAGCCGCATTCCGAGAAACCTCCTGCCATCGATCCGTCGACCATATCCCCACGAGCTGGTCCCATATATCCGGAGTAATCCAACCGGGGCCGTATCCCCGAGTCTCCGCGATGTTAGTGGTCCCAGCTCGGGCCATCGCTTGGGACCGAGCCTGCCCCAGCTGCCCGTTGTACCTTGCCCGGGAAATAGCCTCCCAGGCAGCGTAAATGAAGGGCCTCTGGTCCTCGGCCCATGTATAGCGAGCCTGCAAAATAATAATATCAGTACCAATATTAATATATCATCATGCATGTAAAAAATAATAATAATACGTGCCTCAAACTCGCGCCATAACATGTCGACGTGCTCGCTAGGCACGTGAGACCACGTAGGCCATGCCCCGTGCATGTATCGTCGAATAGTAGAAGAAATGCTCCTCGGCACTTCTTCTTGCTCGAACCTGCACAACAAAAATAAATTTGTAATGATTCATAATTCATGATATATTACCGCTCCCCAATCACGCTAATCAATCTACGTGACTCTGTGGCTGGTGGAGGCTGCCACCTGTTCGGCCCGCGTGGCCGCCTACGTCTGGATGTACTAGCCTCGGCAGTATCATCCTCATGAGGATCAGCAACAGGAGGATCAACAGCATGAGTAAGTGCTGGAGTCTCACCGATCGGAGACTCCGAAGCTCTCCTGCGTCGATAACCACGACCAGACATATCTGTCGAACAGACATATAATCAGATTATTGTATAAATAGTAGAGATATATTTAATAAAATATATACTTCACAATTATTCTTCATCATCTGAATAATAGTCTTCGAATTCTTCTTCTTCTTCCTCTTCTTCCTCTTCTTCATCTTCTTCATCTCCAGCTTCCTCAATTTCATGATCGTCATCATCAGCATATTCAACTTCTAATTGAATTGACGTTGTGTCTGCATCCTCGAGTATTGGAATAATACGATCCACAGCAGGAAGATCATCTTCTTGATAGAAACCAGGAGGATCATTTTCTCCTACTATCGGATCAATTTTTCCTCTACCTTTTGTCTTACAGACTACACGCCAATCTGCTCTATCTTTATTTCGAGCCGGATACTTCGCGTAATATACTTGTTCGGCTTGTGATGCCAATATAAAAGGCTCATTTGCTGCCAATTTCGATTTGTAATTAACCTCAACAAGTTTGTATTTTGGATGAACTTTCATGCCCCTTTCTGTTGTATCGAACCAATGACATCTAAATAGGATCACTGATTTCAAGCCAAAGTAGTGCAACTCTATCACTTCTTCCACCAGTCCATAAAAATCCATATCACATTCAACATAGGTTGTCCCTTTCACGCAGACCCCAGCATTCATCGTCTTCTTTGTAAATGAATATTCAACCGTGTGAAATTTATATCCGTTAACAAAATATCCGCTATAGCACGACACAAGTCGCGACGGTCCACTAACAAACTCAAATATTCTTTCATCTATTTCAGCTCTGTGATCTTTGCTGTAAGTCTGAATCCAAGTAGGGAAATCACGATTCCGTAATCTCTCCAATTCTTCATCGTTGTGAATAGAGTATTTTTGCACCATCTCAATGTCAAATATTTCAATGAATTGTTCAATCTCTGGGCAATTGAGTAATACATACAAGTGTGCCAAATGATACTCTTCATCGTTTAAGTGTCGAGATGGACGAGAACCAAAAGCACGACCAGAGTGACAAAATATATTTAAACGTCCATCTGAATGTCGAACACCCCCGTCGTCGTTACGTGGAAGACGATCAAATCTTGTCTGTACTGTCGATTCAAAGTAAAATGAGCAGAATGTTGAAATTTCTTGGATGATATACGATTTAGATATTGATCCTTCAACAGCTGCGGTGTTCTTTACTTTTTTCTTCAGACGATTCATGTATCTTTCAAATAAGTACATCCAACGATATTGAACGGGGCCACCAACTCGTGCCTCGTATGCCAAGTGTATCGGTAGATGCTCCATCGAGTCAAAAAATGCAGGAGGGAAAAACTGCTCCAGCTTGCATATGATTTCAACAATATTATTTTCAAGTGTTGACATATCTTCGACTCGAAGGACATTTGCACAGATGCTTCTAAAAAACATACTTAATTCAGTCAACGGACCCCAAATATTATCAGGTAGAAGATCTCGAAATGCGATCGGAAGTAATCTCTGCATGAATACATGACAATCATGGCTCTTCATCCCTGATATTTTGCAATCATCGACGTTCACACATCGAGATAAGTTTGAAGCATATCCATCGGGTAATCTGAGTTCTTTTACCCATTGACAAACATCTTTGATCTGTTGTTTATTTAACACATATAGGGCCTTCGGTTTCAGATATCGTCCGTTGACCTCTTGTAACTCCAACTCTGGTCTTTTACAAAGTATTTTCAGATCATGTCGGGCTTTGACATTATCTTTAGTTTTTCCAGAAATATCCATCAAAGTGTTGAAAATATTATCAAACACATTTTTTTCAATGTGCATGACATCTAAATTATGTCGAATCAATAATGAACTCCAATAGGGCAATTCCCAAAAGATACTTTTTTTCACCCAGTTGTGTGTTTGGCCAAAACCTGACACTATTTCATTGCGACCAAATACTATATCTGGAAGTGCTGAAACACGTGCTAACATTTGTTCACCAGACAACATCGGTGGTGGCCCATCTCTTTCGACTCTGCCCTTAGTAAATTTATTACGATTCCTTCGATACTGGTGATTAACCGGTAGGAATCGACGATGACAATCAAAGAATGAGATTTTTCGTCCGTTCTGAAGACTGATTGATTTAGAGTGTTCCATACAATACGGGCAAGAGAGTCGGCCGTGAGTGCTCCAACCCGACAACATACCGTACGCGGGGAAATCATTGATTGTCCACAAGACCGCGGCCTTTAAATTGAAGTTTTGCTTCCGATGACAATCATAAGTGACAGCTCCCTCAGTCCATAATGTTTTCAATTCATCTATCAAGGGTCTGAGAAATATGTCAATTTCTTTTCGCGGACCCTTAGGACCTGGAATAATCATCGAAAGATAAATAAATTCATCTTTCATGCACATTGACGGTGGCAAATTATAAACTGTCAGCAGCACTGGCCAAACTGAATAAGGAGTTGCAGAATGTCCAAACGGATTAGAACCATCTGTGCACAATCCCAATTTGATATTTCTAGTATCCCTAGCAAATGAAGGATAACATGTATCCAAATGTTTCCATGCTTCACTGTCAGATGGATGAGTCATTACTGTATCATCACGACTTCTTGCATGCCAACTCATGTAGGGGGCTGTCTTTTCCGATATGAATAATCTTTGAAGCCTCGGTGTTAGTGGAAAATACCGAAGCACCTTAAACGGGATATTTTTTTGTCGAACCGATTTCTTCTCCTTGTAACGAGGGTGTTGACATACAGGACATTTATCCAACTGCACATTTTCTTTATAATATAAAATGCAGTTATTTTGGCACGCGTGTATTTTTTCGTACCCAAGCCCCAATTTTCTCATTAGCTTTTTAGTCTTATAAAAAGTAGGCTCAAACTTGTTATCAGTAGGCAGCATTCCATTAATCAATCCAGCAATCCAATCATACGCAACTCCGCTGATATTACAATCGGCCTTGATGTTTAAGAGCTGTGTCATTGCTGAAAACCTAGTGTATTTAGGACAATTCTCATACAAAGGTTCATCGGCAGCTTTCAACATCTCGTAAAATTCTGCAGCTTCTTTATTCGGTAATTCAATCTCTACCGCAGCCCCTACTTCTCTGATATCAACCACTGTAGTATCTGGTGGGACTGATGTCTGAAGAACTGGCCGATCAACATTATCATTCAGGCGGAATTGACCCCCAAGACTATCAAGTATCATAGTTCTATAGGGATTACATTGACCGGATGAAGAAGCACCAGCAGAGGAAGATTCACCATATGTCTGAACGACAGGATTGCTCGACGTCCCGACTTCGCGTGACTCCCCGTGACAAGTCCATAGAAAATATCTTGGTGCAAATCCTTTGCTATATAGATGCAAAGTGACAGTCTCCCGATCCAAAAATCGTCCATTTGAACAAATGCGGCACGGACATCGGATTTGATCACCCATGCTAACGAAATTCCGATTCGAATAGGCGAAATTTAGGAAGTACGTTACGCCTAATCGAAACTCATTCGTTAAAGCTCCACGATCAAGACGTCGGTACATCCAACTTCGATCAGCCGACATGATTCTGTCAATCAATGACAATTTCTTTGGTTAATGTCTTTAGGTGAGATTGTCCTATTCCATTCGGGATTTATGTTATTCGTACTGCACTTACGTTTTTATTTTAACTGTTAACTAATTATTCTAAATTTCGACAGCATCTCCCTACAGTTCTCCGAATACGCATATCATCTGGGCGCGTATCGGAGAACAAGAGAGATGTTGCCGAATTTTAGAATAATTAGTTAACAGTTAAAATAAAAACGTAAGTGCAGTACAAATAACTATATTCCCAAATTGTCCAATCAGGGACAATTCAAGAATTGTACGTCGTATAAAAGATCATCTACTTCTTTTACACGAACATACAATTCCCGAACGGATCTAAGGTTTTGCTAAATCATATCCGATTCGTCGATGCGTACGTGAAACATATCAACTCGTCGGATGGATGATTATTTTCTAAATGTTTCGAGACAGTTCGAGTCCATATTGGACGATTTCGGCGCGCGTCCGAAATGGATGATTCCGGCACGAGTCCGAAGTGGACGATTCCGGCGCGAGTTCGAATTGGACGATTCCGGCACGCGTCCGAAGTGGACGATTCCGGCGTGAGTCCGAATTGGACGATTCCGGCGCGCGTTCGAAGTGGACAAACCGGCGCGCGTCCGAAGTGGATGATTCCGGCGCGCGTCCGAAATTAATCTAAACCCTAATAATTAATCTAACAAATTAAATAATTAATCTAAACAATTAATTAACAATTATAAAACAATTAATTAATAATTATAAAACAATATAAAATATATATATAATTATAAATTCCGGCGCCGGAGTCCACCCTCCGGCGCCGGCGTACAGTGGCCGGACACACTGTCCGACCACTGTAGAAGGTCCGGCGGCGGCCATCGACCAATCGCCGCCGGTCGAAACCCTAGAAATAGGGTTTCGGTCGGATTGATTCCCGTCGGCCGCAACGGGAAGAGACGGCCGGCCGATCAACATACCTGAACAAGTCGGCAGCAGCGGGAGGAGGAAGAGGCGTCGTCGACGTCGTCGGCGTCGTCGACGTCGTCGGCGTCGTCGACGTCGTCGGCGTCGGCAGCGGCGGCGAGAGGCGTCGGCAGGAGCGGCGGCGGCAGCAGCGGGAGGAAGAAGGGTCGGGCGCGAAAGCGTGCCCTATATAAACTTATCAGCAACGGCTCACTCGCCCGTTAGAAAGCCGTTGCTGATAAGTTATCATCAGCAACGGCTCACTTGTCCGTTAGAAAGCCGTTGCTGATAATTAAAATATCAGCAACGGCTCGCCTTTCCGTCAGAAAGCCGTTGCTGATAATTAAAATAATCCGCAACGGCTCGGGTTTCCGTTAGAACGCCGTTGCAGATACAAATATCTGCAATGGCTCGGGCGGCCGTAAGAACGCCGTTGCAAATAGCAACGGCTTGAGCGGCCGTTGCTGATAGCCGTTGCTGAAGACCTAATTTCTAGTAGTGATCCCCACAACTCAGCTGGTGTCATCCGATACGACGGAATGGAGATCGGCTTCACCCCAAGCTGCATATCAATACAAAACTCGATCTCCCTCTCTAGGGCAAACATGGCAACTCCTCCGAAAACACATCAAGAGTACGCATACCACTAGCGTTCCCTCAATGCCCCTAGTCGCAGCTCCACTCCACTCTGCCACAGACACAAAGGCCAAGAAGGATTGGCAACTGCCTAGATGTAGCTTTCGAGCCTTTAGAGCTGAAATGGTCACCAATGAATCCCCCCTTCCCTCACCCTGTCAGGTAAACTGGGGCAATCCGGGCTAACTGAAGATCACAGTGTTAGCCCTGTAGTCCACTGAGGCGAAATGGTCCTCTAACCAGTCTATGCCCAAAATCACATCAAGCTCTAGCATCGGCAGGAGTGTCAATTCGGCCACCAGTACGTGCCCACAAAAGACCACCTCGCAGCCCTGAAAGACTATCTCTGCCAGCACATAATCACCCGTAGGCGTAGACACCACAAGAGGCAAATCAATCATAGAGGATTTCCTTGAAAACTTAGCAGCAAATAATGCAGATACAAAAGAATGCATAGCACCTGGATCAAACAAAACATAAGCAATAGCAGAACCAACACAAGGTTACCTGACACTACTACCCTGGACGCCTCGGCGCCCTCTTGGTTCAAAGCAAACATCTGTGCAACAGGCCTCTTCGAACCACCAGCTCGCTGGCCTCCACCCTAAGTCTGACAACCTTGAGCCACGGAACCTACTGACATCAGAGCCTTTCCTCTAGTCTGATCAGGACAATCCTTTCTATAGTGCTCAGTTTGCCCACAGCTAAAACATACATCTAAACGTACCCAGCAAGCTCTCTAGTGCTTCTTGTGACATTGGTTACACGGCTGCGACACAGGCCTCCGCACCGAGCTTCCTGATGACGCCCCTGGTCCTGAGCCCATGTGGCCTCTGGAATTATTATGACCTCCGCCCTGCTGTGTATCTGTTGTCTTGTGAGTACCCTTTGAGTGAGCTGGCCAACCCTCCGAGTGTTGGGGCGAAACTTTTTCTTGTGGGGTCCATCATGCCTGTCCGTCGGTACAAATGCCTCCTTCTGGAGTGCCTCATTTATAACCTGAGCAAAAGAAGTGTCCTCTGTGTAATGGATAAGTATGACAATCTGCGGCCTCAGCCCCTCGACAAACCTCTTGACCCTGGCAGTCTCTGTGGCTATTAAGGTGGAATGGTACTTCAAGAGTCGGGTGAACTCCATCTTATAGTCCATTACTGACATAATGCCGGTCTAACACAGTAGCTCGAATTCTATCGCCCGCCTATCCAGGACGCTCAATGATAGGAACTTCTCCACCATACCAGCTCTGAACTCCTCCTAGGTAGGGGGTGGTGCATTTGCTTCTCTGCGGTCCCTCTAGGTGTGAAGCCAATCTTTGGCTGGTCCTCTCAACTGTAACCCGATCAGTTGAGCGATTGTCTCAGAAAAACAATCGAGCTCCCAGCACAGCTCACAGCAATCCCCTAGGAAATTGGTGACCTCCACCTGATGATCTATCCCTGTAAACTCTGATGGCCTGAATGCGACAAAATCTACATATGTAGGTGTTGAAAACATCATAATTAGATAATTTAATTCACCCTAATACTTTTTTTTAAAGCAAACTTAACCACAAGTCGCGCTAAGGTGCAGACTTAGCCTATTGATCGCATAACACAACCCTACTGTATACCGATATGCTAGCAATACCCTATACGGTAAACAAACTCTAGGTCATAGTCAGACCGAACCACATGCTCTGATACCACATTGTGTTAAAGTCCCACATTGGTTGAGGTTGTGGTCTAGATAGCCTTTAAATAGATTGGACAATACTCCCTCTTAGAGCTAGCTTTTGGGGTGGAGTTAGGTCCAATGCTGATTTTCTAACATGGTATCAGAGCCAGACCTATTATTGATTGTGGGCCACCTGCAGAACTTCACGCTCCAGATGTAGATCCTGGGCGTGGGGGGGGGGGGTGTTAAAGTCCCACATTGGTTGAGGTTGTGGTCTAGATAGCCTTTAAATAGATTGGACAATCCTCCCTCTAAGAGCTAGCTTTTGGGGTGGAGTTAGGTCCAAGGCCGATTTTCTAACACATTGTCACGCCCCAACTCATGGTCATGTGACCGGCCAAGGTATACGTGCCTATACCCCGCAGCCTAACCCATGCACATCCCAACTCATAAATAAACATAGCGAAAAGGATAACAGTTTTCATTATGACGAGAAAACAAAACAGATTTCCATTTAAGATGTAAAGCTTTTAGCAAAGTATTTAAAGCACGAAAATAAATAAATCAAAGTTCAACAATTTTGCTCTTAACAAATGAAATCTGAAGGAAAGAAAT
Source organism: Canna indica (assembly GCA_034359265.1). Taxonomy (NCBI): domain Eukaryota; kingdom Viridiplantae; phylum Streptophyta; class Magnoliopsida; order Zingiberales; family Cannaceae; genus Canna; species Canna indica. The sequence goes on from CP136890.1 coordinate 72,738,006, forward strand.
GAATGTCCCCAAGGGACTACAGTTCCAAAATACAAAAATACAAGTGCATGAAAAATTATCAAAGACTCGACTATATGAGATCAATATGACTCCTCTGCCCTCCAGCCACGCCAAGTGCTCCAGCACCCCTCATTAGTCAGGCTCTGCAAAAAAAAATAGAAATAAACAATGGGTGAGTTCAAAGAACTCAGTGAGCGATTCTACCAACCCCCACCATAAAAATCAACCACAGATATAAAAGAATAAAATATCCTTATCTCATACATGGGTAATGCATCAAGTGGTATGACTAGCTAACAGACAATCTGACCATCACATGCCCAAAGGCAAACCAATTCACTTAGTAGTGAAGAACAACATGCCTCAGCCTACCAGTGCCCTAAGACAACAAATCACACTAAAGGGTTATGAGGATAATCGGGATTGGCCCATCCGAGCTTATCCTATAATAGAACCCTTAGATAAAGCGCAGGAATAATCGAGATTCGCCAATCCAAACTTATTCCTTAAATAAAGAAACTTGAGAACAATCGGGATTTGTCCATTCGAACTTGTTTCACGAGAAACATAGGAACAATTGGGATTCACTCATCCGAACTCGTTCCTTAAATATAGCGCAAGAATAATCGAAATTCGTCCATCCGAACTTATTCCTTAAAATATAGAAACTTGCGAATAATCGAGATTCGCCCATCCAAACTTATTCCTTAAATAAAGAAACTCGGGAACAATCGAGATTTGCCCGTCCGAATTTGTTCCACGAGAAATGTAGGAACAATCGGGATTTGCCCGTCCGAGCTTGTTCCACAAGAAACACATGAATAATCGAGATTCGCTCATCCGAACTTGTTCCTTAAACACAGGTTGGGAAATAACCATCCAACCTTCCGGGCCAAGCCCGCAATCCGGCTCCTACCTGAGCCTCTCTGCCATTCATAAAGATATGGCGCTAACAAGACCTAAGTCAAGTATCTTCTATACTGTCTTAGGGGTGTCTTTATTGGGAAACGCCGCAACACTCAATGTCTGATCCCAACTCCTAGACCTGTAATATCATCCACCCATGAGATTTTATTTCATGCATATAATTTATTTTGTTGGCTCATAACAAATTATGTTGCCCCTTGAATTTTAATTATACAATTAAAATTTCCATTTGCCAAAATTAGGGTTTTGTTTTAGGGTTTTATTTTCAGTTTACTATTGAGACCCAAACTGATGCACCCCAACCGAATCGGACTTCCAAAGCGTGTCCTATGTATCCAGACTATGTGTTCTGGTTAAAATGATAGGTTACATGACTATATTCAGAGAACTAAACTCATCACAACAGAGTTTAACGAATCAGCCTCCTAATGACAATTCAGCATGAAATTCCAGCAAGTTAAGTTTTCAGCATATCAAGGTACTTAATCCGAAATTTACAGTAATTAAATTCTTAATTACTACCGAAATAGATTTATAATGTTGAGATAAATCACACAAAGATTTAATCATATTTGCTAAACAAGATTTAGCAAGCATCAACATCATTTTTAAAACAAGATTCAAACTTCATAATCAAGAATCCAAATCAAGAACATACATGGCATCAAGATTAAATCCTTTCATATATAAAACATGATTAATACAGTAAAATCACAGATTTGATTACAAGATATGCATTAACATTAGAGGAATCTAATACGGTAAGCAATCCAAGACATAGATACCAAAACAAGCAAGAAATCTTCTATTACGCATTTCATCAAACACCTCGAGGGCACCCCTATTTCCACCTTGGCCGAGCACCCCTAGGGTAGTCCTAGGGCTGCCGAGCCACAAAGGGGAATCTTGGGCCCCCTCCGACATATCGACACAAGAATTCGACAATCAAAACTCAGGAATCGACGGGAAATCAACAAGAACGTCTCAACGTCCAAATCGGCTCAAGAACATGAGAATGATCTCAAGAAAAGGAGGGGTAAAACCACTAACATGATTAGGAAGAAGAAATCGGGGAAAACTTCCCAATCAGCGGCCTCTGAATCCGGCCTCAAAGGGTGCAGTGATTCGGCTCAAACAAGGGGGAAGGGGCGGCGGCTCCACCAAGCCGGCGGCTTGGCTTCCAAGGGAGAGGAAGGGAGATGGGAAGGAAGGGGCGGCTTGGCTCTCGGCTTGTCTCTACTCGGCGACTCCAAGAGAGAGGAAGGGAGGGCGGCTGGCTCTCAGCTTGGCTTTGCTCGGCTGCTCCAAGAGAGAGGAAGGGAGGTGAGGCTGGCTCCTCTCTTCTCTAGGTGGCTTGTGCGGCTCCAATAGGGAGCCGCATAGCCCTAAACGGGGGGATTTTATAATCCATTCCCCATTTCAGCCAACCTTAACCTCCTTTAACCCGCATCCAAACCACCTAACTCCTCAACCCAAACTAACCCCATGCTAAATACAAGTATAAATCACATGCACACCCATATGCAACATAATTTAATAAATCAAACTATATTATTATAAACCATAATTCAACTTACCCGAGCTCTCAAGCTCGCGCGCACCGGACCATGTGTCGACTTGGCTCGACCTCGAACTAGCTCGCTAGACTGACAATCACAAACAATAATAGAAATAAATAATAATATCTAGGATATTACAATCCTCCATTCTTAAAGAAAATTCGTCCTCAAATTTTTGGAAAAAGAAGCTTAAGGACACACCAGGTCAGTAAAAAATGAGGGATATCGCTCCCTCATATCCTACTCTACCTCCCAGGTGGCTCCTACCCGGAATGGTGCTCTCACTTGACCTTAACCAAGGGAATATCCTTGGACCTCAATTTTTTGATTTGACGGTCTAGCACCTCAACTGGTCGCTCATCATAGGAGACTACTGAATCCACCTCCACTGCGGTAGGCTCAATCACATGGGACTCATCCCGAACATACTTCTTCAACATGGAACACCGAATGCACCCGGTCCATACTGGGAGGTAAGGCCAACTCATACGCCATAGCTCCCCTACGCCTGAGAATAGGAAATGGCCCAATGAACCTAGCTTAGCTTCCCTCTCTTGCCAAACCTCACCACCGCTCTCATAGGGGATACATTGAGGAACACCATGTCCCCCTCAGCAAACTCTACCTCCCCGGCCTTTCCATCAGCATACATCTTCTGGCGACTCTAAGTTACCAACAACCTCTCCCTAATTAGCTTCACCTTTTCTACTGCCTCCTCAACCAGGTCGGGTCCCATCATAAGAGAATCGCCTGCCTCAAACCAGCCTACAGGCGACCTGCATCGCCGCCCATACAATGCCTCAAAATGGGCCATCCCGGTGCTGCTATGATAGTTGTTATTGTAGGCAAACTCAATCAGGAGTAAGTGGCTCTCCCAACTATCCTCCAAATCTAGGACACATGCTCTCAGCATGTCCTCCAATGTCTGAATGGTCCGCTCCGACTGACCATCTGTCTGAGGGTGAAATACAGTGTTGACCCGAACCTAAGTGCCTAACGCCTCCTAGAAAGACTGCCAGAATCGAGCTGTGAACTGAGTACCCCGATTTGAGATGATCATAACATGAACACCATGATATGCGACGATACGATCCAAAAACAACCTCGCATATTGCTCAGCTTAAAATATCGTCCTGACTGGTATGAAATGTGACATCTTGGTTAGGCGATCCGCCACCACCCAGATAGAATCATTGCCCTTCCTAGACTTTGGCAACACTGTCACAAATTCCATGGTTATCTTTTCCCATTTCTACTCTAGTACTTCTAAGTTCTGGAGCAATCATGCCGGCTTTAAATGTTCGGCCTTAACCTGCTGACACACCAGGCACTTAGACACGAACTCGGCCATCTCTCTCTTCATGCCTTTCCACCAATAATTCTGCCTCAAATCATAGTACATTTTCGTGGCTCCCGGATGCATGGTGTATGTAGATCGATGAGCCATCTTTAGCACCTGCCTGCGAACCTCAGCCATGTTTGGCACCACTATCATGTTCTTAAACCTCAGAACGCCCTCCGTGTCAATACCAAAACCATTATCGACATCGCCTCTCCTGGCCAGATCCTTAGTGAGTGCACAAAAAACATCCTTTTCCTGCGCTGCCCGCAGCATGTCTCAACCCTAACCCCTTAAACCCTTAATCCACAACCTGCATCCACCTTAAGCCAAAACTAAAACCCGCTAACTCGATAGACTTAATTAATTTAATTAAACTTATTCTAATAAATCACAAGCAATTAATTAATTACACCCACATGAACATAATAACAATTATGCACACACAACATCAAATTAAATAATGTAAACTACTCCAGCCTAATTTCATAAATTCAAAAATTCATATCCTACTTACCCGAGCTTGCAAGCTAGCTCCAGACCAAGAGTTGACTTGGCTCGACCATGAACTTGTCCGCTAGCTTGGCAAACACACATAAGGAGAAAGAAAATAATAATAATAATAATAATAATAATAATAATAATAATAATAATAATAATTAAATATCTAGGATATTACAATTCTACCTCCTTAAAGAAATTCATCCTCGAATTTCAAAAAAGAAAATAAGGACTCACCACAACATCAAAGAATGAAGGATAACACTCCCTCATATCATGCTCCACCTCCCAGGTGGCCTCTTGGCCGACATGGTGCTCCCATCTGACCTTAACCAAGGGGATCTTCTTGGACCTCAACTTCTAGATCTGCTGGTCTAGAACCTCAACTGGCCGCTCCTCAAAAGAGACTGTTGAATCCATCTCCACTACGGTAGGCTCGATCACATGAGACTCATCCCGAATGTACTTCTTCAGTATAGACACATGGAACACTGAATGTGCTAGGTCCATACTAGGAGGTAGGGCCAACTTATAGGCCACAGCTCCCCTGCGCCTGAGAATAGGAAACGACCAAATGAACCTAGGACTTAGCTTTTCTTTCTTACCAAACCTCACCACCCTTTTCATAGGGGACACCTTGTGGAACACCATGCCCCCCTCAGCAAACACTACCTCCCTGGCCTTTCCATCAGCATACATCTTTTGACGACTCTGAGCTGCTAACAGCCTCTCTCCAATTTGCTTCACTTTTTCTACAGCCTCCTCCACCAAATCAGGTCCCATCATAAGGGAATCCCCTGCCTCAAACCAACCTACAGGCGACCTGCATCTCCGCCCATACAATGCCTCAAATGGGGCCATCCCAATGCTGCTGTGGTAACTGTTATTGTAGGCAAACTCAATCAGAGGTAAGTGCCTCTCCCAACTTCCCTCCAGGTCTAGGACACATGCCCTCAGCATATCCTCCAACGTCTGAATAGTCCGCTCTGACTGACCATCTGTCTGAGGGTGAAATACGGTACTAAACCGAACCTAAGTGCCCAATACCTCCTAGAAAGACTGCCAAAATTGAGCCGTGAACTGAGTACCCCGATCTGAGATGATCATAACCGAAATTCCATGATAAGCGACAATTTGATCCAAGAATAACCTCGCATACTGCTCAGCTGGAAAGGTCGTCCTGACTGGTATGAAGTGCGACGTCTTGGTTAGGCGATCCACCACTACCCAGATAGAATCATTGCCTTTCCTGGACTTTGGCAATCCAGTCACGAAATCCATGATTATCTTCTCACATTTCCACTCCGGTACCCCTAAGTTCTAGAGCAATCTTGCCGGCTTCAAATGCTCAGCCTTCACCTGCTGACACACCAGGCACTTTGACACGAACTCGGCCACCTCTCTTTTCATGCCTTTCCACCAATAGTTTTGTCTAAGATCTCTGTACATCTTCGTGGCTCCCAGATGCATAGTATAGGTAGATCGATGAGCCGTCTCCAGCACCTGCCTGCGAACCTCATCTATATCGGGTACCACAATCCGGTTCTTAAACCTTAGAACGCCCTCAGAGTCCACACTGAACCCATTATCTGCATCTCCTCTCCTGGCTAGATCCTTAGTGAGTGCACAAAAGGCATCCTCCTCGCGCGCTGCCTGCAACATGTCAACCAATGTGGACTGCACCCTCAAGTGAGCCACCAGTGCACCAGAATCCGATACTGACAAGACTGCTCCACCATCCAAACATAGGGCCAACTCCTGAGCTAACAGTCTCCTCCTGACTGCCAAATGCGCCAGACTGCCCATACACTTCCTGCTTAGAGCATCAGCTACCACATTAACTTTCTCTGGATGGTACATGATCGTACAGTCATAGTCCTTCAACAGCTCAAGCCATCTTCTCTGCCTCAAGTTCAACTCCTTCTGGGTGAGCAAATATTGGAGGCTCTTATGATCAGTGTATATCTTACAAGCCTCGCCATAAAGGTAGTGACGCCACAGCTTCAATGCGAACATCACCACTGCCAGCTCAATATCATGGGTTGAGTAATTCTTCTCGTGAACCTTCAACTACGTGGAGACATAGGCTATCACTTTGCCATTCTACATCAGCACACAACCCAAGCCGACTCGGGAGACATCACAATAAACAACAAAACCTCTTGAACATGAGGGTACTGCTAGAACTGGCGCCGACGTCAAGCGGTCCTTGAGCTTCAGAAAGCTCTCCTCACACTTACTATCCCATTCGAACTTGACCTTCTTCTGGGTCAGGCGGGTCAATGGCATTGCAATCCTGGAGAAATTCTCCACAAAATTTTTGTAATACCCTGCCAACCCCAGAAAATAGCGAATCTCCGAGACATTAGTCGGCCTCTTTCAATTCTGAATTGTTTCAATCTTTGCAGGTCCATTTTTATTCCTTACTTGGACACCACATGGCCAAGAGACCCCACACTCTTCAACCAGAACTCGCACTTGGAGAATTTGACATACAATCTGTGCTCTCTAAGAGTTTCTAAAACTACCCTCAAGTGCTCAGCATGTTCCTCCTTGCTCCTGGAATAAATTAAAATGTCATCAATGAACACAATCACAAACTTATCCAGGTATTCCTTGAACACTCGGTTCATCAGGTCCATAAATGCTGCGGGTGCATTAGTCAACCCGAAGGACATCATCAGGAACTCAAAGTGCCCATATCTCGACCTGAAAGCAGGCTTAGGGACGTCACTATCCCGAATCCTAAACTGATGATACCATGACCGCAGGTCAATCTTAGAAAACCATTGCGCCCCTTGAAGCTGATCAAACAAGTCATCAATCTTGGGCAACAGGTACCGATTCTTCACTGTTACATTATTAAGCTGTCGATAATCAATGCACATCCGCATGGACCCATCCTTCTTCTTTACAAAGAGCACGGGAGCATCCTAAGGCGAAACACTGGGGCGAATCAAACCCAGATCAAGCAGCTCATGCAACTGGGATTTCAACTCAGTTACTGCCATCCGATACGGAGGAATGGAGATCGGCTTCACTCCTGGCTGTAAATCGATACAAAATTTGATCTCTCTCTTTGGAGGTAACCCTGGCAACTCCTCTATAAACACATCAGAGAACCCGCATTCTACAGGCGTCCTCCTGATGTCTCTGGCCGCACCTCTGCCTTCCTTTGCCACTAACACAAAGGCCAAAAATGACTAACACTCGCCAAAAAGTAACTTTCGGGGCTTAAGAGCTGATATCGTCATCAATGACTCACCCCTTCCTTCACCCTGAAAGGTAAACTGGGGCAACCCGGGCTTACTGAAGGTCACAGTCTTAGCCCTGCACTCCACTGAGGCGAAATGGTCCGCCAACCAGTCCATGCCCAATATCACATCAAGCTCTAACATCGGCAGGAGTGTCAAGTCGGCTATCAACGCATGCCCACAAATGACAACCTCGCAGCCTTGAAAGATTATCTCTGCCATCGCCGAAACGCCCGTAGGCGTAGACACCACAAGAGGTAACTCAAGCACAGAAGGTACCCCTACAAACTTAGCAGCAAAGAAAATATACACGAAAGAGTGCGTAGCACCCGGATCAAACAAGACATACGCAACTGCCGAACCAACAACAAGATTTCCTGACTCTACTACCCTGGACCACCAGCTCGCTGGCCTCCTCCCTGAGTCTGACCCCTCTGAGCTATGAAATCCACTGACATCGGTGTCTTTCCTCTGGTCTGATCAGGCTGCTGACTGCCCTTGCCAAAACAATTCTTTTTGAAATGCCCAACCTGTCTGCACCCAAAACATGCCTCAGAGCAAAACCGCTCTAGTCCTGCTCAACTCTAGTCGTACATAATCATGGCCCTTAAGCATTAGGTCGCTCTACACTCATAATTTATATTTCCTGAAATCTAAGGGAAAGATCCTCCAATCAATCCAAACTTTCAGCTATAGGGGAAATATACTCTCACCCAACCCTGCAGATCCCTTCTGCTGAATTCTATCAACCGCCCCCCTAGGATCCCTAGGGCCGACCTAACCATACTGCATCTTAAATATTTAACTATATGACAAGACCCAATGAATCATTCAAGATACTAAGCAATCATTGCAAGGATCTCTAATCCAAACACCCATACAAAGGTGGGCTCCCAAAATGGTACACTCTCTAGCACAGGGCCATTCACGGCCCCAAGCTGTGCTACCCTGGGACTATACTAGTTCCTCCTCCCGGGCCTGCGCTGGTCTCCCACGACCCCGGCCCCAGCCTCAGCCTTGGCGCTTAGTGGAGTTGCTATCACTACCGCTCCTTGCGGCATCAAAGGCCTCCATCGATATGGAAACACCAGGAAAAAAAACAACTCATGATTAAGCAATAGGATTCACTCAACATTTTGCAAACTAAACCACAAGTCGCACTGAGGTGTAGACTTAGCCCATTGATCTAATAGCATACCCCTACCGTATACTAACACGCTAGCAATGGCCTATACGGTGACAACTCTAGGTCATAGTTAGACCGAATCACATGCTGTGATGCTAAGTTTGTCACGCCCCAACTCAGGGTCACGTGACCGGCCAAGGTCTAAGTGCCTATACCCCGAAGCCTAACCATGCACATGCCAAATCAAATAACATAGCAGAAAGAAAATAATAAGTTTTATTTTATAGAAAAGCGAACCAACACCAAATTTAGTATAAAAGCTCAAAGGTAATAAAAAATGCGGAAATACGATTAAATTCAACAGTTCAGACGGTTCCATACTTTCCAATCAGACGGTGATTGTAGTTCACACGAAATTTTCTACTTGCAATAGGACACGTCGACATAAGTCGAGAAGAGAAAAGGAGTTCCTTTATGGGGTCAGGTCATCTTCGATGAAACCAAAGAAATTTGAGGGTCGGTGTCCTTATTCGATCGTGCATGATATGCTAAAGTGAGCCTGGAGAAGCATTTAACGCGTCCTAGGTGACTAGATTCCGTTGCCAAAACTAGTTGGCGTTCTACGCCAGTACGTGCTCGCAATAAAGGATTTCGAAATTAATTCCGTAGAAAATAAAGGGTAATTTTGTAAATTGACATGGTCTATAAATAATCAGCGCATTGATGAGTCGAATCCGGAAAGGACTCAATTTTTTGTTGTTATCCGTTTAGTTCGCCTCCTGTTCATCAGCTCTGTTTTTAGGGTTCATTTATTTCTTAAAGGAAAAGGAAGAAAGAAGCGGAGAGGAGGAGAAACAGATGGGCTCCGACGCCAAGGACGATAACAGCGCTTCCCTTCCTGCAGTGGTCGCCGGAAAGAAGAGGAGGGTACGCGGAGATGGATCTCTGCAATAAATAGAGTGGACTCCGTTTGATTTGTTCTTGTACTAATTTGTGATTCCGGTCCTTCTTTGTTCTTCTTCAGGCGAATCGATCTGCCAAGTTGAAGCAGTGCAAGCTCGATGCGCGACGCGAGCAATGGCTTTCTCAAGGTTCGATCTTTGTTCTTCTTTTCCTTCGTGATCGATTTGTCAAGATTGGGTTTCGAGTTCTCTTTGGACGTGCTCTTCCGTTTCTTTCTGTAGAAAATGTTTGATTCTTGATTCTCTCTTCGAGTTCTCTTTCGACGTGCTCTTGCGTTTCTTTTGTTGGAAAATGTTGATTCTTGATTCTCTCTTCAACATTTGAGCAGTCAAAGATAAGGATGACGGAAAGCTCACGAGCACGGTCAGCCCTACTCATCTCGTGCATCCACCGCGGGCCTGGACGGGCAAGAACGACCCGGAGACGATGGTAGAAGAAGATGAACGAGCGGATAGTTTTGATTCCCCACCTTCCATAGAGAACCGTAGAAGAAATACCTGTCGCAACAATAGCGTAAGCAGCAGAAGCAGCAGCCTGCAGTCCACTTCAAGAAGCGTCAGCGACGCAGAAGAGGATGTCGAAGAAAAGGGGGTTCTTGATGATTGGGAGGAAATTGCTGATGCCTTGTCGGAAGATCACCGCGGAGGCGATGACCGCAACCGCCATCGTCGTCGTTATTGTGATCGTGCGTTGGCTTCTGTGGAGCCAGCTAGCTCGCCTGCCATCCGGAGCGACGCAACTCGTGCTCGGAGGACAATTAAACAAGAACGGGTCTTGAGCTCTCGAAGAGCTTGGAGGCTCGAAAACTCACCCCATCCGCCCTTGCTCAATGTTCCTACAAAGTGGAGCTTTCCATTGAGCAATGCCGACCAACATTATCAGATTTCCAGACAGAAGGGCATCCTTCCCTTGCCAATTTCTTGTCCTATCTGCTGTGAGGACCTGGATCTGACGGACTCAAGCTTCCTTCCTTGTTCTTGTGGTTTCCGCCTTTGCCTCTTCTGCCACAAAAGGATTCTTGAGACCGATGGCCGTTGCCCTGGGTGTAGGAAGCAATATGACTGCATGTTGGATGGGCAAGAGGGAATGAATACAGGAAGACCTTAGAATAGGCTATGTCCTTTTTCTAGTTATATTTTGTAACTCTCCCCTTTTGGTTTTTGTAATAGTCATGGCGTCATTCAACATATATTGATGTCAGCTATTAGAAAAAAATTCTAGTCTTGCCGGAAGAGTGATATGTGAATAATATATCTTAGACTGGTCTTTGGATATGGCAATTTGGGTTGCTTCTTTGAATTCTCTTTGTAAGGATGAACTGTGCGATTGGTTTTGAGGACCTGTCCTTGTTATGAGATCAATACATATTGTAAAAGGTAAGTAATAAGGCATAATTTTATGAGCAATGCGTCTTACCAGGTGCTCACCTTCAAAATCACAAATACTAGTTATATAGTTTTCAGTAAATTCTTGCTACTCTTTTGGTTGACATTGTCTCTTTACACTTTGTTTATTGTCTTGATGTTAACATTGTGAGCTTTAGAATTTCATAGCCTGATATGGAATTCCTGGGATGCTATTTCATATGGAATTTGTAATTCAGGTTCTAGTTGCAACTTTGGCATTTTTTTGGTTTGGTCTTGATTTCATTGATCCAGTTTTTTCCTTAGTGTAGTTAGTGTGAATAGTTTATTCCAATGTCTCTTTATACTGTTGGATATGATAGGATAGGATTGGATAATAAATGAGGATCGATTGGATATAAATTTTTTAAATCCGGTACACATCGGATATAATATCAATTTTATACTCATTTTTTTCTAATTCATGCGCTAAGCAAATAATGGATATTAATTCATCTCTTATCATATTCCTTATTATCCTACGAAGCAAACATGCACTTAATGTATCATTTTCTATTTGATGTATTTTATATCTTGTTTCCATTGCAGTTTATCACTGGTTTGATGCATAGATGTCCTTGAAGATTATGTATTAATAAAGGACATCAAGATATGTGACATCAAAAATTTAATGTCATTGGGTGCATCTTTACCAGTTCCTTCAATTGCACAAGTGATCTCTGTCGTCATACAAGGCCATTCCTCTCAGTTGTTTCTTTTAGCATGTTTGTATTGCTGGTCATTTGATGTTCAACTTGTTGAATTTGTTGAAAGTCCCAAAAGAAAGGCAGATATATAGTTTTGAAGAGAGCATAACTAGTTTCACTTGACTTCCTAAATGTTGGTCGGCATTTGATCAGTGGACAGCTGCACTTTTTTGGAACATTAAGCAGGGGCGGATGGGATGAGTTTTCGAGCCTCCAAGCTCTTCGAGAGCTCAAGACTCGTTCTTGTTTAATTGTCCTCCGAGCACGAGTTGCGTCGCTCCGGATGGCAGGCGAGCTAGCTGGCTCCACAGAAGCCAACGCACGATCACAATAACGACGACGATGGCGGTTGCGGTCATCGCCTCCGCGGTGATCTTCCGACAAGGCATCAGCAATTTCCTCCCAATCATCAAGAACCCCCTTTTCTTCGACATCCTCTTCTGCGTCGCTGACGCTTCTTGAAGTGGACTGCAGGCTGCTGCTTCTGCTGCTTACGCTATTGTTGCGACAGGTATTTCTTCTACGGTTCTCTATGGAAGGTGGGGAATCAAAACTATCCGCTCGTTCATCTTCTTCTACCATCGTCTCCGGGTCGTTCTTGCCCGTCCAGGCCCGCGGTGGATGCACGAGATGAGTAGGGCTATCCGTGCTCGTGAGCTTTCCGTCATCCTTATCTTTGACTGCTCAAACGTTGAAGAGAGAATTAAGAATCAACATTTTCCAACAAAAGAAACGCAAGAGCACGTCCAAAAAGAACTCGAAGAGAGAATCAAGAATCAACACTTTTCACAAGAGCTTCCCATCATCTTTATTTATAAATTAATATTTTTATTTTATCATATATATTTTAAATAATTGTAAATTATGCATGAAGTATTAATTTTTATTTGTAAATTAAATATAAGTATAATTTAATTTAATTTTGTTGATCTATTATTTACCATTATATAATTAATATAAATATTTATATATAACTATATATATAATTAGTAGATCAAATGCTTATTGTTTTTACTAAATATACATGTATAATATAACTATATAATTATTTTATTTTTATATAATTAATATAAAATCAATTGTTGACTAAGGAATATCGGTAAAATAGTCATTTAACTTCTTGCAAAATATAGGAAGTACAAATTACCTAGGGAGTTTTGCAATGTAACAATTCTTGCATTTTGCGCACTTTCACTTCTTGAAGAAGTACATTTTCTCATATTTCTCCCATTTTTTAACAACCAAACAAGAGAGAAAAAAAAGTGAATTTTCTGAAAAGTTTTAATTTCCACATGTCTTCTTATTATAAGATCTCATTTGATTGACATTATGAGTAATTTATTACGAGAAGTTGTACTTTCCGTGAATTAACTCTTAATTAATAACTTTTGATTTATTAAATAATAGAGTAAAGGAAATAGCTTTTCATTTATAAACTCTTAATTAAAAATCTAAAATGACTCTTTAATTTCATTATTTTTTTATTTATTAGAATATTTGTAGTTTTTTCTTTACATTTTTTATGATATTGGTTAGTGATTGTTATATATTGATGTGTCAATTAATTTTGGATTAGTAGATATATAAATTAAGAAAGAAATTGTCTGAGAAACTTACTGCATAATTAGTCATAGGATGAGTACAATTTTCTGAAATAGCCTCATGCTCAGCTTTATAAGACATAATATATATATATATATATATATATATATATATATTTCATTTTTATTTTAAAGTATATATGAAATATTTAATAAAATTTGAATGATATATTAGTTTGTTGTCTGTTCATAAAATTCACATAGTTTGACCCACTCTGGACCTTGTTTGATTGACATGAAAAATAAATTTTTATGAAAAATTATAATTATAATTCATTAGCTTTTCACTTATATTTCTCAGAAAGTACTAAAAATATCTTTGGTTGACAAAAAATTATTTGATAAAAAGTATAATTTTTCACCCGTAACATGTTTGGTTGACATGAGTACTTCTTAGGAAGTATACATCAAATGATCAATATACTATTCTTTTTATAAATTAATATTTTAATGTATATATATATAATTAAAATTTATTTGTAAATTATTATTTTAACACATATATATAATAAATTTTTTCATATATAATTAATATAATATATAATTTATTATATATAAAAAATTTGTAATTGATATAAAAAATTATATATTTTGTTCAAAAATAAAATAAAATAAAATAAAATAAATAAGTCAATAATTTATAAATAATATAATCTCATAATATTAAAAATATAAATTAAATCTAACATTAAATGCAAATGTGAGGATACAATTATCTTTATCTTTTAAATACAACACAAGAAGTACAACTTACCTAATTCCTTCAAGTAAGTTACTTCATGCATTTTGGAGGAATTCACACTTCTTAAAAAAAATGTACTTCTTGCAAAATGCACGAAGTGTGTCAACCAAACGACACCTAAAAACATTACTCATAGTTTGATAAGGGATTAAGTAAATTGCACCCATTGGACCTATCACGGGGGTGCCATGCATCGAATCCTAATCCAACCCACTCGGTCGAGATGACAAGTTGGCATGTGAGCCGGTCCACCAAGGTGCAAGGGGGCTAAAAAAATGCCCCGAACGGGCTAGTAAATAGATTATCTTCATATATTTTTTTATAATTATAAAAGCTTGTACATTATAAAAAAAAGCTTGTGCATTATAAAAAAAACTTGTACAAATGAATCCTTTCTTCAATTATATTTTCTTTGTCTTGTTTTAGGTGAATATCTCTTTGTACGAAAATCATAGCCTTATTGTCAGTATTCTTTTTTTTTTTTTGGTAAAAATGAGGCTGGAAAACCACACCATATCATTTCACGAGGATTGAAATAATAAAAATTTGTAGGTTGGGCTAAGATCTCAACCAACAAATCCAAAATTTACCGAAAACAAAACAGAGAAAAACTAAGCCTATTTAAAGACGAAGAAGAAATAGCCCAGGAGCACTATTCGATCTCTGCTAAACTGCCATCACACATTCTCCTCTAGAAATTTCATCCAAGTCGAACAATATCTCGCCAATCCGGTTTGATGTTGTTAAATATTGAGTTATTCCTAGTCGACCAGACACTCCAACACCAAAGCATAGAGATAGAGACATGCTTTAAGGTCCGAGAGAGTTCCTCATTGTCGGTTTTTGGGATCGCCGAGAACTAGGTCATCCTGATTTTCCTTAGAAGGTCAAGCCATCCAAGATTAGTGATTCTGCAAGCTTCAAAGAGATGTTCAACTCATTCGTTAGTTTCTCCGCGGAAGATGGAAACATGATCAATGTCGGAGGAACCATGATTGATGAGACGGTCTTTAGTTTGAAGACGTTTCCTCAAAACTAGCCATAAAATAAGTTTCATTTTAATTGGGCCTTTGCATTTCCAGATCTTTTTCGATTTTGGATTCCTAACTCCTCTTTCTACCAAGATTTTGTATATAGATGCCGCAGTGAAATTTCCAAATGGGTGCCATCTCCAAAGGTTGTTGTCTTCCCAATCCCCACCCGTAGCAGTATTAATAAGGGAGGTCAAGCTATCAACTTGTTGCTCATCTACCTCACCTCTCCAACTGAAGTGCCATCCGATTTCGTTATTGGATGAGAAGTCCGAGATGGAACCATATTTTTTTTGGCACACCTCAAATAGTTGAGGGAAATAGTCTGACAGTCTTGTTTTCAGTGCCCATCTGTCAAACCAGAACAAAATAGTATCACCCCTTCCCCTTCTTGATTCCATCCCGAAGGAGAAGGAGAGCTTGGTTCCATATATGCCTTTCCAAACCGAGGACCATGAAGATGTATTATGTTCCGCCTGCCATTTCTTTCGTCCGAAGTACAAGTTAATTATTTACAATATAGATCCATAGCAAATTTGCGTCCGAAGCTAATCCCCACCACCATCTTCCTAGTTGTGCCATGTTATATTTTTCCAGATCTAAGATACCTAGTCCGTCGTTATGTCTTGGCATGATGACATCCTCCCAACCAACCAACGGTATACACGGTCCATCTCTACCACCATTCCAGAGGAAGCTTCTACTTTGACAGTCAATTTGGTTAATAACTCATTTCGGCGCTCGAAAGATTAAAAGGAAATGACCATTCAGACCACTAAGCACACTATTTATCAATATTAGTCTACCTCCTCGCGCTAGCAATCATCCCTTCCAAGACGCCAACTTTCGATCTGTCTGCTCAATTACCACATTCCAGCCTTCCCGAGAGAGTCGACCGTTACGAAGAGGAAATTCTTTGCCTTGCATTTGAGGAAGTCTGCCACTCGAGATGCCACTCGAGATTGATATCAGTACAAGATTTTACCATTCACCATTGTTAGTATCCTTACGGTTTAATATCTCGTACTGATATCAATCTCGTACCCGTATGTACTAGTACCGTACCATACTGACACTCGGTACAGTCATTCAGGTTGATATAGACAAGTATCTTGATATTTTTATTTATTTTTTTATTTATTTTCAAATGTGGTCTCCAGCATATAGTTTTCAACTTCAGAATATGGTTTTAAGCTTCAAAACACACATAATCTAATAATAAATGATGAAAAATATCTATAAAATTTTCAAACATGATCCAATACATTAAAAAGCTAATTTTCTTCAAATTTCAATAAAATTGTTGGGTTAGTACTAGGCATGTACGGGTACCGAGGTGTAGACATCGATTTTTCAAAAACTCGATAAATACTAAC
Organism: Canna indica; assembly: GCA_034359265.1. Taxonomy (NCBI): domain Eukaryota; kingdom Viridiplantae; phylum Streptophyta; class Magnoliopsida; order Zingiberales; family Cannaceae; genus Canna; species Canna indica. The sequence continues at coordinate 72,754,535 of CP136890.1, forward strand.
TGAACTGGGTGATACAGTACGATATTTATAACCATGAGTACCCTTTGATAAATCTAGGGTGCTATGAATGATGTAGCATGGGGCTTGACAACCTTTTCCACTACTATTTGTTTCATAAAATTTGGTCTTATATTGTCACCAATAGGTCCGAGGACAATCTTGAGCATCAATATGTTCTCGTAACCCAAGTTACGCCTTTATCTAGTTGGGTTTACATTAACATTGATGCTATTTGTTAATGCGACCATTAATCAATGCTCACCTCTATAGTGTCAAGCTATGGCATTAAAAAATGCTCTCAAACGAGCTAGAGATCTAAACATTACTCTAGTGATTATTGAAGTTAGACACAAAAATGCTCATTGGGGAAATATAGCTCTCCATTTTTAAAAGATATCAAGGTTTTGCTTGAGCTTCTATTCAGATAGATTTTGATATTACTTATCGAGTGCAATGAGACTAAATTATTCTTCTAAAAAATAAAAATAAATTACGTTATAATTTATTTGAATTATTAACAACATAATGTAAACTTATTTATTAATTTTATAATGGTAAAAATTATTATTCATTTTTTCATAAGAATTAATTGAATATTCACAATATAATAATAAAAATATTATTTAATAAAAAACAATAATCGTTTATTTAATATATGTAATTAGGAAATTAATTTAATAATTTAAGTTTTTTAACTTCTGCAATATTATAAATATTCAAAGCAACTTTGAAAAATATTATAATGAATATGTTGCGAATATTATTCCATAAAATTAAGGTAAGAAATATTATTCCTCACGAAGGGATCAGACTACTACTTTTTGTTTTATTTATTTCTTATCAAACAATTACAATCGAATAAGAAAATAGACGGATCACAAGAAATAATATTTTATTCCTCCATCCAATCAAGCACCTCCCAAGGTTAAAAAGAAAATTAAAATCCAACCCAAATCTGGTGTGTATATATTTATGGGAAAAATACTTAAATATAACATGTACTTTGATTTTGTCTCATTTATGGCTTGTACTTTAATTTATCTCATTTATATATATGTACTAAGATATTTGTATTAATTGTGGCTTGTCATCTAATTTTCGTCAGCAGCCTATTAGACTAATGACGTGTCATGCTCACATGTAATAAAATATATTTTTTTGATATTAAAATTTTATAAATGAAAAATGGGCCCACTTTTCTCTCTCTAGCCTCATCTCCCACTTCACCATACCGCGAACTCTTACATCCTCCCTAATCTAATAACTCAACCAACCCCCGCCGCCGAACTTCACCACCGTCGTCGTCGCCAATTGCGCCCGTGACCCCACTCTCCGCTAGCTTCTTCTATCCCAACCATCGATCACCCTATCACGGGCCAATTATTTTGTGCGGAAGAACTTGTGCAACACCCTTGCATTCCGTGGAAGGGATAAGCCTATGATCCTGAATTCGTCCTGAATTGGGCTTCCCGACTTAATATCGTGGGGCATCCGTTGGTCCACGTGTCAACCTCGCGCTTCATATTCGTGCCCCCGAAAGATCATGTTGGTCGAATGATATTGAAGGCGTAAAGTAAAACAACAATTACATGACTATGGACGCAAGAAAACATAAAATCGGGTGTAGGACGAGCTCCGCAAGTTGTCTTAAGCGAAGATCGACTGGTTGCACGCCCATATGGCCCACTCGTTCGTCTCCGCCCAAGGCAACCGCTTTGTTTGCCAACACTCTCCTACATTATACATGAGACCCCTAACCCCCAAGTGCCACCCCCACGTTCCCAAAAGCATGAGGAGCATAACAAAATCGTGACCATGCGCCAAATGACCTCAAAATGCACCCAACTCGTACCGTGGGCCCTCGGGGATCGCACAAAAGATTTTACAAGTACGAACTATAATAAAAGCCAAAATTACATGGACGCAAAAATATATTTACAAACATATAGGGAACATTCCGCCATGATCCGTCGTTGCTCGGGCAAATCGAAAAGTCCCTAACATCCTCCCCCACTTCAAACTTCGACGTCCTCGTTGAACTCGCCTCGGTCGCACCGCCTTTCTGCATTGACTGCAATTGCTGAAGTGAATTCTTCACATGTAGTCGAGGGAACACCGCTTGAGTAACGACATGACGCAGTGGGGCCGCAACATGTCGAGTTTCGCCGTGTGAAGTCCGCCACCAGGAAATGACTACTTGTAACATCATTGAGTTTCATCATCTCCTGTTGTTGCGAGAGAGGGCTTTGAGATTCCCAAACTCGTGGTTGTTGGGTAATGAGAGTCCCAGACTTGTGGGGCAAACGAGCGCCATTGAGCAACACTCACTTGGAGGGACACTAAGAAGAGGCTACTTGATTCACCAAGTCTCGGTCTTGCTGGGAAATGGAAAGTCCTAGACTTGAAGAGCATACGAGCAACGCTCGTCTTGGATTACATTTGGATGTCGTTGTGCAACACCCAAGTGATGAATAGTTTCATGGCCGCACCACACTAGAGCATTGCCTCCACTACCGTCTTGAGTCGATCACTACTTGCTCAGTCGCCCCCCGCAGGAATCATGGTGCTCTCCTCCGAGCCCATCTCAACGAGCTTCAAGTATTACGAATCACTGCTTGCTCACTCATCCCCCACAGAGGTCATGACGCTCTCTTCCGAGCCCTTATCAATGAGCTTTAAGTCTTACGTTGCTCCTCGAACCACAACTTGAGGGATTTTCTCCAACTGGATCACGACGTTCGCCAACTCTCCGCACTACAAGCATTGCTGCCACACCACAGATGTTCTTCACTGGTGCTTGGTTCGGACGTGTCAATCTTGCATCTTAAGAGTCATCTGCTATACGCACAAATCTTGCGTCTTAGAGATCATCTTGCCTTGCGCACCAACCTTGTGACTTAGGGGACATCAGCCATGCGCACCAACTTGGCGACTCACGAGCCATCTGCTCTGTGTTGCGTCTTAGGGGTCATCAGCCCTGCGTACAAACTTAGTGATTCACGAGCCATCGGCTCTGCACTACGTCTTAGGGGCCATTCGCCCTGCGCACCATCCTTGGCGACTCATGAGCCATCGGCTCTATGTTGCGTCTTAGGGGGCATCGTCCTGCGCACCATCCCTGCGTCTTTTGAGAGACTCTATTTTGCGCACAATGTGCGTCTTACTAGAGATCTACTCTGCGCAAGACTTTGCGTCTTATGAGAGAGTCTGATATGCGCACCACTTTGCGTCTTATGAGAGATCTGCTAGTTGGCTTTAGGTTTTCAACCTTAGCCTTAATCTCGATCTTGATGGTTTTAATGATAACAAACATGGAACTAATGATTTCATTGAGAATATATTTCAGGTTCCATATCGACTAGCGTTCGATGTCCTCGATCGGATAAATCAAAGAAATCGCAAAATCGAAAGGACATTGATCGTAGCGTTCGGGTTCATCGTGAAACTTACCGAAGATCGACGAGTGCACCAAAGTCGCTTGGACGAGTCCAAAGATCAAGTCAAAAGCTCTCCAAGATGATGCTCGTTGAAAGTCGAAACCCGAAAATGAAGCGCGGAAGAAATAGACTGAAGAAATAACATTCAGCCTAGGTTCGGTCGACCGACCAAAGGTAAAGAAAGTAGTAGAGCTACTTCGGTCGACCGATGGAAGCCCAAAACGGGTAGTAGCTCGGGCGGTCGACCCATCGGTCGACCAACCTGCTGATACCCACGATGAAAGATCACGTCGATCGACTGACGGGTCGACCAAATGGAGGAAGAAATAGGCAGAGACTGGTGGTCGACCAATCGGTCAATCGACCTGCATATAAGCAAGAGACGCAAATGCGTCGGTCGACCGAAGATCGCGAGTCGCGCGATCTGCGTCTGGCGGTTGACCAGTCGGTCGACCGACTAGAGAGAAAGATCACATGGTCGAAGGACCGGCCGACCGATGCTTCGACCGGCGCTTCGACCGACGGCCTGTAACAGATAGTTTTCTATTCGTTGAACGTCGTTTCCTCACCTGGGTATAAATACACCCATGTATGATTCATTTAAACACTCTTCCTGATTTTTACAGAGTTTATTAAGCCATTAAGAGGAAGATTTCAAGCCTTCCAAAAGAATGAATCGCTTGCGCCTGTTCTTCTCGTGACAGTTTCTTCAAGCGTCAGTCTTCTTCCTCAACTCAAGATCTAATACGAGTTCAACCTCTTGACTAGTTGAAGGCATCGAAGGCGTTGAAAAGAGTAGTTTATTTTGCTTTATATCTTTAGCTCTTTTCGTTGTATTTTAATTGTTATTTGAATATTTTGTTTTGAGTTTGTAGAAGACCTTGTGATTAGGTCTTGGTTGTGTAAAGTGGTTACCTGGTGTTAGATGTAAAGCCACTTGTGTAAATTGAGTGTTTACTAGGATTAGTTTAGTTGTCCCTTAGGGTTGAGGTGGGAAAAGTGCTCTCGACAAGAAGACAGAGACTTCCGGGTGTGGAATTACCTTAGGTAGAGAGTGAGACTTTCCGGTGCAAAGTCCTCTGTGTAAGGGAAACATAAATTAATCTAGTAAAACTAATTTGGAAATCCTAAGCGGGGTGCTTAGGTAGTGGAGTAGGCATTGGGGCCGAACCACTATAAATTCTGTGTTTGCATTGATTGATTGCTTGTTTTAATTGCTTAAATATTTATCACTTCCGCATTCATTCATCGAATCGCAAATCGCCTAATCGATCTAAGTAAACGATTAAAATTGAATTTAGGCGAATTCTTTAGTACACATACTATTCACCCCCCCCTCTAGTGTCGCCATTTCGTCAACAATTGGTATCAAAGTAGGTCGTAGATTATGATTTCACCATCCCTTCTACAATTCGTCTCGATCTAGAAATGGCTCTAGAGTTGGTAGCGTGTAGACCTCCTAGATTCGATGAATTAAACTTTGGTCTATGTAAATCTAGGATGTACACCTTTCTAAAGACTCAAGGTTTAGGTGTCTACAACATGGTAAAAATTCAATATATTGAACCTAAGAAAAATATGGATGCATGGACCCAAGAACAAATTACCATGTTTGAGTTAAATGCCAAAGCTAAAAATTGCTTATATTGTTCTTTGGAAAATAATATATTTGAAAAAATCATGCATTGTACTTCGGCATATGATATTTGGGGTACTTTGAATATGCTTTATGATTATGCTAAAAGTGAAGAACTTGTTACTCTAAATGAAGGAGATTGTGACAATTGTCATACTCCTATATCTAATGAAGTTCTTGAAGCTTTTAGTGTTTCTAACCATAGAAGTACAAAGAGCCGAAAAAGGAAAGTAGTGTGTCATGCATGCAAAGAGAAATGACATGTTAGGAAGAATTGCCCTACCATGAAGATCAAGGAAAAGAGGATGTCAAATGCTTCCACATCATCCTACTCAAGTGAAGTATCCTCCCTTCATGACTATGAAGCCATATCAAAAGAATGCCTCATGAATGATGACAATGAGGTACACTCCACCTCTTCTAGTCATGTTAATAACAATAATAATATTAACTCATCTAGCTCTCATGATTTTGATGAATTGATGGATGAGTATAAAATCATGTATGTCTTGCTTGTTAAGAAAGATAAAGAAAACAAAAATTTGAAGAAAGAAAACTCAAATATTAGCTCTTAATTACACGATGCAAAATTAGAAAATGAGAAGCTAAGAATTAGTGTCAACAATCCATGTCATGATACTTTAAGTATTGACACTAAGGATTTGAAAAATGAAAAAGAAAAATTGAAGAATGATTTCAAAATTGAGAATGAGTCTTTGAAAAATGAAAACTCAAAAATCAAACAGGAAAATTATATGTTGAAATCACAAATGCATGCTTTACACAACTCAATGATTGATTTGAAAAATGAGGTTCTAAACTTAAACAAGAAAGTGAATGAAATGAAAAATACTTCCTCATTTAAGAATTTTAGTAAAAAGAATGTTCATGCTAATGTTAAATCTCATGCTAGACATTCTACCTTTAAACCTCATGTTCAAAATAAAAATGTTTCATCTAAGAATGCTCATGCTCATCTTAGTTCAAATAACAAGCATTCTACAAATAAATCTCATGTCCATAATAAAAATAAAAAGAAATTTAATGGACATTGCTTTTGTTATGGTGTTTATGGGAGTGTCATCTATGATTGTGCCTTTAAAATGAACCCAAGTGTTGTGAAAACACTTTGGGTACCTAAGCCCACTAACCCCCTTTGACCCAAAGGCATTTGGGTACCAAAGGTTTCTTCTCTTGTAGGGGGAGCCACCACACAAGGATAGAGAGAAGTGAAGAGTTGAAGTTGATCATGAAATTGAATGATGAATCCTCTCTTGGTTGCAACTTCAAGTCATCTTGATGCCTTAGTTGTTTTCATTAGTCTCTTGGTTGGCATCAAAAAGTCTTTGGTATCATCTTCTATACCCTCTTGTTTACATTATAGTTGGAGTTTGATATATGTTTAATTTGAGTTGTTTTCTCCGCTCTTGCTAAAAGAGTCTTTTGAAAAATATTTTTGATTTTTGATTTCCCGGTCTATTCGGAGACCCCAGTGGCATGTAATGGGCCTAAGCGACTTTGCGGTTCTAAATCATAGGCTACTTGTGGCTTTCGATTTTCAACCAATAGAAAGGGTTGGAGATCTTATTTTTCAAAATTTCATATGTTGAGATCTCTTGATTCATTTTATTATCATGAAGATTTATTTGAAAATGAATCCATGTTATTTAGTGAAGTTGAATTTTGAAAATGATATTTGGTCTTTCTCTTCACTATTTAGTTATGATGGCTTGCATGTAGATTTGGTTTTATTGTCTACTTAAGAAGTATACTTGCAAGTTATAAATATTTTAGGAAGGCTAAGTAAGAAGAAAAAGTTTAATTTGGCTAAATCATCATGAATAGGGTATAACTTTGATAAATTTAAAATCTTAGTGTTATACCTAAATGATTAAGCTTAAACAATGTCTTTATACTCATGATTAGAATTGCATGTAAAATCCTTAATTTTTCATGAGTAAGTAGAATTTTAGCACTTAAGCAAATTTTATCAAATGAAACTTGCCCTAGGTTGATTTTAGAAACCTTCTTCTAAGACCAAACTAGTTTAACATGTGTAGAGATCTTATTTCTCAAATGTTTCACGTATTAGGATATCTTAGATTCATTTTGACATCATGGTAAAATCTTTTTTTAGATGAATCTTTAACTATCTAGCATATGTTAACGTTTTAAATGAAACTTTGCATTGAAACCTTGCTATTTAGTGTGTTAGCTTGTTAGTTGACATATTATTTCATTATGATACTAATGATGTCTTCGTGCAAGTTAAGAAAGTGATGAAAATTTGAAATGCTATGCTATCTAAAAGTAAATGAAAAAAGATATGAAAAGTTGGGCAAATTTTCAAGAAAAATGTATGATTTTAATTTTGCAAAAAAGTTAATTTAATATTTAAAAATTCATGCTTAATGATGTCTCTATACTCATGATTGTTTTTGCATGATAAATATATGAATCTTCATGAGTATTCAATTTCATGATAACTAGGCAATTTCATTATATTAATATTGAATGAAATTGAACTAGTTTGAAATTTATTGTTAGAGACCTCATTTTGAGTAAAACACCTAATGAACATGTTTAGATGCACATATCACATGAGTCTAGATAAATCTTGAAAACTCATGTCTAGATGATCAAATACAATGGGCATCTCAATTTAGAGGACTTAAGCTTGAGAAGTTTGACCCAAGTCAACAAATTGACTTGGACACTTGATTTCAGGTCCAAACATCATAAACATGTTTAGGAATAGGTATGACATGTTTCTATGCACTTAGAGTGAACAATTCATATGGATATGGATAAAACGACAATAGAGATCAATTCATGATTACCTCTAATGAACTTAGTTGACCTAAGTCAACAAGTTGACTTAAAGGTGTCATTTTCAATCCATATTTGATAAACATGTTTAGATTTGCTCATGTTAGGTATCCATAGGTGTAAATTTGAAAAATCATGAGTAAATGTTAAAATTGAAACTTAGCTAAGTTTCATAAAAACTAGTTTAGTTTTGAATGAAACCATGCTATGTTGATATCTTGACTTAAGGAAATGATTTTCATTCCAAACTTGACATATACTATTTACATGACCATCATGTGATGTCATGAAAGTTTAAATGAAAATTGAAGAAGTTTTAAGAAAAACTAAAATTTACAAAAATACCACTTCAATCTACATTTGGTATCAAATTTTAGTTATTTTTAGAAAAATATAGAAAAATCTTTTTTAAATGATTCTTAAAACTGCACATTCACTGAAAAATCTAGTTTCTTAAGTAAAAATTTCAAAATATTTCATCAAGAATCTAATTTATAATGAAATTTTGAAGTTGGATCTCAAAACACAAAGTATCATCTTTTTTGGAATTCAATATTTCCGATACTTTGATATTTCTTCAAAAACTTCAAATGAAAACTTATATATACCATTTTGATTATGTTTCTAATATCATTCACACAATTTTTTGAGTAAAATCATTCTTTGGAATGATTTTGAATTCTTGAATGATAGCTAGAAACTACATTTGATATGTTTTGATTAGAATCGATATAGGATGAAAAATGGACTTTGATTTTTAAATTCATTTTAAGTTCAAATTTGTTACATGCATTTCAAATGATTATTCAATAATTGGTATCAAAATTTTCATTCAACAATTGGTATCAAAAAATTTCATCCAACAAATTAGTATTTCAAATCTTGAAGTATAGGTTGACCTAAGTCAACAAAATAACTTAAAAAATCTCATCTTAAGCTCAAACTTGATTCATAGACATATTTTATCTCATGTTAGATGTCCAAATGCCTAAGTTTGAAAAATATGAGTAGATAACAAATCTTGAGACTTAGCACTTTCATTGTTTTCATGCTTATTTCAAATGAAAACGTGCTAAGTTCCTATTTAGATCAAATGACATTAGTTTCACTTCAAACTTGATATACATGATTTAAATAACCATATCTTGATATATTGAAAAGTTTGAATGAAAATAAAAATGTTATGAAAAAGATGAACTACAACATTGGTATCAATTGAGTGCATATATGATTTAGACTTGAATTGTATATATCATTTCTTTCATATCATGTATGATTTAATTTTTCTATTAAGTAGGTGTTTTCCATCCCTTAGTTGAGATTTTCATACTTCATGAAAAATAATTTTAGAAGTCTCAACTTCATGATAAAAATGTGTTCTTCATCCCTTTGATTAGATAGACCTTTCTTGCCCTTTTTGATTATGGATAAAGGGGGAGAAATGTATAGGTCAAAAGGGGGATAAGTATATAAGAAAAAGAGGGAGGAAAATAATAGGAAATCCATGCATATAGATAGGGGGAGTTTATCTCATAGATATGCATGTTGATAGGGGGAGAAATCCCTAAGTTGATATCCTTATACTTTAATGTTATATTTTCTTAAGGATGTTTGTCATCATCAAAAAGGTAGAGATTGTTGGCTTTAGGTTTTCAACCTTAGCCTTAATCTCGATCTTGATGGTTTTGATGATAACAAACATGGAACTAATGATTTTATTGAGAATATATTTCAGGTTCCATATCGACTAGCTTCGATGTCCTCGATCGGAGAAATCGCAAAATCGAAAGGACATTGATCGTCGCGCTCGGGTCCGTCGCGAAACATACCAAAAATCGACGAGTGCACCAAAGTCGCTTGGACGAGTCCAAAGATCAAGTCAAAAGCTCTTCAAGATGATGCTCGTTGAAAGCCGAAACCCGGAAATGAAGCGCGGAAGAAATAGGCTGAAGAAATAACATTCAGCCTAGGTTCGGTCGACCGATCGAAGGTAAAGAAAGTAGTAGAGATAATTTGGTCGACCGATGGAAGCCCAAAATGGGTAGTAGCTCGGGCGGTCAACCCGTCGGTCGACCGACCTGCTGATACCCGCGACGAAAGATCGTGTCGGTCGACCGACGGGTCGATCAAATGGAGAAAGAAATAGGCCGAGGCTGGCGGTCGACCGACCTGCATATAAGCAAGAGAGGCAAATGCGTTGGTCGACCGAAGATCGCGGATTGCGCGATCTGCATCTGGCGGTCGACCAATCGATCAACCGACCAGAGAGAAAGATCACACGTTCGAAGGACCGGTCGACCGATGCTTCGACCGACGCTTCGATCGGCAGCCTGTAACAGATAGTTTTCTATCCGTTGAATGTCGTTTCGTCACCTGGGTATAAATACACCTAGGTATGATTCATTTAAACACTCTCCCTGATTTTTATAGAGTTTATTAAGCCATTAAGAGGAAGATTTCAAGCCTTCCAAAAGAGTAAATCGCTTGCGCTTGTTCTTCTCGCGACAGTTTCTTCAAGTGCCAGTCTTCTTCCTCAACTCAAGATCTAATACGAGTTCAACCTCTTGACGAGTTGAAGGCATCGAAGGCGTTGAAAAGAGTAGTTTATTTTGCTTTATATCTTTAGCTCTTTTCGTTGTATTTTAATTGTTATTTGAATATTTTGTTTTGAGTTTGTAGAAGACCTTATGATTAGGTCTTGGTTGTGTAAAGTGGTTACCTGGTGTTAGGTGTAAAGCCACTTGTGTAAACTGGGTGTTTACTAGGATTAGTTTAGTTGTCCCTTAGGGTTGAGGTGGGAAAAGTGCTCTCGACAAGAAGGCGGAGACTTCCGGGTGTGAAATTACCTTAGGTAGAGAGTGAGACTTTCCGGTGCAAAGTCCTCTGTGTAAGGGAAACATAAATTAATCTAGTAAAATTAGTTTGGAAATCCTAAGCGGGGTGCTTAGGTAGTGGAGTAGACATTGGGGCCGAACCACTATAAATTCTGTGTTTGCATTGATTGATTGCTTGTTTTAATTTCTTAAATATTTATCGCTTCCGCATTCATTCATCAAATCGAAAATCGCCTAATCGGTCTAAGTAAATGATTAAAATTGAATTTAGGCAAATTTTTTAGTACACACACTATTCACCCCCCCTCTAGTGTCGCCATTTCGTCAACATTGCTCTGTGCACACGACTCAAGAGTCATCTGCTCTGCGTGCAAATGACTTTGTGTCTTAGGGACCTATCTGCCCTTCCGCAAAAGTTACGGTCTTCGCATCGATCATAGAATGCTTGCCTCCTCGAATACAACAGTTGAAATGTCCATCGACTGGGTTAACTGCATCAGCAACTCGAGCGCCATAGACGGAATGCACGTTGGTTATGTCTGCATCGAGGGCTTTCTCAGTTGGAGGCTTGCAATTCTTGCTCTAAAACCAACTATCACGGGCCAATTATTTTGTACGGAAGAACCTGTGCGGCACCCTTGCATCCCGTGCAAGGGATAAGCCTATCATGCTGAATTCGTCCAGAATTGGGCTTCCCGACTTAACTTCGTGGGGCATGCGTTGGTCCATGTGCCAACCTCGCGCTCCTAAAAGACCATGTTGGCCGAATGGTATTGAAGGTGTAAAGTAAAACAATAATTGCATGACTATGGACGCAAGAAAACATAAAATCAGGTGTAAGACGAGCTCCGCAAGTTGTCTTAGGCGAAGATCGACTGGTCACACGCCCATATGGCCCGCTCGTTCGTCTCCGCCCTAGGCAACCGCTTTGTTTGCCAACGCTCTCCTACATTATACATGAGACCCGAGCGGAAGTGGTTTCAGTGTTGGAGTTGTAGGAGTTCGGGTGTTGGTTCCGGGTGTTGGCTGTAGTTGGGTTCGGTTTGTAGCCGGTGTTGTTGCTCATTTCTTTCTTGTGTTAGGATCAGTTTTTCGTCTTAAAAAATTATTGTTTTAGATGAAATCGAGCCGTAAGACCGGGGTTTTGGGTCAAATGTATAATCTATCGACAAGGGCTGTTAAAGTTGTTGTAGCTCTTGTTTGTCTAGTAATATTTAATATATTTTTCGGCATCTTAAGCTCATTTCATGGCATCTAGGCGCGAGCGTGATCTTATAAACGCGAGCGGGCGCCCAGGCACACGTACTATTAACGCACGCACAGGCGCACACGTGTACTTATTAACGCACGCATGCGGAGAGGGACAGGGGGCTCAGTCACCTGGACCGATTAAGCAAGGAAACAAGTAGGTACTTCTTGCGAGGAAGTACCTACTTGGGTCTGGTCAACAGGAATTCTTGCTATAGTTGAGCTGTAGCCGAGGAACAAGTACACGATCCCTCGAAAGGATCGTGCACTTGGTTCGTTCAGTAAGTGTTTGTTTCCTGTCAGTTGCCTGAAAAGTGGGTGTGTTAAGTTAAACTTTCCACCCCAAGGTTTCCAAAAGCACGAGGAGCATAACAATATCGTGACCATGCGAGATGGTGATTCTTCATGGCCACAGCCATGACGAATGTAGGAAAATTGCTCCGCTTAGCCGTTGCGCACGCACCTAGCGCCGAATGACCTCGAAATGCATCCAATTCGTATTGTGGGCCCACGGGGATCGCATAAAGAATTTTACAAGTACGAACTATGATAAAAGCCAAAATTACATGGACGCGAAAATATATTTACAAATATGTAGTCAACATTCCGCCATGATCCGTCATTGCTCAGGTAAATCGAAAAGTCCCTAACAACCCGCTCCTTTTCCCGTCTCTCGTCGTTTGACAATGATCGATCCATCCTCTTCCCAACTAAAAGAGCTACTACTGTAGTAGACGATAACGGCCATGCTGTTATCTGTGTCGTCATCAACGTCGTGAGACCAAGAAGATCGTCCAGGGTACCGTCAATGTCCAAGGCGAGGACCAGAAGAAGATCGATGTCATGTCCAACGAGGTCGGTTCGCCTTCTCTTCCATGAGTCTGATTTCAACTCGGTTTCAATTGATAAACTGACACCGAAAGAGCCATTGATCGCCACACGCCTCATCCGAGAGACCGAAGTCAAGCAAAGCCAACACTCGGCTCCATGTCTCGTGCTTCCATCGATAAAAGATCCCACAGCCAACGAAGCATCAGGAAGAGCTCAGACAATAGACTGTCTGACCTCGTCAGCCCACGAGGCTCTTCGTGTTACTTGCTGCACGAAGACGCCTTCTTCGATGTATTCCCCCTTTGGATTCCTCACTACCTCCTCTTCCTCTTCTCTCCATAGATCGATCCCAACTCTGTGTCATCAAGCACGAAGAACTCGCTACTGTCTTCAAGCCATCGCCTACTACTACTTCATAGAATCAGGTTTGAGATTCTTGCACATTACTTTAATTAATCAACTTGCATGAATTAATGCGATCAAATTTATGCTAATGTTAATTAATTATATGTCATATATTTCTCGAAAGACTGTGCATTTGAGGGTGTCATTTTATGAAGAGTGCTCAACGATTTGAGGGAGGAGTGTATAACCTGAGGGCGCGGAGCCGCATGCGGGCTTTTGTGAGGCAAAGTTCGGGCCAGCTATTTGGCATTGATTCGAAGAAGAACATAGACTTTGAGACGAAGAAGGTGACAGTGGTTGGCGGCGTGAAGGAGCCCTCCTCCTCGTCCTTGTTGCTCGGGTTTGAATCATTCGTCTCTTCGTATTGGCCCAAGTGCGTTGGGATTCCGATGGAGACAACGCCCATCCATTTCACCTTCTGGGCCTCGTCGAACACATCTACATGTTTTGCATATTGCTATCGTCGACGAACATCACGATCCCGTCCATTATTCTCTCTCTCACCACTTTGTTTCCAAGCAAACACAATCAAGATACAATCTTTATGCAGAGTGCTCAACAATTTGAGGGAGGAGTGTATAACCTGAGGGCACGTAGCCACATACGGGCTTTTATGAGGCGAAGTTCGAGCCAGCTATTTGGCATTGATTCGGAGAAGGGGACATGGAGGAAGGGAGGCTAGAGCGGGTGAGGAACACAACAATTTCGGGAGAGTGCGGCGTGGCGTCTTCGGCGGTGCCCTCGATGACGAGCCAAATGATGGGGTAGCAGATGAGGAGGATAGTGTGAAGGATGTCGGTGAGGTTGAGAACTTGTAAGCTGTGGACGTAGGTCGGGGTGACGACGGTGAGGGGCCGCCCGGTGTGGTCACTGTCATACTGGAGAGAGAGAGAGAGAGAGAGAGAGAGAGAGAGAGAGAGAGAGAGAGAGAGAGAGAGAGAGATGTTAATAAAATGGCCTATACTAGAGGGGGGTGAATAGTATATTGACTAAAACTTAAGTTTAATTGTCAATTATCGGTTTTAATCTTTTCTTACAACTTAGACAATTCACAAATCAAAGACTAAATGCTGAAGCAATTAATAAAGCAATTAACACAAGCAAGATGACAATGCTAACACAATGGTTTATAGTGGTTCAGCTTCAATGTCTACTCCACTACCTAAGCACCTTACTTAGGATTTTCAACTTAGCTTTACTAGATTAATTTGTGTCCTTATAATGAGGACGTTTTCAACGGAGAATCTCCGCTCTCAACCCGAAGACACTTCCACACCCGGAAATATCCAACATTCCTACCGAGAGCACTCTCCCATCTCAACCCTAAGGACAACACAACTAATCCTACTAAATAAAGTTTACACCAATGGATTTAAACCTCAAACACCAAGGCTACCACCCAATTTCAAGACATACACTCTAGGTCTAACACAAACTCAAATATAATGAAATAAACCACAAAAATACAAGTAAATTGAGTTATAAATACAACAATACAAATACTTGGCTCCAACAACAAATCCTAGCTCCTCTTGATGCCTTGAAGATGAATCGATTAAAGCTTGAAGGCAAGATCAAGGATGTAAGGATCAAAGCTAGGATTTTTGCAAAGAATGGCTCAATAAAGACTTAGATGGTTCAAGGGATGTCTCAATAGGCTCAACAACCCCATAGGAAGGCTCTCAAGGCTTGTATTTATAAGCCATGAGGAGAGGAGACAAAATTAACAAGCCACTACAACAGGCATTTTTTTGCTCGTTAGCACCGCTCGGTCGATCACCGATTGATGGCCAGTCGATCGACCGTCAATCGAAAGCCTTCTGTGGCTTTAGAACCCCTGGCGGTCGATCGTTGGTTGATTGGCCAGAAAGTTTCAGTCGGGTTCTTTCTTTGGTTCGAATTTTGAATTACGGGTTTGGTTCTTTAGGGGTATTCGCATCATAATGAGGATGAATACAAATGATTTAGACACCATAAACCTAAACTTTATTTTTTCCGACGAATTCGTGCGCACCGACCAACGTCTATCAGATTTTTTGATTTCTCCGATATTTTCGATTGCGGACGTCGAGCGCTAACCAACTTGGAACCTGAAAGTATTTCTCCATGAAAATATTAGTTCCATATTTGTTATCATCAAAACCAATCAAAGAGAGAGAGAGAGGAGTGCATTATATTTTTCATTTACAGAAATTTAATATTAAAAAATACTTTTTAAATACAAGTCAACATACCACGTCGTCAAGTTAATAGGATGCCCGACGGAATTTTGAGGGTAGACCATAAATAAAACAAATATCTTGGTAAATATACACCAATGAAAAGTACTTACGTGACACGTGTTATATTTAAGTATTTTTCTTATATTTATTAATATGAAGTGACACATGTATATTTAGGTATTTTTCTTGTATTTATTAATGTGAATCTGATTAGGCGTTTGAATTCTTTCCCACGTCTCAGAAAAGTTTAAGACGGAAAAACCCATTCCTTTTGTATTCAAGAACCTGAAAACAAAATAAAATAAATCAGACTCTGAAGATAGATTGACTTGTCGGTCAAAGTTAGGTTATAAGAAACTTGTAATACGCACAAACTTAGTTGGTCTCAAACGATTAATTATAATTCCATTATTACTATTAGACGAAGAATCAAACAATTAAATTTGTTGGACTAAAACTTGTACAATTTGATTAAAATACACAACCTATATCTTTTACAAACAGTCCAATTGAATTTTCCTTTTCATTTGTACCCTTCACATTGCAACTTCAGCTAATCTTGGATCATTTGACCTCCCAATTTTCTTTCTCAACTGTTCCACCTGTGAAATGTAACCTTCACACTTCATTTGGGCCAGAACTCCCTCCAATATTATTCACAATTGTAATTAATGATCCCATTTTCTACACCTCAATCTTCTACTCGTGCCTCTT
Source organism: Canna indica (assembly GCA_034359265.1). Taxonomy (NCBI): domain Eukaryota; kingdom Viridiplantae; phylum Streptophyta; class Magnoliopsida; order Zingiberales; family Cannaceae; genus Canna; species Canna indica. The sequence continues at coordinate 72,770,691 of CP136890.1, forward strand.
GTTGCTTTGGTGGTGCCTTGGAGAGTTCCTGTAATTTTTATTGCCAACCCTGCGAAGTGTGACCTCCGAGTGGATCGCCGAGTTGGGAAATAGTTGCTTGTGCCTCTGATCATGATCACGACGACTCATATTCTCTGTCGCTATTGGCTTCGCTTCTATCTCCTCCTCGCGATCATTGCTTTCTTTCTTTGTGGTTGGCGCAATGTACACAAAAGGCTCGGCTGGCATATAGTCATTGAACTCCAAAATTAGCTCCAAGATCTCAACGACATCTTTCATGCTTGGCCTCGACTTAGGGTTGAGGCTCAAGCATTTGTGGGCCATTGTTGCCACTTTTTGTGCACCTTTGCTTGAGTACTGGCCTTCAAGATTGGCATCCATGACACGACTCAACTTCTTAGGATTGTTTAGATATGGCCTTGCCCATTCAACAAGATTCTTTTCACGATTTGGCCGATGTTTGTCAACGGATCGTCGACCACTAAGTAGCTCCAAAAGCACAACGCCAAAGCTATAGACATCACTTTTCTTAGTCAAGTGACCTAAATCAAAAATGAAAATTTTCGCGTTAGTCTTTTATGTATATATAAGCATAATAATATGTCAAAAAAATGTTTAGAAAACAATACATTAGGATTTGTTAATTTAATCTAAGAATCTAAACCTAGTGTTTCATATATAATTATACAAATAATCACAATTAATAATAGGAATGTCTATAACTTTAATTAAATTCAAAGAACACAATAATAATAAGAAATATAACTAAACCAAGTAGTTACCGAATTCACATTTTGCCTTATTTTGATTAAGATATATTTGTTTTAGGATAAAAATGATAGGACAAATGGTGAATTGTAATTCTTTGTTAATTCGTTTAGCATTTTGATTAGGTTGAAATAGAATTAGAAGTAGATAAAATTAATATTATAGGATAAACAAATCATAGCTAACTCCACCTCATTTTAGATCTTATTCAATCCAGGGAAACAAACGAATAACTTATGGTATATTTGTTTCATTGAATATGATATGATTAGATTGAATAATAAATGACGGAGGATTAGATATGAATTTTTAAAATCTTGTATATATCTGATATAATATCAATTTTATATTCTTCTATTATCATTTTCTTGTAATTCATGCATTAAATAAATAATTGCTATTAATTCATTCATTGTCCTATCCTTCCTTATCCTATGAAGCAAATATATTCTTAAAGTTTAAGCTAACTTCTTTGTTTAAGTATTTATAAATTTAAACGGCCTAAATCTTATTATCACATGGGGGTGTGCATGGGTACCAAATAGACTTGGAACCAGTTGGAATCTATCCGATTGGGTAGGTTTCGGATAGATTTGAATTAAATCCGAATAGGGTTTGTTGATAAAATTTAAGGAATCGATTTCAAGTCCAACATATTGGGTATTCAGAATTGGAACTAAAATTGGTACCCGAAACTTGTAGTACCTTGGAATCTGTTCATTTACAAATTTCATGGTACATATTCCAACGGGGTACTCTAAACTTGTACCCTGGAACATATAAATAAATAAATTTTAATAAGGTATTCGAAACTTGTACATTAGAATATATCATTTACAAGTTCGAACATGATACCTGAAACTTATATTATACCATATGTTTCGAGTAGGTTCCAATTTCCAACAATATAGGATCCATATTCAAAACTTAGGAACTAGTTCTGTAAATGATAGGTTCGGATATGATAAAAAATATAGGATAGCTGATTGACCCCGTACACACACACTTTACCACATCACTAAAAATTTGTTTAATTACGAGAGGATTTATTTAATTCAAATATTTCGTAAACTTACCAGTCATGACGTACTCCGGCGCGGCGTACCCATGTGTCCCCATGACACGTGTCGAGACGTGAGTGTCATCTCCTTGGGGCCCATCCTTGGCCAGCCCGAAGTCCGAAAGTTTCGCCGTGTAATCCTGAGATATTAATTAATTAATTAAAGTGATGCAGCTTAACACTTAAAAATATATTATTTTGACCAATCAAAAGAGACATGGACTCGGATGCGAATTCAATCTCATCAAACTAAAATGTGTTCTAGCTGGCATGCATAATCTAATAATGTACATTTAAATATTCAACGAAGGAAGACGTGATTTTGGACGTGACATCATTTGGAATATTAGCTTTGACTTGAGAAATATGAATTAAAGTGTAATTACCGAGTCTAACAATATGTTGGAGGCTTTGAAGTCTCGGTAAATGACAGGCTGCTCGGCTTCATGGAGAAAGGCAAGTCCCTTGGCAGCTCCCACTGCAATCTTTATCCTCGTTGACCACGGTAATGACGCAAGCAACCCTGTAAATATTTAATTCATTTAATTTAACTATATTTTTATCTTAATTTATCTAATAAATCAATTAAAATAATATTCATGGATCGATGTGTCACTACCTACATTAACCCCACTTGATATTAGATATTGGAACTTGATGTGATAGTCTACCCACCTCCAATAATTGACTCTTAATTAATCAAGTAATTGAAGAAGGCAAATTGAAGCTTACTCTTGAAGAGATGATTCTCCAAGCTTCCTCTCGCCATGTACTCGTAAACCAGCAGCCTGTTCTCCGCTTCGATGCAGTAGCCGATAAGTTTTACCACGTGGCGATGCCTCAGTTGACCCAGAAATAATACCTCCGCCTATTTATTTATTAGGCTTTAATTAATTATATATATAATTTGGTTGGTAATTAATTATTAAAACTCACCAGCCATTCCCTGTGTCCCTGCGCGCCTTCCAAGTCGAGGGACTTCACCGCCACGTAGGACGCCGGCAGGCCCGGCCGGAGCTTGTCATCGACGTAGCCCTTGTAGACGGGGCCGAATCCGCCGGATCCGATGAAGTTGGTCATCGAGAAGTTCCTCGTGACGGCCTTCAGCTCCGCGAGGGTGAAGACGTGGAGGTTCGACCCGGGGAGGCTCAGCGAGAGGTCCTCCGCTGACAGCGAGGTCCCCGAGTTGCTGAGGTCGTAGTAGGACACCCTGTGAGGGGAGTTCGTTGACGGCGGCGGTGGAGCCTTCTTCTTCGGCTTGCTTTCCGCTTCCCTCGGGCTGCTGCCGCCGCCGCTTGCGCTTCCCCAGCAGCTGGTTACGAAGGACAGCCATGGATGCTGCTGCTGCTGCTTCGTCATTGATGGCAGATGAGAGCTTGAGGAGAGAAGGCGGAGTCAATTGTTGCGGTGCTGAGAAGAAGCAGTCGGGTTGATGGAGTTAAATAGGGAGTTCGATTGCAGGGAGAGATCCGGTTCGGGTCAAATTGGACCGGACGAAAACCGAACAGATTTCTAATTTTATGAATCGAACCAGTTCAATATAAATCACGGTTCATCCAAATATCCAATCGAAAGTGAACCGTGTGGTTTAACAAAAGAACCGAGTTGGTTTGGGTGATGATTGGGTTGACCCGATAGTTGGACAGACATGCAATCCGTGTATCCTATACGGGTGATTGACAATTTAACTCGGTAGGAGGACAAGTGTGCTGTATGTCCTTTGACGTAGCAAAGTCAAAAGGAAGAAGGAATCATTTGGTTTGGTTTAGTTTGCAAGTTGACCCGGTAAATATATCATAATAGCATTTTAGAAATGGTCATATATATTTCCATTTTGCTAATCCGATTAATTAATTAAATATAAATGAAGCCACATGTTTTTTTTAAAGCAAAAGTAGATTATACTGGGGTTTGAATGAAGGCACATGCTTGCTTGATATAGATACCAACAATATATTCTCCAACTGCAGTAATTAATTAATTAATATCAATGAAACGAACTGGGTTAATTAATTATTAGACAACATGATCGTATAATATTAATTAAGGTTGGATGATAATGGACGAAAGTACTAGAAAATAGTGGAGTTTGTTGGGTGCTAAATAATCAATTAATTAAAAGGTTTTTAGCTCGCATGTAAAATAAGGTAATTGAAAAAAATAAAGTATGGATTGAAAATATGGAGTGTACTTTTTGACTTGCTAAGCTACATAGATTATATATCAACGTGTTTTTCAACCTAAAAATTTTCGGCTAAAAAATCATTTATGTCGCTAAAATTATATTTAATTATGTCCAGTAATTCGTTTAGAAGGATAAGAATTTTTTTTTTCAAAATCAGCAGCATCAACTTTATTCAGATGATTTCAGAGAAGGAATCCAACCAGTTTATAATACTCTCAACATAATCCAAATTAACCTCTTTATATACACTCTGGAGCTAATTTTGCCAACATATGAGCTTGATAATTCTTTTCCCTCTTCGCATGGGTAAAGTCATTTTCCTAATCTTCCTTATCAGGGTCGAAATCTCTCATGATGAGTCAAATTCATTGTTTAAAATCTTCACCAATCCAATGCAATCAGTACCTACGACAAGATTACTTATTCCATTCTTCGTTGCATTGTCCAAATCAAACCAAATGGTCTAATTTGCCTCTGCATACAATGGATCAATTTCATTATTCTTCCCTTCCATCAGCATCGTTAATCTCCACAAATCCACAATCTGCATATATTCCCTCACACCATGCAGCATCATTGAACATGTGTGTTTCATTTCATTCATTTTGCAACATATATGTGTGTTTCTTTTTAACAGTGGCATCACCATATTCTAAAATTTCACCCAGTAGCACATTACCGAACAATCTCCTTATTTCCCAGCTTCCTTCTTCATGTTTGCACCTATTCCTATTCTTCCAAACAAATCACCAAGAGGTTGTCATAAAAGTTTTTAATTTGCCAGCACTCTGATCTTCAAAACCATCTGCCTCATTCAACCATTTACCATCCCCCACTCTTCTTTAAATCTGAAACATATTCCAGTTCTTTCTCAACCAAGTTTCAATAAAGCTTTTGCAAATGAACATTTGAAGAATATATGTTTGAAGTCATCCACATCATTTTTACACAACATTTCTCAGCTTCACATTTTGAAAATCTAGCAAACCAGGCAGAAGTAGGTAGTTTTCTCCAAAGAATTTTCCAAAGAAGCATTTTTACCCTATCCAGATTACTTTCCAGTTAATCCCGGATTTATCATCCATACATTCCTTCTTTTCTAAATGCCTATACACATTTTTAATGGTTAATTCTCCTTTCCAATTCTCAACCCATACCCATCTATCTCTCCCTTCCTCATTATCCAGGTGCATTAATTTTATTTCCTTCTTTAGCTGACCACCAAAGCAAGCTTCTTTTATCAATTCATTCCACTCTCCTTGTATTTGTAACTCACTGACCATTTCATATTTCTCTAATTCCAAGGAATTAATGTAAGTAGGCCACATGCACAAAGGTATCACACCCACCCAAGGATTAGTCTATTATGTCTATACTTCCTTTGACACTCCATTTTCAATCTTTTTCTTCAAGCCATTTCTCAAGTCAAACACAATTCATTACTGATTTTGCAGTCAAACATGTCACTCCTTCCTTTTGTTTCCAAGAATGAAATTCACCGTACTTTACTAAATATAGAAATGACGAGTTTTTTCATTACAGATAAATCCCTTATCCAACCTCCTTCACCTTTATTTGCATGATAGTCTTCCAGCTAATCATTTTAGCAATTTTTTTCTTTTCTATCTGCATTCTAGAAAAAATCCCTAGTAGATCTTTTTAGTCTCTACTGTGCTTTCACTGACCCGGAAAAAACAGAGATTGAATTTAAGGCTGAGTTAATGAGAATTGTTTTACCTAATTGAGCTATCAAATTCTTAGCCATGCCTATGGCTCTTTTCTTCTCTTCACCCTTTCAAGCAACCTCAGTTCATGTTCCTTCTTTAACTTTTTCTGAGAAATACTTCATGGGAAACAATCCTTTTAAAAGGATAAGAATTTAAATCCGTAAGATTTGAAAGGGAATTAATAAAATTCTTGGTGGATACTGCATGAACGATACACTAAGCGGGGAGCGGAAGAGGCGAAGAGGGCGAGTGAGGGGCGATCTGCCATCTTCGTTGCCGGCGAAGATGCGAGCGGCCGGCAGCTGCTCGGGAGGCTTTGCTGGCATGAATCTCAAAGGAAATCAGCGAGGAGGTGTTAGAGATTGACTCAAATTGGGTCTGAACCGAATCCAACGAGTTCGACCGGATCCAAATCAGAGTTGATTTGATCAAGATGTGCTTGAACCGATTTGCCAATTTGATTGAACCATGTTGAACCGGACTCGATCAAAATAAACCATGATTTTATAATCATAGGCATGGGAGCCCAGCCCACCATCTTCTCAAGACACCCATGTCAATTTTGTAGCAGCACACGTAAAAGTTTTCAAATTGATGATAACTTCAAAAGTTTTCAAATTGATGATGTGGAAATCAAATATTGCTTTTGACTAGTCAAAGGGAGAAAAAGGTGGAGACATCACATGAAGCCACCAAGCATTTTGAAAGTTTCTTTAGTCAAAAGAAGCATTTCAGCCATCCGATTAAATCAGACGGAGCAACAAGTTCCTTGGAGATTTTTTCTCCACTAAAGTAGGCATGAATCGGCTCTTCCCCTCTATTATAAATAGGGGCCTAATATGCAGTTCTAAGAGAATCCCACACCAAGAGAAAATCCCCATGTGAGAGTTTCAGAAATTCAGAAAATTAAGAGTGCCGTTACAACCCTTTTCCTAAGGAGTGCCCCTTCTCAGTTTTCGACATACAGCAGCAGAAGTTCAGTTTCAAGACAGATCTTACAGAGACAGTGCCTCTACTCCGTACCAGTTTCAGGTTCAATTAATTTAAGATAATTTACTGTATTCTAAAGGGGATTTAGATTATTGCATTTTTATTGTAAAAGTTCTTTTCTGAATTTAATAAAGCAGTCTCCTCTTCTCCTTGTGGACGTAGGATCGACACCCACCGAGTCCGAACTACATTAACCCCCTTGTGTCTTTTATTTTTCTGCATTATTATTATCGGATTTGGTTTTCCATTTTTCTCGCCGGGTTCGGGTTTTGTAGATCCTGTAGGAAATTACCCAAAATTTCCTAATAGTTGGTATCAGAGCCTACTTCTCAACCATGGCGAGTACCAAATTTGATATTGAGAAGTTAGATCGCAATGTCAACTATGCACTTTGGTCAATGAAGATGAAAACGATCTTAACTATGGAGAAAATACATTATGCTATTCTTGGTAAGGATAAGATGCAGGGGATCAAGGAGGAGAAAGAATATAAGGAGCAAAAGACAATTGTAATTTTGTACCTAAGCCTGTCAAATGAAGCACTTCGAGAAATTGCATCACATAAGACAGTTAAAGGTATTTGGGACAAACTCGCATTCTTGTATCAGGACAAAACTCTCACCGGTAGGATGACTTTGAAGCAGAAGCTCAATTTCCTACGTATGGCAGAAGGCACATCGGTCAAAGAGCATATGAATACTTTTCAGACAATCATCATGGACCTGGAGAATATGGGTGTCAAAATTGAAGAGGAAGATAAGACTTTATTCCTTTTATGTTCACTTCCTACTTCTTTTAAAAAATTTCGTGAAGTTATGCTTTTTGAAAAGACTACTATTACTCCAGAACATGTGATCACTGCTCTTGTGTCTAAGGAGCTCATGGACACACATCTTACAGCAAATTCCTCTAGTGGAGGGAAAGGAGAAGCTCTCTACTCTAATGAAGCAGGAGGAGATAACAAATCAAATGTCACTTGTTATTGTTGTAATAAACGAGGTCACATCAAGTCAGAATGTCACACTCTTAAGAAAAAATTAGAGCAGCAAAATAAGGGTCAAGACGCACATGTGGAGGCCTCTTACGTAGATTTTGAGAAAGTTGAGGTACTGGTCGTGACAGAAGGCACACGCACTGCTAAGACACGCCGTGGGCAACGACGGTCTCGTCGGCGACAACACACATCAGGTCAAAATTCCTCTTCATCTTCTTCTAATATGTTTGATCATGCAACATGCAATCCAGGTCAGTAGGCTAACAGGTCAACCACCAGTAGCATTAATGAGTGGTTCCTGGATTTTGGGTATTCCTATCACATGACTCCACACCAGACGACCTTTATGGATTATCGGCGCACCAATGGTGGAGTAGTTTGTGTCGGCAACAACGTTCCTTGCAAAGTTGTCGAATTCAGAACAGTGAAATTAAAATTGCATGATGGCTTGACAATGATCCTAGCAAATATTCGTCTTGTCCCAAAGCTAGGAAGGAATCTTGTGTCTCTTGGAGTTCTTGACACTAGGGGCTATATGACATTTTCTACAGGAGGAGTCTTGGAGGTACAGGATGGAGCCACGACGGTATTGAAGGCTCTAAGGACGTCGAACAATTTGTACAAGGTGGACGGATCCATCTTTCGTGAAACAATTCAGATTCCGAGGCAAAACACAACAAAATCAGACACCGGGTTAGGTATAAATTTTGCTTTAAGGGAAATCCCTTCTCAGAGATACACAATGAAGGAAGAGACTCGGAGGACTATGTGGGTTCCTAAGGCCAAACAAAAAGCTGACTCGGCCCACTTGAACACTGATTCGACGTAGGACCTGTACGGGCCTTGTGGGAGAGGAGGACGACTTTTGAGGATTGCATCGGCCCCAATTTTCATCAAAAGAGGAATTGTTAGAGATTGACTCAAATTGGGTCCGACCAAAATCCAACGAGTTTGACTGGATCCAAATTAGAGTTGATTTGATCAAGATGTGCTTGAACCGATTTGCCAATTTAATTGAACCATGTTGAACCGGACTCGATCAAAATAAACCATGATTTTATAATCATGGGCATGGGAGCCCAACCCACCATCTTCTCAAGATACTCATGCCAATGTTGTAGCAGCACACGTAAAATTTTTCAAATTGATGATAACTTTAGAAGTTTTCAAATTGATGATGTGGAAATCAAATATTGCTTTTGATTAGTCAAATGGAGAAAAAGGTGGAGGCATCACGTGAAGCCACCAAGCATTTTGAAACATTCTTTAGTCAAAAGAAGCATTTCAACCATCCGATTAAATCATACGGAGTAGCAAATTCCTTGGAGATTTTTTCTCCACTAAAGTAGGCATGAATCGGCTCTCCCCCTCTATTATAAATAGGGGCCTAATATACAGTTCTAAGAGAATCCCACACCAAGAGAAAATCCCCATGTGAGAGTTTCAGAAATTCAGAAAATTAAGAGTGTCGTTACAACCTTTTTCCTAAGGAGTGCCCCTTCTCAGTTTTCGACATACAGCAGCAGAAGTTCAGTTTCAAGACAGATCTTACAGAGACAGTGCCTCTACTCCGTACCAGTTTTAGGTTCAATTAATTTAAGACAATTTACTATATTCTAAAGGGGATTTAGATTATTGCATTCTTATTGTAAAAATTCTTTTCTGGATTTAATAAAACAGTCTCCTCTTCTCCCTGTGGATGTAGGATCGATCGGCTCCCGCCGAGTCCGAACCACATTAATCCCCTTGTGTCTTTTATTTTTCTGCATTATTATTATTGGATTTGGTTTTTCATATTTCTCGCCGGGTTTAGATTTTTTAGATCATGCAGGAAATTACCCAAATTTTCTAACAGGAGGCGCGAGCTCTGGCAATGCTGGGGATCCGTCGCGGCCAAAGAAGCCGCCGAACCCAGGCGATCGAAAGTCCGCAGCTTCCAGGCGTTCGGGCACTGGTGATCGGAGATCGGCGATTCCTGCCGGACCCTGTGAGGAGGAGCATGAACCTTCAAGCTTCTGGCGTCCGGTGATGGGCGATCGGATTCCTGCAAGTTCCAGGCGGTAGGAGTCTGCAATTCCTATTGCTCTTCCTGTGAAATCAAAGTCAATTTCGGGTAACCAGAATCTGGTTCATCCAGGTATGAAAAATCCAAATCCGGCTTTAAATTTGAAGGAAAATATCAGTTATGATGAGAGTAGTGGATTGTTTGTATCTGGTAGTAGTAATCCCTTATTTGATGTAAACTGTTCTGGATTGATTGACGATGTTTATGTGGGGAATAAGGAGGGGGTAAATGATAGTTTCAATCCGGGTGACGCTGAGAAAAAAATGGAAAAAAAAAATTGCCTATGTCTTGGGTTGATTTGTTTAGAACAACAAATGTAAGTGATAATTTGGTGGATAGAGAGGCAAGTTCGGATAGAATCAGATGCATTCAAGAAAATTCAACAAATAAAGGTGGTGATAGAAGAGGGTTTGATCAGAGGAGCTTGGTCTGGATGGAGTAACAACTTATATGGGAAGTTTTATTGAAGGACACCTTCATTGGGGCTGGTTCAGTATATTTTGCCAAAAATGTGAAGAATCAAAGGAAATGTGCAAATTGTGGACCTGACAGCAGGCTTCTTTTGCTTCAAATTTTCTACAAGGGAAGATATGGAAATGATATTAGCATGAGGTCCTTGGTTTATGAGAGGACAATCTCTACTTTTAAAGGCATGGAGACCAAACTTTCAACCGTTGTTTGAAAAAATTGACACTATCCCGATCTGGGTACAGTTCCAGCCTTACCAATAGAGTATCTACAAAAGGATATACAGATGAAACTAGCAGAGATTCTGGGTCTGATGAGGTCACTCTGAAGGGGCAAAGAGCAAGGTTCGCTCGAGTGTGCGTATTATGGGATTTAAATAGAAAAGTGCCAAATGATTTTTGGATAAGCAGTTCAGGAGAGAGATTCTGGCAGGCGATTGCAGAGGAGAACATCCCAAAGCTATGTTTTCAATGTGGAAAGATAAGTCATGTGAAAGACTAGTGCAGTAAATAGACCTTGAAAAAAACTGAAGAGGGTACCAATAATAAAGTTGGGGAAAAATTAAATAATGTTGAAGTAAAGGCTAAGAACAAGGAAAAGGTATAGAGGTATATGGGCCATGGCAGGTTATAAATAGGAGGAAGAGACCTGATAATAAGAAAGAAGGAAGGATGGAAAATGGGCTTAAGAACAATTTTGAGAGCTTAAAAGAGAAAGAACCAGTGGAAATGGATACAGACCAAGTAAAAAATAAGGAAGTTAATTCCTATGTGGAGTGCAAATATGAGAAGAATGAGATGAAGAGAAAGGATGGAGGAAGGAAACAAGAAGCTCTCAAGAATCCCTTTGTAGTAAATGAAAAAAGAAATAAGACAGGTGAGGTTGGAAAGGAAAAGATGGACTACAACTTCAAAGCAAGCCAAACAATTCCAATGCAAGTTCAAGTTAGCATGGAAAAGAGGTAGAGGAGTTGCACAAGAAATTGACTGACACTATTATCATAGTAGTAAATAAGGTTAAAGACAAAGAGTGCATGACTCAAGAGGGACATGAGTATGAGCAGATAAATGAATCTCAGGAGAAAGGAATGAGGATTAGAAGACCTGCTCACTAGATGGTTTTTGAGGAGAGCTTTCCATTCAATGTGAAACAGAACAAAAGATAAAAGAAGAAATTTTCAGGAGATGACAAGCTAAAGAAGGTTGATGGTGACCCAGAAATGGATGTGGGGGTGGATTTGGATACTATGAAAGTATTATGAAAATCTTATCATAGAATATTAGAGGGGGCCTTAAAGAGGCAGGATGAGATTACTTAAGACTTATGCTTAGTAATCACAAACCAGAAATAGTATTGTTGGTGGAAACACATTTGGATGATGAAAACTCACGGATCTGTATTAAAAAGTTTGGGCAAGCATAGGAAGGAATTTTTGAGGCAGGGAATGGTAGGGCAGGAGGAATAATTCTAGCATGGAGGAGAGATTTTTGTGAAGTTAATGAAGTGTTTAAATGCAAGCAGGCAATTCATGTTAAGATAAATAGGAAAGGCAAATCACCTTGTTTAATTACAGGAGTGTATGCAAGCACAAAAAGAGAAAAGTTTTATGGGAGTTGTTGCAGAATGTAGAAAGTGATAACAGTGCATGGCTCATTGTTGGAGATTTCAATTGTATAGATGATGAAGGAGAGAAAATAGGAGGGAAATCATTTGTGTTTGGAAGCTCAATTAGGGTTTTCAAAGAACTATGTCAAGAGGCAGGATTGGTAGAACTAAAATATAAAGGTTTAAAGTATACCTGGAGTAATAATAGGAGTGGAGAGAAGAAAATTATGGCAAGGTTGGACAAGGCTTATGCAAATGGCAAATGGCTTGATGAGTTCTGTAATGTAGTGGTTCATCATTTGAGAAAGATGGCTTCAGACCACAGGCCAATCATGATTGATATTGGCAGAGATTGGAGGCATGTAAACAAGATGAAGAATTTTGTCTTTGAAATCTATTAGCTTGAATACCAAGAGATTTGCAACAGGGTGAAAGAAACATGGGGAAAGGAGTTGGTGAATAACAATAAGCTTGTAGAATTTCATGAGAGGCTGGAGACATTGGGGAAGGAACTGACAAGAATAAGCAAGAAGGAGATTGGCACAGTGGAAAGAAAATTGGAGGAAACTATGAAGGAATTAGAAATTCTTGAAAAGCTAGAGGAAAATGACGTGTAATGAGCAGAAACAGGTGAGGTTGAGAATGGTAACTAACAGAGCAATGGCATTGAACAGGTAGGTCCAAATGAAATGGTGGACAAAGACAAGAACAATGTGGATAATGAATGATAGAAATATAAAATATTTTTATAGTTTAGTCAAAGCAAGGAGGAGACAAAATGCAATTTTGGAATTGACAAAAAGAAGACAGTGCGATCAGTGATCCAAAAGTAATTGTAGAGGAGTTTGTAGAATGGTACAAGAAGCTTTGGCAGAAAAAAGTCAATGACACGAAGGATTGGAACAATATAAAAAGTTTCGGCTGGAAAATAGTGTCACATAAAGATCACAAGAAAATGACTGGAAGGTTTACAGAAAGGGAAATAACATTGGCAATGAACAGTCTGGGCAGAGGAAAGGCTCCAGGGCCAGATGGATATAGCTTGGAATTCTATTGTTACTTTTGGGAGGACATTAAGCATGCTTTCATTAAATTGATGGAGAAATTTTATGACAAGGAAGAGCTTCCTCAGACATGGGGGAAAATTAGTCTGGTTTTCATTCCCAAAAAAAAAACCCTGAGCAAATCAAGGATTATAGGCCAATTGCTTTATGCAATGTGGCCTATAAGATTTTAACAAAGTGTCTAGTAAATAGACTAAGACCCATGATAAGAAATTGCATCTCAAAGGAGCAAGGAGCTTTTGTTGAGAAAATGAATCTTCATGACAATGTGATAGTTCTATCTGAAATTGTGAATGTAGTGAGAAAGTCAAAAAGGAAGATTCCCTATATAATAATTAAAATGGATTTAGAGAAGGCTTATGACAGGGTATTGTGGGAAGCAATGGACAAAGTTTGGGAGATGATGAATATTCCAAGAAAAATGAGAACCTGGTAATATGCTTGTATGGGTTCAACAAATTACAAGTGCATGATAAATGACTGCCAATCTCTTGGGTTCAAGAGCCATAAGGGGATAAGGCAAGGCGACCATTATCCCCCTATATGTTTATTATGCTTCAAGAAATGTTAACTCTGTTGATTGAGAAGGAAGTCGACGAGGGGAATATAAAGGCTTTCAAATATAAAGATATCAACATTAGCGATCTTCTTTTTGCGGATGATATTGTGCTTATAGTCAAGGGAGATAAAAAGTCATGCCAACACTTGAAAGAGGTGATAGAGGTTTATGGTAATTTGTCAAATCAAAAGGTCAATTTAGACAAATCCAAAATTTATTTTCCAAATTTGTGTTCAGGAAGATTAAAGAGTAAGATTGGAGGCCTATGGGAATCAAAGAGGCTTCTTTTCCTATAAAGTATTTGGAACATTTACAGATAAGGGAAGGATTCCAGTGAAATATCAAAGGATGGTGTTAGAAAAGGCTGAAAAAAGGATTGAGACCTGGGCTAGCAAGTCGGTGTCACAAGCAGGGAAGATTATTTTAATTAACTTAGTTATCAATTCAATGCCAATCTACTCACTATCTACAACTTGGTTAAATGAAAAAGTGATTGAGGAACATAAGAAGATGGTAAGGAAGTATTTGTGGAGTTCAGTGAAAAGAAACATGATTTTCACTTGGTGGGATGGAATAAAGCTACCTGTAAGCTAAATTGAGGAATAGGAATTAGGGACTTGAGTGTAATGAAATCAGCCATCCATGCAAAGAAGGTGTTAGCAGTCCTCAATAAGAAGAATTCAATCTGGGCAAATTTGATAAGAAGAAAGTACGAAGGCTTTCATCCATGGCAATCTAGCTACAAGAAAAATTCTTCTTGGACTTTTAGAAGTCTATGCATGCCATGGTAAAATTAAGGGATGGACTAAAAATGTGAGTGGGAAATGAAGAATGTATAAGTGTGATGAATGATCCATGGATAGACTGTTTATCTTTAAATACGTGACCTACCTTTGTGAAGGTCGAGGAGAGTTTGGAGAAGCCAAGGGTCGTTTCTTTCATAAAAAAGGGGAATGGGATGAAGAGAAATTGAATGAATATTTTGGCAAGGAGTTAGTTAAAAAAGTCATGCAAATCTATATTACCAAGAGGAACACAGGTGATAAATGGGTTTGGGCTCACAATGAAAATGGAAAACTCAGTTGCAAGATAGCATACAATTATATCAAAAGCAAGGATACATTAGAGGAAAAGCAGGATTTCAATTAGAGTAGGGTATGGAATATGAAAGTCTCTCCCAGGATAAAGATGTTCATATGGAAGCTTTGCTTAAGGAGATTACCAACTTCTTGTTTAATCTCTAAAATGAGTAAGTTGCAAAAACAGAAGTGTTTTACTTGTAATGAGGAGGAGGATAGCCACGATCATATTTTTTATTCTTGTAAGTTTGCACAGAAATTTTGGAAGATGTTGAGTGAAAGGATTAATTACAGTTTTAAAAATTAGGAAAATTGAAAGAATGGTGGATGGTTAGAGGAGGGAGTGTCACTGGACAATAACATAAAAACGAAGATAGTGGGGATTATAGCTGCCGGACATTGGTTTCTTTGGAAGAACAAAAATGAGTGGTGTTTTAAGAAGAATGATTTTAAAATCAATGTGTTGATGAACAAAGTGACAAGGGAGTTAAAGTTGGAGCATAAGGGAAAGGCAAGGCAAGTGTAGATTATGAAGAACTAATAAGATCTAAAACAGGTGTAGAGAGGAAAGTCAAACAAGCACATAATGAGGGAAGAATGACTATAAGTTCTGAATATCTTAAACTGTGATGCTGCATGAGATAAATATTCAGATGATACAAGTTTAGGTCTTTGCATAAGGAATAGAAATGAGGATAAAATTCTTGCAGGTTTTGAATTTAGAACTTCAACTAGTCCTTTAACTGCTAAGACTTGGGCAACTTGGAGAGAAGTAACGAAAGCAAAGGAAATGAATCTTAAATACTTAGATATTGTTTCAGATTGCCAAAGGGTGATTAATATGATAAGAGGTGAAAGCAAGATTCCCTGGTTCTTAAAAGAACTGATAGAAGATATAAAGTTGACTGAGGATGAGTTGAAAATTCAAAATTGGAAATATGTAAGGAGAGAAGAAAACGTGGAAGCACATGAGCTAGGAAAGAGGGGGATCAGAGAGAGGAAGAACTACTTCGAGCAGACCTTTTAGTGCATAAGGAATGAAACAGGGAAAGAAGTTATGGAACAAGACCAAAACAATATGATTAGTGAAGTGGCTCAGTTTGGTTACTTAGAACAGGAGTCTAATAGAGTAGGAAGTATTATTTTGGGTTGTAATGAGGAATGTGTAAATAAGAGGATGGACCTTGTATTTTGCTTAAATGAGATGAATAAAATGATAGAAACTCAGGGGGAATATAGTTCCACTCTACAGGAAGGCGAGGGGTGTACAATGACAAGTCTGCTGCCCCTTCAACCCGACTGATGAGTGGAATTTGACCTTTTTATTGAGTTTATTTTTTCAAAAAAAAAAGATTTGAAAGGGAATTGAGTAGGATCATATTAAATAATAAATGAAGATTTTTTTTTAAAAAATATCCTATTTGATTCATATTTATTTTAATTAGATAGACAAAAATTTATAAAGCTTATGATTTTATGTTGGTGGAGATGTTGGGGAGAAGTCTCATTCGACCTAACCCGAGTAATATGAAAATAAGGGAAAGAATTTCTTTTGTGTGATAAACATGTTCCATATCACTACTCGGATACATGGGATATGAGTTAAAATTTATTAGGATTATATTTTGAGGAGTAAATATATATTATCTTTTTTATATTTGAATGATATTAATGATCAAATAGATAAATATTAACCTTAGTTAAATATGAGAAAATGTACTAAAATGTTTCTAACGTTTTCTCACGGGCACTAAAATGTCCATAACGTATTTTTATCAAAAATACCTCTGACGTAATTGAATTGTGTATAAAAATGAACCTATAGGTAAACGATGTTAGTGGAGGGATAATGAAGCTGACGTGGCTTATGACTGGGACTGATGACTTGGATACGTGGCACACATGCAAACTAATACTTGCCACATCACTAAGGGGTCCCACCAGGGTACTAAAATGACTATGACGTTTTCACCAAGGTACTAAAATGTCCCTATCATTTGTTTCAGAGCTAAAATACCATTGGAGTTATTGGAAATTGTACAAAAATGCCCCTAATCGCCTTGAATGTCCACCACAAACTCATCTTTCGATTGTATCTAATAGTTGTCCTGATAGATGCGAGATCAAAAGTAGTAATATCCCGAATTTAACATTGAGATATTACTACTTTGATTTTTTTATAGTGCCATTGCATAGTTGAGTTTTTAGTTTTGCTGTCAAGTTTTTGGTGCAATTTTCCAATTTGGCTATAATTTTGCTGCAATTCTGTCATTCTCACAACAGACTAACCATTCAAAGATTCAGATCCAACATAATAAAAAATTAAAATTAAAAATAAATTATATCTCACCAGAAAATCAATCATGTCTGATTCACATCAGTCCAAGATTCCAATAAAATGACCCTCTTTTCATGATCATATCGATGATCATATCTACGAAAGTATTATAGTTGCTCAAAAGCAATTTATCCACTTCTTCGATTGCTGAAATCGATGTTTTGGGAAGATGAGTCTGCAGTGACATTCAAGACGATTAGGGGTATTTTTGTACAATTTTCAATAATTTTAGGCGCATTTTACCTCTGAAACAAACGATAGGGACATTTTAGTACTCTGGTGAAAATGTTAAAAATATTTTAGTACCTTTAATATACGTGATGAGACCCCCTACTGACGTGTTGCTAATCTCGTGGCAAGTCTTGGTGTGCATTTACGCCACATGTTCAAGTCATCAATCCAATCATCAGCCATGTTAGCTCCGTTATCCCTTCGTTAACACAATTTACCTATAAGATCATTTTTGTATCCAGTTCTATTACATAAGGGGTATTTTTGATCAAAAAAATATTATGAGCATTTTAATACCCGTGAAAAAATGTTAGGAGCATTGTGGTATCTTTTCCCGTTAAATATTTTTATATCTCTAAAATCAAATTCAATTAATAGATTTGGTTGGATTAATTTATGGTTTGTCTTAATGATCGATTAGGTCTGTAATTGTATCAATTCAAGATTAGATTTATTAAATTAGGTTGTATAAACTAAGAATTTGATTGATCAGATGGAGCCAAAATTATAATTATGTTTGATTAGATCAAGTTCAAGAGAAACCAGATTAGCTCATCATTTAATTCACCAAGTTAAATTAGAAGTAAAATTTTATTTTTATTCTCCTATGAGCATTTTCTCACACATTCTCTTAATAATTCGCCTAATTTATCAAGGCTGCCTGATTAATTTGGCATATATACGATCAACCAACATTCTATTAATAATTAGCATATAAACAAATGAAGTGATCAACATGTACAATTTGATGGTTTATTCCAAAGAGTAATGATGAAGCAGATTAAGTTTAAACACACACCAATCAGCTTGATCTATATAGGTAACATGGACATGACGCAAAAGGTGAGGAGAAATGAAGACCAAAGTGTCAACAAGGTAGTAATAAATATAATTAGGTTTTTATATAAAGAATATTCCCCTGGGTTAGTTGACACTTTTATATATATATATATATATATATATATATATATATATAGGGGCGGAGTCACATTAGGGTTTGGCCCACAATTTTCAAAAATTTAAATATTAAAAATAATTTAATAATTTTAAAAAATATATATGATAAAATTGCACAATCATTATTTAAATTGAAATTTATTTCATCAATGTGTCTATTGATTAATGGTTAAATGTCATAGGTTTTCCATTCCAATCTTATCTCTAGTATTTTATATGTTTTATTTTTCTTTTTTGTAATGGTTGGGAATAAAGTCTTCTTTTTTTGAAAAAATAAATACTTCTCAATTAATTTCTAACCTAGTTCCAAATATTTCATCATTAATTTAATTTTAACCTAAATTTAAATTCTTCTCCATTATTATTTTTATCTCCAAAGCTCTCATATTGCTTTCATTCATAATATATCTTTGCATGTTGTCATCAATGCTTATTTTATTATGTTGCGTGGAACTTGTGAATGAATTATCCAATATATGATTGAATAATTAATTTGTTCATTGAGCATTTTAAAAAAATTATAAAAAAACAAAAAGAATAATATATTGTACTTTTTTCGTGATTGTGAATTTTATTTAATTGAGAATCCAAATATGAAAAATCATAAATTTTACTGATAATCTATATTAATTATATAGCACATCTTTATGATGAATGAGATAAATGAATTAATCACGTATTCAAGTGAAATATCGTTTGGTTGACATGAGAAATAACTTTATGCATAAAGTTATAATTCTCATGAATTAACTTCTCATATGTATTTCTTATGAAGCACCAATAAAATATTTGGTTGACAAGAAATTTATTTATACAAAGTGTAACTTTTTCTACCTATAATATATTTGGTTGACATGCGTATTTTCCAAAAGTACACATCAAAGGATCAAAACACCTATTTTTTATAAATTAATATATATATATATATATATATATATATATATATATATATATATATATATATATATATATATATATATATATATATAAAGTATATATGAAAAATTAAATTTTATTTGTAAATTAATATTTTTAACATATTACGTAAAATGCAATATAACTTTTCATATATAATTCATATAATATACAATTTATTACGTAAAAAAATTAATTTTTATTTATAGTTAATATGAAAAATTACATATTTTACTCAAAAATAAATTAAAATAAAATAAATAGGTTAAGGATTCGTGGATTATCTAATCTCATAATGTTGACAATATAAATTATAAATTTAGCATTAAATATAAATGTGAGGATAAAAATATTTTATTCTTTTAAATACAATATGCAGAAATTGCAACTTATCTAGGTCTAGTTAAAGAAGAAACGAAAAAGGGGATGTTGAGAGATTAACCTAGATTGGATTTCATCTCTCTTAATCCTCATACTATTAATATTGTCTTCTTACAAAAATGACATTTAAAGAAAGTAATTTATAAATAACCCCTTTCATCGCAACACTTCTCCTCAAAATGGTGCAAATATATCATTTAAACTCATCTTGCATATAACATAAGCAGAGAAAATATTATTTAACCCTTTGGTGAAGATGCCAGCCAACTATTCAAAGGATTTGACAAATGGACTACAAATTTCACCTTTCTCCAACTTCTCTTTGATGAAATAACGATTAAGCTCTATGTGCTTTGTTATGTCATGTTGCACTGGGTTATTAGCAATTTCAATAATAATTTTATTATCACAAAAAGATGTACTGGACCTTGTGAATAGAGTTATTATCACAAAAAGCTCTAACATGAGATTTTTCAACCATAACAATTTATAGACACCATGCGCCATAGCTCGATATTCAGCCTCTGCGACCGAATAAGCAACCACGGCTTGCTTCTTACTTTTCCATATGACTAGGTTATCTCCAATAAAGGTACAATACCCTGAAGTAGAACGACGATCATCCATACATCCAGGCCAATCTGCATCTATGTGGCCTTTTGTCTTCAAATTATCTTGTCGAGAGAGCAATAAGCCTCGTCCAGGGCAACTTTTAAGATATCTTAGAATTTTATATACAACTTACACGTGTTGCTCACACGGTGATGACTTATTGTTACAACATCTCTTCCTACAGAGCCACGGTGTCAGAGATGTCCTTGATCTTGGAGAACTCATGGTGAGGGAAGTTGATCAGCGGGGCCTATCACGACTAAAGCATTGTGTAGTTGATGAACAATGGCATTGAGATTGGTAAGTATTGGGAGAGAAGACAAAGCCTATAGTAAACAATAAGAATCTTGAGGTTGGAGAAGTGGAAGAGAAGAAAGAGTAGCGAGAGAGAATAGAAGCAGTAGTGGGTAAGAGTAGTAAAGGACCAAGGCATAATATAGAAACAAAGAAAAAGAAGGACATACGGGGAAGGAGACGGGGAAAAGATTTGAGAGATTCTAATCTACCACATTACACCTTCCACCTATTTTTACTGAGCGTGGATGTGGACGTTGCATTCAGGCGTCGGCGCCCGTACTTATTTTAGAAAAAAAGTTGCAATTAATTTTTACACACCAACGTATGTTACCGACGTCGGTATATAAATTGTTAATTGTTTGTAAATTGGATACAAAACAACGCTAGTAGAAGGCGTTGCTGGTTTATCCGCCACGAAATCTAAAGTTAATTGTAGTGTTTGCATGCTCCAAATGGATTGTTTTTTAGATTTGCCTAAACTAAAGGATGTATCAACAAGTATACTAAAATGTATATGTTCTCACCTGAAGTCTGGTGTGTTGCAAGCCTCCGCAACTCCTGATTCAACACGGCTTTGGTGGTGACCTACAAAGACACTCAGACGCTCAAGTGAGACAGAATTCTAGATGAGGTGTATGGAATTAGAATAGAGAGTAAGGAATTCCATATGGGCGTGTATGGGTGTGTATGAAATTGGAACAGAGAGTATAAGCACAAGTGAGAGGAAATTCCGATTTCGTTTTGTTGGCCTAAGGTTTTTAACCTTGGTATTAATCTTGGTTTTGATGATAACAAACATAGAACTAATGTTTTCATGTAGAAATATTTTCAGGTTTCATATCGATTTGCGCATGACATTTCTTCGATCAGAAATATAAAAAAATCAGTTAATTAGAAGGACGTTGGTTGACGCTCTCAGATTTGTCAGGAAGAATAGAGTTTAGATTTAGGGTGTCTAGAATAATTGTATTAATCCTCATTATGATGCAAAGATCCATAAAGAATCAAACCTGAAACCCGAACCAAAGGAAAGAACTTTGCTGGTTTGGTCGACCAGACTTCAACTAGAATGTACCAGTACTCTATAGTAATACCAAGAGACAACCTGGATGGACAACTCGGAACAACCTGGATTGACATTTCAGAATAGCCTGGAAAGTACCGGTACTCTGTAAGTATTCGCAGAATCAACTAGTCAAACTTTTTTGAATTCCCAGAATGCCACTAACAGCTCTATTTAAAATTTATACATGTTGAGCTTGCTGAAAATCGAGCTTCCACCTTTGGGATCTCTATATAAGACCCTAAACTTGCCTTCCAAAGCATCTAACACTTTATGAGACATCTTTTAACATTTAAGAGCTTTGATTGAGCCATTCTTTGTGGAAAACCCTAGCTTTGAGCTTCTACCTTCTTGATTGAGCCTTCAACATTGAGTTTCATCATCAAAGGCTGCAAGAGGAAGGTAGGATCTTGTGTTGGAGCTAAGTAGTTTATTGTTTTGATTAATTGCTCCATTACTTGTGTATTTTATTGTTTACTTGTTGTATTTCTCAAGTTTGTAAAGATCTAGTTGTAGATCTTGAGTTTGGTGGTTGCCTTGGTGTTGAGGCATAAATCTATCAGTGTAAACTTAGTTCACTAGGATTAGTTGTGTTGTCCTTAGGTTTGAGGTGTGAAAGTGCTCTCGGTGAGAAGGCGGAGACTTCCGGGTGTGGAAGTACCTTGGTGTGAGAGCGGAGACTTTTCGATGAAACTCATTGTAAGGAAACACTTTAATCTAGTAAACTAGAGTTGAAAATCCTAAGCGGGGATGCTTAGGTAGTGGAGTAGTCATTGGAGCCGAACCATTATAAATCTATATTGCTAGCATTGTCATTGATTGAGTGTGATTAGCTTGTTTCTTACTTTGATTATCTTTTTGCTAAAGCACTAATTTCACCTAACTTGATAAACTCATATAGTATCAAAGAGTAGATAGATACTTGTGTTTGCATTGGTATTACTTGAGCTTGCTTAATTGTTATTCACTTGCTTCCGCATTTAGACTTGAATTGATAATTTGCTTAAGTAGTTTAAGAAACGATTTAAACCGAATTTAGGCTTAAGTTTAGTAAACACTCTATTCATCCCCCTACTGTAGGTCATTTCACTTACATGTTTAATTATATCCCACCAGCATTCTGGTGTCAATATTTTAGTTTTAATGTTGACATGATTCAATAGTCTAGTCTAACATTTTTATATACTAAAATTCTATTAGCCATGTACCCTTTCATTAAAATAGTATTAATTTGTTTAATTAACCAATAAGTCTTCTTTTAGATGTCAGCTAATTGCCTCATCCTCGACATAACGTCCCCAATAGTTGTGTCGCTGTCGGCTGCCTGAAATCCCAACCACTGTCACTCTCACCAACTTCTTTCCCACTTCCATTAGTCACTCGAAGGAAGAAGTATCGACTTCATCACCATGGTCTAGATTGCTTCAGATTGAGCGGTTTGTCCCGTATCCTTTTCCTTCCTTTTTTTTATTTCAAAAGTTGAAACTCTAGATTTATTCAAGAAACCTAGGGTTTACCCTATAGTCTTGAAATCAAGTTCCATAGTACTATCGTTTTAAAATCAAGGTCCCTATGAATAAATTACATAGTGAATCCTCTTCCTGGACTGCTCTTAAAATTTTCCAATAAAACTGTTGTGTGCAAGTCAAATATCTTCTACTCTAGTTTGTTTGCGAAAAGTACCATGTGTAAAACGAACATGGGATTATTCTTTGTACTATTTTGTATAATATTATATTGTACTAACTAGTCTTGTATAGCACTAAATATTTTGCAAAATGAATGAACTCATAGGAAATGATGAACATGCAGTTATAGAGGCAGATAATCAACATTCCATTGGGGAGAATGACGAACATGTAATTGGGGCAGCTAATGAAGAAATACCGAGAACATGAGTTGAAAATAGTGATACTAGGACATCTAAAGATGAAGACTATCGCCCAGTTGGAGAAAGTGATGATGATATAATGTCTAGTAATTTTGGGGAATTAATTGATGAAGAATATATGAATGTTAGAGCATTGAAGAAAGGAGGATATAAAGATGTGGAAAGCACAACAATGGTCTAAATTTGGATGGAGATGCACCTACAGAGGTCACGGTTAAAACTACAACTAATGACAACTTCACTTGTAGCGGCGCCCATCACAGTTCACCCTACAAATTTGTATGAAGATGCACACGACGAAGCTACAACCGTTGAAGCGCGCACTTGATGTTAATGTCAACAAATAAGGAAAAAAATAGTGAATATGAAGATAGCTAGTGAAGATGAAATAGTTACACTCAAGACTTGAGGATGTACATATAAGAAAAAAATTTCACAGTAAAGTGTATAGTCTCATATGCGATGTAAAGGATGTTAAATTAGAATTTGGGATGAAATTTGAGTCGAATGCCCGATTTAAAGTTGTTCAAAGCAATTGTATTGTGAATAGTTATATATAACGTAAGGTGGACCAAAACTTATGCAGAAAAAACGGAAGCCAAATGTGTCATAGGTGGACGTTCAGAATATATGGTAGTTGGATGAAGAGAGATTTGACATTCATGATTAATAGACAAGCCACAGTAAATTGAATAACAAAGTATTATGTTGATAAAATTATGAGCAATCTTAATTGGAGTGTGCATGAAATGGAGAAGAATTTGTTAGCCAAATTTTATATCATAGTCCTTATAATGAAAGCTAACAAATCAAAGTGGGAGACTTCATGAAGACTTTGCGGCTCGGTTGATGATCACTATGCCATGCATGGTTCGTATTTATCACAACATTGAATTGCGAACTTGATGAATTTATTTAGTATTTTTTATAACTAAGCATTTACAAGTGCACCTATGTCTTCCAACAGTTGTACATTAGGTTTGATATTTTCAAAAAGGGATTTCTTATCTTCCAGACCAATCATTGGATTCGATAGGTGTTTCCTAAAGACTTTTTTTTGGACAATTACTTTCAAATGTTGGAAGAGATGAGTAATCAAATGTTCTCAATTTCATGAGCTCAAATTGAAGGAGAAAACTATGATTCATGAAGTTGGTTCTTGGGGGTGTTGTTTGGTTATCACTAATCAAGGGTATGGTTTGACTCTTATTAGTGATCAACAAAAAGTAAGTTTAGTTTGCTATTTAGTTTATTGTATGGTTACTATTTTTATATATTCAGACAGCAAATTTCATTTATAACATCTACCATTCAATGTTTTAAAGTCTTGAGTATGTTATCAAACAAAGAGTGCTTATTGCCAAGCATAGGAATATTGTGCTAGGCATGTTTAAGCAAATTGGAAGAAGGAACACAATGAAAAGACTTCGAAATCACTCTTTTGGGAAGCTATTAGCACTACTAGAATATTGGTTATCAGCCATGGCGCTCACCGACGGCCGCCTAGGCCGTCAGAACTATTCATGGCTTTTCGAAGACCGCAGCGGCCGTGGCTAATGTAACCAAATCAATCAATACGGCCGCCTAAGGCCGTCGCTCATAGCTGATGGCGCGCACGGGGGCACGAAATGAAATAACTTGGTAGTGACGACTTAGCGGGACCCATGTCCGTCAGTGATATAAATAAGTCATTAGTAACGGCTAGCAGCGGCCGTTGCTTATTAATTGACGGAGGGAACATGGCGCAAAAATAAAAAACATGACATCACCGATGGCTTAGAGAGGGCTACGTCGGCCGTCGGTGATATAATTAATAGGTATCCACGGTTTGCCGACGGCTAATGGGCCGTCAATGATAAACATTTTATTTACGTTCGCGCCCGACCCTTCCTCTTTCTCCTTCTTTTCTTCTCTCCCGTTGCCGTGCCTCGCCGCCCGCTCTAGCGGTCATGCCTCGCCGCTGCGATCGTCGCAAATCATCGCTCGTCGCCGCTGCCCTCGCCGCCCCCCTGTTGCCCCGTGAGGTATCATCAATCTCTGCAGCCCCCCTTTTGATCGCCACCGCCAGTTTCGGCGTCTTCACGTCGGACGCCGACATTGGAGAACGGCGCCGGCGTGTAGATGCTAGCGTCGGATTTGGGGCCAAATCTCTCGGCTACTGTTTGATTAGGGGTTTAACCCCTAATCTTAGGTTTAGGTTTTAATTTTTTTAATGTTTATTTATTATCTGTTAATTGTAGATTAATTTTAGATTAATTTTATGTTAATTATAGATATATTATGTGTTAATTATAGATTTATTATGTGTTAGTTATAGATTTTATCTATTTATTGTATATTAATTAAGTTTTTTTGCTGTTAGATTAAATTTAGGTTAGTTTTAATGTTAGGGTTAATTAATTATAATTAGAATAAATATTAGGATTAATTTTAGTTGGGTGTAATTACAATTTTAAAATCGTCCGCTTTGGACTCGCGCGTGCCAGAATTGTCCACTTTGGACTCGCGTCGGAATCGTCCATTGTGGACTCGCGCCAGAATCATCCACTTTGAGCTCGCGTCGGAATCGTCCACTATGGACTCGCACCGGTATCCACAAATTTAGAAAATAATCATGACGAGTTGATATGTTTCACGTACGCATCAACAAGTCAATCTTTAATTTTGCAAAACCTTAGATCTATTCGCGGGTTGTATGTTCGTTTAAACGAAGTAGATGATCTTTTATACGACATACAACCCTTAAATTGTCCCTAATTGGCCAATTTGGTAACATAATTATTTTTATTACACTTAGTTTATTTCTTTTAGTCATTATTCATTTTTAAATTTTGGCTATTGTATCCCCCTTGTTCTCCGATACACGCCCAGATGATATGCGTATTCGGAGAACTATATGGAGATGCTATCGAAATTTAGAATGAAGTTAATGACTGAAATAAATACTAAGTGTAATATAAATAAAATGAATCCCGAATGGAATATGACCATACCACCTAAAGATATTGCCAACATTTTGACATAACATGTCAGATATGTCGGGTGATCGAAGTTGGATGTACCGACGAATTCATCGTGGAGCTATAACGGATGAATTTTAAGTAGACGTAACTTACTTCTTAAATTTCGCCCACTCGAATAAAAAATTAGTCAGTGGTGATAAAATTCGATGTCCGTGCCAAAAATGTTCAAACATAAGATTTTTGGATCAGGAAACTGTCATAATGCATATGTATACAAAGGGATTCACACCAAGATATTTTCTATGGAATTGTCACGGAGAGTCACGTCAAGTCGAGACGTCGAACAATCCTGTTGCCCAAACTCATGATGAATCTTCTAGTGTCGTTGTTTCTTCTTCCAATCTACCTAATCATTATAGTCTTATAGAACAATGATTCTAGATAGTCTTGGCGGACAATTCCATTTAAATGATAATGTTGAGTCAGTTACTGAGACGACAATGCCACTAGATACTATGACAGTTGAAGTCACTGAAGAATAACCTGCGATACAGATTGAATTACTGAATAAAGAGGCTGCAGAATTTTATAAGACGTTGAAAGTTGCCTATGAACCTTTATATGAGAATTATCCTAAATATACAAGATTTTCGACAATGACGCAACTCTTGAACATCAAGTCCGATTGTAATATTAGCGGGATTTTGTTTGATCGGATTGTAGGCTTTATCAATGGTATGTTACCTTCAGATAACAAGCTTGAGCCAACTTTTTATAAGAAAAAAAATTGATGAGGAAATTAGTGCTTGGGTACGAAAAGATATACGTGTGCCCAAATAACTGCATTTTATATTATAAAGATAATGCACTATTAGAGCAATGTCCGGTATGTGAACATCCTCGTTACAAGGAGAAGAAATCGGTTCGACAGAAAAATATCCCCTTTAAGGTGCTTTGGTATTTTCCACTAACACCGAGGCTTCAAAAGTTATTCATATCGGAAAAGACTGCCCCCTATATGAGTTGGCATGCAAGAAGTCGTGATGATACAGTAATGACTCATCCATTTGACAATGAAGCATGGAAATATTTGGATAGATGTTATCCTTCATTTGCTAGGGATACTAGAAATATCATATTAGGATTGTGCACGGATGATTTTAATCTGTTTGATAATTTGGCAACTCTGTTTTCAGTATGGCCAGTGCTGCTAACAGTTTATAATTTGTCACCATCAATGTATATGAAAGATGATTTTACCTATCTTTTGATGATTATTCCGGGTCCTAGGGGTCGTCAGAAAGAAATTGATGTGTTTATCCAACCCCTAAATTGATGAACTGAAAACATTATGGGTTGAGGGAGCTATCACTTATGATTGTCACCGGAAGTAAAACTTTACTTTACGAGCTGCTATATTGTGGACAATCAATGATTTCTTAGCCTACGACATGTTGTCTGGTTGGAGCACGCATGGGCGACTCTCTTGTCCGTATTGCATGGAACACTCAGAAGCCTTCAGTCTTGACACGGGAACATGGGTCGAGGCCGCAGGTGGCTGGGAGCACGGTCGTGTTTATGGCTTTGCAAACAATGACCATGCATGTGTCGTGTTAGGGCCACTTAGGGCACCGACCCCTCCCATTGCGGGTGAGAGGCCCTCAACATCCCGGACACGAGACTAGAGCCGGATAGCGGCCTTGGAGTCTGAGCTTACACAGCAGAGATAGGCGAAGGAGGAGCAGAGACGAACGAATGACAAGTTGAGACAGATGATGCAGAACATGCAGTCCCTCCTCACTCAGATTGCATCTCACTCGGGCATTCTACCGATAATGTCCCAACTGTCGCCCTCCTCGACCCTGTCAACGCTCTCGACCCTGTCGACGCCCTCGCCTCCACCGTCTTCACCACAGCCACGAGATTTTGGTTTATTATATTTTGATTATATTTTGATACTTGTTAGCCTCCGATTGAGGCTTAGATACTTGATAGATGTTCATATACTTTACATTTGATATTTTGATACTTGTTTGCCTCCGTTTGATGCTTATAGTTGTTTATAGGAAAAATACCTAAATATTGCATGTACTTTGTCATTTGTCTCAATTGTGGCCTGTACTTTCATTTGTCACATTTGTATATATATACTAACACATTTGTTTCAATTATGGTATGCCGTCAAATTTCCATCGATCTCACCGTTAAACTGATAATGTGGCATGCTGACTTGTATAAAAAATATTTTTAATATTAAAATTTTATAACTTAATAAGTCGGTCCTCTCTCTCTCTCTCTCTCTCTCTCTCTCTCTCTCTCTCTCTGTTTGCCCGTGGCCTTTCTGCCGCCTCTGATGCTCTCACCGATGGTCGAGCTGCCCTCCTCGTCCAGTATGATTGCTGGTCCGCCCTTAAGTATGTCAATTCAACCCGCCACGTCGCGGACGCCATGGCCTCCCTCCTCGACTGGTTATGGGAACATGGGTGTGGCACTTACTTGCCATTAAAAAGGAGCAATAGGGTGTAATGAAAGTGGAAGAAGCCACACACACAACATCAGTTTGTTTATTGAGCAAACTGCACACTTCATCTTCCCTTCCACTTGTTTGATAGATGGAAAGGCAAGCACATGCCCTGCCCTGAAAATGAAGCACTCCTCCACCTCCCCCCCCTCCTCTCGCTTCAAGCGAGTATGCGTCTTCTGCGGCAGCAGCCCGGGGAAGAAAGCCAACTATCAGATCGTCGCCATCCAGCTCGGCCATGAATTGGTCCACCCCACGAATTGGTCCAGCCCTAATCAATCAATAACCTTCCTCTCGCTTAATTCTTAGTTTCATGCCCGACTTACTCTGCTTCGTTTTGCAGGTGCAGAGGAGCATCCACTTGTTGTACGACAGGGGAAGCGTTGGACTCATGGGCCTCGTCTCCCAAGCTGTTCACGAGGGCGGTCGCCATGTCTTAGGGTTGGCCTCATGGGCCGAGTTCCCAAAGATAAAGTCCATCGTGTTGGCAATGCGACATTTTCGGTAGAGCTACCAGAGGGAGCGCGCATAGAGGGTGTCTTGGTGGCCCTTGAACTCCACCGATTTGAGCATGGAGTGGTCGCTGTCGCAGTGGAAAGCGGCTACCTGGTGGGCGCCGGGGCCGGCGATGTTGTTGAAGGTCAGGTCCCGAGTAGAGAAGCCGTCGTCGAGCATGCCGACCGTGGCGGTGTCATATGTGGTGATGCCTGGGTTATGGCCGACGTTCTGTGAGCCGATGATGACGGTAGTTCCCATCTCGTCGCCGATGAATACCTCATTGGTATTCTCGTAGGGAATCCGAACGGTCTCCTTGTAGACGTCGATCGCAATACTGATGACGAACCAGTCCAATTCGAAGTCGGGTGCGGCCGCCACTGCATCCTAGACCATGCCAAAGTCACAAGACCCGGTCTTGCAAATGGTGGCATTCGGTGGCCGATCCGCAGGAAAGGTAGAAGCCCCATCGCCGGGTCTTACCATCAATCGTACTGGACGAGGAGGGCAGCACCAGCCCAAGCGCGAGCGTCGGCAGCGCGGCCATCGGTGAGAGTGTCGGAGGTGGAAGAAAGGTGGCGGGCAGATAGAGAGAGAGAGAAGTGGACCCCACTTTTTAAGTCATAAAATTTTAATATTAAAAGATATTTTTTATACATGTCAGCATGCCACATCGTCAATTTAATGGTGCGCCCGAAGAAAATTTGAGGGTGGACCATAATTGAAACAAATGTGTTAGTACATATATATACACAAATGAGACAAATGAAAGTACATACCACAATTGATACAAAGGTCAAAGTACAAGCTATACTTTACATTTGATATTTGATACTTGTTTGCCTCCGGTTTGAGGTTTAGATTGATAATATTTAAGTAAAACTTATATGGTTGGTTGAAAATGTATGTGTATGATGTTTTGTGGTTGTAAATTGTGGTTGTAAATAGATTGTAATGTATAAATATTATTGTATATAGGAATTTTGAGAATTTTATTTTTTTCAGTTATAGGATATAACTCTAGCCACGTCTTACCCACGGCTAACTGTCACTAGGTCGTGACTAAAAGCGTATCGTAAATGGCTAATGGTCTGGGCAGCACCGAATATCATGGTTGCTAATAATATCACCGACGGCTCCGAGCTGCGGTTGATGTGTTTAAATCAGTGACAACCGCATAGGGCCATCACTGATGTGTTTAAATCAGCGACAGCGCGCGCGGCTCTCGCTGATGATTACAGGTGACGGGTGTGGTCAACCATCACAAATTATCTGATATGCACACATAAGCGACAGCCTTTTGCCATGGCCCGCGCCATCCGTGATAGTCTTCACCGACGGTTCAGCAACGGTTCGAGCCGTCAGTGACAGTGACTATTCTAGTAGTGTAGATGCATTATTGAGTCACATTTCCAGTGAACACAAAATTAACTTCAAGTTGCTTCAGCAAGAGCACATCAAGATTTTCTTACAATTAAAGTCACCAAATTTTGTCAAACTTATATATTAGTAAGGGTTTTAAACATGATGTGGTGAGTAATAATATAAGTGAGATATTCAATGGATATACCTTGAAGGCAAGATCGATCATTTATTCATATGCTTGAAGATATTCGTTGTATGTTGATGGTAAGAACACTATATGATCCAACATATGGAAGAAACTTGAGAAAAGATAAAAGGAAACAAGATATTGTCATGTAATTCCCGCGGGAAATTAATATGATATTTGAGTTTCAAGATTCTGACAAGTCAAATGTTGTTAACGTGATGAATCGAACATGTTCTTGTCGATATTGAGCTTTATGTGTGACACATACTTGAAGACATATGAGTTCATCTTGTAACCTTTGACTGGGAATGACACATGAGCTAAAGTTGAAGAAACTCATGTTTTGCCATCTCAGCATACCAAAGAAAAAAAGAATAAAAGATTTGCATGAACGGAGAAAATAGTACGTGCAACAAGATTAACTACAAGAGATTTATTATTAATTATCAACTATGCTTTCGAAATGACCCTAATAGAAGAACTTTATGGGACAACCATCTTCATCGTGTACTCATTCGAAAGTTGTGTACTTTCATTATTATTAATATTTTTTATGTCATTACTAATTTTCTATTGTAATATTATTTGTAGGGCCAACAAAATCAACCATTAGAGAGTGGCGATCCACTAAGCACGTGGCTAATTAATAGGGAAGGTGCATCATCATCATCCATAGGAGAGGTGGATCTTGTTCATCTAATAAGGAAGGTAGGACTACATTTGGAGGAGTTAAAGCCAGGCCTTTATCGATTAGGGAAGGTAGACTTGCATATGGTATAGGAGATAGAATTTCCATCGTAAACATTTTAGCTTTAATGTGTTCTCATTCACTGGTGGCTTATAATAGATACCTAAATATTCATTTATCAAGCTTTCTATAGGAGAAGATCAATGACCTCGCAAGGAGTTGGTGAAATTAAAAGACAAGAAATACATATTTTAGGGTAAGTTATAGTACTGTTAATTACCCTTATTTTGAGTAAGTTTGGTTTAGGTTTGTTTTTGTTTAGATGCAGGAATCGCTTTTCTCGAGGAAAATAGAATAGATTCTTGATTTGTGAACATGATAAGAGGATTCAAGCAAGGCCAACCTAGCAGTCATGCTATACAATGATCACAAACTGCACTGATGGAGTGATGGTTCAAGGGGGTCAAAATGTGATAGTGTTATACTGAAATGATTTGAGCACTAACTATAATTTGTGTCATGCATAGGATACATAAATATACTACATTTTTTCACCACTAGAATGATTTCAGTGGAATAATGAATCAGTTTAGAATGATACTGTACGTATCCAAGTTCTGGCACTATAATGATATATGTGTAAGGGTACAAGGCCTTATTAGTTTAATGGCCTAGTTTTCAGTAAATTGTTGACTAGTATTTATGGCCTTGATTTCAATTTTGATTGATAAGTGTATTCGATGGAAATTATTATTTTTCTATTGTCTTAATATAATAGCATGATTTAAATACTACTGGAATAATAAGCATCAGCCATGGCCCGGCCCGTTGCAACGCGACCATTGCAGAAACTCGTGTTGCTGATAACTTAACAACGGATCAGCAACGGTCCGAGCGGCCGTTGCTAATAAAAGTATCAGTAACGGTTCTGCCACGACCTGCGGGCCGTTGTAGATACTTGCATCAGCAACGGCTCTGTCGCCGTGGCAAGGCCGTTAGTGAAAGCCTGTTGCTAAACCTTTGTTGTAGGACATTAGCAACGGCTCGGCCCAAAAAATACGATACACTATCAATAACGGCTTTCCCACGGACAACCGTGGAAAAGCCGTTGCTGATGATGCTAACATGTAACTGGAAAATTTTAAAATTTCTAATTTCTATTAATACATTGATACATTTAACCTAATACATAACTCACACACCCATACACACATCCATTCACATACACATCACATATACACCCAGATATACATCAAAATAGTTATACTTATATTTATAATTATCCACAATCATATAAAAACTTCAAATTCAAAACTATCGTATTAATATCCAAACAAAACAACTCAATAAAGTAGTATCTAAGTAACAAATTCAATATCTAAACAAAACAATAAAAATCTCACGACGACGATGGAGGATGATTTGGATCATTATATAGCGGGGTCTGGAGTGCTTGGGTATACATCGGCGGGCCTGCTCCGGTATGACCTGACATGTTGCGTAGCATAGCATGAATCTCCGTTATCATCTGACTCTGACGCTCCATCATCTCACTCTGATGCGCGACCGTCTCCTCTAGTGTCCTTATCCTGTTACTTTGATCATAACTAGACCTGGAGGTGGAGGGCCGCTCACCAGCGACCGGAGGGGTCGATTCCCTAAGTGGCCCTAGCACGGCTCGCGCATGACCACTATCTGCAAATCCATATACGTGGTCGTGGTCCCAGCCACCTGCAGCCTCGACCCACGCTCCTGCGTCAAAGTCCTCGGGAGTGCCCCCGCGCTGCATCACCATCTAAGTGTAGGTCTCCTACTCGAGTTTGATTTTTTGTTTCATATTTTTCCTAAAACTTAAATTATAAATAAATAATGAATAATTTAAACAAATATACTTACCATAATGTATGCAGCGCGGTTGTCAATGTACTCCCCTATCCCATGTACTTGACGGTGAGTTCGCTCAAACACCTCCATCGGGGAGGGTCGCTGGACAGTCCCGTCGTTCATCACCGTCATCTACATTTACAAAACAAATACATTAATTAGTACACAGAGTAACAAATAAAATATATAATTAAATGTAAGGTATAATACTTACCATACGACTCGTGTGCACTGCAAATGAAATAGAGCCGCCAGTGTGACGCGCTCCTCCCCCTGATATGCGGTTTCTAGCCGCAGTCCTAGAAACCTCCTACCATCGACGATGATGCCACAAGCTGGTCCCATATATCCGGAGTAATCCAATCGGGGCCGTATCTTCGAGTCTTCGCGATGTTTGTGGTCCTCGCTCGGGCCATCGCCTGGGATCGGGCCTATCCCAGCTGACCGTTGTACCTCTGTCGGGAAATAGCCTCCCAAGCAGTGTAAATGAAAGACCTCTGCCGGCATATCCATAAGATAATCTGAGTTCTTTTCTCCATTGACAAACATCTTTGATCTATTATTTATTTAACACATATGGGGCCTTCGGCTTCAGATATCGTTTGTTGACCTCTTGTAACTCCAACTCCGGTCTCTTACAAAGTATTTTCAGATCATGTCAGGCTTTGACATTATCTATAGTTTTTCTGAAAACATCCATCAAAGTGTTGAAAATATTATCAAACATATTTTTTTCATTGTGCATGGCATCCAAATTATGTCGAATCAGTAATGAACTCCAATAAGGCAATTCCCAAAAGATACTTTTTTCACTCAGTTATGTGTTTGACCAAAGCCCAACACTCTTTCATTCCGACCAAACACTATCTCTGGAAGTGCTGAATCACGTGCTAACATTTGTTCACCAGACAACATCGATGGTGGCTCATCTCTTTCTACTTTGCCCTTAGTAAATTTATTACGATTTCTTCGATACTGATGGTTAGCCGGTAGGAATCGACGATGACAATCAAAGAATGAGATTTTTCGTCCGTTTTGAAGACTGAATTATTTAGAGTGTTGCATACAATACAAACAAGAGAGTCGGTCATGAGTGCTCCAACCAGACAACATGTCGTACGCCGGAAAATCATTAATTGTCCACAAGACCATAGACTTTAAATTGAAGTTTTGCTTTTGATGACAATCATAAGTGACAGCTCCCTCAGTCCATAATATTTTCAATTCATCTATCAAGGGTCTGAGAAACACGTCAATTTCTTTTCGCGGACCCTTAGGACCCGGAATAATCATCGAAAGATAAATAAATTCATCTTTCATACACATTGACGGTGGTAAATTATAAACTGTTAGCAGCACTCGAAACTGAATAAGGAGTTGCAGAATGACCAAACGGATTAAAACCATCTGTGCACAATCCCAATATGATATTTCTAGTATCCCTAGCAAATGAATGATAACATGTATCCAAATGTTTCCATGCTTCACTGTCGGATGGATGAGTCATTACTGTATCATCACGACTTCTTGCATGCCAACTCATGTAGGGGGCCGTCTTTTCCGACATGAATAATCTTTGTAGCACCGGTGTTAGTGAAAAATACCGAGGCACCTTAAACGGGATATTTTTCTGTCGGACCGATTTCTTCTTCTTGTAACGAGGATGTTGACATACAGGGCATTTATCCAACTGCATATTTTCTTTATAATATAAAATGTAATTATTTTGGCATGCGTGTATTTTTTCGTACCCAAGCCCTAATTTTCTCATCAACTTTTTAGTCTTATAAAAAATTGGCTCAAACTTATTATCAGTAGGCAGCATTCCATTAATCAACTCTGCAATCCGATCAAACGCAACCCCGCTGATATTACAATCGGCCTTGATGTTTAGGAGCTGCGCCATTGCCAAAAACCTAGTCTATTTAGGACAATGCTCATACAAAGGTTCATCGACAGCTTTCAATATCTCGTAAAATTCTGCAGCTTCTTTATTCGGTAATTCAATCTCTACCGCAGTTTGTACTTCTGTGATATCAACACATGTTGTATCTGGTCGCACTGACGTCTCAATAACTGGCCGATCGACATTATCATTCAGGTGGAATAGACCCACAAGACTACCAAGTATCATAGTTCTATAGAGATTAGATTAACTGGATGAAGAAACACTAGCAGAGGAAGATTCACCATGTGTCTGAACGACAGGATTGCTCGACATCCCAACTTCATGTGACTCCCCATGACAAGTCCATATAAAATATCTTGGTGTAAATCCTTTGCTATATAGATGCAGAGTGACAATTTCCCGATCCAAAAATCGTTCATTCAAGCAAATGCGGCACGAACATCGGATTTTATCACCGACGCTAATGAATTTCCGATTCGAATAGGCAAAATCTAGGAAGTGAGTTACGCCTAATCGAAACTCATTCATTAAAGATGCACGATCAAGACGTCGGTACATCCAACTTCGATCGGACAACATGATTCTGTCAATCAATGACAATTT
The DNA here is from genome assembly GCA_034359265.1 of Canna indica. NCBI lineage: Eukaryota > Viridiplantae > Streptophyta > Magnoliopsida > Zingiberales > Cannaceae > Canna > Canna indica. The sequence continues at coordinate 72,806,555 of CP136890.1, forward strand.
CTTCAGTTAATCCCTTTAGGTGAGATGATCCTATTCCATTCGGGATTCATGTTATTCATATTGTATTAAGTATTTATTTTAATCGCTACCTTCATTCTAAATTTCAGCAGTATCTCCCTACAGTTCTCTGAATACGCATATCATGTGGGCGCGTACGTATCGATTAAAAGAATGAGTTAACGGTTAAAAGAAAAAACTAAGTGCAATACAAATAACTATATTCCCAAATTATCCAATCAGGGACAATTCAAGGGTTGTACGTCTATAAAAGATCATCTACTTCTTTTACACGAACATACAACCCCCGAACGGATCTAAGGTTTTGCTAAATCATATCCGACTCGTCGATGCGTACGTGAAACATATCAACTCATCGGAGGGATGATTATTTTCTAAATGTTTCAAGTCAGTTCGAGTCCATAGTGGACAATTCCGATGCGAGTCCAAAGTGGACGATTCCAACGCGAGTCCGAAGTGGACAATTTCGGCGTGAGTCCACTGAGGACGACTCCGGACTAATTAACATTTTAACTAATTAATATTAATCTAAAACATAGCATTTATTTTAACTAATTAACATACCATTAATCTAAAACATCAAATTAATCTAAAACATAACATTAATCTAAATAGATTAATCTAAAAATTAATCTAAACCCTAACCATTAATATAAAAATTAATCTAAACCCTAAAAATTAATCTAACAATTAATCTATAAATTAAACAATTAATCTAAAAAATAAATAATTAATCGATTTCTGGCGCCGGAGTTCGAACTCCGGCGGACAATGTCCAGAAACTGTACAATGATCCGGTCATTGACTGAAACTCTAAATATAGGATTTCGGTCGGATCTACAGTGAATGGAGAGGAAGAAGGCAGCGAGAAATACCGACTAAATATAGGGTTTCGGTCGGATCAAGCGACGACGACGCCGACTGGATTCAGCGATCGAGGACAGGGCGACAATGTCGGCAGCGGCAGCAAGCGACGGCGTCGGTAGCGGTAGGAGGCGGCGGCGTCGGCAGCGGCAGCAGAGGAAGAGGAAGAAGAAGGAGGAAGGGGCGGGCACGATCGTTCGACCTATATATACTTATCAGCAACGGCTCACTCATCCGTTAGAAAGCTGTTGTTGATAAGTAACATCATCAGCAACGACTTACTTGTCCGTTAGAACGTCGTTGCTAATAAGTATTTTATTTTCACGCGGTGAGCGCGCGATCGGCTCAAGAGTGACAGATGCCGTAGCCGTAATTGAGTCATTGCTAATGTGATTATATATCTGCAACGGCTCGAGCGACCGTAACAAAGCCGTTGCAGATACATCACATCAACAATGGCTTGAGCGGTCGTAAGAACGCTGTTGCAAATTGCAATGGCTTGAGCGATCGTTGTTGATAGCCGTTACTGTAGAACCTATTTCTAGTAGTGAAAGTATTTCATTAATAAGGGTTTTATTGAATAGTACGTGTCTCACTGGTTAGTGTTTATAAGTATCAATTGAAGTTTATTATTAGAATGATTCTATTACTGAAATGTTTATCACTAGAATGATTTTGTATCATTTTTAAGGAGAGATATCAGTGTTTCAATGATACTGCATGAGTTCCCAAAAACAATAATGAAATGTATCAATCTCTAGGTTCTTGTGGATATCAGTTTTCATTGAATCATACTATATAGGAAGGTCTTAATTTCCATAAACTTGTTATTCCAGTTTTCATTGCTAAGTGTTTTAATCGTTCATTGATATTGTATGAGTTTAGGGTATTCGTTGTGTTTATATTGTTAGAATATATTTTTAATTAAAATATATATTTCTTTATTTTTAAATATATTATTTTTTGGGCTACGATCTATTTTGGTTTTTGATTTATACGAGTTAATCTTATGATCCTATTTGAGATGCATATTGGCTCATTTAATTTTGATTCATGTGATTTGAGCTTGAAGCACTTAACATTAATTGGTGTGATTAGTCAAGTATAGACCCGATTAGTGAAGCCCGTGATGGACAGGCTCATTTGATCAATTATAAATAAAGGTTAGATCCCCTCTACACACAAAAAAATGATATGAGATGAGAAAACCCTAGCTCATAGTTATTTTCTCCATTAAAGCAGAGCATTTTGAAAAAGTGACGTAGCTAGAGGAAGATCTAGCTATTCCTAGAAACCCAAAAAATTGCTTCCGCTTTAATTTTATCTATGTCAAGTAAGATCTTTTCTTATTTCTCTATTATATTTGGTGTTCTTAAATTCATGTAATATCTAGTGGCATTAATTTTTCTTACAATTGGTATTAGAGCCTCTTTACATGAAATAAGAATTCAATTTTATATGATAGAATTATTATTCATATTTATTTCTATTGAAATATGAATTTGGTGTGCATCATATCTATTTTCTTTTCGGAATTTATACTTACCGTATGTGCCAATCTTTTATCTATGTGTTTCGAATCGACGTGCTTATTTTCGTCAAAATTCCGACACAAAAAATATATTGTTTTTGCACGTATTTTCTAAAGGATTATATTGTTTGATCCGATTTAATTTTTAAGTGTTCCATCCAATTTTTATAGATAATTGATAATGGTTTGATCTATTCAACGCCTCATGCAGTCGGCTTTGTCGACTGCGCCCAGTTCGCCCATTTCATACAGACTGAGATAAGGTCTTATTTTGCATGAGCAAGACCAAATCATGCAAGATTTTTTTTTCTTGAAAAATCAGAATTATTTTATTGATTGACTTGTTTCGATTTATTTCATTTAAATCGGTTCATTGTTGAAACTAATCTGATTCATCCCAATTCGGTTCGATTCAACATAATTTTATTTGGTTCACAATCGGTTCAGCTTAATTTTCAACCAATTCACCAAATTTCTTGACCAGTTCAATTTAATTTTTACCGGTTCAGCCTAAATTATTTTTGGTTCATCTGAAATACATTTGGTTCATGCTTAATTGATCCTTTTATGATTGGTTCAACTTTGGTTCAGTGAAATTTTTATTGGTTCACTATGTTTTTGACCAATTTACTTTAAAATTAGATCATTGCATGAAATTTTGAATACAACTTTATTATCTACCTAACACACTCATGGTCCTATATGAACATAGCATAGATTAATTTATCATTCTAATTTTGCTCATATGTTATAATTGACTTTAATTTATTATTGTCAATTTTACCGTCATGCTATATCTAATGTATATAGAAATGTGGCTAATTGATTTATGTTATTTTTCTACGTGTTAGCATAAATATTTGTTTTTTTAATTCATGCAAATTTATGAATATTAATTTATTATTGTACATCATATATTTTTACCTCATGTAGGGGCATAAAATATTATTTTATTATTTTATCATTGTACTTCATGTTATACTATATTTTGTTTCATGCATAGCTATATAATGTTGCTATATAATATGAAAGCATTTATTGTAGCATCAACAATTGTTTAAAAATCTAAATTTATCTAGGGTCATTTCCCATTGTATTTAACTTTTGAGACTCTATGTATTTATGGATCGAGTTTTTGATCCTAATATGAGCCATGTGATTTATCATATTAAATATCATGATATAATTGATCACATAATTTATTGTTATCAATTTTATTATCTTGCCTTCATTGTAGTATTTTAAATTTTAATATGGCTGCATAATCTATTCTATTTTGTGCTGGAATTTAACTGGGATGTTGGATCTTGTACATGGGCCCAATTCTATTTATTGGCTCATCTTCATTTTTTTAGCCCGCTGCTAATAAAAGCTCTGCACATTATAAATAGACTTATTTTTTTACCAAATTTTGGCCTAATGCAACAATGTCATCTGGATTTCATTATAATACTGCAGAATTGACACAATATAATTGATTTATGATCCTCATTTTGCTGGCAATATTTAATCCATGATTTATTATTGTCAATTTTATTGTCATGTTGCATGTTATACTATATATGTTTTATATAGAATCACCATGGATTAATTTATTATTACATGTTATCATTGATATTCATTTTATATTATGTGGATTACTTGAGATGTTAATTTATTATTGCAAATTATCCTGCCATTTTATATATGTGAAATCTAATATAACTACAATTAGGTGTAGATATTGACATAATTTACAATCACATAAACATAAATAATATTTTGAATTATCATTGATTTAGATTCATAATGGTTGCGGTATTTTATTTTTATACCAATTTTGCACTATATTATGAATTCAAATCTTTTACATGTGGACAATTGATTCATGTATAAAGTTTTTCATTGATTATTGCTTGTAATTACTGCCAAAGTGGGATTACTTGTACTGATCAGTGGGTTTTCTTGTCATACGAGGAATGCTTCAGATTAACTCATTCAATAGATTGTCCCAAAGGAGGATCATTGGGTGTTTTAATTAGTAGTTTTGCAATTGAGTTATTAAAGTGTGCATTGGTATGCAAATTTGTCTACCAAAATGGGAGGATTTTCAAAAATTAATGTATACTCATTATTTAACTCATCGAGGTTTTATTTTGTGATTGCATGTTCTGCCCAAAGGGGAATGTGTAATATTTGGTTAGCCTCAATTTTAATATATGTCCTATAATTTAATCTAACACATTCTAATTATATTATGATAAAATTATTGGAGTGTGTGTTGGTCTAGAAAATCTATCTGCCCAAAGGGGACAGATTCTTGAAAACTAATGTATTCTCATTTATTAACTGATTCCTAAATCATTTATTGATAAGATAGTGACTTTCATAGGATGTGAAAAAAATAATTAATTAGTATATATATGTGAAGGTCAGTGGGAGTAAAAATATTTTTTCTATTAGTAACTAGTTGAATATCAAGCTATCTGATCTATAAATATTAATATATGACTTCACATTGTATATCTTATTATAAGACTCTAAACATTTAGAATCAAATTTTTTGACAGTTAGAGATCTTATAAATAAGGAGACATTGTTGAACACATAGAAATAATTTTTATATTAGCATATTCCTTAACCAAGGGACTTAAGCTCATAGTCTTTGAAAGACATGTTGAAAATATGAATATTTTGAGTTCTTTTAATATGCTTGGTTAGTGGAAGCTTTATATTTATTTATGCTAATTATTGAGCAACTTGAATGCGTTATTGTTAGATGTTATATTGCATGCTTAATAATATACTCTCTCTCTTTTTAATTCTATTGTCGCATTTATGTGTTCAACGTATTTGAGATTCGGTGTCATATTAAATCAAGTTGTCCCTTGATTGATACCATATTTGAGTCTGAGACGACATGGTGATTTTGGTTATCTATATGCATATTTGAGACTCGGTATCATTTGCATCAAGATGTCCATTGATTGATACCATATTTGAGTCTAGGGCATCATAACTTAATTTGTGTTATAAATATGTATATAACATATTTGAGACTCGGTGTCATATGAATCATGTTATCCATTGATTGACATCATATATGAGTATAGGGACTTGATGATTTTTTAGAACCATATGTTTTCTCTTGTCGAAAAGTATATAGAAGAGAAAGTATGAGGACTGACAATGAAAGTAATACTATTCTAATCGGATCATTTTGAGTGTTATTTTCATGCTACACTTCACACCAATGACAATTGTTAACAATGTCGATGGTATTCGTGACCATGGATAAGTCTTGTGTCAATAAATGATATGATTGCTGCTATGATCCAATATTATTGATTTGTTGATAGGAGTCATAATAAGTGTTGCATCTTGGATCATATTTTTTCTTTTGATCAATTTCGATTTTTTATTTATACGAGTTAATCTTATGATCCTATTTGAGATGCATGTTGGCTCATTTAATTTTGATCCATGTGGCTTGAGCTTGAAATACCTAATATTGATTGGTGTGATTAGTTAAGTGTAGGCCCGATTAGCCCGTGATGGACGGGCCTATTTGATCAATTATAAATAGAGGTTAGATTCCCTCTACAAAAAAGAAAATGATATGATATGATATGGGATGAGAAAATCTTAGCTCATAGTTGCTTTCCCCATCAAAGCAGAGTCTTTTGAGAAAATGACGTAGAGAAAGATCTAGCGATTTCAGTTTCCATTGTGTTCGTTTGTGCTTCCCAGAACTTGTGCATTGAAGTTGTTCATATATGTTTTCAGGATTGAACTTGTGGATAAGTACGTACTGTATGATACTATATTCAATTTTAATTACAGCATTCCAGAATAACAGACCAATTCACCAAATTATAATTTTGTAGAATTGTAGTCCAATTGAAGTTTATTACTAAAGTATTTATTAGTGTTCATTAATATTGTATTGAGTTTTTGAATGATACTATACTGAAAGTGTATGCTATATAATGCAAATTCCTAAAATGGTTCAATATTTCTCTAAACTTTACTGTAGTGCATTAGATGATTCAATTTTCTTCCAACCAATTCTTATTTTATTTTCAGTATTCTTCTAGACTTTTAAAGTTGATGCATGAAAAATCAAGTAGAAAAAAATTTCCATATCAGTTTATTACTCTAATGCTCCAATTCCCTGTGCAATAATGTGCATTCAATTTCCCGTATAAAAAATTTCCATATATATTATTATTTATTTTTTATATAACAAAAATGAAAAATCACAATAGATAATTATACTAGTATTTGAACTTTAGATCTTTAGACAACGTTCAATATTTTATTAACTGAGCTATTCACCGTTGGCATATATATATATTTATTGTTACATTGCAATTTTATGTACTGCTCATTAAGTACAAAAATTTTCAAATCTGCTATTCGGGAATGCTCCAATTTCAATATCACTTTTGGATTTCAATTGAACAAAAAAAATCCAGGATGAATCACAACTGCAATGAATTTGTCTTAAACAAGCTTGCATAACATCATATTGCAAATTCAAGAAATGATTTAAACAAGCTTTACTGTAAATTTAAATATAGTAAGATCAAATCATCGTACCACAATGATTGAAGCAATATCCATTTGCGTCATAATATAACTAACAATTCATTTACACTAAAATGAGCATCCAAATCCATAACAGTATATTTGTTTTTATCAAAAATAGCAAAATTCATTTCTAGAATGAAACAAAGTTACACAACAATTAAGTACTACACTAGATAAACATCCAAGACCACTTCCACAAACGGAAGGATGAACCAATCAACATTACAAATCAATAGTCACTATTAGAAAATCAGCAATTTGCGACGGCATAAATAGTCGTCGCAATGTGACGGGTTTGCGACTGTCGTGAAAGGTCGTCGCCTACTAGCTATAGTATATATTGCAACTGATGATTTGCTGTCGCTGAATATTTTATTTTGCTACAGCTTTGCGACTGTTCTGCTATCGAAATTTGTGACGGCTAGTCGCCGTCGCAAAATCGTCAAAATTTATCCACCCAATGGGCCGGGCCCGCCCGTGGGTGGCACGAGCTCGGTCCGACTCTGGGTCTTGCCTGAACCGGCCCGAAGAATTTTGGGCCGGGCCGGGCACGGCCCGCCTGTGCCCAAGGGGCGGACTGGGCTCACCCCTTGGGCACATGGGCCATGCCAAGCCTGGCCGAGCCTACCCCTGCACCCACAGGCCAGGCCTGACGCCACCGAAGCCTAGCCTAGTCTGCACCTAGGTTTAGCCTAGTATTCTGTGTCGGGCATGAGCGGTAGGTACTTTATTAAATGATATTATATTTATATATATAAAGAGCCTTGGTGTGTTGGTTAGTATGCCAAAAATAAAGTTAAAGGTTAGTAGTTCAAGTCTCACCATCGGCCTTAGAAATTTAATTTTTGACATTTCGAGTCGGCCCGAGCCCGAAGGGGTGGGCCTCCCTTTTGAATTATCGGGCTGTGCCGAGTGGTAGTCGGAGGTGGCCGGGCTTGGGCTGGCCCAGGCACGACCCGGAGGTGGTTGGGTCGTGCCTGGTCTGGCCCAGGCCCTCCGAGCCGTGCCTGGCACGACCCAACCACGGCCCATTGCCACCTCTATCGCGAAATCTTTTTTTTCCCGCCCTTGAAACCTCAAATCTTTCTATTACATATACTTAAAGAAATAGGCGAGCGGCTCTCCTCTCCCCTTCGTCCACCTCCGCCTCCTTCAGCAGCAGGATGGGGGCAGTTGCCCCCATTCAATTTTTTATTTTTTATTTTATATATATGAATTTTGATGATTTTTTCCTCCTCTATTTTAAAAATTATTTTTCTATCCTCAAATTACCTCTTTTCTTTTAGTTTGATTTAGAGCAGATGAAAGCTTGGTTTCTAAATAATATGGATTGCAGATTGCTTGATTTCATTTAGTTTGATTCCATATTATTTAGAAATCAAGCTTCCATCTGCTTGATAGCCGATTGCGGCTCCTCATCTGCTGTAGTCTTGCTTTAATTCCACTGTTTCATCACTTCATGTTTAACTTTAAATTGATTCCATAATTTCCATGTTTCATTGCTTGATTTTATTTTATTTAGAAATCAAGCTTAGCAAACGATATGGAGCAATTTTTATTTAATTGCCTGATTAATTTTTATACAACAGATTACTTGATTTCATTTAGTTTGATTCCATATTATTTAGAAAACTCGTAGAGAAGCATTGTAATTTTTTTTATATTTAAGACTTCAAGTTATGTTCTATGCTTTGCATTATGTATGGATAATGTTTATAACGATTTTTATATATGATGTGATGAATTATTTTTTTGTAAAAAATGTTTTTTTTTTCATGTATAATATCGTTGGTAATTTGATATTTATTCATTTGAGAGTTTGCCCCCCTCTAATTTGATTTCTGGCTCCGCCACTGGCCTCCTCCCTCCCGATTCATCCCCTCCACCTTCCTCCCGTCCTCCGCCGCCATGGCCTCCTCCTTCCCATTCGCGATCCTGTTCAGCTATTTGTGGTGCCATAGCTTCGATTTCCACAACGAGGTTCTCATCTCTCACGCACTCTTGTTGATAGAAGAGAGAGGAAGGGGAAGCAAAAAGCGGCGGGAGCAGAAAATGGGCGAGGAGGCGACCATAACCCTCTGAAGCGGCTGAAGTGGTCGCCTCATGACGAGATGCTGGACCTTCGCTGATTATACTACCCAATATACCCTTCTACTTTCATCATATCCGACGCCGTCGAACTCGATTACTTGATCATCTATGTCAACACCTTTTCAGAACGCCACCGGTTACCGCGCCGATTAGATCCTCAGGAGGAATTCGTGAGTCTCTTCTTATATGAAAATATCGCCTTTGGATGAATCTTATTGAGTTGAATCTTATTATGGGTGATTTTGACATTGTTTTATCTTCTCTGTGTTTCGTATTGCAGTACAAGGAGATCTTGGGAAAGGGAGCTTTTAAGACACAAAGGTTTTAGATATTGTTGCATATGGCACTAGATTAGCTTTTAGATCCAAACTTTTGGTATCTGAGAATTGACTTGAAGCACAACTTTTTTAGTTGGACTCAAAATTCAAATAATATATATTTACTTTGAATTTATTTTTACTAATATTGTACGTTGTTTGCTTTTCTAGGTGAAAGAGATCCAGGGAAAGAGAGCAGGGATATATTGTTGATGTCAAAAGGCCATTCACGTAATTATATTCTGATCACTAATTAACTTTGATGTGGTATCAACAAACTAAAGTTGGCACCAAGATATTGGATTGATCTTAGCTAGATCCAATCAACACTCAACCAGAGAGGTTACGAATGAATGGAAATGAAAAAGAGGGAAAAGTAATTCATTGATTCAAATAAAAAAATAGAGGCAGTTTTATACATCAGCTACAGTGAACACACAAAGTCCAAAATACCCTCACTTATAATTATTAGTACTTAGCTGACTAAGCACTTTATTAACTAATGAGTATTAAAAGAATATAACAATAATTCAGCTAATCAAATACACAGCAAAGGTAAACTACAGAGAAATGAATCCATTCTATACTTCAATACACCCCCGCAAGTTGAGATTGGAGAAAGGATTCTCTAATCCCAACTTGAGCAATAGATTTGTATGCTGAGTTTTGGGTAGTGACTTTGTTAAAATGTCTGCGGCTTGACTGTTGCTTGGAATATAAGTTGGTTGAACTAATTCCAGCTGAAACTTTTCTCGAACAAAGTAGCAGTCCACTTCTAAACGTTTTGTACGTTCATGAAAAATAGGATTTGCAGTAATGTGGAAGACACTTTGGTTGTCACAATGAATTGGTACAGGTAAGTTACATTGTACTCCAATTTATGTCAACACTTTGACAACCCAAAGTACTTCAGCGCGCAGTAGCACTTGATAAAGCCCTCAACTCACTTTCTGCACTAGATTTGCTAACCGTAGGTTGCTTCTTGCATTTCCAAGTCACTAGTGTTGAGCCAAACTTCACCAAGTAACCTGAAAATGATCTTCTCGACATGCTACAACTCCCCCAATCAGCATCACAATATGCTGACAGAGAAATGTCATTATTTGATGCATAAAATAATCCAAGTCCAGGTTCTTTTTTGAGATACTTAAGTATCTTGATGGCTACCTGATAGTGAGACTTCTTGGGTCTTTGACTGAATTGGCTTAATGTCTGTACACAATATGATATGTCTGGTCTAGTAATTATTATGTACAATAGCCTACCAATCAGTCTTTCATACGCTGTGCAATCATCAAACAAATGATCTTCTTCAGTCACTACATCATCAAACTTATTGTTTGCTTGCATGGGAGTGTTTTTAGGTTTGCAATCCTTCATTTTCAACTCAGTTAACAAGTCTATAATGTATTTCCTTTGGCAAATGTGAAGACCTTTCTGTGTTCTTGCATATCTAGTCCCAAGAAATACTTCAATTCACCAATATCCTTGATCTTGAATTTTATATCCAAATTTTTTTTAAGGTTTCTGATTTCTTCATCATCAGTGCATGTTACTATGATATCATCCACATATATCAATATCACAGTTAACAATTCTCTTCTTCTTTTGACAAACAAACATACATCAAATGTGCATTGTGTGAAGCCTTGGGACATGATACTTGCTGATAGCTTCGAATACCATTGCCTACCAGCTTATTTTTAACCCATACAGGGACTTTAGCAACCTGCATACCTTGTTGTCATGTGGATTTTCATAACCAGGAGGCTTGTGCATATAAATCTCTTCATTCAACTCCCCATGCAAATATGCATTGTTCACATCTAATTGATGTAATGGTCATTTGGAAGTGGCTGCCACAGCTAATAAAATCTTTACTGTTGTCGTTTTTGGCCTGGAGCATAGGTCTCCTAGTAGTCAATCCCCTCAATTTGAGTGAATCCCTTTGCTACAAGTCTTGACTTGTGTTTTTCCACTTCACCATTGGGTTTGAACTTGGTTCAAAACACCCACTTGCATCCAATAGCTTTTTTCCCTAGAGGCAATTCACACAAACTCCAAGTTTGATTAGTTTCAAGTACCCTAAGTTCATCTTGCATGGACTCAATGCACACTGGACTTTGGACAGCTGTTTCATATGTTTGAGGATCTTGATGAGTTTCAATAGTGGCTAGAAAGGCTTTGTGCTGACTAGGGATATTGGACATGTCAAGGTATCTCTCAATGGGATATGGAACAGTCCTCATCTTAGAAGTTTCATGAGTGGCCTCTTGAGGAATGACATTGCACTTGTAGTCCTGGAGTCTTGTAGGCATTTTTTTTTCTCTCTGACTTTTTCTCACATGAGGTGGACTCATTTGAGGTGGACTAGTTGAGATTTCAATAGATGGGAGCTCAACAATTAATTCATCTCCACTGTCCACTTCAATCTCTTCCTCTGACTGGGATTTTTTTTCTCTTGAAGTGCTATTTTGTTTGCTGGCATCTGTGGACTCCTGAACATACTCAGTATGCTTGTGGACATTTTGTGGATTGGTGGGATAAGGTTATTCACTGGATTGATGTTCAAGGTATGTCAACGGAAAGATGGTTTCTTTGACATTTGTTTTTCTAAAGGGGAATATTTGCTCCACAAATGTCACATTTCTAGAAATTTTGATGGTGTGACTTTTCAGGTCATACATCTTGTATCCTTTTTTTCCATGAGGATACCCTACGAACACACATTCAGCGGCTCTAGGTTCGAACTTTGTTCTTCCTTGTTTGAGTGTATTGGTGTAACAAAGACAAGCAAAAGACTTGAGGTGACTGTAATTGGGTAGCTTGTTGTACAGGAGCTCATATGGGCTTTGGTTGTTGAGCAAAGGAGTAGGTAGTCTATTTATGAGATGGGTAGCTATCAAAATACAATCACCCTAAAATTTTAAAGGAAGCTCAGCTTGGAACCTCAAACTCCTAGCTACTTCTAACAAATGTCTGTATTTTCTTTCAACCACAGAGTTTTGTTAAGGTGTTTTCACACAGGAGCTTTGGTGACCAATGCCCTCATTTTCAAGGTATGTTTTCAATGTGGAGTTGAAAAATTCACTCCCATTGTCAGATCTTATGAACTTGGCCTTCTTCGTAAACTGGTTTTGGACCATTTTGATGAAGGTTATAAGGATGTTTGGAACTTGGGTTTTGTGAGCAAATAAGAAGGTCCAACAAGCTCTTGTAAAGTCATCCACTAATGTCAAGAAATAAAAGCAACCATCATAGGTAGAAGTATTGTGAGGCCCCCAAACATCACATTGAAGTATTTCAAAGAAACTTGAACTTATATTCATGCTTTCAAGAAAATGTAAAATACACTGTTTGGCTTTAGGCCAAATATTGCAAAAAAAACTTGAATTGTTATTCAACTCAGGTATTACATGAGATAAAAGTTTCATTCTCTGGACAGACATGTGTCCTAACCTAAGATGCCAAAGTGGAGATTTATCTAAGTTTACACTCATGACATGAGGTTTGCTCTCTTTGCAGTTGCTCACAGGTAAAGCTCCAGCTAACAAGTACAAGCCATTTACCTCCTTACCACTCCCAAGAACCTTCTTCGAAGCTAGGTCCTGGATTATAAAATGTGATTGGTCAAAAGTTATTGAACAATTCAACTCTCTGGTTAGTTTGCTAACCGACATTAAATTGAACCTAAAGGAAGGAACAGTTAATGTATTTGGAAGCTTGATGTTTCGGTTTATATAAACAGTTCCTATGTTTGACACTTGAGCAACTGAACCATTGGGTAAAGCAATCTTATCATTGTGAATGGGTTTGGATGAATTTTCTAAAACTACATGGTTGGATGCTATATGGTCAGTGACACCATTATCTAACATCCAGTATTTAAAGGTTGAATTTGCAATAGAACATATGGGCATACCTGCCATGTTCACTTGATGCTGGGTGGTGCATTTTCAATCAATCAGCTTCATTAGGATATTTATTTGTTCCTCTGTGAAGCCTGTTGGACTAGCCTCTTGCTTGAACTGAATGCTTGAGCTCTCCTTGTCACCCTCAGTGTGTTCAGACCTCTCTGTCTGAATGTTATAAGCTTGCTTGTCATTTGAATTTTGCTCATTAACCTTCTGTTTTCCCTTGTACTATTTATTTCCTGGATGCCCTGGCGGGTAGCCATGAAGTCTGTAGCATACATCTCTTGTGTGCCCTGGTCTTTGACAGTGGTCACAGAATTTTTTTAAAACAAATGGACATTTGTTTTTGTTGTACTTGCTGTTGTTGTTGGGATACTGATATGTTGCATTTAGGGCCACACTATCAGTGCTTGAATTTGTATGAGCTCCAACCTGGCGCTGGCTCTCTTCCTGCTCCAACAGTGAATAGACTTGGTTGATGTCGGGTAAGGGTTTCATCAATAAGATTTGCCCCCTAATTCCGACATAACTCTCATTTAGACCCATCATGAATTGACTATGCCTCCATTTTCCCATATTTATCTTTCCTGTTTTACAGTTGCATAAAGAACCAGCTTCCAACGCATCCAATTCATCCCATATGCCTTTCAATTTGGTGAAGTAATCAGCTATTGACAAGTTCCCTTGTATGATTGAACTCACAAGCATTCTAAGTTCAAAAATCCTTGGTTCACTGCTTCTACCAAATCTGCTTTCCAACTCGCACCACATCTTAGCCGCTGAGCTTGCATACATAACACTAGTACTCAAACTAGGAGTTATCGATTGCAAGATCCATGAACATATCATGTCATTGCATCTCTGTCATAATCTGAACTTTGGCAATTTTTCTTCAAGCGCAATTAGGGTTCCATCAATGAACCCTATCTTATTTTTAGCCGACAGTGATATGAGCATCGAACGCTTCAAGGGCAAGTAATTTTCATGCCCTAAGAGTTGAACAGAGATGAGGCTCATACCAGGGTTATCATTTCCAAGGAGCACATAGGGATTGTCTGCTGCTTCGATTGTTTCTGACAAAGATTCACTATCTGGGGTACTTTGCGAATCGGCTGTCGCCGATCTGGCTCCACTCAATCTGCGATTTTTGGCCATTTGTGGGCAATCGCTTCGAGCTTCAGATCTCGGCTGCTTCAGACCTTTGAGACGATCGATTCATCTTTCCTGCTCTGATATCATATTAGATTGATCTCAGCTGGATCCAATCAACACTCAAGCAGAGAGGTTATGAATGAAAGGAAATGAAAAAGAGGAAAAAATAATTCATTGATTCAAATCAAAAAAACAGAGGCAACTTTACACATCAGCTGCAGTGAACACACAAAGTCCAAAATACCCTCACTTACAATTATTAGTACTTAGCTGACTAAGCACTTTATTAACTAATGAGTATTACAAGAACATAACAGGGTATTACATAATATAACACTATTTCAACTAATCAAATACACAGCAAAGGTAAACTACAGAAAAATGAATTCATTTTATACTTCAATACAAGAAGCTTACTGAGCCAATTGATGCTTGATTTATATATAGCATGAAAGGGTATACAACTATACTTGTATGACTGCAGCTGTGGTGATGATTTATTATACATAAAGGAGTGCGGCACACTGGCACATGTATAAGTACGCACATCTAATTCCTTACCAGCGTTTTTGTACCTTTTCAGGTGCAAAGTTCTTATTCATAATTGCAACATTACTTCAACAGCAAATATATAGATGCAAGATTATGTTAGGAATAACAATTGATTATTCAATTTGTCTTTTGCTTTTACTTTTTAAGCATATTAGAAATGTAAGATTCTTGTTTCTAAGTAATGGGGAAAACAATATATTCTATTTGGCTTGTATTTAATAAAAGGCACTGTCTTGTTTAATATCTTATATTTGGGCACGATTCATTAGCTTTTGATATATTATAGCTCTCTGGAGAGTGACAACTGATAAATTGTTTAATTGCACATGTTTAATGACTATTGATTTGTATTCTTTATTTCAGCATTATCAGCAAATTATAAAGGATATCAGAACAGATGGACTTGTTGTCTTGTTGAAAGTTTTGGGCATCTAATTTTTAAAGACTCCTTCATGTTGGGTTTGATCCCAATTCATTTGGATCAAAGCCCATGCTTAAGATAAAAGCAAAATAATAATAATAATAATCATCATCATCTTGAAGCAAGTCAAGTGGGTGACTTGGCAAAAAGAGGAGTTTCCTTTTTTTAAAAAAAAAAAAAAATTTGCAGCCGACAGAACAAAGAGAGAAAACGGTGAAAAAAAAAATTTCTTCTTCATCTTTGCTTGCCTTGATCGATGGTGATTTATTGTCCGATCAAGATGAAATTTTGATATGTTGTTCTCAAAATCGAGCTCTACAATCTGAACGGAGCGGATCGTTGAGAAGCTTCCACTTTTGGTGAGATCAAGACTTCTCTCTTTCTTTGTTGTTGTTGACGATGATTTCATATTTTTTTTTGAGATGATGATCTTGATGATTTGATGCGTACCTCTAGTTAATCTGGAGAAAAATATTATGATCCCATTATTTTGATTATAGTAGAAGTTTGAAGTGGACTTCGGTCCCGTGATTTTTCTCCTCACCGGAGTTTTTCACGTAAAAATTCTTCTGTTGATCTTGTGGTTGCTTGTTCAAATATTTTCATGAATATTTATTAACCTCGGCTTTCTTAATTGCACAAAGATAAAAAGTTTGGCACTTATGGTTTGTGAATTTAGTGCATACAGATGACTTTTCCTAATTCTTCAAACGAATTTTTGAAGATGACGAGCCGTCTCTTGACCTTTCTTTTAAGTAATTTTCTTTAATTGTCCATCTTTGTACCCTAGTTATTTCATAAATATCTACAAGGAAATTAACCTCAAATATATCCATGTCGTTATCAGATTGACATCTAAGTATCCACCCCATATTAAAACATAGAAAAAAACTCCAAATATTAAGTAGAAAAAATCAACTGTTCAAAGAATATTAAAATTCAGGGGATTATTAGACCATGTACATTTTAGAGAAGGTTGATTCATATATGAGTTTTCTTTTGCGTTGACCAATAAACCTAGCTTTTTATTTGATTGAGAGGATTCATTTCATAGTTTAGCATTTCAAATGATTCTGAAGAAATTTTTTCTCAGCATTTTCTTTAGTTTAGCATTTCATAGTTGGAGGTACACATATGCAGATACATGATATGAAAGCATTTATCCAAGAGCCATGGAGAATTCCAAGAGCAAGATCTAGCAAAATAAGTCGTTGCAAAAGAATGAAAGGCACATCTATCTTTAATTGTCATGTTCATAGACTTTTTTCTTCTACTTTCTTAATCGTTACAATTTTAGTTAATCAAATTTGTAGTTGACTGTTTAAGATTATTCGTTCTATCTATGGTAAATCTCAAATTTGAAAAGTATATAATATAATATTTTGCTTGCAATATTGTTGTATTAATATTATAGTATATATCTTCCTAAATAAATTTAAATGATTGTATTTTTTAATTATTTGTAGCTGGTGTGAACTTGAATAAAATTGTAATATCAAGTTTTTAAATATAGCTATAAATAATTTTTTTAAAAAAAATAAAAATAAAAATTACTATCTGCTACGGCATTGTGCCGGCTGGAAGCGGTAGCAGAAGGGTTTTCTGAGACGGCTAGCAGCGGTCGCAAGCTGTCGTAATTGATGTTATATACGACGGCTTTTGTGGTTGCAACACGATCGCAGCTACGACGGCGAGATTCACAGTCGCAAATTTTTTGCGATAGCAATTTGTGACGGTCAAATGCTGTCGCAAAAGACAATTTTTTAGAATACCAGATAAACTAGAAAATACACATTTAAGCGACTATGCTGAAGTTTGAATCCCAAACCTATTGAGTGGTACTAGATGTTACTCCCACTTGTTACTATATTTTTCATCTAATCTCTTCTCTTTTTTCCAATCTAGTTATGATATCCCCATGCATCGAAAATTTCTCAGCGAGAACATTATTCTTGTGCTGAAGTAGCATGACATGATATTTTAGATTTTCTTTTTCGCTTGTTAAGTTCTACAACATTTCCTTCACTTGACCAAGATACTAGGGATCATGCCCATATTGAAGGAACTGCAATCAACTTCGTCCTGTGTAAGAGGAATAGTTAATTTTATATATAAGTATTGAGAATATGAAATGTTAACCTTCTAATATATGATCTTCAAAATATCCTTTGGGATTTTTCTTCGCATTTAATGTTAACAAGCAAGTCACAATTAATGTTATGCAAACAAAAAGGCAAAGACATTAATGAGGTTATAGATATTTCATCCATCTCTCGATTGCTATCGATTTTGATGTCATTGTATAACGTCAATATGGACAAAAATATGAAATAGTTAATATGGAAATGATGTAATGTCAATTTAGGTTTAATAAATCAATTAATATTGATGTGAGTTTTAGGTTTATGGAACAACCAATATAGGGTTAATATAGGGTTTATGGAATATTGACTCTAAATTAAGTTATGTTTTAATACCTTTAATTTTTAGAAAAAGTACTTAGCCAAAATTAGAAACAACTCAACTCAAGATTTATGGAATCTTTAGAAATCATATCTAGGGTTTATCAAAAAAACTTGAAACAAAAAATCTAAAAAATTTACCCTTCACGGAAAAAATTTATCCACCTTTAGCGAAATCATTTTTCTTCTCCGCGGAGACTTGAGGCTCCGTCGGAGGAGCTACTTCATGGCAGCAATCAGCTGCTCCACCGGATCCACCATTACGGCCTCAGCCAATCCAATTTTTGCAGGCTTCCTTCTACCTTCTCTTGGCCTTCACGCTCGCCCTCCATGCCATCCTCTCCTCCACCTCCGATCTTGTCCTTCACCCCTAACCTGAGACTCGTCGTCTTCTCCATTCTCCGGTGCACCTTGCTCGCTCTCCTCGCCCACCTCTCCACCCACCCTCGCCCCGTCCTCCTCCTCGACACCAACCGCAAGTGCAGCTTCGAGGTCAGCCAGTACATCGCTCGTCGCAGCCGCCACTACACCCAAAAGAGCGAGGACTTCATGCACGGCATCCTCTTGAAGTCTGGCCTCAGCGATGAGACCTACGTCCCTGCCTCCTTCTTCCAGACGCACTACGAGCCCTCTTTGCGCTCGAGCTTCCAGGAGGCGGAGGAGGGCATGGCCCTCGCCGTCGATGCCGTCCATCGACCTTGTCATCATCATCGCCCTCGATCGTCATCGTCAGCTGCGACATGTTCACCCCAGACCCCTCCCTCCTCGTCCACCGTTTCGCCCTGAACATAGAAGACTGCAAACAAGGTGCATCGCCGCTTCCTTTCTCTTCATTCTTCCAAATTCCTACTTATCCATGGATTTTCATTATTAACTCTTTTTACCCTTGACAAATATACAACTTTACGATGGGTAAAATATATAACTTAGCTAAAAAACTAATTCCTCTTTGGAATATATATGAAGGTGGTATAGTTGATGATAACTGGGATATCCAAGATCCTTTTAGAACCATATGAGTTGCTTCCGAGTATTAGTTCTTCATTTTCTCCAATAATGTTGGGATATGAGTCTATTCTTTTTAACGGTGATGCTTTACGGAAAAGGATGGAGATACATTCCTTGAGGTTTTTCCTATGAATTGATGACCAAAAACCTCTGAATTGATGACCACCAACAAAGGACAAAAAAGCATCTCAGTCACATTTAATATTCAGTATAACTCAAGTTGAATAGAAACATCCTTTATCGTTTGAAGATGAAGAGCTCAAGATACTGCGTTCATGAAAACGTGTTGATTTGCAAGTTCTCTTCAAGAGTAGTCACTTCCTCTTTCAGTTCTTTGGCATTGAATATTTTTGACAGAATACAGAGCTCATGATCTATTAACTATAGTTACAAGTTTTCTACACAAAAAAGTTGAGATTGAAGCTCCATTTTTGTTCCACAAATTAAGGATGATGTTCTTCTATATTACTTGGCTAAGCAGTAGGCCAACATAGTGAACCTATATATAAGCTTGACGGACTTATCTTGGAAAGGTTATTTAGCTCTCAAATTGAAGAATATATTTTTTTTGGAAATAAATAGTTGATGTTTTCTAATGCTGCTCTTGGTGATTTAGGTACCCCACTTTAATTCATGCACTTAGAGACCTAGATGATTGTCTTACTTGGTTCACCTTTTTGCTGCATTACCTGCTGCTGACGGTGCTCGGATCCAAGTGGAACGCATACATAATTGTCGAAGGTTGGCCCTCTTAATCTTTTAGACAATTGGTTTAATTCCTTTGACCAACGTAGTATTTATACTTAAGTTTGGATAAACAAACCACATGCTTTAACTTTGCTGGTCTTGTTGAAGGGCATCCAACTATCCTTTTCAGTTATTGACATCTTAGATGAATATTTTGTTGAAAAATAGGCTACAAATGATAGACTTTACAGTACAATCACTATGTGCCATATAAAGTTTGCTAAGTATAAAGTCGTAAAATGCTTTAGCAACAAGTAATTATATACAGTTGTTAATGAGAATGTTGTTTCATTTTGACAGCACATAATAAAGAAAAAAATGCTAC
Source organism: Canna indica (assembly GCA_034359265.1). Taxonomy (NCBI): domain Eukaryota; kingdom Viridiplantae; phylum Streptophyta; class Magnoliopsida; order Zingiberales; family Cannaceae; genus Canna; species Canna indica. The sequence continues at coordinate 72,826,529 of CP136890.1, forward strand.
TAATTTTTTCCAAGTTGATTGGCTTACATTATCAAGGTAAAGGCGATAAGTTAGAGATGGACGATCTACGCTAATTGGTAAAACTGCTAGTAATTTGCCACAAAATTGGTTAGGTTATATTGTTAAGGTTAAGGAGATAAGTTGGGGAGGGATGTTGTATGCTAGTTGATATAAAAGGAAAAATGTCAGGCTTGCTTGCCTCCAAGCTGTGTAAATTGAGTTCAACCTGGCATGAGCTAAGTGCAACAGACTAAAAGAACCCAAATAAAAAAAGGACTAAAAATGAACTTGACAATCGGAACTAGGAAAGCAAAATCTTGCTCTTTATAAACTCAATTTGAGTAAAAAACATTAAAATTGATTTTGACTAAAAAGAGTGAATCACATAGCACATTCCTTAATGGCTTTGCCGTGGTGAACTTCATTTTGTGAGGCAGCATTTATAGATATTATTTTTTTAAGATCAATGCCTTAAAGGAGTTAGATTATTGTGAAGTCTGAAGTTGGTGATGTTAGGAAAAGTTCGTTTTGATTATGTTCTTTTCTTCTTAATGCTCTTGTTACTTCTGGCAATCTATTTTGTTGAGTTGTCTCCCTATCTAATGTTTATATGATGCAGACTCTTCTAGGGTTTATAAATTTCAAGCACTGTAACTCTATAAATGTGAAGTATCCCTTATCTAATGTTCCAATGATTTTACTCTAATTCATGTTACAAATGATCGAAAGAGGAAGAAACAGTAGACTTATAGTTTATGACAAACTATTGATCTACTACAGCTTCAAGAACAGATCAGCAATCACCTATCAGATCACCAAAGAAACGAGAACTGAAGAAAAGTGAAAATCTTAGATTTACTAATCAAATTCAAATATTTACAAGCAGTAATATTTATAGTTCAGCTACTACTAGATTATATATTGCAATCTAATTAACATTTTTTGTTTGAAAATTTACCTTTTCTGGAAGAATAATATATTGCATTTTTCTATTGCATCAGCTTTTAACTTTTACAATATTTTGATTTCTATGTGCCTATATTGAAATTACTACGATATACAAAAATTTGTATCATAAGTTAACCGAATAAGTGGAAATAAAAAGTTCAAAGTTTTCGAACCTTAGATCAAATTTTTAGCAAGAGGTGTTGAAGAAAATATGGTCTTATGGTATAATTTGATATTTTAAAAAATAAAATAAAATTAACTGCGACGACATTGCGACGGCGGAACCGTTGCAGATTCTGTGACGGCTATGTCCATCGCAAAGCTGTCGCAGACTTCACGACAGTAGCAATGTCGTCATAGACTCTGCGACGGAAGCTTCGTCATCGCTGACTTTTTGCGCTCACGCCGTCGCAAAAGACCATTTTTTGGTAGTGTGATTCAACATTTACTTATTAGTTCCCATCTCCGAAATATAGTGTTGGGTCCATTTCGTAATATTTATTTGATGTGGTAAATTTCATTTGCTCATATATTGTAGAGTTGCTAATTGAGCATTTAATAGTTGGTTCCTATCCCTAATGGTATGTTTGTTTTATTGAATATGATATGATTGAATTGGATATTAAATGAGGGATGATTGAATATAATTTTTTTAAATCATATGCACACCGAATATAATATTAATTTTATATTATTTTATTCATATTTTTATAATCCATGCACTAAACGAACAATGTATATTAATCAATCGCTTATCCTGTCCTCCCTTATATATTCTATGAAACAAACATGCCCTAATGGTATATTTGCTTCATTGGATAAAATAGGATTGGACTGGATAATAAATAAGAAGAATTGGATATAAATTTTTTAAATCCGGTGTATATCGAATATAATATTAATCTTATATTTTTTTTTTCATTTTTTTTTCTAATTCATGCACTAAATAAACAATAGATATTAATTCATTCATGGACTTACTCATTGAAAGGCATGCTTCAAGTAGCATTTTTTGTATTTTCTCTCCATTGATAAAGCTCAATAATGGTGGCCCCTTTGCTTCTACAAGTATTATAGAGTTGTGGGAGTCTATTTGCTAATTCAGTGTGGTTCCACTTATTTTCATTGGAAGATTAACCAGTTTCATATGATCAGCAATTTATTTTTTTTTGAAAAATAAACCAACCATCAAGTCAGGTTGAGCTCAGTCACTGGGTAGAGAAGGCATTGGGTCGATGACCGTACATTCCTTGCCAGGGTCCCAAGTACAACCATATTCCCTCATGTGGTTAAGGCTTTTATTGAAATTTGAAATATCCTCAAAAGAGGAACTGACATGTGTTTTATGGGACTGATTGAGGTTAGCTTCAATGTAGCATATCCTCACAAGATCAATTGAAGAGAAATGAAACAAATTACAGAGATTAAATGAGTTGAAAGTTGAAGGAATAACAACATAAGTAGGATTAGTAAACACTCTCCATTTGCATATATCGTCACAACAACTGCCAAAAACATTCCAAGATTCAGAAATAGATTCAAGGTTATATGACCAGCAAATAATTCTACAATTCTCAAACCATTTTTTATTTGTTGCCTCTCTTTGAGTATCATGTATATGATTTTTTTCCCTTGATGAATGATAATATTGGTGAGACCCTTCAAGGTTCTTCAAAGTCCAATCAATACATCTCATAGGAAAAAATAACTAAAAGCTATATATTTCGGTACACAAACTAAGTTCATAATTGAAATTACATTTTATTGCTCAAATATTGGAGTTTTTTTTCCTCTTTTTTGAAAAAGTATTGCTCAAATATATTATCACCAAACCTTCGTTTATCAGCGAAATTTTTTTGACAAAAGTTAGCAAGCGTTGAAACATTAAAAAGAAAAAATCTTAATAAAATAAGATATGATGCCGGCAGCAAGCATCGAAATTTTTTGTGCCTGAAGCTATTTAAGGCGTCGAAATATCCTGTGGCACCTACAGGCTACAACAGGCATTGTTCGCGTCAACATGGACCTCGCCCAGGCAGGATTAGTTTGTACAAATCTCCTGCCTCCTTCAAAATATTTTTACAAAATTTTTAATTTTTTAAAAAAATTAACTTCATTTATTAGAAAATAGCTTGAAGATATATTTAGAAAAAAAGATAAAGAGAGGCAGATCATACAGCTTGGAGATGAGAGCAGAATTGCTGCCTCCAAGTCTAAAGGCCAATTTTTAACCCAGTACGTTTTGATAAATTAATCAGTAACTTTATCACGTTTCCTTCCAACGTAAGAATATTTTACATCATCACAAACCAAAATAAATTGATGTCATTTATCCATAGTACTAGGGATGTCAACGGGGCGGGACGGGTAGGAGGGTGCCTACCCGCTACCCACCCCATGAAATAAATGGATATTCGTTATCCGTTTATTCCCCGCGGGTATAAAAAATAGGTACTCATTTAATTACTCGCGGAGGGATGGATACCCACGGGTATTGGTGGGTACCCATGACACTTTAAAAAAATATAAATTATAATATTTTAATAACACTTCAACTCTTCGAGTATTTTGATAACAACTTCATTTTGATAAACACAATATTTTGATAACAACATCATCATAAGGTTTTAAAACATAAAGTACATGAGTATTGAATTAGGTTAGTATTTTTTTAGTATATGTACCGAGGGTAATATTATAATTTACTAATTCTCGCGGATAATGAGTATCCACGGGTACGGGTACTATAATACTCGTACCCGTCTCATATAATAAATGGGTAAAAAAAATTACTCGCAAAATTCCCGCGGATAGGAAACTACCCCCTATACCCGTCATAAACGGGTAAATATCCGCGGGTACCCGTCTAAACGGGTAATATTACCGTCCCTACATAGTACAAATATGACGTATAAAAATCAGACTTGTTTGTAAAATAAAAAATAATAATAACGCAGGCTTGTACCCAAAACTTAAGATATTATTAAATTATTACTGATGGCAGTGATATGTATTAAATACTCAGCTAGCATCATGTAATCCAAAGATCAGGACCACCCACAAGGCCCCCAAGAGAGACAGCTTAGGCACTTCAGTTTGTCTTTATATCTCAAGATATTTGGACTTTGAATGTCCAATGTCCAATGCTTTGCTTTTTAGGAGAAATTAGACAATGTGATAGAAACAAATCATTATATATTTAGTCTTCATGACTTAACAAGAAGACTTCACATCTCCTAATTAATGTGAATAGGCATGGTGATGAACCCAACTCTTGCAAATAAATAAGAGGATAGAACTTAAGAGAGGAAAACAACAGTTGGGGAAGAAGGAGAAGGATGAGGTTCTTATTATATTTCCTTCATCTTATGCTTCTTCTACTTGGAGCTGCAGTTCCATCTGCACAAGCTTGGGGCAAGGAGGGCCATTATATGGTGTGCAAGATTGCAGAGGTAATCACTCGATCCCATGAGATCAATTACAATCTTAATTTCCTAGATTAATTTATGTTTGCTCGTCATCGTAATGATCTTGAATTCTTTCCCTCGATCATCAATATCATCAAACTCAACCAAAAGGGTTTTGTTAATGTGACAGGAATTGTTCTCAAAGAGGGCAAAGGCAGCGGTGTTGAACCTTCTACCAGAATCGGCCGGAGGAGATCTCGCAGCGGTGTGCTCGTGGGCCGATGAGATCCGATTCCGATACCGGTGGTCGAGCCCTCTCCACTATGTCGACACCCCCGGAGTCTGCAACTTCAACTACTCAAGTAAGACCTATCATTACTATTTTTGAGAAAGAACAAGAAATAAGAGCAGATGATTCTCCATTTTCTTCTTAGAGAAATTTCATGAATTAGGTAAATTTACAAGATCAATTCTGGCAGTGACTTCTTGTCCTTGTTCTGTTTATGATTCGAATTCTCAGCTTTGAATGAAGGTCTTCTGTTATGAGCTGAATTATTAGTTCTTTTACATGAAAATATAAAATGGGAGGATCGTTGACTATACCTAAAATATGATGAACATGAAAATTGCATGTTAAGTAATTAATTAATTGTGTAAGAGTTGCGTACAAGATACAAATGAGTTAATTTAACTTTCTGATATTTAAGCAATCCAAGAAGACGAAGTTTCTTCTTCGCTGCTGCTGCTGCTGCTGCTGCTGCTGTTTTATATTGGGCTAGATGTTTAATACTTTAATCAGTTCTATCATTTTTCCTACTCAAAAGGGATATGTATCCACTCCCAACAAAAATTTTCTTCGATTCAATTGGTTCTTCGACTTTGAAAACGTCAGTTTAGTTTAAAACTAATTCCTACAGTTCATGGTGTTATGCAATCGAAATTAACTCAAGAATGAAATTAAGAAAATGATATGCAATTTGATTCATTTTCTAATTAGTCCAAAGAATGGGCAGCCTGCTCATGTTTCTCAACAACAGACACAGCTGCCACATTTTGTTAGATTTTTCATATTTGCTCATGGAAAATTTTAATTCATTTATTTTCATTAAACTAAAAGAATAAATGTTTGCCAACAACAAAATAGGGGACTGCCACAATTCAAAAGGAATACAAGACATGTGCGTGGTGGGAGCAATCAACAACTACACCACACAGCTTCTGACCTACCAACATTCTTCAAGTGGATGTAATTAACCACACTACTCTCCCTTAATTACTTCTTCTTTCAATGCCCTCTTCACTCGACCCTAATTAACAACACTAATTAATCATGACTGATCAGATAACTTAACAGAGAGCCTCATGTTCCTCGCACACTTCATCGGAGACATTCATCAACCGTTGCATGTAGGGTTTGAAGACGATGAAGGTGGCAACACCATCATCGTCCATTGGTACCGAAGAAAGACCAACCTTCATCATGTAACCAAGTCACTTCAATTTAAATTACACAAGAAATGGTCTAATTATGAGCTTACAGTAGCTTTCTCCTTTTGTTCATGACAATTTTAGGTGTGGGATACTAGTATTATTGAGACTGCCATGAAGGACTTCTACAACAATGATGTTGATGTCATGCTTGAGGCAATTAAGATGAACATCACTGTAAGTCTTTTCCCCAACTTTTATTTTCCTTTCTATTGCTCTTCAAAATTATATTAGAAATTATTTTTTTCTCTGTAGGATGAGTGGGCTGACGGTGTCAAAGATTGGAAGAAATGTAGAGAAAAATCAGTGACTTGCGCAGACAAGTAAGAGTACTTATGCTGCTTACACATTAGTTAAAATTGTTAGCATTTGTGAACATGAACTAGGGGTGTAAGTGAGCCGAGCAGCTCATGAGCTACTCGAGATTGACTCAACAAAAACTCAAACTCGACTCGATCTAAGCAATACTCAGCTCGAGCGGCTCGCGAGCCTAATCGGGCTTCATATATTTATATATAATTATATAAATATTAATGTTTCATATTGGGTCGAGCATAGACCCGAGTCGAGCTTAATCGAGCTTGAACGAGCTCGGTCAAGCTTGAGAAAAATAAACGAGCTTAAATGAGCCGAGCTCGAGCCCCAAATATTGAAGCTCGAGCTCGTCATTTCTTAAACGAGCCGAGCTCGAGCACAAGCAAGCTCGGCTCGGCTCGATTACACCCCTTATTCATGGACCAATATATATATTATGTATGTAAAATTTTCAGGTATGCGGCGGAGAGCATAACTTTATCTTGTGACTATGCTTACAAGGATGTAGAACAAGATATTACTTTAGGAGGTAAGAGAACTTTTTGTTTTCCGACATAAAAAGTTGATCGATAAATATTATATACTGGTTATTAATGAGTAGTGAATTTATAAAATGTAGATGATTACTTCTTTTCTCGAATTCCCGTGGTGGAGAAAAGGATTGCACAAGCTGGAGTGAGATTGGCACAAGTCATCAACCATGTCTTCAGGAAGAGAGGGAAGATGGAAAATCTAGAGCTACTGAGTCAGAAACTCCATCAAATTCATCTGATTTAACGAAATGTGGCAGCAAATTAATAAAGTGCATTTCATGCATTAATTTCGGTATATAATTCAGTAATTTGCTGCTGATTTGAATTGCCTATTGTTGTTGCTAAAATTTAGAAGTTTTAAAGTAAAGATTAATATTAGTTTAATTCGGACATGGTGCCACAGCTATATTTTGGATGGTAGAATACTTAGGGGCATATTTGTTTCACGGCCTAAAGGAGGATAGGGGAAAGGGAAAATTTTAATCCCTTATTTATTAATTTGCTGCATATATCAAAAGAAGATTGCATTTAAAAAAATATAAAATTAATATTATATTCGGTGTACCCGATATAAGAAAATTTTATTCAACTCTCTCTTATTTTATATTCCTTATATAAGCTACGAAAAATTGTAAAATAAATGGACAATAGGAAAAGTTGTAGAGTAAATTTTAAAATAAATAAAATATCAAATCTTCTCAAACAAGTTGGATCATTTAAGGTCAAATTACACAAGAAGGATCATTTGATCGCTAGGGTACTCCAGTTGGATCCCTTATTACACAAATTACACAAGTTGTTTCACGGCACAAAGGAGGATAGGGAAAGGATAAATTTTAATCCCTTATTTATTTGATGCTATATCAAAAGGAGATTGTAATTAGAAAAATATTAAATTAATATTAAATTCAGTGTACACGAGTTAAGAAAATTCTATTCAACTCTCTCTCATTGCATCTTATGTCCTGGACTGGACTAGACCTACTAGGCCTGGTCGGACAAGACCCAACAACGCCCCCTCTCATCATTCTGAACCACACGACCCCATCTAGAGGGCTCCGCCCAACTACATCCTTGAGTCAGACTCAAGATAGACTAAATAGCTCTGCCCAAAGACCCCACCTGATCACCTAAGGATATCTGCATCCTACCTTATTAGAAAATATACGCCCGTCATCTCTGAGATCGATCGCGACCTATTCTAGGCAACCTCGTTGCAAGATTCTCGGGCGGCAACATCGTCCTTCCCTGCAATACAAATAGACACGGCGCACCCAGGTAATCCTAAGTTCTAATTCTATAAATCTCCATCTTGGAGTCACCTTAACTTGGGCGTCGGGATATTTTTTTAGGTCCCATCCTCCCACCCCCCCCCCCCCCCCCCGCCCCCGCCCAGCCGGCGCTAAACCAAACAAGGAGACGAACCGGACAGGAAGACCCCGACTCTCAGGCAAGAACATCTGGTGCCCACCGTGGGGCCGAGTAAAGCTTACCACCCCCACCCAATGGTTCGAATTCGGAGCCAAGCGACAGTCGCCGCACGGCAACGGTGGCGATCGACTGCAGCCTGGTGATGCTGAAATAGCGAAGAGAGATGCTCTGGTACCAGTCCCCCTTTCCCCCTGAAGAGCCTCGACAGCGGGTAAATGAGTTAGAAGTGCAAAACCAATAATTGACGGCACAAGTCGAGATACCAGCACGGCTTTAGGGGCATCCCCTAGCTGAACGCAAACATTGCCACTCAGAGAAGAGAGGACAGGTCTCTATCTTTCGAGACGAGGTCTCCAACACTCCTCGACCGAAAAAGGATGAAGCTCCAAAGGCTTAGGGGATTGAGACCATTTCCCACCTCCACGCAGGGCCCTACACCAAATACATCATGGCAACCTGCCTCCTGCCGAGGAGCGAGTTACATGCCACCCTAACGCCTTACACCGGTACGGGCGACCCCGCCCTGCTCCTGACAGCATTTCGGATCGTAATGCCTTATCACGGAGCGACCGACTCTGCACTCTGCTGAGCCTTCCCCGCGTTCCTAGGGAGCACCGCCCTAGTTTGGTTTTCCTCCCTCTCACTGGGCTCCATTCACTCTTTTGAAGACCTCTCCCGTGTTTTCCTCAGCCATTTCACCACGTCACGAGTATACCATAAGACGACAGGTACCCTCCACTACTATTGATGAAATAGCCACACTTGAAGGGGATGAATAGTGTGTTAACTCGATCTATTTGCCTAATTTCAGTTTTAAAACATTTCTTAGTTTACTTAGGCAATTCACGATTGAATGACTAAATACGAAAACAATAATAAAATAATTTAAACACAAGCAATGTATCAATGCTAACACAAAGATTTATAGTGGTTCGACCACAATGCCTACTCCACTACCTAAGCACCGTGCTTAGGATTTCACACCCAAATTTACTAAATTATGAGTAGCTTATAATTGAGGAATTTACACCAGAAAAACCCTACACTCACCTCGAAGGCACCTCCACACCCGAAAGTATCCCGCCTTCCTACTGAGTGAGCTTTCCCACCTCAATTCCTAAGACCTAATCTTAACTTAGTTTACACAAGTGGTTTTACACCTTATACACCAAGATAACCACTTACACATAAGACCACACACTAGGTCTTCTTACAAACTCAAGTAAATTTAAGTAAAAATAAATCTATTACAAGAAGGAGGTGAAGAGAACTTATCACAATGAAAACATCTCTTCTTCTTGAGCCTAGCACCCTTGATGAGCCCTTCAATGAAGAACACTTGAAGATGAGGGATCAAGAGCTAGGTTTGAAGAATTTAATCGATTAAGAAGCTTGGAGGATGCTAAAGATCACTCTTTAAGGTTTATTGGCATCCAATGTTACCTGGGAGAGAGAGAGGGGAGGGTATTTATAACCCTCCAACCAAAGGGCTCATCAACAGGCGCATTTTTGCTCGTTGTCGACGCCCGGTCGCTTGCTGGTTGATCATCGGTCGGCCGATGGATCGATCACCCAAGCGACCGCGATATTTTGCCGCTTCTGGGCGCACTTCGATCGACCGAATTGGCTACTGCTAATTTTCCGCCACATTCGGTCGACCGATCGATCGATCGATCGATCGAATTGGCTACTGCCACTTTTTGACCATCTTTGGTCAACTGATCGGTCAACTGAAATGATTACTGCCAATTTTTAACATCATTCGATCGACCGATCGTTTGACCGAACCTGGGGTGGAAAACTTCTTTTTGATCTTCTCGTTGCGCGCTTTATTTTCTAGTTCTGTCCTTCAGCGTGCTCCAACTCGAAAGGCTTTTCATGTATTCTTTTGATTTGTCCAAACCATCTCTGGTGCACGCATTGGTTTGTATCAAGATCGATATTGCAAGACGTGAAACTTGACTTGTCATTTATCGATCCTGCGAGCTTCATACTTCAAGAACTTGGTTAAACAGATTTGGTTTGTTATCATCAAAATAGTCATGAAGAGAATAGAGCATGAAGGAAAAGACTTTCGGCCAACAATCTCCCCTTTTTTTATGATGATAAACCATTGACGATAAAGAGCAACAAAAAGTCTATATGTAATGTATTCGTCAATTAGTGTGAAGCATGAGTTTATAAGTGGATATATGAGAGCATTAAAATATTATGTATACATACATATTTTATTTAGTGCTCCCCCTATCATCATGCCAACCCATAAATATGTTAACTCTCCCCCTTTTGTCATCCATCAAAAAGAATAGCAAGATACTTACATATAAGGAGTTTCAAATATAATAGGTCATTCAACCATCAAATACAAATATAAAGTAGATCAAACAAAGTGTAGTGTTGATACAAGTCCATAAATGAATAACATCAAACATCAGTGGGACTAATCATCCTCGAGTGGTGGAGGTGGTAGATGCGACTGATAGTATTGCCACATCTCATCCACCCGACCATACATCTCATCAACCTGACGACCGTACTCATCCACTCTCTGACCATACTGGTCAACATGTTGATCGTATTCATCCATACGTCGGCCATGCTCATCGACCATCTGACCATACTCATCGATTCGGCAGTCGTACTCGTCTAGACGTCCTTTCGTGCCTATGTTCCATTCCAACTGGTCGATATGAAATTGAGCAAAACGATGCTCCAGATCACCCAGACGCACAATGGGAGTACTAGTTGACGAGCTTCCACCAGCGTCTCCCTCGTCCATTTCTATATCATGATCAGTGTGCTCCATAGGTTCCCCCCGCACTCTTTTACCGCGCTGATTTTCAAGTATTTTCATACGATTTAGAGAGGATGAATCTATTGCTTTGGGCACAGGATCTATCTCAAATCTAAACTTGTTTACCCTAGCAGCATGGATAAAGTGAGAGATCACTGAGGCATAGGATAGGGCTTGCTTTTTTGAAGCATGGACATCCGCTATGTAGCGAAGCATAAGATCATGAACATTTATAGGTATGCGGGACATAGCAAAGAAGAGCACCCTAGTGCTCGTACTAGTTACCTCGTCACAATGTTCTGCTCTAGGAAGAATATTATAGGCAATGATAAGATGCATGATCCTAGCAGAGGTTGACAATTTGATGCTTTGAGTAGGAAGCATCCCTTGATAACCCTCAGGACAGATGGCTGACACAACTTCATGACTAGGAAAATCCTCATGAAAGTGATATGTGGACACCTTATATACTGATCTTCGTAGCAGAGGAAACTCAAATGCATCTCTAATGGCTGATTCGGTGATTACTATGGATTTTCCTAAAATTTTAGATATGAGAACTAGTGAGTCACCTAATCTAGCCTTATCTATCACGAGGTTGGAGAAAAACACTTTTATCAATATGGGGCATACTGGTACTTGCTTCCCTATATACTCTACCCATCCCAGGCCCGCAAGTTTACCTCTAATGTCATAGTGCTCTAGGTCACCTAGGTTAACTGGGCGAGTCTGTAAGACAGCTCTGTCTATAAACCTAGGGGCTTGAGTCTTGCCTATAGCGGTCAAAAGATTATCAGGCAAGCTTGGAAGCTTTGTCTTGGGTGCCATTCTGCAAGACAATTAGGATGATGTGTAGGTAATTAGCTTTGATGAGTAATGCATGCTCCTAAACCAAAGAGAAGAAACACTTTTAAGATCAACATAAATTTGTACAAGACTTCCTTTTCTATGCCAAAAAAAGGATTGGATTTTAATATTAAATCTCAATGTGTGAATCCCAAAAAAAATAAAAAAAAATAAAACAGGTCACAAATAAAATGGCAAGATGAAGATGAGAAATTTTAATTAACATGAAGAATCCCTTTTACAACAAAAACAAAAATGTTAAAGATAAAGATATCTCATGAAGGAGAACAAACTTTTACTTATAGCTAAAAGTTGATTTTTCTTCCCTAGAACTTATTTTGAAGCAAAAAATACTAAGGAAAATCACCATCCATAGAGAAAGAGACATGACCATGATTTTTATGAGTGAATCTAGACATAGAGAAGTGGGAAGATGAATAATTCACTCAACATGATGAACTAACTCATGTATTATAGCTAAAAGTTGAGTGTTTTTTACCTTAGAAGAGAAGAAGGAACCTTAAAACCAAGGAGAAAGGGGTGAGTGGCCGGTTGAAGTGATCAAGGAAACCATAGTTTCGGGCTTAAAAGCTTAGGTTGAATGGCTGTGATTAAAACAGTCGGCCAAATGGATGGACATGATCAATTTCTGTTCGTCGGTCGATCGGGCGATCGCATGTCGTGCGACCGCATGAGCTGCAATGGGTTTTCTAAGCCAAAAAAAATTATTTTTGAGAGATCTATATATTGAAACTTTATGAAACTTTTTTCATGTGAACTAGGCTTCATGAGGATTCCAAAAAGTCAAGAGTCACGTACTCAAAAAAGATGTCTCTACAATTTTCTAAAAAATCTACAAGTTCTCAGTAGAATTTTTGTAAATATAAGTTATTTTGTCAAACGTTTTCAGATTTTATCCAAACTTTCTAGATACCAAAGTATGATCGTTTAAAGTATGTATATTAAGTTTAAGATAAAGATAATATCATCTGGTCAAGATATCAACCTATCACAATTTTATTCAAACATATGTAAGCTAGATAACATGAAATTGCTAAGTATCAAATTTGATCATTTACTTATAATTTTTTTAAACTTGGACACTTAGACACCTTACCTGAGTAAATCTAATCATGTTTGTGAAGCTTGGACTCAAAATGAGATTTCTAAGTCAATTTATTGACTTATGTCAAACTTTTTCAATTTTGAGTCTCCTGATGTGAGATAGTTATCATTTTTCTCATTTACACATGATTTTTCAAATCTAAACACCTAGAATTAAGTCATGTGTATATCTAAACATGTTTCACGAGTTTGGACTTAAAATAGAAGTCTCTAATGTCAAATTTTAACCTAGAGCAACTTTCAATCAATGAAACTTTCTTAAGTACTAAAATTGTAACTACTCATGAAAATTTAAGGATCTATCATGCAATTCTAATCATGAGTATAGAGACACCAATAAAGCATGAATATTGAGGTATTATGCTAAGATTTTTATGAAATTCAAAGACATACCTCTTACATGAGAATTTTGCCAAACTTGTCATTTTCCTCCTAATCATTAGCCTTCCATTTTCATGAATGTCAACTTGCAAGCCAAAAATCATTAGTAGCAATGATATAACAACTAGCAAGTTAACATACTAAAAAGGAAAGAGTGAATCAAGTATCGATTTCAAAATTTACTTTGCTAAATAGTTTGAAATCCGTTTCAAAATAAATTATCGTGAATTCGAAACGAATCGAGAGATCTCAAAATATGAAATATTTGAAAGATAGATCTTCAACCCTTCTTATTGGTTGAAAACCGAAAGGCCACAACGAGCCTACGATTTAGAGCCATAAGGTCGCATGAGCCCTTTATAGGCTACATAGGTCTCCGAAGAGATCGGGAAATCAAAAACAAAAATCATTTTTCAAGTCATATCGTGAGCGGGCAAAACCAACTCAAATTTAACTAGTATCATAACTCCAACTTTACGATGACAAGAAATATAAAGGAGGTGATACTAAACATACCTAGATGCCAATTTTCATACCTACAGCATCATGATGGTTTGAAGTTGCAACCAAGGAATGATACTTCATTTAGGTCCATGGTCAACTTCAACTCTTCACTTCTCTTTACCCTTGTGTGATAGCTCCCCCTACAAAGGAGCATGAAATTTTTGGTACCCATTTGACTTTGGATCCTTGGGGGTTAGAGGGATTAGGAACCCAAAGTGTCCTAGCTACACTTGGATTTTTCTTGAATGCACAATCATAAATAGCATGGCCAAAAATACCACAACAAAAATAATGTCTATTGAATTTCTTTTCATTTTTGCTATGGACATTAGATCTATCATTAGAATGTTTGATATGTGAAACATGATGAGTATGAGCATTCTTAAGGAAAAAAAATTTCTTTTAAGGTTTCCTAAGTGAGACATTTTGATTTTTAGAATTAAGAGAAGAAGTATTAACTTTTCTACTCAAAATCAATATCTCATTTTTCAAATCATTCATAGATTTATGTAAAGCATGCAGTTGAGTTTTCAAAATTGTTATTTTCATTCTTTAACATGTCATTTTTGTTTTTCAAATTGTTAGTGTCAATACTTAAAACATCATGACATGGATTAGATACACTAATTTTTAGCTTCTCATTTTCTAGTTTAGCATCATATAAATGAGAGCTAAGAGTCAAATTTTCATTCTTTAACTTTTTGTTTTCTTTATCCTTTTTAACCATCGAGGCATACATGAACTTATATTCGTCTAATAATTCATCATAGAGAAGATCCGAGGAACTAGATGAATTAGATCTATGATTATGATTATCATGACTAGAAGAAGAGCATACCTCCTCATCAACGTTCATGATGTTAGCTTCGTGATTATGGTGTGAGGATGCTTCACTTGATGCACGTGAGTGAGTGGAAGCATTTGACATTCGTTTTACCTTGTTCTTCATACTAGGGCAATTCTTCTTTACGTGTCATTTCTCATTGCATAGGTGACATATCATGAAGGCAAAATGAAGACACTAGGGGGAGGAGTGAATAGTGTGTTTACTAAATCAATTAACCTAAATTCGAATTTAATCGTTTTGTTGATTAGTTAGGCTAAGCACGATTGAATGATTGGATGCGGAAGCGATAAATAATTAAACAATTAAAACAAACAATAAAGCAATGCAAACACGATAATTTATAATGGTTCGGCCCCATTGCCTACTCCACTACCTAAGCACCCCGTTTAGGATTTCCAAACTTTCTTTACTAGATTAATTCTCATTTCCCTTACACAGAGGACTTTGACTCGAAGAGTCTCAATCTCGACCTAAGGTACTTCCACACCCGGAAGTCTCCGCCTTCTTATCGAGAGCACTCTTCCACCTCAACCCTAAGGGACAACTTGACTAATCCTAGTAACAACTAATTTTACAAAAGTGGATTTACACCTAACACCAGGTAACCACTTTACCCACAAGATTTAACAGCCTAGGTCTTACAAACTCAACTTCAAAGAAACGATAAATTAATAGTTAAAAATACAAGTGAAAAGAGCTTAAGATAAAACCAAGATTATCTACTCTTTTCCAAGCCTTGTAGCCTCCAACTCGCCAGTGAATGTGCTTTGAGTCAAAGCCGAGTTGAGGAGCAATTGGCGCTTGAAGACGAACTCGACAGAAGAACAGAGCGCGCTGCAATCGATCTTTGGAAGGCTTAAATCCCTTCTTAAATGCTTAATAAAATTTGTAAGATTAAGGGAAGAAGATTAAAAGAAGTAGATGAAGGTATATTTATACCCTTATGAAGAAACGACAGCTCAACGGATAGTTTTCTATTCGTTGCAGGCCGCCAGTCGATTGGTCATTCGACGCTGCCCTTTTCTCTCTGGTCGGTCGATCGACGGGTCGATTGCCAGACGCGAGATCGTGTTCCCTCAATCCGGTCAACCCATCTGTCGATCGATGCAGGGATGCCAAGATCACGCGCCGCGCGATTTTTAATTCGGTTGACCGCTAGGGCTACTGCCCATTTAAGGCCTCTATCGATCGACCGAAGTAGTCACTGCCTATTTTCAGCACTGTTCGATCGATCGACCGGTCGACCGACAAGGCTACTACCTTTTTCTTACCCTATTCGGTCGACCGCCCGATCGATCGAATTTTGGCTAAATTTTATTTTTCAGCCTGGTTTTCTTTCGCGCTTTGTTTTCGGGTTCTGACTTTCAATGACCATCAACTTGGAGAGCTTTCAGGTGATCTTAGAGACCGTCCAATACGTCTTTGGTGCACGCGTCGCTCTTGAGAGGTTTCCGCGATGAACCCGAGCGCGACGATCAATGTCCTTCCAATTTTTCGATTTCTTCCGATTTTTCCGATCGAGGACATCGAACGCTAATCGATATGGAACATTAAAGATTTCTCGACAAAATATTAGTTCCATGTTTGTTATCATCAAAACCAAGATTAAGAGATTAAGACCAAGGTTGAAAATCTAAAGCCAAAAATCTCCCCCTTTTTGATGATGACAAACATCCTTGAGAAAATATAACACTAAAGCATAGAGGATATCAACTATGGGATTTCTCCCCCTATCAACATGCATATCTATGAAATAAACTCCCCCTATCTGTATGCATGGATTTCTTATATTTCCCTCTCTTTACTTATAATTTTCTCCCCAATTTTCCTATACTTTTCTCCCCCTTTATACCTATACTCTTCTCCATATTTCTCCCCCTTTTGACATCAATCAAAAAGGGCAAAAAAGGTCAATTTTGTCAAAGGGATGAAAAATAAATATTTTTGCATGAAGTTGAGCCTCTAAAGATTATTTTTCATTAAACATGAAAATCTCAACCAAAGGGATGGAAAACAAATATTTAATGTAAAAATTAAATCATACATGATATGTTCAAAACTAAATATTTGCATTCAAGGTTAAATCATGTATGTTCTCATATATTTTTCATGACATTTTTAGATTTCATTCAAACTTTCAAAATATCAAGTTTGAAGTGAAACTAATGTCATTTAATCAAACTTTTAACTTAGCACGATTTCATTCGAATTAAGCATGAAAACATAAAAGTACGTGCTAAGTTTCAAATTTTGCTATCTACTCATGTTTTCTCATATTTAGGCATCTAGACATCAAACATGAGAGAATGTAAGTGTATGAATCAAGTTTGGGCTTAAGATGAGATTTTTAAGTCACATTGTTGACTTAGGTCAAGGTATATACTTCTAGTTTTCACAAATCAAATTTTTAAATTCATACAAAATCATATTTTTGACGAAAATCTTTGAAACCAATTGTTGGACGAGAAATTTTGATACCAATTATTGAATGGTCATTTTCAATGCATGTATCAAGTTTGAACTCAAAATGAGTTTTCTAAGTTCATTTTTCATCATATATTGATTTTTAATGAAAAAGTGAATATTTCTAGTTATCATTCAATTTATCAAAATCATTTCTATGAATGATTTTACTCAAGAAATTTTGTGAATGATATTAGACATTGAATCCAAATGGTATACATGAGTTTTCATTTGAAGTTTTTGAAAAAATATTAAAGTATCGGAAAAATTGATATTTCAAATAAGTGATACTTTGTGTTTTCGAAATCCAACTTTAAAAATTCACTTTAAATCAAATTCTTGGTGAAACTTTTTGAAATTTTTACTGATAAAAATAGATTTTTCAATGAATGTGCAGTTTCAATAATCAATTAGAAATGATTTTTTTATATTTTTCTAAAATTCATTGACTAAACTATTTTAAAATTGAAATTTTAAAGACGTTTTCGCAATTTTTAGTAATTTTTCAAAACATGTTCAATTTTTATTTAAACTTTTATGACACCATAAGATAAGATGATCATGAAAAGAGTATATGTCACATTTGAAATGAAAATTATGTCCTTAAGTCAAGATATCAATCTACCATGGTTTCATTCAAAACTAAACTAGTTTTTATGAAACTTGCTAAGTTTCATTCTTAACATTTACTCATAATTTTTCAAACTTAAACCTATGGATACCTTACATGAGTAAATTTAAACATATTTTTTAAATATGAATTGAAAATGAGACATTTAAGTCAACTTGTTGACTTCGGTCAACTAGGTTCAAAAGAGGTAAGCATGAATTGACCTCTATGTCATTTTATCCATATCCATATGAATTTCTCATTCTAAGTACATGGAAACATGTCATACTTATTCCTAAACATGTTTATGAAGTTTGAACTTAAAATGAAGTGATCAAGTCGATTTGTTGACTTGAGTCAAATCTTTCCAAGTTAAGTCCCCCTAAAGTGAGATACCAATTGTATTTGATCATCTAGACATGAATTTTCAAGTTTTAAATATCTAGACAAGATATGTGTATCTAAACATGTTCATGAAATTTTTTTAACTTAAAATGAAGTCTCTAAAGAAGAATTTTAACATAGTTCGATTTCATAAATATCATGATATCATGAAATGAGCTAAGTTATCAAGATTTTTTCTACTCATGAAGATTCAAATATTTATCATGCATAATCAATCATGAGTATATAGAGACGTCATTAAAGCATGAGTATTCAAGTTTTATTTTAAGATTTTTGCAAAAATTAAATTCATACCTTAGTCTTAGAAATTTGTCAAACTTGTCATTTACTTTTTATTTTCATCATGATAGCATAGCCTTCAATTTTTATCATTTTCTTAACTTGCAAGTAGGCTTTATTAGTATCAAAATAAAATTATATACGAACTAGCAAGCTAACATACTAAATAGCAAATGTTCAATGCAAAATTTCATTTAAACACCTTAACATATGCTAGATAGTAAAGATTCATTTTAGGGAGGTTATCATGATATCAAAATGAATATAAGAGATCTTAAGATGTGAAACATTTGAGGGATAAAGTCTCTAAACATGTTTAACTAGTTTGGACTTAAAGGAATGTCTCTAATAGTAAGTATCAACCTAGAGCAAGTTTCATTTAATGAAATTTGCCTAAGTACTAAGATTCTACCTACTCATGAAAATTCAAGGGTTTATCATGCAATTCTAATTATGAGTATTGAGACATTATTTAAGCTTAAGCATTAAGATATAACATTAAGATTTGAATTTATCAAAGTTATACCTTATTCATGAAATTTTAGTCAAACTAATCTTTTTCATTCACATAGCCTTCCATTCTTAATTACCAATAACTTGCAAGTATACTTCATAAATAGAAAATGAAACCAAGTCTACATGCAATCTATCAAACTAAATAGCGAAGTGAAAAACCAAGTATCATTTTCAAATTTCAACTTCACTAAATAGTATGGATTCATTTTCATATAAATAATTCATGATAACAAAATGAATCAAGAGATCTCAAAATATAAAATTTTAAAAAATAAGATCTCCAACCCTTCATATTGGTTGAAAATCGAAAGCCACAATTAGCCTACGATTTAAAACCGCAAGGTCGCATGAGCCCATTACAGGCTACATAGGTCTCCGAAGAGATCGGAAAATCAAAAAATCAAAAATCATTTGAAATATATTAAGAGCGGGAAAAATCAATCAATTATAAGCATGTACATGAACTCCAACTATTAATGGATCAATTAAAGTTAAGAGATGATACCAAAACTTTTTAGATGCCAACTTTCATTTCCATAGACATCTAGGTGGGAATGTTGAAGTTGCAACCATGTAAGGATCTTTCCTTCAATTTCTTGGTCAACTTCAACTCTTCAATTTTCATTACCCTTGTGTGGTGGCCCCCCTACAAAAGATCATGAAACTTTTGGTACCCAAATGGCTTTGGGTCCTTGGGGGTTAGATGGCCTAGGAATCCAAAGTGTCCTAGCAACACTTGGATTTCTTTTAAAAGCACACTCATGGATAGCATGGCCATAAACACCACAACAAAAATAATGTCCATGAAACTTTTTCTTTTCATTTTTAACATGGACATGAGATTTAATGTTAGAATGCTTAACATATGAGGCATGATGAGCATGGGCATTTTTAGATGAACCATTTTTATTTTGAGCATGAGGTTTGAATGTGGAATGCCTAACATGAGAATGATGATGAACATTGGCATTTTTTACACAAGCATTTTTTATTCTAGTGTTCTTAGGAGATAAAGCATTTTTTTAATTCATTTACTTTCTTATTCAAGAAAGTAATCTCACCTTTCAATTCATTAATGGATTTATGCAATGCATGTAATTGAGATTTTAACATGCAATTCTCATTTTCTAAATTGTTATTTTTAAGCTTCAAATCCTTAAGCTCAAGTTCTACATTATCATGGCATGAATCAAATGACCTAGATTTTAATTTTTCATTTTCTAGTTTGGATTCATGCAAATGAGAATTAAGCATCCCATTTTCTATATTGAATGAACTAGAAGAACTAGTACTATCTTTATCATTATTATGACTAGATCGAAGGGAAAGAGTGTACCTCATCATTTGTACTCGTGAGGCAAACTTTTGAAGTAGCTTCATAGCCATTGTAAGAGGATGCTTCATTTGAATGGGATGATGATGTATAAGCTTTTGACCTCTTCTTTGCCTTGTTTTTCATGGTAGGGCAATTCTTCTTCACATGCCCTTTTTCCTTGCATGCATGGCACACTACCTTCCTTTTTCGGCTCTTGGAGCTACTCCTTTGACTAGAAGAGTTATGGGCATCAAAACCAAGATTAGTAGTAGGTGAGTGACCATTGTCATCACCACCTTCATTAAAAGTGTCAATCTCTTCGGTTTTGGCATAATTATATAAAATATTTAAAGTGACCCATAAGTCATAAGCCGAAGAACAATGCATGATTTTATCTAGGATGCCATTTGGTAATGTGCAAAGAATACAATTCATGGCATCTCCATTATACTTAAACATTTTCTTATCTAATTCACTCCAATCATGCATATCATCCTTAGGTTCAATGAATTCCTAATGTAACATGTTAAAGAAATCAAAACCTTTAGTATTTAAATAAGTGTACATCCTATATTTTCAAAGATCAAAGTTTGAGTCATCGAACCTAGGAGGTGAAGACGCTACCGACTCTAGACCCATTTCAAGATCGAGACTAGATGTAGAGGAGACGGTGAAATCTCAATCTACGACCCGCTCTAATACCAATTGAAGGCGAAATGGCGACACTAGAGGGGGGTGAATAGTGTGTTTACTAAATAAATTAACCTAAATTCGAATTTAATCATTTTCTTGATTAGTTGGGCTAAGCACGATTGAATGATTGGATGCGAAAGCGATAAATAATTAAACAATTAAAATAAACAATAAAGCAATGCAAACACGATAATTTATAGTGTTTCGGCCCCAATGCCTACTCCACTACCTAAGCACTCCGCTTAGGATTTCCAAACTAGCTTTACTAGATTAATTCTCGTTTCCCTTACACAGAGAATTTTGACTCGAAGAGTCTCACTCTCGACCTAAGGTACTTCCACATCCGGAAGTCTCCGCCTTCTTATCGAGAGCACTCTTCCACCTCAACCCTAAGGGACAACTTGACTAATCCTAGTAACAACTAATTTTACAAAAGTGGCTTTACACCTAACACCAGGTAACCACTTATACCTACAAGACCTAACAGCCTAGGTCTTACAAACTCAACTTCAAAGAAACGATAAACTAACAGTTAAAAATACAAGTGAAAACAGCTTAAGATAAAACCAAGATTATCTACTCTTTTCCAACATTTGTAGCCTCCAACTCACCAGTGAATGTGCTTTGAGTCGAAGCCGAGTTGAGGAGCAGTTGGCGCTTGAAGATGAACTCGACAGAAGAATAGAGCGCGCTGCAATTGATCTTTGGAAGGCTTAAATCCCTTCTTAAATGCTTAATAAAATTTGTAAGATTAAGGGAAGAAGATTAAAAGAAGTAGATGAAGGTATATTTATACCCTTACGAAGAAACGACAACTCAACGGATAGTTTTCTATCTGTTGTAGGTCGCCGATCGATTGGTCGGTCGACCGACCGATCGACTGCTCATTCGACCACTGCCCTTTTCTCTCTGGTTGGTCAACCGACGGGTCAACCACCAGACGCGAGATCGCGTTCCCTCAATCCGGTCGACCCATCGATCGACCGATGCAGGGATGCCAAGATCGTGCGTCACGCGATTTTTAATCCGGTCGATCGATCAATCGACCGCTAGGGCTACTACCCATTTAAGGCCTCTGTCGGTCGACCGATCGGTTGACCGAAGTAGCCACTGCCTATTTTTGGCAGTGTTCGATCGACCGACCGGTCGACCGAAGTAGCCACTGCCTATTTTCGGCAGTGTTCGGTCGACCGACAAGGCTACTGCCTTTTTCTTACCCTATTCGGTTGACCGCCCGATCAACCACCTTGTCGACCAAATTTGGGCTGAATTTTATTTTTCAGCCTGGTTTTCTTCCGCGCTTTGTTTCCGGGTTCCGACTTTCAATGACCATCAACTTGGAGAGCTTTCATGTGATCTTTGTGAAGTCGAAATGGCAATACTAGAGGGGGGTGAATAGTGTGTTTATTAAATAATTAGCCTAAATTCTGATTTTAATTATTTCTTGATTAGTTTAGGCAAGATGCAATTTGCCGACTAAATACGGAAGCAATAATAACGCAATTAAGCACAAACAATTAAAACAATGTTAACACACATATTTTATAGTGGTTCGGCCCCAATGCCTACTCCACTACCTAAGCACCCCGCTTAAGATTTCCAAACTAGTTTCACTAGATTAAATCGGTTTCTCTTACACAGAGGACTTTGCACCGGAAAGTCTCCGCTCTCCAACCGAAGGCACTTCCACACCTGAAAGTATCCTGCATTCCTACCGAGAGCACTTTCCCACCTCAACCTAAGGACAACTCAACTTAATCCTAGTAAAACTACGTTTAATTACACCGGTGGATTTAAACCTCAAACACCGGCTACCACCCAAATTCAAGACCTAACAATCCTAGGTCTTCACACGCACAAATCCAAATAAAAATGTGTTCAAATAAACAGTTAAAATACAATCAAAAGAGCTAAAATATAAAACAAGATTAAAAACTCTTTTCAATCATTCAAAACCTCCAACTCGCCAAGTAGTATATCTTGAATTGAAATCCAAGTTGAAGCAGAGTGTGCGCTTGAAGAAGATGTTCGCAGAAACAACAGAGCGCAAGCAATTCCTCTTTTGGAAGGCTTAAATCTTCCTCTTAATTGCTCAATTAAATCTCTAGAAGTCAAGGAAGAAGATTAAAAGAAGTAGGTGAAGGTATATTTATACCCTCACGAAGAAACGACAGCTCAATGGATAGTTTTATTTCCGTTGCAGGCCGTCGATCGATTGGTCGATCGATCGACTGATCGACCGCCATTTTTACTCTCTGGTCGGTCGATCGATGGGTCGACCGCCCAGACGCGAGATCGCAAGATCCCACATTCGGTCGACCGACGCGATCTTGCGTCTTCAGCAAACCCAGTCCGGTCGACCGATCGGTCGATCGCTAGGGCTACTGCCCTTTTTAGGCCTCTGTCGGTCGACCGACCGATCGACCGAAGTAGCCACTGCCTATTTTCGGCAGTGTTCGGTCGACCGATAGGTCGCCCGATAAGGATACTGGCCTTTTTCTTACCCTGTTCGGTCGACCGCCAGTAGACCGAATTTTGGCTGAATTTTATTTTTCAACCTAGTTTTCTTCCGCGCTTTATTTTCGGGTTCCGACTTTGAACGACCACCAACTTGGAGAGCTTTCATGTGATCTTTGAGCCCATCCAATACATCTTTGGTGCACACGTCACTCTTTGAGAAGTTTTCGCGACGAACCCGAGCGCGACGATCAATGTCCTTCCAATTTTCCAATTTCTTCCAATTTTTCCGATCGAGGACATCGAACGCTAATCGATATGGAACCTGAAAGATTTCTCGACGAATTATTAGTTCCATGTTTGTTATCATGAAAACCGAGATTAAGAGAATAAGACCATGGTTGAAAACCTAAAGCCAACACTTTGAGCCCATCCAATACGTCTTTGGTGCACGCGTCGCTCTTCGAGAAGTTTCCGCGACGAACCCGAGCGCGATGATCAATGTCCTTCTGATTTTTTGATTTCTTCTGATTTTTCTGATCGAGGACATCAAACGCTAATCGATATGGAACCTGAAAGATTTCTCGACAAAATATTAGTTCCATGTTTGTTATCATCAAAACCGAGATTAAGATATTAAGACCAAGGTTGAAAACCTAAAGCCAACATGTCACCTTTCTCTTCCGACTCTTTGTACTTCTTTGACTAGATACACTAATTGCTTCAAGAACTTCATTAGATATAGGAGTATGACAATTGTCATCATCTCCTTCATTTAGAGTAACAAATTCTTCAGTTTTAGCATAATCATAAAGCATGTTCAAAGTAGCCCAAATATCATATGCAGAAGTACAATGCATGACTTTTTCAAAAATATTATTTTCCAAAGAACAATATATGCAATTTGTTGCCTTAACATTTAACTCAAACTTGTTAATTTGTTCTTGGGTCCATGCATCCATGTTTTCCTTAGGTTATATGTATTTTGACTTTACCATATTAAACACACCTATACCTTGAGTCTTTAAGAATGTATACATTCTTCCTTTCCAAAGACCAAAGTTTGACTCATCAAACCTAGGTGGTACGGACGCTACACACTCTAGTGCCATTTTCCGGATCGAAGCAAAGTGTAGAACAGATGGTGAAATCTCAAGCTACGGACCCGCTCTGATACAAATTATTGATGAAATGGCCACACTAGAGGGAGATTGAATAGTGTGTTAACTCGATCTATTTGTCTAATTCCAATTTTAAAACGTTTCTTAGTTTACTTAGGCAATTCACGATTGAATGACTAAATACGGAAGCAGTAATAAAACCATTTAAACACAAGCAATGTATCAAAGCTAACACAAAGATTTATAGTGGTTCGGCCACAATGCCTACTCCACTACCTAAGCACCGTGCTTAGGATTTCACACCCAAATTTACTAAATTATGAGTAGCTTACAATTGAGAAATTTACACCGAAAAGACCCTACACTCACCTCGAAGGCACCTCCACACCCGGAAGTATTCCGCCTTCCTACTGAGTGAGCTTTCCCACCTCAATTCCTAAGACATAATCTTAACTTAGTTTACACAAGTGGCTTTACACCTTATACACCAAGGTAACCACTTACACACAAGACCACACACTAGGTCTTCTTACAAACTCAAGTACTAAGTAAAAACCAATCAAAAACAAATCTATTACAAGAAGGAGGTGAAGAAAACTTATCACAATGAAAACACCTCTTCTTCTTGAGCCTAGCACCCTTGATAAGCCCTTCAATGAAGAACACTTGAAGATGAGGGATCAAGAGCTAGGTTTGAAGAATTTAATAAATTAAGAAGCTTGGAGGATGCTAAAGATCACTCTTTGAGGTTTATTGGCATCCAATGTTACTCGGGACAGAGAGAGGGGAGGGTATTTATAACCCTCCAACCAAAGGGCTCGTCAACGGGCGCATTTTTGCCCATTGTCGACGCCCGATCGCTTTCCAGTCGATCATCGATCGACCGATGGATCGACCGCCCAAGCGACCGTGGCATTCTGCCACTTTTGGGCGCACTTCGGTCGACCGACCGGTCGACCGAATTGGCTACTGCCAATTCTCCGCCACATTCGGTCGACCGATCGATCGATCGAATTGGCTACTGCCAATTTTTGACCATCTTCGGTCAATTGATCGATCGACCGAATTGGCTACTGCCAATTTTTAACATTATTCGGTCGATCAACCGATCGACTGAACCTGGGCTTGAAAACTTCTTTTTGATCTTCTCATTGCGCGCTTTGTTTTCTGGTTCCATCCTTCAGCGTGCTCCAACTCGAAAGGCTTTCGATCCATGTATTCTTTTGATTTGTCCAAGCCATCTCTGGTGCACGCATTGGTTTGTATCAAGATCGATGTCGCAAGATGTGAAACTTGACTTGTCATTTATCGATCCTGCGAGCTTCATACTTCAAGAACTTGGTTAAACATATTTGGTTGTTATCATCAAAATAGTCATGAAGAGAATAAAGCATGAAGGAAAAGACCTTCGGCCAACGACTACGTCATATAAGAGCAACATGAGTCCCTAAGGAAATACCTGAATAGGTTCCTGGCCATGGCAACCGACATCCCCAATCTCGATCCAACGATTGAGCTTTTCTGCATCCAACTCAGGTTAAAACTCGGACCTTTCGCCAACCAGATCGCCTTAACCGGGCCTAAAGACATGGCCGAATTTCAGGAAAATGCGACAGGTTTTATAAAAATAGAAGATTAGCGAGAAGCAAAGAGAATCGATTGGAAAAACCTTAAGATTATCGTCGAAGACAAAAAATCTAGGAAGCACGACGGGAAAAATCAGGATCGCAGTCACCTCGAGCAGAGCTAGAACTTAATATCGAGGTCCTCACCTCGCCCGAGCAGATCACTGCCACCGATTGGCCATCGACCCTTGTGTCAAACCTATCGTCCAGAAAAAGTGAATGCTCAGAGCCGAGCTCCAACAAGCATCCCTTGAAGAGACCACAAAGCTATTAAAAGCAAAGTTCATCGGAGAGATTCGCTTGACAACATGGCTTGCGAACGTCGTGATGGTCAAAAAGCATCCGAGAAAATAGCGAATGTGCGTCGACTTCATCGACCTCAATAAAGCTTGCCCAAAAGATTCTTACTCGTTATCGAGTATCGACAAACTTGTCGACATCTCCTCAAGGTGTCAGTACTTGAGTTTTATAGATGCCTATTCAGGCTACAAATAGATCCGGATGAACCCTGACGATGAAGAAAAAATGGCTTTCATCACCGAGCATACGAACTTTTGCTATAGGGTAATGCCTTTCAGGCTCAAAAACACAAGAGCCACATATCAACGATTGATGAAAAAAGTTTTTGAGAAGTAAATAGGCCTAAACATGGAGGTATACATCGATAACATGGTGGCCAAAACACTCGTCGTCGACAATCATTGCAGCGATCTCATCAAGATCTTCGGCCAGCTCAAACGCTTCAACATGAGGCTAAATCCAAAGAAATGTGCCTTCGGAGTAGAGGGTGGAAAGCTCCTCGATTTCATGATGACACACCGAGGGATAGAGGCCAACCCAGGAAAGTGCTGTGCTATTCAAGAAATGTGAAGACCGCACAACATAAAGGAGGTACAACAACTCACAAGAAGGATGAAAGCTCTCTCCAGATTCCTTTCCAGGTTGGTTGATTGAGCCGCTCCCTTCTTCAAAATCTTACAGAAAAAGTAAGACATCCACTCTGACGAAAAATGCGAGCATGCCTTTGAAGATTTAAAAAGATTCCTCACTAGTTCGTCGATTTTGGACAAACCGCGATAAGGAGAAACCCTATTTCTCTATCTTACCGTCACGGAGAATGCCCTCAGCTCGGTCCTGGTTCGGGAACAAGAAAATAGCCAAAAACTAAAAACCAATCTACTTTGTCAGCAAAGTCCTCTAGGGGCCAGAAATCATATACCAAAAGCTCAAAAAGCTCGCCTTTTCCCTAGTCATTTTGGCTCAAAGGCTGAGACCATATTTCTGAAAGGAATAGTGCCCTTGAGCCAATCACATGTCGATGTGTTTAGGGACTTAGGGACTTAGGGACTAGTAAAAGGTAATCAATTTAATAAGGCAACTTTTTCATCATATGCTGCATCTTTATTCATAAAGATTGTGATGAACCCCATGAACTTGGGCAAATGATTCCGAGGCCATGATGAGATCATGCCAGTGAGACTTGGAATACATATCCCCATGTTCTAAATATTACTAGTCGTAGGATCACCAATTAAGGGATTGGTGATTCCGGATAGACTAGTGCACTTGGTACATGTCCTATACGATAAGGGGTAGCTGATCTCACAGTTACCTATGAGCTGTCATTAATGTACAAGTGCATGTGCTCATTAGGGAATGAGTTCAGTGAACAAACCTGCACGAGGAACACAAAATGGAATCCTTACATGAGTGTCAATAAGATGTTCCTCGGGTGATAGTAGGTGCAAGCAGTCCTTGGACCTTAGGTTGTCATGGTTACCTGACGACCCATTACTTTGGTTCTATCCCTACGTGGCCCTCAGTGTCATGTGTTGGGTATTACTGGGCATGGGGAAGTATTCATGGAGGTAGGTGAGCAACCAACATGGAATCGATTACTCCTAGTGAGAGGAGATAATTTTCTATGTGTCATTGTAAGTGTCGACTCGGGGATCTCTGGCCATAGCAGACATAAAAGTCAGGAAGATATTTCTGACGCTTCATTATTGAGATGATATCTTGGCGGGTGAAATACATACGAATCAATATTAGGGTTTGACACCTTTTTCGTACCCTAGACAACTTCAGGACGTTGTAACTGAAGGATTTAGTTGCATGGTAACTAATCACCGAAGGGCATTCGATCCTTGTAGATTGAATCTCACACTATCCGGGTGACATTACTAGACGTTGCTAGACGTCAATCTTGACTTGTGAGTTGAGTCTCTCACAACCACACTAAAAGCATTTAGTGGAGGCTCGTAAGATTTAGATAGAAGTCATTCTATCATATCCGACTCTCTGTTATACACAACTCACTACTGTGGGGCCCAATAGGTCACACACAACAGGTTAACATCGTAACAAACTTTATGAGATAAAGTCTGAATGCGGAACTATATGTCTACTAGCATGTACATGCTGCAATACGATCACGGATCTCGTTTACCGACATGATAGGAAAGATATTTCCTATAGGAACGAATATACGAGGAAGGAGTTCCTCGATAACCCTAATTTGTAGGGCATCCCTAAGTTGTAGGGATTGACACATGATAAATCCTCATCAATAGGAATTTAATTTATAGAGATAAATTAAAGTTTATATTTAGTTAAATTTAATTAATCTGGAACTATTTAGTTGTTTAGAAATCTGACCCATACTTTTATTTGTAACTAATTTATACTCGAACTTTCATTTTGGTATCAATTGTATACTCCCGTTAGCTGGGTCTTAAAGTAGCCGTTATATGCTGACATGGACTGCACAATCAGCATAAATAAATCAATTTTTTATTCAAAGTTGCCTCATCATCAAATGATTCATGTCAGCAAGACTGGTTTTAAAAAAAAAAAAAAACTCTTCAATTATTTTTTCTCTCTCTTTTTTTTAAGGTATGGCTGATGTGGCATTGAAGAGTTTTAATATTTTTTAAAACTGATATTGCTGACGTGGATCATTTGATGATGAGGTAACTTGATTTATTTATGCTGACTGTGCAGTCCACGTCAGCATATAACTACTACTTTAACACCCAGCTGACAGGGGTATACAATTGATACCAAACTGAAAGTTCGAGTTTAAATTAGTTACAAATAAAAGTATTGGTCAAATTGGTTAAAAACTCAATAGTTCAAGATATTTTCATTAATTTTCCCTTAAATATAATTTTTTTTTTTGGAGGCAAACCCCCAAATTTTGAATTCCAGGGAGATGTTTTAAAAAGGGAGGCCGGGTCTACCTTGAAAGCCACCTATGCCCCTTATAAATAGGTGGTCTAACATCCTTCAAGGGGGTTAAGGAAATTGGTTATTGATTTTTTAGAAGAGCAAGGGCTTGGTTCTTGAGAGACTTCTTGAAGAGAATAGCTCCAAGAACTCATCTTCATCTCCTTGGGTGGCCGGCCATCTAAAGCTTCCTCTTGGATGTGTCATCTACTTCATCTTCTTGGAGGAGTTCAAGAAGGACAATGAGGTATTCCTTCATCTTCCTTCTCGTTTCATGGTTTTCTCATCCCCTCTTCTTCCCTTTTGATGCTCGGTTCTTGGTGAAAGGGCTGGCTTCACCTTGGTGTGTTTCGGGGTTGAGATTGCATCTCCGTTGAGCCACAACGAATCCCGATGTTCACTACCCCTTTGTTGTGAGGTGCTTGGTGTGGACTTACGTTGGAGGATGGGCGTGTGTGCGTCTTGAAACGGGGATAGGAGCAGCCAAAGCATCCGCAAAATAAGGTATATCTTCTCCTTCTACTCGTAGAATGAATTCCTTAAAGAATGCTAAAGTTAATCGATGTTTTCAGGATGGTTTAATTTTTTTAAAATTGCTATTTCTGCTTCATTTTCAATTCCTATCACAATAGTGGTATCAGAGCCACCTTTAGCAATTTTTTGGAATTTTTATTACGCGTTAATGTTGCGTTTACGAACCATTCGCTCCCTAAACGTCATGCTGCCCGATTTTTGTTTTCGTGGGTTCTTGAGTCGTTCTCTTGGCTCCATGGTTCATGCAATGAATTGGGGTGGTAGCCTACTGTCCAAACTTGTCTTGGACAGATTTCAAACTCAAGAACCCCATGGGTTCATGGTTGAACAGCTCCGAAAATTAAAATTTTCAGCATATGTCGTTTGGACCGTTTTGGGTGGAAACGTAACCCGATTAGTGCATTTTCGGATTCTATTTTTTTCCTTTCTTTTTCTTTATAGTTAAGATGCATGAAAGAATGGTTATGGATGAGCCCTATGTGCTTGTGACTGTGCGTAAAACGTGGTTGTGTTGATTGCTTGTAAATTTATGAAATTTCAGCATTGTAACTTTTAAATAGAGCTTGTGTATCCATGCCTTCCTCTTGAGAATTCTGATTGTAATCTTCTTCTCCCTCTCCTTAAACCTTTCCCCAAGGGTTGTTTGGGGTCTTCTTCTTTTAGTTTTGTAAAATTAGAAGTTTAGGGGCGCATTCGCGACGAGCACGCTTGCTGCCCCATTTTGGTGCGCGTACAGAGAGGAGATGTTTGGCCATGTTGATGACGGCTTGAACCCTGGGAAGGTACTGATGGAACTGGCAACCTACACGATGATTTTGGGTAGCGCCTTGGCAAGACAGAGCTCCCTAAAACCCTAGGATCGATGATGGTTGTTGGAGCAATGGCCACACTAGAGGGAGGGTGAATAGTGTGTTGACTAAATATATTTGCCTAAATTTCATTTTAAACGTCTTCTTAAACTACTTAGGCAATTCACAATAGAACGACTAAATGCGGAAGCGATTATGATAAAGCAATAAACACAAACAAAATATTAATGCTAACATAAGTATTTATAGTGGTTCGGCCCCAATGCCTACTCCACTACTTAAGCACCGTGCTTAGAATTTCACACCCAGATCCACTAAATTATGAGTAGCTTACAATTGAGGAATTTTCACCAGAAATACCCTACACTCACCTCGAAGGCACTTCCACACCAGGAAGTATTCTGCCTTCCTACCGAGTGAGCTTTCCCACCTCAATTCCTAAGACCTACTCCTAACTTAGTTTACACAAGTGGTTTTACACCTTCTACACCAAGGTAACCACTTACACACAAGACCACGCACTAGGTCTTTTTACAAACTCAAGTAAATCAAATCAAAATAAAATAAAAAACACCTTAATCACAAGAAGAGAGTAAAGAGGAGTTATCACAATAATGACACCTCTTCTTCTTGAGCCTAGCAAGCTTGAATACCCCTTCAATGAAGAACACTTAAGGATGAGGGATCAAGAGCTAGGTTTTGTGGATTTTATCATGAAATGGCTTAGGATATGCTTAGGATCACTATTTGAGACTTGGAAGCATCAACATTAGGCTAGGAATGAGTTTGGGATGGGTATTTATAACCCCCAAAACTAGGGTGTCATCGATGGGCTTTTTTCTGCCCGTTGGCGATGCTCGGTCGCTTATCAGTCGATCATCGGTCGATCGATGGTGTCACGCCCTAACTCAGGGTACGCGTGATCGGCCAGGGTACGTGTTGGTACCTCGAAGCCTACCCTATGCACTGACCAACAACTCATAAGAACACAATCAGACTGACATGGAAATATAAGCAATTGCAACAATACCAACTTTATTAATTGTTTGAAAATAGTTTAACCAAACCAAGTTCGAAAAACAACACAGGTTTTTAAATAAACATCCAAAGTTTTCAAAGGAACATTTCAATGCTTACAAAGCAACACAGTGCATACACTCGACTCTACTCAAACACGACTACGACTAACAAACTGTCAGCTACGAGATCTGCACCCACGTCCGCCCTCTTGCGCGCCATGCCACCAAGCCGTACCTCATTGGTCGGGCTCTACAAAATAACAATAAATAAACCATGAGTTCACGAGGAACTCAGTGAGCGGTTCTTTCGAACCTCCACTTAAAACCTCGGCAAGATAACATATATAAGGAATTAATATCAGATAACAACACATAAGTTAATCAGTTTGCCAAGATAGAAGAATGGATGAACTGGCCTCTCGGGCCCTTATCCATTTCACCAGCTCGGCCACTAATAGCCTAACATATATATGGAAGGTTCGTTCTTCCTTCTTCGTAACCAGGCCGGTCGGCCTACCCAAAACCAGCCCCTAAGGGCATCTAAGTTATGCACTTTCATGAATCCGATCCGTCGACTAGGATGGCCACTAGTCTCAAGAATCCTCCGGGTTAGGGATAGCTAGTCCCACCCAACTCGGGTCTACCGTCAGCGTGGCCAACTAACGGAATCTCAAGACCCTCGGCCACTCAAGTCTAACACCTAGCGGGCCCGCTGGTGCAATCTCAAGACTCTATAAACCGCTGAGTCGTGTGGTAGCCATTCGGCTAATGACACTCCTCGGTAGACCATCTCAACCACAACCAGAATCAAGTTGTGCAAGTTTTCCTGTGTTTTGCTTTCCAAGCGTTGCCCATGACCGACCCTCCCCCTCGGGTCATACTACTAGGATATTGACATCCGCTAATTATCCCTAGGTGTAGAACCTAGTAAGTGTATCTTGTCTCTAAGTTAAATGTCACCGCTAGGTACCGAAACCATTCTTTCTAGGTTGTTAGAACTTGCCGACTATAGATGAGTACTCGGCCTACCATTTTCAACGACACTTATTAATCATGAACAACAATATCACATGAGAGCCGAATAAAAGAGAATAAATTCCATTAATTAAACCAATAAGGAACATGCAATATATACATAGCAACGATTGAATATAATATCTGACAATTAATGAAACCTTGCCTATGAGTCATCTACCATAACAACCCTATCCATGTATGCATTAGCAAGAACATATCCATAACTATGAAAATATAGATCTATAGTTGCAACAATCTCTAAGATGAACAACACTCATATGATACAAGTTCAACCTATCTATAAGCATGCAAGCATGAATCAAGACAACATAACCCGAAACCAAGCATATTAATTCGAGCAGTCCACATCTTTCACCCTTGCCCTTGCTCGGCCGACCCAAGCAGGGTAACCCCCTGTTCGGCCGAGTCCTCAAGGATGAATGGGCATGGTTGTGACAATAACACAAGTACAAATCTATAAATCTAACATATAACGAACATAAAGCGATCTACGAGTTGCGGGACGAGCGAAGAAATTGGGAAAAATTTCGGCATTACCTTTCCCCTTTTTCCTCTACTCGGCCAACCCACAAAAATGCGAAATAAACATATTTTAAAACATAAGATCACAGGTATACACATCGATTAAAGTTCTAACACGAGGAAACACATCGATCGGCAAGAACTCGTGAAAGAAAACCCGATTTCAAAACTTATAGGGTCGACCACCCGCCTCCCTTCAAAAACCACACTAACTCACCTTGATCGAACCACGAGGCAGCCTCGATGAAGACGAGTTCCGATTTCCTCGAGCGTCGACGCGAACTCGGCGCCGACAAGATCCTCTCTCTCTCTCTCTCTCTCTCTCTCTTGCTCGGGCTATGTGCGGCTCCAAGATGAGTCGCATGGCTCATGATGAGGGATTTTATTCCCTCATCCACTAATGACTCATTTGCCCCTCTAAATGACTTAGCCTCTACTCGACTCGATTTGAGTCCGATTCAGGCTCCGATCATATCCGCAAGCACGAGTCGAACTCGACTCGTATAAGACATCCAATGCATAAAAGGAAATAACCATTTAGCCAAATTAAACTTTATACTTTCACAGGTCGAGTTATACCTTCTACTCGAGACGATTCTGCGGCTCGACCCGACTAACCCCCGGTCCGGTGAGCTGCACCAAAATAGATTTTTATATTAGGAAATTTTTCAGGTCTTACAGATGGATCGACCGTCAAGCGACTGCAGCATTCTACCGCTTCTGGGCGCACTTTGGTCGACTGACTGGTCGACCGAATTGGTTACTGCCAATTTTTCATCACAATTGGTTGATCAACCGGTCGATCGAACCTAGGCTAAGCTTGATTTTTTCAGCCTTCTTCTTGCGCGCTTCATTTCCGGGTTTCGGCCTTCAACGTGCGTCAACTTGGAGAGCTTTTCATGTGTTCTTTAGACTCATCCAAGACGCCTTTGGTGCACACGTGGAACTTCTAGAAATTTCCGCGACGAACCCGAACACATCGACCAATGTCCTTCCGATTTTCCGATTTTCCAATTTGTTTCGATATTTCCGATCGAGGACATCGAGTGCTAACCGATATGGAACCTGAAAATATTTTTCAATGAAACATTAGTTCCATGTTTGTTATCATCAAAACCGAGAATAAGATCAAGATAGAAAACCTTAGGCCAACAATGGCCTTGGTTCGCCCGGTGGCTCGGGTGGAACCCTTAGAACATCCATAATCATCCTTATTTAATTTATGCTTTTATTTATTGCTTGTGCTTCAATTGTTGATAGCTTAGATAATTTTAATTGCATAAAGAACCTCTCCATTAATATTGAGTCCGAATGACTAAGGTATTTAGAATATCGGTCATGCATTCCATCGTTATGGGTTACAAATGTGTCTATTGTCACAACGGGTTTATTGTGCAAACACAAGACCTTTTGTGCTGATAGACACATTGCATCTCATATGACACATACCCTTGTGTCTCTACTACTAGCTTGAACATGACTTTCCTTATTGAGCAAACTCAAGTGTGGTTGTTTTCTCGCTAGGGTATACGAACGATGGGTCCAGCTCAACTAGGGCCCCTTGGTTTGTTGTGCAAACACAAGGCCATGGTAACCCTAGAGGCAAAACTTGATGGAAGTCGCATAATGATGTGATTGGTAAAGAGTTACCTACCCATGGACCTATTAGGGTTTGTCGTATTAAATGCGAGACCCGAGTAGGAGAAGTAGGTTTCATCTTCCCCTAAGAAAGTCTACCAACGAGGGCTTCCCGCTTCCCAATAGGAGGGTCATTTGGGAACCACAAAAATTAGTGGGAGCCATGATTAATCAAAAGATCTTAACAATCATGCATGTAACATATCTGCTCATTTATGTCTTTCTTTTCATTGTAGCATATTTGACATGTCATCTTCACCGTCGTTGCGTTGCATTCTTGATGCTAATAAATTAACTGGACCGAACTATGTCGATTGGTTGCGAAACATGAGGATTATCCTCACCCAGGAGAGACTTTCCTATATTCTTGATAACAGGCCACCAGATGCTCCTTCCCAAAGGGCTACCGAGGAAGTGAGATCTACTTACAAGAAGTGGTAAGATGACAATACTACTGTTCAGTGCATCATGCTCGCCTCTATGTCCGATGTGTTGCAGCGATAACATGAAAAGATGGACGCAGGGGCCATCCTCTCTCACCTCAAGGAGTTGTACGGTGAAGAGAACCGGACTGCTAGGTTTGAGCTATCAAAACAACTCTTCCGGGCCAAGATGACGACAAAGACCCTATTGAAACCTATGTTCTCAAACTAATCGATTTGATCAAGAGGTTAGAGAAATTGGATGTAAACATCAGGACTTAATACTCCAATCCCTTTCAGGTTCATTTTCATAGTTTATCATTAACTACCACATGAATAAGCTGGATGTCTCGCTTCTCGAGCTCCTTAATATGCTGAAGACTGTTGAGTCACATCTTTCGAAGGAAAAGGACAAAGTCTTGTTAGTGGATAGTGCCCCTAAAAAGGCAAAGAAACGCTCTGTTAAGAACAAAGCGAAAAACAAAGATGTGAAACCCAAGAAGGATATCAAGAAGAAAGGGAAGAAAGCTCCTAAGGGCACATGTTTCCATTATGGTAAAGATGTCCACGGGAAGCGCAACTGCAGGGAGTATATTGTAGAAGTAAAGCAAAAGAGGACTTCTGAAGCTCCCTCCGCAGGTGCGTTTGTTACTGAAATAAATCTATCATCACAAAATTCTACTACATATGTATTGAATACTGGTTGTGGTGCTCACATTTGCAATTTGTTGCAGGAGTTGAGAATAAGTAGAATGCTAAACAAAGGCGACTACGACCTTCGGGTAGGCAATGGCGCAAGAGTTGCAGCTTTAGCCGTAGGAACCTATTGTTTGTATCTGTCATTAGGCAAAACCATTGAATTGAGCAATTGCTATTACGTTCCAATTCTAATTAAGAATATTATTTATGTTCCTTTGTTGCTAGAACAAGGCTATGAAATATCATTAAAAGGAAAATTGTTGTCACATATATCATTCTAATGATATATATGGAACTGGACACATTTCAAATGGTTTGATGGTCTTAGATGTAATTAATAATGTTTTTCATATCGAACAAACACACAAGAGAAAACGAGATAATCTGAACCTCACCTATCGTTGGCACTTGAGACTGGGTCATATTAATGAGAATCAAATTAACAAGTTGTATAAAGACGGGTTGTTTGACCTATTCGATTTTGAATCGATGACAACTTGTGAATCTTGTCTCAAAGGAAAAATAAAAAAATCCTCCTTTACTGGGTGTAGTGAAAGGGCTACTAAGTTGTTATAGCTGGTCCAAGCAGATGTTTGCGGACCAATGACAACTCAAGCCAGAGGTGGGAATTTCTACTTCATCACGTTTACAGACAATAGATCAAGGTATGAATATGTCTACCTGTTGAGACATAATTCTGATACTTTTGAAAAGTTCAAAGAGTATAAGGCTAAAATTGATAAACAAGTAGGGAAAAGTATTAAAACTCTTCTATTAGATCGAGGTAGTGAGTACTTATCCACTGAGTTTCTACATTATCAAAAAGACAAAGGGATTGTCTCCGAATGGACCCCTTCAGGCACACCTCAACATAATGGAGTATCTGAAAGGAGGAACCACACGTTGTTAGACATGATGCAGTCCATTCTTTACTTTACTGATCTCCCAATTTCCGTTTGGGGATATGCGCTTGAAACGACTATCTACCTTTTGAATGGGGCTCTCACAAAGTCTATCTCTGGTACACCATATGAGATATGGAGTGGCAAGAAACCAAGTTTGAGGCATCTCAAGATTTGGGGTTGCCCCGCGTATGTCAAGAAATTAGAGTCAGATAAGCTTTATGCTAAATCAATCAGGTGCAGGTTTGTGGGGCATCCTAAAGAGAGTTTAGGGTATTATTTCTACTCGCCAACTGTACAAAAGGTGTTTGTCAGTAGGCATGTCACTTTCTTAGAAAAAGAGTTTATCGAGGATAGTGGGAGCGGGAGAGATGTTGAACTTGATGAAGTTCAATAACCATAAGCAAAATTGCAACCACCCATGGAATGTCCACAAGTAGAACCAATCGTAGAAACACTACCTCCCACCACTCTTCGAAGATCAAGGAGATTGCATAGACAACCTGAAAAATTATTCCTGACCATTCAGACTAATCAGGATTTCGTTGATCTGCAATCCTATAATCAAGCAATCAAGGATGTTGATTACAAACAATGGTAGGAAGCAATGCAATCTGAAATAGACTTCATGTTCACAAACAAATTCTAGACTTTGGTTGACTTACCCGAAGGAGTTACTCCTATAGGGTGTAAGTGGATCTTTAAAAGAAAGATTGGAGTTGATGGCCAGGTGGAGACCTATAAGGCCAGGCTGGTAGCAAAAGATTACAATCAAAGGCAAGGTCTTGATTATGATGAAACTTTTTCTCCTGTAGCCATGCTCAAGTCCATTAGGATAATGCAAGTCATTGCTGCATATCATGACTACGAGATCTAGTAGATGGATGTCAAGATTGCATTCCTCAATGGTGAACTTGAGAAAGATGTCTATATGACCAAACCAGAAGGATTCGTATCTCCAGTAGGACCGAAGAAGGTATGTGAATTGCAAAGGTCCATTTATGGACTCAAGAAAGCCTCGAGGAGTTGGAACATCCGTTTTGATGAGACTGTCAAAGAGTTTGGCTTCATTAAAAATGTAGACGAACCTTGTGTCTATAAAAAGGTTAGTGGGGGCATCGTTGTGTTTATTGTGTTGTATGTGGATGACATACTGCTCATTGGGAATGATGTTCCTCGGCTCCAGTCAGTGAAAGCATGATTATCCAAAAATTTCTCCATGAAAGACTTGGGTGAAATATCATACGTACTCGGCATTAAGATCTATAGGGATAGGTTTAGAAAGATGATTTGTTTATCCCAGTCTCGGTATATTGATACCATGCTAAAAAGGTTTGGCATGGAAGGCAATAAAAGACGTTACTTGCCTATGAGTCATAGCATCACTCTTTCCAAGAAGATGTCTCCTAAGACACCTGAGGAGAGAAAAAGGATGAGCGAGATTCTTTATTCTTCGGCGGTAGGATCCATCATGTATGTTATGCTCTGTACTCAGCCTGATATTGCTTATGCCCTAGGGGTAACTAGCAGATTTCAGGCGGATCCTGGAGAGGAATATTGGAAAGCCATAAATAATATTCTTAAGTACTTGAGAATGACTAAAGATGTTCTCCTGATTTATGGTAGGTTAGATTTTAAACTGGAGGGCTACACAGATTTTAGCTTCCAATCGAATCTGGATGATAGTAAATTCATCTGGAGTTATTGACTACATAAAAGGAGGATTTTCTAGAGAAGGGAGTTCTGAAGCACAGTCACCTCAGACTGTCATGATCGTCGGCAAAATAGCTTGGTCACCAAGGCCACGCTTATCCATCTCGGTAATATCTTTCTACGACTCTGATTATCAATGGATTGATAGAAACTTGCATGATCCTGTTGTTATTTATGTATTCGTTGTTGACTTTCTTGTTAGGAAAGTTTTGGTGGACCAAGGTAGCTCCGTCGACATCCTCTTCTACCCAACGTTTGAAATAATGGGCATTAGCGAATCCTCGCTGCATCCGTATCATGAAGAACTTGTCAGCGATATCATGTGAACGTAAAAAGGCTACTTACATATAGCCACAACATTCAACTTTGCACCAAGAGAAAAAATGATAGACGTATAGTTCCTTGTCATCCACTGTGCAAGTCCCTACCGTTTGATCTTGGGTCGGCCCTCCTTGAACAACTTGGGAGCAGTAGTATCGATTCCCCACATCGCTATTAAATTTTTCATCTCGGAGACAGAAGTTGTCGTCATTCATGCATATCAGAGGGAAGCTCAGGCATGCTACAACGAGTGTCTGAAGCTCAAACTAGTGGAACCCTAGCCAAGAATATCATATTTGGATCACATAGGAGACATCCAAGAGCGGCCCGAGCTCGCTGACAACCTGGACCCCGTACAGATCGGGACATTCCCCGAGCAAGTAACCTATATCGGAGCACACCTCCCCGATGAGCTCAAAGTCTGACTTAGCACCATGCTCAAAAGCAATGCTGAGCTCTTCGCATGGACACCTGCCGACATGCCAAGAATAGATTCTCAAATCATCTGCCATCAATTGGCCATCGACCCTCGTGTCAAACTTGTTGGTGAAATGACCATACTAGATGGGAAGTGAATAGTGTATTTACTAATCTTTTTATCTAAATCAGGTTTTAATCGTTTCTTTGGTTACTTAGGCAAATTACAAGTTGAGTAGCAAGTGGAAGCAAAGTAAATATGATAATGAAGTAAACATAAGTAGAAGCAATGCAAACACAATTATTTATAATGGTTCGGCCCCAATGCCTACTCCACTACCTAAGCACCCCGCTTAGGATTTTCAAACTAAATCCACTAAATTATGAGTAGCTTACAATTGAGGACTTTACACCGGAAAGACCCTACACTCACCTCGAAGGCACTTCCACACCCGGAAGTATCCCGCCTTCCTACCGAGTGAGCTTTCCCACCTCAATTCCTAAGACCTACTCCTAACTTAGTTTACACAAGTAGCTTTACACCTTCTACACCAAGGTTATCACTTACACACAAGACCATACACTAGGTCTTTTTACAAACTCAAGTAAATCAAATCAAAATAAAATAAAATAAAAACACCTTAATCAGTAAAGAGAACTTATCACAATAATGACACCTCTTCTTGAGCCTAACAAGCTTGAATACCCCTTTAATGAAGAACACTTGAGGATAGGGGTGAGCATGGACCGGTTAATCGGTCCATTAGCCAAAAAAAACCGGTTCATTAATTTCGGTTTTTCAAAACCATTAACCGTAAACCGGGCCATTAATTTCGGTTAATCGCTATTTCGGTTTTGGTTTTTTTGGTTCGGTTAATCGATAATTTTTGGTTAACCAATAAAAAATTTTAACCTACAAACATAATAATATTATGCAAATTATGGAGAAAAATTTAAACAAATACCTAATTTTCATTGAGAAAAAAGAAAAAAAAAAGTGAAACCACTTGAACCGAGATGACGTTCTACAAAAACTAATATTTTTATTTTTATTTTTATTTTTTTAATATATTTTTTATTTTTTTAAATTTTTTTAAATTTTTTAAATTTTTTTAAATTTTTTTTATAATTTTCTATAATTTTTTATAATTTATAAATCATTATTTAATATATATATATATATTATTAAAAATTAATAAATTATATCGAACCGGTCGATTAACCGAAATCGGTGGATTTTTTACCTCTCGGACCGAAACCGAAAATCGGTTTTTCAAAAAATAAAAACTGAAACCATAAAAACTGGTTCGGTTAACCGAAAAAACC
Source organism: Canna indica (assembly GCA_034359265.1). Taxonomy (NCBI): domain Eukaryota; kingdom Viridiplantae; phylum Streptophyta; class Magnoliopsida; order Zingiberales; family Cannaceae; genus Canna; species Canna indica. Next base: position 72,867,220 of record CP136890.1, read on the forward strand.
GGTTTGGTTAACCAAAAAAACCGGTTCGGTTTCGGACCGATTTTTCGATTAACCGAAAAACTGATTTTTTTTTCTCACCCCTACTTGAGGATGATCAAGAGCTAGGTTTTGTGGATTTGATCATGAAAGGACTTAGGAGATGCTTATGATCACTAGACTTGGAAGCATCAACATGGGGCTAGGAATGAGTTTGGGATGTGTATTTATAACCCCCCAAACACCAAGGCTCATCAACGGATATTTTTCTGTCTGTTGGCGACGCCCGGTCGCTTGCCGGTCAATCGTCAGTCAATTGACCGAGCGATCGTCGAGCGATTGAAGGCTTTTTGGTGCTTCCTGGTAACCTTCGGTTGACTGACCGGTCGATTGAATTGGCTACTGTCGATTTTTGACCGCATTCGGTCGATCGACCGGTCGATCGAACCTAGGTTGAGCTTGATTTTTTCAGCCTACTTCTTGCGTGCTTCGTTTTCGGGTTCCGACCTTCAACGAGCATCAACTTGGAGAGCTTTCCATGTGTTCTTTAGACTCGTCCAAGACGTCTTTGGTGCACACGTCGAACTTCGAGAAATCTCCACGACGAACCCGAATGCGTCGATCAATGTCCTTCTGATTTTTTGATTTCTCCGATATTTTCGATCGAGGACATCGAGCGCTAACCCATATGAAACCTGAAAATAATTCTCAATGAAACATTACTTTCATGTTTGTTATTATCAAAACCGAGATTAAGACTAAGGTAGAAAATTTTATGCCAACAATCTTCCCTTTTTGATGATGACAAACATCCTTAAGAAAATATATCTATTAAAGCACAAATGATATCAAATATGAAATTTCTCTCTCTGTCAATATGCAAATTTATGAAAATAAATTCTCTCTATTTATATGCATGATTTTTCTATATTTTTTTATTTTACTTATATTTTTCTTTCTCTTTTGACATCACTAAAAAATGACAAAAAAAGTTAATTAAAAATCAAAATTGAAACTCTAATTGAGAACCAAATGATAGGAGCAATATGGAACTTGAGAATGTTGTATATTAGTAACATTTTCGAACAATAATTTGTCGTCCTCGATACGGTGTTGTTGGCACATGCGACCCGACACTCTTGGGTGACAAGGGCGCACCATTGGCACTATTAAGGATTTACTAGACGACGATGAAGTTGACAACATCCAAGCGACTAATAGTAGTGTAAAAGACAATATTGTTTGTCACGATAGTTGGGATTTAATTCGGGAAAGAGATAGCAGATAGAGTGGGTGCGTTGTGTCGGGGATAAGGAGATTCACATGCAGAATTAGGGGCGGAGTGATTAAATTGGTTGTTTTAATGAAAGCCTGATTTTTCATACATGGGTAATTAAAATTTTAATATTATATAAGAGTGATAACTTAGTCGTTGATCGACGTTAATAGCACCACACAACGTGTTAAAAAAAATAGCACCAAGCAATGACGAAGCGACAATCAAAGGAGAGGACACCTCTCAAATCTTTAATATAAGTAATTTATAATGCATATATTTATTAATAGAAAATTATCATATCTAATTTGACACCCATATTTAAAAGATGCGTTTTCTTAATTTTTCTACTTCGGGTAAGATAAATAACTTAAGTTTTATTTAATTATTTAAGTTAGTTTTAATTAACTTACATGGACTAATTTTAATTAAATTATATTACTTGTGTTAGTTTTGTTTAAATTAAATTTATTATGTTAACTTCAATTAAATTAAGCATTTTGATTTTTTAATGATAATGGCTAAGCATAAAATTCTCCCATTTTCATTATATTAAATTGTATATATTATTTTAGTTCAGTTAAAGTAAATTACTTAGATTAATTTTAACTAAATTTGATAGGTCTATTTTAGTTAAGTTAAATTACTTAATTTAATTGTAAATGTTATAAAATTGTTTAGATTTATTTTAAATAAATTAAATTACTCGTTATGATATTAATGAGTTAATTTTATAGTATTTTTCATAATATGGAAATTTGTAAGGAATAATTATAAAAGTAATTATTTTATACTTTTAAATTTATTATATGTAGTATGTTATCTAGATATCTAGGATTCGGATCCTAATATGATTATTTATTTTCACTTTCTATTTTTGTTAAAAAAAATATTATAAAATATTATATTTAAATTATATACTCTTATATATGTTTAAATTTCAATTACTCTCTTTATAGTATTGTTAATAATATACTTAAAAAAAATATTGCACCTCCTAATATACTTAAAGCAGTATTCAAGTGACAATTTTGACACCTAGAAGACAGTAAGATATAATTTAAATAAATTAAAAGGTGAAGTATATTATTGGTACAAATTAAAATTTAGGATAAATTAGAAAGTAACTCCCTAACCATTGGGATATATTTAGTAATTTTCTCTTAATTAATTATTGTTAGTATAATATTAAATTTTATAATTTTTGAATAGGGGATTTCTTTTGTTTATAACATCGCTTCTTGGATTCTCCCGGTCTCCATTTCCTTATGGGATTCGCCTTCCTTAATTCCTTCCACCCCAAGTTTCCTTAAGTCCACGACCTCCAAATCCGATCCGGATCTCGTCCGTCCTTAATTACAATAACAATACCCCGCCAAAATCCCAACCATCCGACGCCTCTCGTCTCATGTCGCGGACGCGTCCCCGCCGACTCTCCCGCTCTTTAAAGCCCAAAGCTCAACCGCTCCCCTTCTCCCACGCAACGCATCAACTTCAAGGACACCGGCACAAGATCCCACACCAGCCTGCCGTCTTAGGTCTCCCTCTCCCTCTCTCAATCTTCGAATGTTTTCTTGGGAATTTTTAATTAGTTGCACTAAATGATACAGAAATATATAACCCAGCAATTAATTTCTTGCTGTGTAGTTGGCAAACAGCAATTGCCCTCACAAAAAGGAAGATGTTAATTTCAAATCATCCGTATTTTTTCCTACTTAATTCAATTGAATTCTCAGTAATTTTTGTTTGTCGCAGGATCATGGAAAACAATCACCTCGTCTTCGTCTTCTTCTTTCTCTTAATCGCTTGTGATCTTCCTTCTAAAAGCCAGTGCCTCTCGTGGCCTTTCTCTTCTTCTTCTTCATTGAGAGACTCAAATTCGGGCTCGTCGAAGGAGCTGATCACTGTTACGGGGCCGACGGAGTTCGCCATCGAAGTGGAGGACAGGAGGGGAAGGAAGCTTGTGGAGGACGCGCGGAGGAAGCTGGTGGGGCCGAGCACTTGCTGGCACAATGCGTACCGGAGTCTCTTCGCTAGCTGCTCGGAGATCATCGGCGACAAGGAGAAGCAATCGAGGTTGGCGTGGCAACTCAGCTGCTGCTTCCAGGTGGACTCCGGTCGACCGGCGTTTCCGTCCTGCGACGCCGGGGCTCCGATGGTGAAGTGTCTGAAGAAGTTGGATGATTTGGAGCACAAGACCTACCTCGAGTTCTTCCTGGAGACCAACTCCATCTGCCACCAATTGCAGTAAGTTTTCTTTCTTGATGATTAATTATGTCCTTTGCTTCCTGGGTTTAGAAAACCATTAATTAGGTTTGTTCATAGAACCAACCGAATCGAACAGTATTTTTAGGGTTTTGGTTCCAAGTTTAGTAAATTTGAAATTAATTTGAACCAATAAAATCAAATTTAATCCTTTTCCTATTTAACTTAACGTTGTTTTTGGAAAATGTATTGAGCTGGATTTTTCTCTTTTCCAGAGCTGATGCATTCAAGCATGACACAGAAAGGCTGGTCAATGAGTTAACAAAATCAGCTCATTTTGCAGAGGAGAAACTGGAAACCATTGAAGAGAAATCTGAAAAATTACTGCAGAATTCAAATGAAGTCCAGGATTCATTGGCTTCAATTGGTCTTCAAACTCAACAGCTAGCTCAAGCATCAACTGCTGTGGAGGAGCAGATCAATGATGTACTGAAGCACTCCAAGGCAATCTTTGAGCAATCCAAAGAGATAGCAGCTTCTCAATTAGAACTCCAAGGAGGGCAAGTGGACATGAAGCAGAAGTTGATGGCTGGCTTTGAGAACTTGCAGGAGTCCTACAAGAATTTGGATGAGGGCATGCTAAAACTGCGCGAAGATGCAGTCCAGATAGAAAGAGAAATACAGGTTGTGGGGGAATCCATGTCTTCAAAGATGCAGAATCTTCAAACCAAAGCGAATGATATTGGAAACGTAGCAGGCATGTCCTTGGAGAAACAGAAGCAGCTCTTGGATAGTCAGGCAGTGGCACTTGAAGGCCTTGATTTCCTCGCAAAATTTCAGTCTCAAGCACTCGAGGAAAGCCGGTTAGTTTCACCAAATTTTCCTTTCTGATTTTTCTAATGTGATACAGAATACTGAGCTATGATACTGACATCTTTCTTTCCTAACTTGTTATAGTAACACTTTGGAGAGATTAGCAGAGCTTGGTCATAAGCAGCAAGAGGAACTTCTACATGGGCAAGAACAAATCCAGCAGACTCATGATCGTTTGATTCGTAATTCTCAATCGATATTGGCAGCACAAGTATGATATATTGTAACTAATTTCCATTGTTCTAGTTTCCTTTTTTGTAGAAAACTGAACACATTTTCATTATCTTATAACAGGAAGAATTTGAAGCAAAACAAGCCAACATTTTTGCTGCTCTAGACAAGCTTTTTGTGCTGCACAATGCAATCTTAGTAGAATCGCGATTCATCAAGGCCTTCTTCTTCTATTCTTGTGTGATCTTTCTTCTCTACATGCTCACTAGTACTAAACAAACATACAGCATTCGAGCACGCCTTTATTTAGGTATGTAAGTTTCACTTTGTGTGAATGGTTTTGGTGACTGATATGAATCATTATAATTAACTTTTTTTGTTTTGGGGATAAACTTGTCTTAGGTCTGTGCACCACATTCATGATTGAGGCACTCATAGTTCGATTTGCCGAAGATGAATTCAATCAGCAAACGCGAATCATGTCAAAAGTGTTCTTAACTAGATCCACATTTCTATGTGCTGCTGCGGTTCAAATCATCCATTCTCTATTTACATTCAGGTGTGTACTTATTTTTTTGCTGACATAATTTATAGAACTTCTGAAACCATATTTTTGTTTTCTGCAGGGATTATGAAGCGTTGAATCATCAGATGCTGCAGACACTGGTAGAGAAGATCAGAATTATGGAACAAAATGGAGGTTTGCAGAACAAGGTGTTGCCTTTATGGGCGGAGAGTGAAGTGAGCATGAGCTGCTACTCATGGATGGATGAGGAGTTGCCTGATGATGTAGATGAACAGGTTGATCCTGATTACATGTTTCCAGAGGAAGAAATTGGGGAGAATTCCATCACTACATTTCCTGATAGCAGAAGATACAACTTGAGGCCTCGGAATCGGTGGCTAAAATAACTTGGATAACAGGAAAAATACAGATGTAGCAACTACAGAGTTAACAGAGTTATATAGTTTTTACATACCTATGGAATTTTACAAATGTACCAACAAAATTATGCTCATGATATAATTTACAGGAGTGACTAAGTGTAACTATTATTTTTTCTACTACTTCTAATTGCTTATTAACATACATGGACATCTTTGCTTCCATGCTGAAATAAATGGAATTGTTGTTTTTCTCTTCGTTGTTGTTTCTTTATTTTTCACTTACGATTTCTTAGGTTGATAATTTGTTTCTCTATTTTTCTTTTTTTTAAAAAAAATAAGAACTACTTCATATTAACGAACAAAATCGGGACCACAACAGTCCCTTACAATAATATTTTGGAGCTCCGAAGGCCTCACATGAGACCAAACCTGCGAGATTCCAAACGAGCAAAATTTATAGCCCAATGAGTTTTTTTTTTTTGAGGAAAGAATACTTGTATTGATCATAAATTGTGATGAATACAAGTTAGGGGGAGGGAGATAAAGTAGAATTTACATGAAAAACAAACATGAACAGGATATGAGAAAAGAGAAACAACTCATAATGAGTTACAGGATTTGACTAGAGTCGCTCTGTCAAAGGCCAATTCCAATGAGGTGCACAAACTATTGTTGAAGATTCTATTGTTATGTTCCCTCCAGATGCTAGAAAGCCAAATCATGATAGCTCTGTAAATCAATCCACGATCAGCTATCACATCGTGTCCCGAATGAATCCAAGGGCGATAATCAAGATGGGAGGTATGAATATGACAAAGGGTCAACATGACACTCCAGCCCTCCTTCGTGTATCCGCGGTCACGAAATATGTGGTCATGTGTTTCATCTGCCTCGAAGCATAGGACACATGTAAAATCCACCACTATATTTTTGGCCCGAAGGCGATCCCTTGTTGGCAGTCTGTTTCTATTTAATAGCCAATTGGTACTAGAAACAGAAATAGGACAATCACGTCGCCAAATATATTTTACTGAGGGATCTTGGATTCCTCGAAAAGTGAGGAGGTTATAAAGCGATCTAGTTGAAAAAATACCACTCTGAGTCCACTTCCAACTGATGTGATCTTCACCAGAAGATAGGAGACTGCGTCAAGATCAACAGCTAAATCCGCAAGACGAAGCAAGGGAACGAAATTAGAGAAAGCAATATTCCAGCCCCTAACAGTACCATTCAAATCAACTTCCTTTGAATCACAGATGAGGGCGTCGGGATAGCAAGTCAAAGAATAAAGATCCAGGTATTTCAAAGAAAGTGAGTTGCCTTCAAGGCAAGGATCATGCCATAAACGTGTCTGAGAACTGCTTCCAACGTGGAATCGGATAGACCTCTATAACACCTCTCGGATCTTGATAATTGCTTACCAGATCCCACACAACTTGATTCTGGGAGACTCGGACCAAGTAGTAATTTCAGGATACAATGTTGCAATAATCTCAACCCAAAGAGAGTTGTGGTTACGCATCAGTTTCCATAACCAAATACCCAATCTGGCTTGATTATGAGATGGGAGGTTCAGAATACCAAGACCTCCGTCAACGATTCTAGCTGTAATAGTATTCCAATTGACATGACATTTACTCGCAGCTCCGGAATCATTATCAACCCATAAGAAATTCCGCCTTCTCTTATCAATTTCTTTGATAACCCAAACCGGGGCTAGGAATAAGGAGAGAGCATAAGCCGCCTCACTGGTCAAGGAGCTGTTGATTAAGGTAAGACGACCAGCCCGAGAAAGTAAAGAGCCCTGCCAACGAGCCAAAGATTTATCGAACTTAGCAATGACCTTGTTCCAATCATCCCTGTGAAGTTTGTCAATACAGAGAGGTAATCTAAGATAATCAATTGGGAAGGAGCCCGAGGAACAATTCAAAATGGAAGCCGCTTGTGAGCATTTGTCTACGTCATTGAGAACGTGCAAAATTTTAGTTTTTGAAGTATTGATCTTTAATTCAAAGGCCAACTAGAAACATTTTAGCAGCAATCTCAGTTGATGTAAATGGGGGGGGCGATAAGCGGCTAAAGATAACCAAATTGTCAGCGTATAAAACATTGGAAATACCTCCGGGAAAATGGTCGCTGAGGGCCCCTATCAGGAGACCCCGATGGTTTGCCCTGCGGATAAGTCTGGAGAGGGCATCCATGACCAAATTGAAGATGAGAGGGGATAAAGGATTACCTTGGCGAACCCCTCTTTTATGAGCAAAAGGCATTCCGATCGAGCCATTAATGAGGATAGACGAGACCGAAGATTTGAGAAGATGCATAACCCAATTAATCCATCTCATAGGAAAGCCCCGGAAAGAGAGCAAATCAAATATGAAATCCCAATTGACGGAGTCGAAAGCTTTTTCAAAATCAACCCTGAATAAACACATATCTTCTTGCATCTGCTTACAAGCCCATAAAGTTTCACTTACAGCCATGTAGCATTCTAGGCTGCCTCGACCTGAGAGGAATGCACCTTAAGAATTATCAATGAGATCGTGCAACAAAGGGGCAATTCTGTTTGCCAACAACTTAGAAAATATCTTGATAATACCATTTTCCCATTTTCCAAACTAATTGGTCGGAAATCAGACATGAGCTCAGCACCATCCTTCTTAGAGATGAGAGTAATGTGGGCATGATTAAGCCTATGCATAAGCGAAGGGTCCTCTTGCATCTCGTTGAAGATACTTACAACTTTAGTCCCAATGAGTGGCCAAATTATTTTGAAAAATTCAAGCGGAATGCCATCAGGACAAGGTTCTTTAAAGTTTTTCAAGTGGCGGACAACCTCGGAGACTTCATCAAAGGAAAACGGGGAGTCCATCTGCAAGACAGAACTGGCTACAATGGAATGAAAAATATCCTCCCAGCGAATTTTCAGCAATAGTCTCACATTCATGCCCAAGAGACGAATATAGAAATCCCGGAAAGCACTCACGATCTCAAAGCGATCAAAAAAATACCCAAGAGGAGAACTGATATGGGAGATCCAGTTATAATTTCAACGAAGGGTGGCACAAATATGGAAGTAACGAGTATTCTGATCACCCTCCTTGATCCATCTTTTCTTCGCTCTTTGTCTCCAATAACGATCCTCGAAGGCATAGAGTTTGTCAAGCTCAACCTTTGCACTCAGAAGATAGTTCATGTCCGAAGAAGAAGAGCTACCCGAATCAGCTCTATCAGTGAGGATCCGGACTTTCTCCTCCAAACTTAACCTTTTTGCTGACCATTCTTTTGTTTTCAAAAAGGACCCAAATTTAACAATAGGTCGCAACCTCTTCTAGGCTCTGATCCAGTTCTTGACAAAATTACCTTTGAGCTCAAATTCGAGCAAAGCTGGGATAAGACCAGACTAGATGATGCTTGCAAAGTCAATAGAGTCAAACCACCAAGATTCCAATCTGAAAGGTTCGGGAGAGGGGGGACCTTGATCCAAATGACGAAGAAATAGAGGATTGTGGTCAGAAAGCCTTTGTGAGCCACTCACACTATGGATCGTAGGCAAAAGGTCCAACACATGAGGATTGACGAGAATTCGATCCAATTTAGCCAAACAAGGAGGATTTTGATTGTTGGACCAGGTGAAGGTCGTCCCTGCAGTTGGTAGGTCAATTAAACCACTATCAGCAATGAACCTGGAGAAGTTGCTCATGTCTCTATTATTGCCTCGACAGTTTAGTCTTTCTCCAATATGTTTCATTAAATTGAAGTCACTGCCCACAATGAGAGGATCCAGCGTTGGACAACATAGGTGATAAAGTTCTTGCATAAATGCTGCCCTCCTGCTGCGATTGGGAGGACCATAAACACCAATGAACCAGAAAGGGGTATTATACCTAATATGGAGAAGCTTCAACTTAATCATAAAATCCTCCGATTGAACAGAGATGCAAGTCTAAATAGACGGGTTTTGGATTGCCAGAAGGCCTCCAGAAAGACCCGAAGAATTGATTGCATGGAAGGGAGATCCAGGTCGTAAACTAAAACCCGAGATTTGCTTAACAATTCTGCTAGAAATAAGCTCCAATTTAGTCTCGGATAGAAAACACCACAAAACATTTAAGATCCCGAATAACCTGTTTAACCATGTATCGCTTCGAAAGGCGATTCAGTCCACTTACATTCCAAAACAAAGCATTAAAGACAGGAACAAACATAATATAAAAGAAAGCAACCATACAAGGATGCACCCAACCAAAATGAGACACACGGTGCGAGTTAGGCCTCGATAGCAGCGACGGCCCTAGCAATCTCTGAAGGTCCTCCCATACAGATGAAACCCAGATCTGAGATAGACTGCATGGTGGCCTCATTCAAACAAGTAGTCATACCAAGTTCCACAGATCCCAAAATAGGGGGGAATTCCCCCTCGAGCCACTCGGCGGTAGGCAAGCGTCAACTGCGGCTTTACGGGCCTCAGCTCACTTACATATCGAGATATGAGCTTTATCAAGAAGTCGCGAGCTCCGGCGAATAGGTGATGGTCTGGCCATCCCACCAGAAAATCTTTTCAGCCTTCCACGGCAAGCAGGAACAAGCTCCAAACCCACGGCCTCAATTGACCCAACATCGGCCCCAGGAGAGAACTCAGCAGAGTCATTTGGCCCATGATCAGGAAACCCAAAAACATCTTCCAGGAAGCCCCCAGCCAAAGAGGAGAGGACCAGAGGCCCACTAATAGGCCCAATTGAATTAAATTACAGTAATATTAGGCTAGTCAACCTCCACATGAGATCTAGGTGGCACAGAAAGAATAGCCACATAAGCAGCATGGCCTACCAACAAACCCAATCTGATTTCGAAACCCGAGGGAGAAATGAACAAGCACCAATGTCGCTCTGAGCCCAACACAAGAGCACACTTCACGTCATCGGGGAGATACCAGTCCCCAAATGGACCCCGTAGAAGGTCCCAAACGACAGTTGGTCCCCTCACCAAAGCGTCACCAGGTGATAAAAGAGGGGGGGGCACCACACGCCAACCAACTTGCAAACCCAAAAGAGGAGCCGCAGAGAGGAACAGAACACGAACATGCATTGCATGGACCAAACGGGAGAAGGGACAAACCTTCACCCGGCTTCGCACGATGTCCTGGCGAGGCAGCCTGCACCGTACGATGTCCTGGCGAGACAGCAAGGCATTGTTGACCGGAGACGAGTGGTCCGGTGGAGGCCCGTTGTGACCGCCGGAGAAGGCCAAAGAATGGAAGGGAGTCGGACGAAGATGAATGGAAGGAGAGCAGCAAGAGAGAAGCGCCACCAACTCCAACGGAAGGAGAGGCCGCTGGCAGGGCCGCGCGACCACCCGGAGGAGCGACGGAGGACGAGTTGGCAAAGTCGGCAGGATCTTCTTCCATCGGATCAAAGTCAGCTTCATTGTCATGATCAGCAGTAGGAGGGAGAGAAGCATTGGACACCAGAGGAGGAATCTGCTGCTACCATGCCAAAAACACCTCCACACTATACCGACAGTCATCAACGTCGGCGAAGACAACGTCCGAAATAGAGTCAACAAAGCGGACACGAACTTGAATACAACAAGCAGCAAGATCATCCCAGTGGAGAGCAGCTTCGTCGATGGCTTCGAGCGAGGCGAAGGAGCTAACGAGGGAAGTAATGGAGTCTGGATTCCAAAAGATCCAAGGAAGATCGCGGAGCTCGAGCCCAGCCTTGATGGACGGTGGAGATATCAGCGTATAAACATTGTCACAGCTCCTGTAGAGCATGAGATGATTCCACCGGAAGGTAGACATGAAGAAGCCGCCGCTTGTAGTAGCCATTGTCATCATCGGAATTCGGGGTCGTGATCAAGAAGCGGCCATCGGGTAATCTGCACTGCTTCCAAGAATGGAGGTGATGCCAGCGGCCTGGCCGCTAAACTTGCGCGCCAAGAAATTGTGTTGGCCCAAGGGTTCAACCTTGGCAACACTCTTAGTTTTGGTGATAACATGGTTCTAATAGTTTCATCAAGGTTTGGTCTCAGGTTGGACATACGATACGCATTCTATAAGCTCATTGGAAAAATCACGAAAAATCAAGAATCAGAGGCTTCGGAGTCGAGCGTGTCAAAATTAGTTTAGGACTTAGTTTCTTTTATTGTAAATGCTCCTAAGCCTTAGTTTGATGTCTTCATTGAATTCATAACCAAAAAACCGAAATTCGAATCCCGAAAACTTAAAAACTAGAAAAATTAAAAAAACGGTCTTGAAAATTTCTAAGTATAGGGGGCTCCTTGGAAGGCTACATAATTTAGATATTTTCTTGCCATAAAAAGTCCTAATAATTATTTCTTAGGTAAAAATAAATTAAATACATATTTTAAAGGAATTTTTGGAAATCGTTAACCTAAAAAAATAAGGCTTGAAAGGCTAGAAATCTCCAAACTACCCAGAATTCCTAGAATGCCCCCCGCCAATTTTTTAAAAAAACTATCCAGAATTCCCAAAATGCCCCCAAATGGCTCTTTTTCAAATTAGATAAGGTTTGAACGGCTCTTTGCTTCCATACTCCAATACCAACTCTATAAATACACCAAAAACTCTCTTCCTAAAGCTCCCAACTATTCCATTGAGCTACCAAAACATTTTCTTGAGCCTTAAAGAGTGATTCAAAGTGCAAACCTCAACTTCTCATTCTCAAAGTCTTCAAAACTTCATTTCAAGTCTTCAATTCGAATTTCTACATCATCTTGAGGCCTTGGAGTACTAGGAGGCAACTTGGAGGAGCTCATTTGAGTTTGTTTTAATTTATGGCTCCTTTACTTGTATTTTCTTTCTTATTTGCTTCTCATTTCAAGTTATTAAGTGTGGTGTAGTGTTACACCTAGGTTTCTTTATTTTTGAGTGTTTTGCTTTGGAATAGTAGTTGAGGCATCCTCTAAGGTTGAGAGATAAGTCCTCTTTGTATTCTTTAGGAAACATTCAAGTTATAAAGATTTAAGGTTAGAAATCCTTGATGAGGAGCCAAGGTAGTGGAGTAGGCGGTGTGGCCGAACCACTCTAAATTTCACATGTTAGCATTGCTTATCTATTTAATCTTGCTTGGTATTAATCATTACTCATTTATATTTGCATCTTGAAAGCATATAACTCAAAATAGCAAAAATCCATACTTATGCCAACTTGAGAAAAAAAGTCGGAATTAAACTTAGCGTATTTAGGCTACACACTATTCACCCCCGTCTAGTATGGTTATTTAGTGTACAAACTGGCCCCGTCCAGAGCTGGCTTCATCTGACCCCTCACCTTCACGACGACACAGTGACGAGAGAGGTATCGAATGCGCTCCGCGATGGCTGACGAGATGGGAAGCAAGGAGTGACAATTAGCGGATGGGAGGTGCAAGAGGGGAGTTGCATGAAGCACAAGATGGGGGAGAGGGAGGAAACGAGTCCACATGGATGGGAGAAGCCATAGGAGGAGGAAGAAGGGGAACAACGCAAGGCAAATGAGATAGGGAGGCGAAAGAAGAAAGAGAAGCGGCAGAAGAAATAGGCAGAGCTGCGGCAGGCTGACGTAGTAAAGCTGGACACCTAGTACGTAAGTGTCCAGGCTCGCAACACAGATAACATCTGGGGGAGCGCGACATGAGCGAGCAAAATGGCCCCCCGAGAGGCAACGAAAACATTTCCTATGCCGACGGAGGGAAGCGATGGAGAGGGCCGAGGCAAGGGATGAGGATGAACAAGCGGAGGGAAAAACAAGGGGAGACCGGGGAGGTAGAGGTCTGCCGATCCTCACTATGTCGGCGTAGGAAATACCAGAGCGAACCCAATGGGGAGAAGAGGGAGGCGGGACACGAGGAAGTGAGACACGACAGCAGGAATCTAGTCGGGGAACGGGAACCAGCAAGGATAAATGGGGAGGGAGGAAGGAGGGGGGAGCGGAAGCAGCTGTTGATGTTGGCATGTAGGCCATAGAGTGTGTTTCAGCGCGTAGATCGCCCAATGAGTTTTATTACATTGCTTATATACAAAGGAAAAAAGAAACATCATTACATACTAAAACAAAAGAATAAATATCATCAAAATCAGCTTGAACTCTCCCGTCTAGGCACTTCCTCTGTTTCAAACTGTCCATAAGGAATTAGATTCAATAGTAACATGAGCATACCTTTCCTGCAAAAACAACAACCAAAGCTTGTCTAACATCAAGGGTTTCAATATGTTAAATAGAAAGTGTATTAACCAACATGCATTCAGCGGAATTTTTTTTTATCAAAATGCTCTCTACCAATAATACCAATCGCAGAGGAAGTATTAGAATAAGAACCAATAACTTCTTTTTATTAAAATAGAAGTGCTTGATTTTACACAACCAAGCAGTAGGGACATCCATTTACAAATAATTGGATTCTTAACTTTACTATTTCTCTATTTTTCACCTACCATTTCTTAGGTTGAACTCATATTATTGAAAATAAAAAAAATGTTTTGGATTGAATATTTATAAATATAAAGAAATGGAAGCTAGATTTTAGTCAAAATCCAAGTTGACATGTCGATTTGAATAAAATAAGAAAATATTATATTAGGAATACATGAGCTTACAATTGAAATAGAATATGTACTTGATTATTGAAAAATAAAAAATGGTGTAGGTTAGGTGGACTCTATTTTTTTTTTTTTTAAAGGCAACCTACCAAACTATTTTATTACTCAAAATTAGAGTATTACAATCATTGAACAGAGATATGTCCACCTCTATATTACAAGTTCTTATACTATCTGCAGTTACACATACAAAATCATAATGTTTCTTAGCTAAATCATTAGCTTCAACCTTTCTACTTCTAATAAAATTTCAATTAGTAACCTTTATCTGCTCAGCTAACACCCATATTTTCTTTACCAAAGCCTCCATTTGCCATGGAATGCCAGCTCTCTTGGTCAGAATACTAATTGCATTGAAATAATTCGAGCACACCTAAATATTACTTATCCCCTTTTTTTCTTACATTATCAAGGTCATACCAAATAGCCTTTAATTCAGCATGTAAAGGACTAAAAGCTATCATTCTTCCTCCCCCTTCAAACATCATTCTATTATCCTTTGCTAGAATAAAACCACACCCAATTCTTCCCCCTTCTTTCCATGGCATCTGTACATAGGTATGTTTTGCCAACCTCAGGTAGAAAACCATCATGAGACCCAGTATTTACAGTATCCTTGTTTGCTCTTGAAGTCTGAACATTGGAAAATGCCATAGTTTCATTTAGAACTTTATTGAACATTATATTCTTGCTCCAAATTGTCTCTCCATGCTTTCCTCTATTTTTGTTTTTCTAGAATAGCCAGAGAGCATTTGCAATGAAAGCAGTGAGCCTGTTTGCTAATACACAATCATATCCTTCAACTTCCTTAATCCATTTTCCCTAATTCCAATCCTCCAAGTACTTAAATTTCACATTCAGCTTGTCCTGTGCATATCTCCAAAACTCTCTAACTTCATTACAAGAAAAAAGTATATGCTCTAACTTATCAAGCCCAATTTTACACACAAAACAAGCATCAACTTCACACCTAGAAAATTTCTGAAACTATTATGAAGTTGGGAGCTTTTTCCACACCACCTTCCATAAAAAAAATTTGATTTTTTTCACCCACTTGTATTGTCCATAGCTTTCTCCGGTTGAAATCAGATTCAAAACTCTCCTTTTTTTCAGAAACAGGTAAGCTCTTTTTGAAGATAAGGAACCATCTAAACTTTCATTCCACACCCAAAAGTCTTTCGCTTGTTCTTTTTCCAAATCCATCCCTAGAATAGAATCTTTCAGTAATTCATTAAAACAACAATCAAGAACTTCCAGATTCCATCTATTCCCTAACGATAGCTCACTGACATTATTATAATTGCTCAATTCCTCAACATTGATAAACGTAGGCCATCTACTTATTGGAATTCCTAACAACCATGGGTCATTTCATATCATAGTATCTCTACATTAGCCAGTTTAATCCTGAAGCCTAATCTCAGATTTTTCATACAACTGACCACATCCTTAAACTGATTAGTTTTATGCTTTGTCATGTTCTCTCCCCATGGGTGAAGGGTGTCATACTTGGCTTTAGAGGTGGCAATGGGCCGAGCCCGTGCCTGGCCCGCATGTGCCCAAGGGGCGGGCTGGGCTCACTTGGGCACATGGGCCGTGCCGAGCCCGGCACGAGCCCGGGCCCGGTTAGGTCCGATCGGGCCTACTAATGCACCCGCAGGCTAGGCCTGGCGCCACCCAGCCCAACATTTTTAAATGCCAAATTGCTAGATTTTAATGCGACTTTTAGTACTCTGATTGTTAATCAAGATTGGAACTCGAACTTGTACCTTGGGGCTTTTGGCCTAGTGTTGTTGGAATCCATTAAACGGTTGAACCTACCCTCGAATCCCAATGATGATGATGATGATGATGATGATGATGATAGGTATGTTTGGAAGGAGGATGTGGGGGTAGTAAAATCGGTTTTTTTGTTTCTAAGAAGCCATGAACCAGCTATTGTTAGCTCAGACCCCCTTTGGAAGGTTGTGTGGAAGTTGTCTACTGCTCCTAAGGTTAAACTTTTTGTTTGGAAACTAATCTATTGTCGTCTACCTATAAAATCATATTTGGTTAACCTTGGTTTAATTAATTCGAATAGATACCTACTGTGCTCAGGGGCCCCTGAGACTATTCACTACAAGAAAAATGTCATTTACTAACAGGTTATTTCTGTTACTACAACCTCAAAAACCGTTAGTACATCATATACCAAGGGCATATGCACACGTTGGTATAATTAACAATTATTGACCTTGTTAGAAAAAAAATATATTAGTATAATTAATTGATGGTTATATTACCATATTGTGGTGAACTTTGTTTGGTGGAAGGAAAATATTTCATCTTAACCACTCAAGCAAGCTATAACATTTAATATGTATTTTTATTTTTATTTACTTAAACTATATTTTGGTTAATTCAAACCAAATCGAAAATTAAAAATCTTTAAAATTTTAATTATTAACTGAACCAAAAATCAATTAGACAAATCGATTTGGTTAATTCGATTTTAGTTAAATCGGTTAATCGATTTTTTGATTAATTGATGAATTTTTCCCACCCCCTATCGGGCTATTGGGACGAGCTGAAATTTATCTTAACGGTTCATTCGTTAGTATAGAAGATGTTTTGCTAACAGATGCAACTTCGTTAGCACCTTTACTGACGGCCCATAAAATTCGTTAGTATAGAAGATGCTTTACTTACGACTCATAAAATTTGTTAGAAACTTTACTAACGGATACATAATCTGTTAGCATTAGTGTACTCTATACCAATGATAAAGCTTGTTCGTTGGTATAGGGTATGACTTTCAGCAACGACTGTTGTTTCTGTTTGTAGAAGTTACATATACTAACAATTTTTCTTACCATTAGTAATATTATCTGTTAGTAGATGTCATTTATTTTGTAGTAATTGAACACATTTTCTTCCAGTGTCTGTTTGCTGGGCAAGTTTGGGTGGTCCTTAGTTTAAAGTCAAGCTTAGATTTTTCCCTACGTCCTAATTGGATTTTTGGTGTCTGGTTAGTCTCATCAATTTCCCATGCACCTTCCTTTTTTTGATTCCTTGTGTCTATTACATGTTGGTTCATCTAGTACACTAGGAACTAGTTGTTGCATGAGTCTAGGTAGCCTACCCCCAATTGCCTTGTTAATAGAATCACATCCTTCACTGACAACTACTTTAAGATCACTGAGTCTGAGGGCCATTCGAGGGGCTTTCTGATTCATGTTCGATGGATTCCTTCGGCACTGGGCTCTCTTAAAATCAATTGTGATGCTTCATTTTCAAATAATGTACGTGGGATTGGATCCATTGTGTGAAACAATGAGGGTTATTGCATCACTGTGGCAAGCATCTGTAGACAAGGCAAAGCAGCCTTATTTCTAGAAGCCATGGCAGTTAGAGAATGTCTAAATTATTCGTTTGCGAATGAACTACAACACTTTACGGTGGAATCTGACTCGAAGATTTTGGTGGAGGCAATTAACGGGTCAACACAATGCCCTTGGGATATTTCTTTAGTTGTATCTGATATTTTGTATTTAAAATCCAAATGTAATGTGTTGGATTTTATTTTTTGATATTAAGAGACTAACAAAGCTGCCCATTGGGTAGCGAATAGGGTCAGGATATGTAAGGATGAACTTGTTTGGTCATCCATCCAACCTTCGGAATTAGAGTCCATTTTGTGTGCAGACTCTTTTTGATTTGGCAATCGCCAATTTTTAATATAAATTCTTATTTGGTAAAAAAAGACATTGTTGTATCCACAAGAGCATCGATTCTTTTATTGAATTATATATATCACATCATTCTACCTCTCTCCACATGGCATTAATTGTGTGTCATGTGTGGTGGTTGCTCAGATGGTACAAGGTGTTATGTAACACGTTGATAAATTAGCTTATTAACGTGGATAGCTTGATCATATTGACAATATTTTTAAGGGATATATATGGGTCATATATACTCCTAAAATATTCGAAAAATTATAAATTTGTTCTTTTTTTTTTCTTTTGAAAAATGTCTTCGCCGTCAAAATTTTGGCCCAAAAATACCACTGCTTGTAACGATTTGATAAGTCAACAAACGATTACTTACGTGACAAATAAAATAAGCCACATCATTTAGGAATAATGGTCATATTTGCCCGTAAAGTATTTTAAAATGTACAAATTTACCCTTAATTTTTTTTAAAAAAAATATCATCGATATCCAAATTTTGGGTCAAAAGTACCACCGCTTGTAATGATTTGACAAGTTAGCAAAAATTGTCTTCGCTTCCTTGATTCTGTAGCTTTCGCAGCCTCAAGTTTGTTGCTCAATTTAAACACTCTAACTTCAGCTTCCTCCAATTTCTTCTTCAAAGTATTCCTTTCTCTTTGCACTACTTTAAGAGACTCATTAAGACCATTGATCACTAACACAGCTCTATTTGGAATCTCTTCATCATCCCGAAACCACAACTCTCTTGCTATAATCAACTAAAAACCACAAATCAAGCTTTATAAATGCAATAACCTTTAAAATTTCATTCAAAATTTACATAATTATTTAAGTGTTTTGATTCGAAAGAAGCATAAGAAGAGAGAAGTGTGTCAAATTTACATTATTATTTCAGAGTTTTAAAACTTCAAATCTTAATAACTTATTGATGTCTTAGGGCACTTTAAGAATCTTCTTCCCGGATTTGAAGGCATCCATGACATGCACAAAGTGCTTCGCAACCATCCCAAACCTGCATCTTCTAATAGACGAAGATGTTACACTCCTGCCATTAGACATTTTTCTGCTAGGTTGAGTTTGATTTTGGTTTTTTATAAACCCTAGAATCACGATTGAGATGAAGGAGAAATTAAGAAGAGGGTAAAGGGTAATAAAAAATAAATGGGTATTTACATATTGGTAACTTAAAATCTAGTGTGGCTTGATGATGTTGCTTATTTTATTTGTCACATAAGTAATTATTTGTTAACTTGTCAAACTGTTACAAGCATTGATATTTTTGATCTAAAATTTGGACAGCGAGGACATTTTTTTTAAAAAAAAAGTTTAAGGATAAATTTATACATTTTCGAATACTTTAGGATCAAATATGACTCTTATCCTTATTTTTAATAATATTTCCCCATGTTGGGTTAGAGTGCAATCGTTTAAGAGGTAACTATAATCAGGCTCAACAATAGTGTTGCACTAGTTAGATCTTATTTAATACAAAATTGATTGGGTTCCATTGGTACTAGTTTCTTTGGATATCAAAGTTGACAAATTGGATTGGTTAGATGTGAAAATGTTAACTCTTCTTGTTAAGTACCATCGTATAATCTCATTCAATCCATTTAGATTTCTTAGTGAATAACAAAATATAGGATATTTAATAGAGTAAATATAAAAAAAATAAACTGAATATTTCTTTATTTTGACTGATGCATCATTTAACGGAGAATATATAGTAAATTTATTATTATTTTTTCTTCTCTCCTCCGCTTCATCCTCGTTTTCTCCCTCGTCGTGGCTGCCGGCACCTCGTACACCTTCACGTGAGCATCGCCGGGCCGATGGGCACAGAGCTCTGGTGTGTGGCGAAGAACAACGCGGAGGACGCAACGCTGCAACCGGCGCTGGACTAGGCGTGCGGCCCCGGCGGTGCCGACTGCCGCCCCATCCAGCAGGGCGGCGCCTGCTTTGAGCCCCAAGACATCCAATCCTACGCCTTCTACGCTTTCAATGACTACTACATCCGTAACGACATCTCCGCCTCCGCCTACGACTTCTCTGGCACCGCCGCCCTCACCTCCCTTAACCCTAGTACGCAGCCCCACCCTCTCCTTTCCATTTCCCCTTCTTCTTCAAACTATTAGTCTAATTCATCATTTCCTCGTTATATCTTGATCTCGCTCGCAAGCCATGGAAGTTGCATCTTCCCATCAAGGTTGGTGGGAAGGTTCCTCCGATAAAACAACGACAGCATCATCTTGTTCCTCTGCCTCATTGCTTGCCTTCTTTACTACTTCATATGCAAGTGTTGGTGTCACAACCGCGCCGATCCACCGCTTTCTCCGCCGCCACCTTCGACTTGGCTTGCCTCTGCCGTCACCAGTGGCGGATCCACTGCAGGCCCAGTGGGGGCCATGGCCCCCACTGAGATTTTTTTTTAAAAAAAAAAAAAAATTGCCCCCACTCACAGAATCACGCACGGGCCAAATGAGTAATTACCACTTACATTTCCTCCTCCACGTACGCACGCCGGCCGCCTGCAGAGGAAATCTTAATAAATCTTAAGCATTTATTGTTACGTGTTTACCAAAGGTAAACAAACGACACAATGAATCATTACTTAAACCTTCTCTCTCGCTCGTCAGTCGTCACTCTCGATCTCACTCTCTCTCAAATCTCAATCGCTCACGGCTCACCAGCTCACCTCACGGCCTCACCTGCTGCTTGTCGTCGACTCGTCGGGCTGCCGGCCTGCCGCAGTTCCGCCGACCGTCGAGCGTGGCTGCGTCGAGCACTCGAGCTGCCTGCCTGCCACCAGCCGTCCTGCCACCAGCCGTCCTGCCGCCTGCGGCCTGCCGCTCGCCGCCCGCCGGACTGCTTAGCTGGTCGCTGAGACGCTGACTCGCTGTTGTTGCCACCTGCCGGCTGCCGCCCTGCCAGGATTGCTCGCTGCCGCTGCAGCCTGCAGCGCTGCTGATCCCGCTCCCGCTCAATGGCTCAAGTGCTCAACGGCAGTCGCTGCCGCCTGCCGCTGCCAATCCCGCTCCGGCGCTCCCGCTCAACGGCAATCGCTGCCGCTCCCTCTCAACGACAGTCGCTGCTGCAGTGTCGCTCCCGCTAACTCGCTGTCGCTGCAGCTAGCTTGCTGCCGCTGCCGTTAACTCGCTGCCGCTGCCCCTAGCTCGCTGCCCCTAGCTCGCTGCCGTTGCCGCTGCCGCTAGCTCGCTGCCGCTGCTCCTGCCGCTGCTCCTGCCGCTGCCGCTGCTCGCTGCCACTGCCTCTAGCTCGCTGCCGCTGCCCCTAGCTCGCTGCCGCTGCCCCTATCTCGCTGCCGCTGCCACTGCCTCTAGCTCGCTGCCGCTGTCGGATCGCCTTTAATCTTCGCCGACTGTCGAGCTACCGGCATCGTACGGTATTTTTAGTTTATTAATTTTTTACTTTCTTCGGATGGTAAGACCAATATTTTTATTACAATATTATTAATTTTTATTTCAGCATTGTTAATTTTTATATTTTTAGCATTATTAATTATTTCAATATTTAGTTTTTGTTTACTTGCTAATTAAATTGATTGACAAAATTATGGAAAGATTTTTAAAAAGAAAATCAATAGATAATGATTCTAGTTCTGAAAATAAAACACAACCTCAATATAAAAAAGAATACTTAGAAATTAACTTAGAAAATCTTCCCGTCGATCCGGCTAAACGAATGAAAATATCTGAGTATCATCCTAATCAAAGGGATGAAATTCGACCAGCTTATCTTCAAAAGGGTTCGTGTCAGCCCAAAGAGCATGACTTTCCAAAAAGAAAATTTGGAAATTCATTTAGACGTTTTAATTCTGTATGGTTTAACGAGTTTGGTAATTGGTTAGAGTATAGTATAGGGGTGAGCAAACTTCACCGATTCACCGAAACCGAACCGAAATCGACCGAACCGAAACCGATTTAACCGAACCGAATTAACCGAATTAATTTCGGTTAAAGAAATTTTTGGGTTCGGTTTTCGGTTCGGTTCGGTAAATTAACCGACGGTTCGATTAATTTACCGAATTAACTGAATATATATATATATATATATATATATATATATATATAATAACAGATATATTAGATCTTGGCATTTATCTTGGTGGTTAAGTGTTAAGTTTAGCATTTCCGCCGGCCCGGGTTCGAATTCCATGTTGTGCAATAATATTTATTTAACATTCGATATATATATATATATATAATAGGTGTTAGTTATATATAAATTGATAGTAATGTTTGCTAAGATGGTTAGAAGGGTAAAAATTAAAGTTTAAAAATCTCAGTTGGCTGAGTTGAAGTCCACATGCATGCTTTGAATTTTTTTTTTTTTTATCATTTCGGTTAACCGAACCGAATTAACCGAATTTTTTCGGTTCGGTAAACGGTTAAATTTTTTTCTATGGTTCGGTTCGGTTAACCGAATTTTCGGTTCGGTTTTTAATCGAACCGAACCGATGCTCACCCCTAGTATAGTATATCTAAGGATGCAGCCTTTTGTTTATGTTGTTATCTTATGGGACCTGAAGTTGGAGAGCAGGGTAGTGGTGATGCATTTGTCGTAGAAGGTTTTACAAATTGGAAAAAGAAAGAAAGATTAGGAGTTCACGTTGGAATTGGTCCTAATAGTGCTCATAATCAAGCATGGAAAAATTGTGAGGCATTAATGAACCAAAAATAACATATAGAAGTTGTCATTTGTAAGCAATCTGATCAAATGGATAAGGACTATCGAATTCATTTGACAGCAGTGGTTGATTGTATTCGATTTATCTTACGTTAGGGATTGGCATTTCGAGTACATGATGAGTCAAAAGATTCAAATAATCAAGGAAATTTTCTTGAACTTGTTAAATTTCTTGCAAATCATAATGAAGAATTTGATCAAGTGTTAAAAAATGCTCGTGGGAATTTAAAATTAATAGCACTCGATATACAAAAAGAAATAGTCAATTGTGCTGCTAGTGAGACAACTAAAGCAATAATTGATGATCTTCATGGTGATTTTTTTGCTATTTTAATTGATGAATCGCGTGACATTTCAATTAAGGAGCAAATGTCAGTTGTTTTACGCTATGTTAACAAAAAAAGAGATGTAGTTGAGCGTTTTTTAAGTCTTGTTCATATATCTAGTACCACCGCAATATCAATGAAAAATGCATTAAAATCTTTATTTGCAAAATATCAATTAAGCATATCAAAAATACGTGGACAAGGCTACGATGGTGCTAGTAATATGCAAGGTGAATTTCATGGTCTTAAAAGTCTAATATTGAAAGAAAATGAATGTGCCTTTTATATTCATTGTTTTGCTCATCAATTACAATTGGCACTTGTAGCTGTTGCAAAAAAACAAATTGAGGTTTCTTGTCTTTTCACTTTGGTTGCAAATTTAACAAATATGGTTGGAGTTTCACCTAAGCGTCAAGAAATTCTTCGGGATAGTCAAACAAAAAAACTCATAGAAGGTTTAGAAAATGGTGAAATATCTACTGGGCGTGGATTAAATCAAGAAACAACACTTAAAAGAGCAGGAGATATTCGTTGGGGATCATACTATTTTTCATTGTTAAGTTTGATTAATATATTTTCTTCTACTATGGATGTTCTTGAGATTATTGAAACTGATGGTACCAATTTAGATCAAAAAGGTCAAGCACGTAATTTGTTAAGTGCAATGCAATCTTTTGAATTTGTTTTCACTTTGCACTTGATGAAAAATATTTTAGGAATTACTAATGATTTATCTCAAGTGCTACAAAGAAAGGATCAATACATTGAGAACGCAATATCATTAGTAAAGATATCTAAACGAAGATTGCAATTAATGAGAGATGAAGGATGTAACACTTTATTGGATGAAGTTTCTATCTTTTGTAACAAACATGAGATAATCATCTTAAATATGAATGATGTTTTTGTACTTCCTGGACGACCAAGACGAAAATTAGAAAAGACCTCAAACTTACATCATTATCAGGTTGAGTTATTTTACCAAGTGATTGACAGACAACTCCAGGAACTCAACAATAGGTTCACAGAGACAAATACTGAATTACTTCTTTCAGTGGCATGCTTAAGTCCAAAAGATTGTTATATTTCATTTGACAAACAAAAATTGATTCAGCTTGCAAAATTTTATTCGACTGAATTTTCCGCTCTAGATCTTATGATTTTAGATGATCAATTTGAGAATTATATTTTAGATGTCCGCTCAAATGATAAATTTTTAAATTTAAACACGATCGTTGACCTTTCTATAAAGTTAGTTGAGACAAAAAAACATATAGTCTACCCATTGATTTATTTACTTTTGAAGTTAGTATTGATTCTTCCTGTGGCAACAGCAAGTGTTGAAAGAACTTTTTCTACAATGAATTTTATAAAAAATAAACTACGTAATCGGATGGGAGATGAATGGTTAAATGATTGTTTGATTACATACATTGAGAAAGAGATATTTGACAACATTGATAATGAAAATTTTTTACAGCGTTTTCAAAACATGAAGACTCGTCGAGGTCGACTATCAAAATTAGTTTGCCCCCACTAATAAAATTTTCTGAATCCGCCACTGGCCGTCACCATTGCATTGTCTCGCGACACCGGCCTCAGCCAATTGACAATCAATACACTGCCTACCTTCGAATACAATGGTGGAAGCAAAGAGGACAAAATGAGTCCTTGCACCATCTGCTTGAGCCCAGTAATTGAGGGGGAAATGATAAGACTGCTGCCAGGTTGCAAGCATGCATTTCATGTGGGGTGCATGATAGGTGGCTGCATACGCACTCCCTGTGCCCGCTCTGCCGGGCCACAGCCCGGCCATCGGAGCTGTGCAGGGATCCAACTGCGGTGATGGTGTAAAGTGTTAAACTGGTGTCTCTTGGATTTCTGAAAGGGCATTTTTCTATAAACAAAGTAGTCATCGAATATTCTAATAGCAATTTCGTATTTACTGCTACTGCGTGTTCACTGATGTTAATTCTGCTAATAAGAAATGTTTCAATTGAATTTTTTATATAGCATTACTTGTTTAAAGACTCAAATTTAAAAGAACAAAAAACAGAGCACAAGAAATCAAAGTCTTCACAAGTCTGCTCAAAGTCCTCAACTCGGAAAAGGAATCCCACTATTGAATACAAAGAATTGCCTTCCTCTATCATCAACATAATTTAAAACATTATCCCTATTAAACTACCGGGAAATTTTAATGGTAGCCAAAGCCAACGTCACTGCAAGAGCCACTATCGACGACAAGTCCAATGTCTTCGGCTGCAGTGGGGACACACCGCTCATGTCCGCCTCCGCCGGCCCCGTGGTTGATGTCGTCAATTCACTGAAGCTTCAATTTCTTGATGATGAACTGCAAATATTGCAAGCAGATGGTTTTAACTCTTGAAAAGATATATTTGTGCCACTTCGATCATGAAAAGAGATAGCAGACAGTGTCACACTCTCACCTAAGAGATGGGCAAAAGAAAACATCACAGCTTTCCTTTCAATTTCTTTCTCAAAGGAAAAGGTTGTGAATGTGAATATAAAGGAGAAAAGTACCAACCTTGATGGGAAGATGTAGCTTCCATGGCCTGCGGGCGAGATCAAGATAGAACGAGGAAATGATGAATTAGACTAATAGTTTGAAGAAGAAGGGGAAATGGAAAGGAGAGGGTGGGGCTGCGCACTAGGGTTAAGGGAGGTGAGGGCGGCGGTGCCAGAGAAGTCGTAGGCGGAGGCGGAGATGTCGTTACGGATGTAGTAGTCATTGAAAGCGTAGAAGGCGTAGGATTGGATGTCTTGGGGCTCGAAGCAGGTGCCGCCTTGCTGGATGGGGCGGCAGTCGGCACCGCCGGGGCCGCACGCCTAGTCCAGCGCCGGTTGCAGCGCTGCGTCCTCCGCATTGTTTTTTGCCACGAACCAGAGCTCTGTGCCAGTCGGCCCGGCGGTGCGCACGTGAAGGTGTACGAGGGGCGGCCACGAGGAGGAGATGGGCGGCGGATTCACTCGACGATTACGGCCATCGAGAGAGAAGATGAGGAGCAAGCACGGGAGAAAATAATAATAATAATAATAATAATAAATAATAAAATTAATTAAAATAATAAAATAATAATTCACGTAAAATAAAATTTATAACGCATTTTATGTTAAGTGACACATTAGTCAAAATCGTCAGAAATGACAGTACGTGCTAAACGAGATAATGGAATGAAAGTTGATATATTTTTTTATTAACAAAAAAAATTTATAATAAAAATAAGAGAATGTTCAAAATTCTTATTTTTTAAAATTTTATACTCTATTTAATAATATTAGTCCTCTTATTTTAGTTTTTCTCACAAAAATAAGCACAAGAGTTTCATTTTTCACAAGTCATGTCAATTGATTAAAATTAAATTTCAACAAATAAAAACAAATTTTGGTTTGAAGAATATATTTAAATTTAAATTTTAAATTCAATATGGTAGTTTTTGAAGACAAGACTTTTTGTTTGGCTTTATTTTACGACGGGGACTAAGGATGACAATAGTTCGATTAATCGAAATTAAAATTGATTTTCAAGCCAATCGAAATTGATCGATTTTAAAAACTTATATCTGAAATTGAATTTTTCGATTAGAATAAAACTGATTATCCGTTTACTAACCGATTAACTGGTAGTAATCGAAATTGAATACATAATCGATTTCAGTTACCGGTTAACCGCGGCTCGATAATCGAATTCGAACCGATTTTAAACGGTTTTTTATTTTACTATCCGAAATTGAAACCGAACCACAAATCCACTATTTAAAATTAAATTTTATGATTCGATTAATCGGTTAATTACGGTTAATCGATTAATCACGGTTAATCGATTAACCACGATTAATCATGGTTAATCGATTAATCACCATTAATCGATTTGAATTATCATCCCTAAAGGAGAGCAAATCCAAGTAACAGCTGGTTGAAACCACGTATTCCTGGGATTTCAAATCCAACCCATCTTTTAAAGATCGGTTCGGATTTATTTTATTTTCGGAAACGGATCCACCGCAAGCAGCATTGATCCATTTTTTGCCACCCAACTATGGGCCCACGTTGTGAACTACACATGGCAAGAGCTCACTGGTCAGTACACCTCATGATTACCCACTGTGACGTGGCAAAGCTCCGCAAAAGGATCGTGGAGATGCGATTGCGAACAATAAGACGAACGTATCAACGCATCGTCGATGTGCTCGAGAGTTCCGGCGACCGATCGAGCGATCGATTCCTCTGATTTCGCGTCTGCGTCGCAGTTAGGATTAGGGTTAGGTTAGGTTCGGGGTTTACCGTCTTGGGTTTCTGGAATTAGGTCGTGAGGTGATTCCGAGATCGCGGAAATGGCTCAAGCAGTGGAGGAATGGTACAAGCAGATGCCCATCATCACGCGGTCGTATCTCACCGCGGCTGTAG
The DNA here is from genome assembly GCA_034359265.1 of Canna indica. Classification (NCBI taxonomy): domain Eukaryota; kingdom Viridiplantae; phylum Streptophyta; class Magnoliopsida; order Zingiberales; family Cannaceae; genus Canna; species Canna indica. The sequence goes on from CP136890.1 coordinate 72,894,385, forward strand.
TCATCACCATCGGGTGCTCTCTCGAGGTGAGAGATTTTGTGTTTTTTTTTTTCCTTTTAGTATGTCTTTCTTTGATTAGATCCGGGATTAGGATTAGGGCTCATCATTTCCTGAAGAAGTTTAAACCAATTGATCTCCTATCTTTATCTGTAGCGTAATGATGGTCTTGTGCTTTCTACTTGATTAATACTCTTTTGGTTTTTTCCAGATCATATCGCCCTACAATTTGTATCTGAATCCGAAACTCATAGTTCAACAGTATGAGATATGGCGCCTCGTGACAAACTTCCTCTACTTCCGGAAAATGGGTATGTATTGAGCTCGTATTTGCCGTGATGCCCTATTGAAACCGATATTTTCCTTGATGAGGTGGCTGTTTGGTTTCAGTTTATGAATTTGTCTGTTCAATGTTTGCATTTTTTTGTTTCTTTGTTCGTCTGCTAGTTGCTAGACAAGTTTTCCATTTCCAATGAGGATCCGTATACCTGGTACTCTGGTAGCGTATTTGATATCATAAACTCGGTGCCTGTTGTTTCAACAGCTACATTCAGTGTTTAGTTGGCTTGATGTACTATGATCTCAATGATATGTTTCTGATGGATTTTATAGTCATTGGTTTTGGTTATACATTAGAGTTCTTGTCATATTTGGCGCGGCATGATCAAGATTAAGGGCTGGGAAAAAAGCAAAACAATAACAAAAGACATTGAATATCTTTCCTAACCATCATGAAGGGCTGGAAGTAAAATAAAAGCATACTAAAAGCTGCATTTCTTTCACATTCATAACACAATTCAAAAAATTAGACAATAAAAAAAGAGCAATCCAATCTTCAGCCTGTGCAAACAAAAATGTAAACAAATAAAGTAAATGATAAATAAAACAGAAGATCAAAAAGAGAAGAAGATGAAAATCAGTCAAATACTTATTGTGATGGAGCTGGTTTATTTAAACATGCAAATCTCTTTAGTTTCTTTTCTTATCAGAAACTAGACTAATCTAGACTATCAGATAGGGATGAAGAAAGGGTGTTTTATCAAGATGAAGAAAAAAAAATTATTGTTTTTGAGATTAAGCATTCCCTAGAACAAATTAAGTGTCTTAATATTAAATTCATGGAGAAATATGTGGGTCCAAGTGTCCAACTGAAGAATGCATTGACCTATGTTATCATCTCACAGCTCATCTCGGTCATCTGGAGGTAAACTTTTCTTTATCCGGGTGAAGGTTTAAGTACTTCAATTTCTGTGGTTTCTTGAAGATTCTATATCATCTAAAGAGAAGATATTGCTTACAGTCCCATAGAAGATTTAATGTAAATGTTGTTAACTTGTCAAATTGAAAAGAAATCCCATCCATATACCAAAATTTAGAATAGAAACATGATATCATTATTTCAGTTCAGTTTTGGGGCATTGCTCATCAATCAAATCATATCAATTCTTGGGTCATAGGCAATTTATAGAGCAAAAATTAAAGAACATGTAAAGAATTTGTAAATTACAGCAAATTTTCACTTATAAGTAATTTTAGAACAAAGATTCAAATTCAAATACAATTAAAATTAAAATGTTAAATTAGAAAAATCATATAAATTAATGTATTCAATTTATGAAAACTCGCTCCACAAACATATTCACTGTAATTACATACAAATGAACACTTGCAATAGTTTGATTTGTATTTGTTTATTTGATTTTTGTGGAAAATGCTTTTTTCAATAGGCGGCCTGAGAAACTTTTAGCTTGGGGTCAGAATTTTATTTTGACTTATTGATGATGTTTATTTTGCCATTGGATTTTTTTCTATGGTTATTCTCTTTATATAGTTGTTTCACATATTGGTGCTCACTTTTTAATATTTCTAGATTTGGACTTCCTCTTCCACATGTTCTTCCTTGCGCGGTACTGCAAGCTTCTTGAGGAAAACTCATTTAGGGGCAGGACTGCAGATTTCTTCTTCATGCTATTGTTTGGTGCAACCGTTTTAACTGGGATTGTTCTAATTGGAGGGATGATACCATACTTGTCAGAGACTTTTGCGAGTATATTGTTTCTGAGTAATTCATTGACATTCATGATGGTTAGTAATCAGTTTTGGGGCCTGTATGAGCAATAGTTAGCAGTTTGTTTATTTTTTATTACTGTGAATGCCTCTGCAGGTTTATGTATGGAGTAAGCATAATCCTTATATTCACATGAGTTTCTTAGGTCTTTTCACCTTCACGGCTGCTTATCTACCATGGGTGAGTGGATCTATTATTTTTCCTCGACTTACCTGAATATCAATTACTTATTACTGTATTTCATTTTTACCATGCATGATTTAACTGAAGTCTAAATGAACCATCTCCTTCACTCATACATTTTAAATGAAATTGAAAGTAATCACTTTCCACTATTTCCAAATTATTGCACATTACAGAATGGTCAAAAGTATTATTTTCTTTTTGTTGTCATTGCTTCAAAATTGTTTATAACTGTGTGCCTTCAAGTCATTGTCCTTGATGAAGAAATGCAAGCTTGTCACTGCATGCATGTCTAATAGTGTGCTGACTTTATATATTATTAGTAGTAGTAACTTCTTGAACTGGTTGTTGGTCGCTTAATTTGTTTCAAGATAGAATGATGCTGGAAATTATATTACTTGCCTAGATGGAGAAAGAAAACAAGTAGAATTGTCAATTTGTCATTGTTTGTGAAAGACCTTCATTTAGTTGTGTTTACTTACTAGTTGTATTTCGAGATTTAGTTATTTATGATAAGAAAGATTTCTATATCTTACTTCAAGCTTTTCCTTGTGACAGGTTCTTCTGGGATTCTCTATTCTTGTTGGCAGCAGTACGTGGGTAGATCTTTTGGTATGCAACTTGGAACTTTTAGGATATTGCAAATATGAAAACGCTAATACTGGGTAGCATGACTAAATGAAAGAAACCTCACACTTTTCGGAATAATATTCCTCAACAGATTGTTATCTTGTAACTACTTGTTTGTGCAGGCGAAGCAATTATCTTGGTTTCATTGTCCTCAATGAATGTCCTAATATGCCTAATTGTAGGAATGTAGGTGGACTTCAAAAGCACGGGATTATAGGAAGCCTCTTAAAAACATGGATTCTATGTGTACTGCTAGCATTTCTACCTGGTTAATCTGAGATAAAAAATAAGTGTGTGAAAAATACATAACTTTTCACTATTTAATTTGTTGCAAATAAAAAATACACAACTGGTTCTTTTTGGTGCTATTCCAAATTTTATGCAAATGCCTCAACTCTTGGTTTTGCTTGATTCGCAGAGCTGTCTGGTAATTTGCTACCTTTATTTTTAGATTGCTCAGTATCTTTCTTTAGTTTCTTACTAGATCTATAGGTTAATGTGCACTTGGGCATAACAAAATTTATCTAGTTAGTGAAATTACAATAGTGCAACACTGCAAACATGTTACAGTTTTCTTTTCCATATCTCTTGTTTTAAACTTTAATTTGTGATTATTCTTACACTACTGTTCTTTCGGACGGGACTGAACTATATTAGATGGTATCTCAAATGGCATTCTTGGCATTTAAATCTTATCATGATCACTCATCTGATCGTGCTGAACTAATTTGATAGTGTTGATTATCAGGGTATGATAGCAGGTCATGCATATTATTTCCTTGAAGATGTTTATCCACGGATGACGCAACGACGCCTCCTGAAGACGCCTGCTTTTATCAAAGTATTATTTGCTGAAGAAAATGTTGTAGTAGCTCAGCCAGGAAATGCAAGATTTGCGCCTCCAGCGGTACATGATGAACTTCACCAAGAATAATGGAGGCTGGAGAATTTTGAGGTCTGCTTCAGTTGTGCGTCCAACCATAAGCAATAGTCAAGGGTAATTGCAAGTAGATCAACTCCCTTCACTTTCTATTCAAATACAAGCTTGTTTGGTGTTTTCTGCAATATTGGGTTCTGACTCTTGTACCTTTGCCCATTAGTTGTTTTAGTTTAGAAACCTTGTGCATACCAAAGAAGTTTTCATGGCGATTACACTATTTGAAGATGTTAAATTTCTTTGTTGGCTGTGGTAAATATGACATAAACCTAGTCTGTAAAAGTGCAGTTGCATTTGCAATCTTGAAGCAAGTCCATGAATCGTGGTGATAACATTTCTCAAAAATGGATTACAGTGTATGTTTGCTTCATGGAATTAGCACCTGACTACTTGTACTTTACTATTCTTGTTATTCTACAGCTCATTTGTACCCAAAGAAATTTCCATGAGGATCACGTGGTGCCAAGGAATTCATGGATCCTGATATCACTTTATTATTCTTGTTATTCTACAGCTCATTTGTTAATTTCCGTGAGGATCAGATGGTGCCATTGGATCCCAAGAAAATTCTAAATACTAAGGAATTCATCGATCCTGGTATCTGTTTGGTTTGATCTTTTAGCTTACTTCTTATTTTCCGGTTTTGATTGTAATAAAAATGGATTTTTACGCAACTAGTTAGTGATATTTGAGTGTGTTTATCAGGAGGGGAGAAAAAAAGGGAGAAAAAAAACAATTCTTCTTTATATTCATGTGACTTTCGTTTATTTCAAGAATATTCTCATTCCAAATAAAAAATAATAAAATAATATTTGTATAATTTAACAAAAAACTTTCTAGTAAATGACAAAAAAGAAAAGAAGAGAAATCTTTTTCCCCTTCCTCTATTTTAGCTCATAGCTCTCAGTCAACTGGAGATTATGAATGTAAGGATTATGTATCCGAGAGTTAGATATCTTTTATGTACATAAGTAGATAGGTTTTAAAGAAATATATATTTCCCTTCTTTTAACTGAAAATGGTTAATGATCTCTACAACATCATATAAGTAATGGTTCCAAAAATAAATTAGCATCCTTGTTGAACAAAGGGCACACCACAGAAACAGAAGCTCCCAAAACAACTATTAAATAAAGATCATGTCACATACCAAAATGAACTAGAAATATACACTTGTACCAAAAAGCTATGATATATTGGACCTTCTAAAACTCAAGTTGGCCAGTCTTTCTGAATTGGCTCAGCACCGGCATCATGGATCTTCTTCTAATGCAGTCAAGAACTCAACAATTTAAGTTCCAAGTTCTGCCTGAGGGAGAAAAATGAAACTAAAATCCACAAGCAGATCCTATCCAAAATCTCTTCCGAAAACAAACTTGAGAAACAAGCCTTATGCGAACTATGCTTTCACCACCACCTTCCCCACCACATTCTTCTTGACAACTCCTTTAGAACACAATTCGCTAAGTAATTCCAAGGCCTCTGTGGTCATACCGTCGTAAACTAGTCCCTCAATGAGAATAGTGTAGGTTGCTTCGGTTGGCATACAGCCATTAGAGACCATATAAGCAAAGAAATCGATGGCGCGAACCATCTGCTGCGTTTTGCAGAGGCCCAAAATGATTGAATTATATATAGTAGCAGTAGGTCTGATGCCCATCTTCTGTAACTCATACAAAATATCAATTGCCTCAGTGATTCTACCTTCTCTGCTGAGACCAGCAACGAGTGAAGAATATGTGATGATATCCGGTCGAAGCCCCTTATTCATCATCTCCCTCAAAAGCTCAAGTGCCTTCTTTGTATTGCCAGCCTTTGAGAGCCCATCAATGACTGTGTTATACGTAATCAAGACTGGAGAACACCCCTTCCCTTCCAGTTGCTGGAGCATCTCCACAGCAACATCAACCTTATCATCCTTGCACAATGCAGTAAGCAATGTGTTGTACGTCACAATATCTGGGTAACACCCTCTCGAGACCATTTTATCCAAGTACTCCATTGCTCTGTCCATCTTCTTGTCCTTGCAGAATCCGTGGAGCACCGGGTTGAAGCTCAGTGAATTGGGGGTACACCCGTGCTCGCGCATCTTCTCCAGCACATCGATTGCCCGTCCTAGTAATCCCCTGCGGCACAAGAAGTTGATGAGAATGTTGAAGGTCACAACGCTCGGCGAGCAACCCTTCTGAATCATGTCGGCCAATAGTTTCTCGGCGTCCATCCATCGGCCTGTGCTGCACATGCTTCTCAAGATGATGTTATGGGATATCACATTGGGGTTGCAGCCATACGATGGCATACGATTCAAGAACTCAATTGCCTCGTCCAATCTGCCCTCCTTGCACATTCCATTGATCAAGACGTTGTATGTGACGACGTCCGGCGTGCATCCCTTGGCCCGCATCTCGTCTAGGAGCTTCATCGCCTGCTGGACGCCGCTCTCCTTGCAAGCAGCATCGATGAGTATGGTGTAGGTGAAGACATCGGGCGCGCAGTCAGTCTGGAGCATATTGTCGAGCACCTCGAGGGCCTTCTCGAGGCGGCCTCGCTCGCAGAGGGACTGGAAGATGGTGTTGTAGGTGATGACATCGGGGGGCACGGTCATGCGGCGGAGGAGGCGGAGGGCGGCGTCGGGCTCGCCGGACTTGCAGTGTCCCGCGATCATGACGTTGTAGGTGATGACGTCGGGAGCGGCGCCGGAGGACTCGAGGACGGCGAGGATGCGGGCGGCTTTCCGCGTGTGGCCGAGGCGGCAGAAGCCGCGGATGAGGCTGGTGCAGGGGATGATGTCGGGGACCTCGCCGCGGGCGGGCATGGACTCGAGGAGGCGGAGGCCCTCGTGGAGCTCGCCCTGGCGGACGAGGCGGCGGAGGCGGTCGTTGGCGGGGCCGGGGGGCTGGTGGTGGCGGTGGGCGCTGCTCGCAGGGGTGTCGGCGGAGGTTGGGAGGGAACCGCGGGGGCGGGCGCGGTGGTGGGTTCTGCGGGGGAGAGCGAGCGGAGCGATTGTGGTGGAGAGGGGTCGTCGGAGAGGGAGGAGGGAGGGCGAAGAGTGATGGAAGCGAGAGGCGGGGGGCGCAGTGGAGCTGGGGAAGGGGAGGGAGGAAGAGGTCAAGAGATCCATTTGCCGAGAGAGTGAAAAAGAGAGAGAAGAAGACCTTCAAACCTAGTACTTGGAGAGATAACGTTGCGCAGTTTATGATGCAATACCATGAGATATGTGTCAATGGCCCGGATCCAGTCCATCAGCAGCACATAACGGACCCTTAAAATTTCAGGCCAGGTAGACACAACCCGCAAGCCACGTCGGCCGTACCAAGTACAACCCGTGCATGTCGTGCCTGACATGACCTACGTGCCGAGCCCAACATGATTAGCCAGCAAGCCTAGGCCAACGACCTTCCATCAGACTAGGTTGGTACCGGCACAAGCCTAGCACAGTCTGTGCATATCGAGCTAATTCAAACTTGACCTGAGTCCGAAGGAGTGAGCCCGTGCGACTGACCTCTTGGTAATTCGGATTGTGCTAGGTACAATCCAAATACTCGGGTTGTACTAGGAACTAGGCTTGCTCGAGCCCCGGCTAGGATCGTTCCAAGCACGATCTATTGTCATCTCTATCCAATACGATACAATTGACATGATGATAAGATATTTTTCGACTCTTTTTTAAATATTGATAGTTAATTTAAAATAGAGTTTATTATATGAGGTAAGAGTTTTTTAAAAAAAAATATAGTTTTAACTAAAATGAACATTATAAATATATTTTTTACAACTAGACAAAAATTTGAATGAGAGAACAAAATAAAAACAAAAATTGAACTAGCTAGTGTAATCATTATTTTAACAAAATAGAATTTGTTTTATTTTGATGAAATAATAAACTAATTACAAAAAGAATCATTTGTCTATTGCGTAATAATAACATTGCACTCAGTTCATAACATTGCACTTATGATTTTATAAGGAGGAAACATATTCTCGAAGTCCTTGATCAAGCACTAGCAAGAGTGGAAAAAAATAAATGAGTGTAAGTATTTTTATCCCTCAACGTTGGTGATAATGGTACACTCACAAGGCACCGACGGCAATGAGAAAAAAAATTAGAAAAGAGAAAGAGGTTGTGATTTTTTTTGCAATTCTAATTTCTATCCTTTTTAGAGTTTATAGTTTAGGATTTGGTAAATAGTCATCAAACTTTCTAACTTTTGCATTTTATATTTTTTATACTTCAGAGCATGATAGATTTTTCAACCTATTATGATTTTATTTCTTTAGTTTTTTAACACAAATATCGTGCTTTGCAAAACTAGGCCAACACATTATTTTTAAAAAAACCACAAATAAAAGAAATCGATAAGTGATATAAATACTCAACACTTTTTTTTTTCATAATCAGATTAATTTTATGATAAATTTCAAATCCAAATGGGAACACAAATTTTTGAAATAGGAAGAAAAAAGTCCAAATTTTGAATTTACCCTTCCATGCTTTTGGGCTAAAATCTTTAAGTTGTTTATAAAATTTTATTTGAAAGTCTTTGATACTAATTTTTTAAAATTAATTTTAAATAATTTTTATAAAAATTATAATAATATAAACTTTTAATTTATTAAAATTTACGGAAATTGTTAGGTTATTTAAAATTTTTTCTCGAAAGTAGTTAACATGAGTTATTAAGTTGGTCAAAGACTTTTTATTAAAAATTATAATATGAATTTTTTATTTACTAAAAATAACGTTATAATGAAATTTTGAGACTCTTAAAAATTTTCAGCAAAGTCTTCAAGTTATATATATATATATATATGTGTGTCCACTAATCTTTAACACTAAAAATTACAGTTTTTGCGCTATAATATGGAATTGTTTTTTAAAAGATAAATTATACTGATCTTCTATGAGGTTTAGTAAAATTATACTAATATTCCTTTTATTTATAATTTTGGTTTGTAACCCCTTTAAATTTTGTAAAAGATTACACAAATCTCTCATACTAACGAAAATTGTTAGTGGAGTGTATGTCTGTCATGTGCATTGCACATGCTTACTAATGATAAAAATATTCTTATGTTATTTAATTCTCGTTCTCTCATATTTTCTCTCATATGACTGGGACAAATAGATGAGAGAGGAGATGAGTATGACTGGGATAAATAGATGAGAGATCAGTGTAATTTCACTGAACTTTAGGAAAGTCAGTGTAATTTATTCATTTTTTAATCACATATTACTATTTTCTTGTCAAAATTGTTTTATTTATCAAGAGTTTCCTTTTTAATGGATTTTTTTTACTCTTAAAAAATTTTAGACCAAAGTCTTTAATATTAAAAGTTATATAATTTTTGTGCTCACTGTAATAGAAAATTACTTTTAGAATTACATATGACTTTTCTCTTGCCATATGAAATTTTTTATTTACTCAAACAAAAACTTTTTAAATGAATTTTTAAGACTATTAAAAAATTTCATGTAAAAGTGTTTAATTTTCTTAAACTATTTCAGAGCCCGCATGTTGCACAAATATATATAAATATAATTTTATTTTAATAAACAACAAATAAATTTATATAGTATAAATTTATTAATTTTATAATATAATATATCATATTTTATTCAAATAATATACGTGTTTTCTGCACAATTATATAGGTATATAATTAATTTATAAAATTGTTATCAAAATTATTTTAAATTAAATTATACTTTTCAACAATAATATTCATAGTTAAATAATTAAGAGTAATAATAAATCTAACATATATAAAAATTTATAAGTATAAACAAAATAGCAAATATCAATTTAATTTAATCTATATAATCATAAAAGTAAAAAATATACAAATATCTTTTTAAATATGTTTTTTTATTTATTATTTAAATTTATCAAACACATTAATATATTCATAAAATGTAAAAAATAAACTAAAACTCATTATAATTAACATTTTATATTCAAATATGATTATTCTAATATTGGTAATTTAATTATTTTAATTCAGTTTTTTTTCAATTACACATATTCATCTCTAATAGTATAACTAAATTATTCATTTATTGATTAATAACAATTTTATTATAATATTTGATTGATATTTTTATTTAGATATTATTTAATAAGAGTAAATTATAAAACTAAAATATATGACCAAATATGTAATTAAAAATAACAAAATACTAAGAGTATTTTTAGAAAATCTAAAACAAATATCCAAATATATAATAAATAATTAACATCAAAAATTTAAAATATTATCTTCTAAAAATTCAATTGTAAATATTTAATCACTACCAAATTATAGAATTATTCTTTATCTAAGATTTTTAAAACATATATTATTAGTATAGCATTATCATAATTTAAAAAATTAACATTGAAAATTATATAAATATATGAGATTTATTATTAGTATTAATTAATTACGTATGATAATTATTATTTTAAAATATAATTTAATTTAAACTAAATAATAAATTAATTTTAAGGATAAACATCAAATAACACTATATAGAGTAAACTATACCAATTAAAATGGAATAAAAGTGTAGATAACTAAATTAAAAATAAGATATTTTAAATTATATAATTTTTCTTAAAAAAATGATATTTTCAAAACACAAAGCTGATATAAAAATAAATTTATGCATTAAAAAATATTTTCAATAATAATTTTGTAAATCTATAATTATTAGCATAAAAAAGATAATAGGTTCTAAGAATAAATAAAGAAAAATATATAAAATAGTATAAAATTATAATAATAAAAGAATAAAATGTTAATAAGATATAAATATATAATCAACGTTAAGTATTATTAATACATTAATAATGCTTTTATATAATTATATGCAATTGCTCAAAATATATTTATTTTTTAGAGAGTAATTATTTAATAATTTTTTTTATGGTAATGATATTTTACATGAAAAAAGTCAAAGCAATTACAATAAATATATATATATATATATATTAACAATAAAAATATATAAGAAAAAAATATACAAATAGTAATATTTTTATGGATAAAAATTAAATATTATATATATAATATAACAAATTGAAATAAATTAGAAACTAAAAAATTTAAAAAAATCAAAATATATAATATAACAAAATTGAAACATAAAAAATAAATTATTTTAAACCACATAAATTTTAGGTAAAAATAGATGAAAACCTAGATCGATGGTAAAGAAAATATCTTTATCAACACAAAGTTAATATAAAAAAAAAATAGCATAAAAGGTAATAGATTCTAAGAATAAATAATGAAAAATATATAAAATTAGTGTAAAATTATAATTATAAAAACATAAAATGTTAAGAAATTTAACAACAAAAATATATACAAAAAATTACAAATAGTAATATTTTATGGATAAAAATTAAAAATTATATATAATATATATTATAAATAAATAATTTTAAACACATAAATTTTAGATAAAAATATATTAAAACCTCGATCGATGAGAAGGGAAATATCATCGTCAGCGTTCAACTGAACTCGAGAAGAGAGAGCTCAGCACGAGTTGCAATATGTCACGCCCCAATACTGAGTCACGTGACCGGCCAGGGTGCAGTCAAGCACCCGGAAGCCTAACCATTACATAAGCCTCTAAATAGATACTTCTTGAAAATAAAGTTTTTATAACATAACTAAGGAATAGTCGATAGCAACTCAGAGACCAAAACATGATCCACATAACAGATATCTCATAAAAATGATTCAACTAAAATTTAAACAACTTCTAGGGCACTCTAAAGGCTATAATGCCTCAGTTCTCAAATAAGATCCGACTCAACTACGTCAACCAGCTCACGAGATCGCTACCGGAGGTCGTCCTCATCAGCTGCGCCATACCTCAGGGTCACGCTCTGCAAAACACACATGAGAGTAAAAGTGAGTATAAAACTCGGTGAATGGTCTCTCAATCCTCAATAAATGGAATTCAGTAATGGCAATACATGCAATATATCAAGTGAGTGCGGATGCCAAGTTAATTATGTAAGGAATGAACTCTCATCCGACTCTACGAAAAATGCTTTCTAAATTTCGAATCCCAATTTGTCACTTTTCTCAGTTCCACTTATCTAGGAAGACCCTCTAGACTCAGTGTCCAACTGTCTCTCCCCCTCGGGTATACTGGTCTAGGAAGGCCCTCTAGAACCAGTACTCACTATTTTTATGCTCGGGTCCGCTGGTCTAGGAAGACCTTCTAGAACCAGTACTCACTATTTTTATGCTCGGGTCCGCTGGTCTAGGAAGCCCCTCTAGACTCAGTACCCACTAAATCTCTTCTTGGGTTCACTGGTATAGGAAGACCCTCTAGAACCAGTACCCAATTGAACCTCTTCTCGGGTTCACTGGTCTAGGAACGCCCTCTAGAACCAGCATCCGCTGTATCTCTGCTCGGGTTCACTGATCTAGGAAGTCCCTCTAGAACTAGCACCCGCTCGGGCGAGAAGGCCCTCCGACCCATGATCGCTCGTACGCTATGCGTACCACTCGGCCTACATACGGCCCGATTAACATGTGCTACGAAAATTCTAGCCTACTGAAATCGTCCATTTCCTAACCAGACGTTACTGTTCAAGTCCCCTAAGTACTTTCTATAATTCCAAAACATATCTTACATGAAGATCGGTAGGTTACATCAATACCTTCCGCATTAAATTGATTACCCAAATAGCTAAAATAATTCAGCATAACATCGTGTATAATTTCAGCACATCATCATGTATGATTTCAGCAAATATGCATATAAAAAAAAAATCAGTATATAATTATGCAAATCCAGCCTGTATAATCCATTGTCGATGACTTATTTAAATAAATTTGATTGGTCTAAGCCAGCAATGCTCTCTATTACATGTGGCTACAAGGAAGGATCGAGTGTGCAGTCCCTAGAAATAACTTGATGTCCAATCTTTTTTTCCATTCTCAAATAAAGCCATACTATCATGTCAATCACATGCCTTTTAATTCATAATACCCAAAGCAATAAGCATCTATAAACTCCACGTAGCGTGGCCAAGTTTGCAAGAAACAAGAAATTGGAATTTGCCTACAATAAAATATTGGAGAATCAATGGTGTCATGATTCTTATACTGCTGCCGCCAAACCCAAGGAACCAAAAGCAAAAAATTAGAACAGGAAATCGGCAGAGAAATCATCATTTTTAGTTTATACTATAGAATAGAAGATCGACATTCCAATCTCACGGTGATCGCCGTAGAGCTTAATTATGGAGGCATCATTACGAAGGCACGAGTCTCAGTTTTCTCTCAAATTTAAATCGCCAAACCAGAGCATGAAATCAAATCAACCTTAGAACGAAATCAATTTCGGGTAGATACAAAAAAATCAATCACGTGACTGTGAGAGGGAGGAATCAAATCCACAAGAAGAAAAGTAGAAAACCCATGATAAGGAATCATAAACCACTCATCGGAAAGGAATAGGAGAGGACAAGGAGTGGGGAAGGCCTAGCGGTGCTCGACGTCGACTACTCGCAAGTTCCGGCCGAATCGGACACCCTCGCTCCACTTCTTGGTCGCCGCCCTTCTCTCCCCAAATGCCTCGAGTTGCGTGCGACTACTGTGGCCGCCCCAGGTGCCCAGGTAGATATAAATATATTTTTTAATTTTATTTTGGCTGAAATTATTATTCTGTCCCTAACTTAAGTGGTTCATTAAACCTTTTCTATCTCACTCAATCCAAGTCCGAATTCGGATCCGATTGAACCGTTGGATTCCACTCGGAGTCCTCTTTAAATACGTGATGCATAAAATATTTTACCATTTAAATTTTTAATTAAGAGAATTTCTAGAGAATCCAGGTCTCACCTCTAGCTAAGCGTCAATGCTCAAGCCCGCGCATGCACACCATCTCGCGTCACACGTAACTCGCTGAAATCATTACACATAAAATATTTTACTGGATATTACACAGTAACATTTAAGAATTGGATGGAATAACAACTTGTAAAGAACGTTAACTTAGTTGGGTATTTAAAGAAGATTTTTAGGGTTGGATTTGTAAATCCTTATAAAAAGTGGAGAAAATTAATTAATTGAGAGATGAAACGTCTATCTTGAATAGGAAATAAGATGATGGCCACTAATGCGAAGGAATTGAAGTGGAGAGAATTAATGACACATGATGTAAAAAAATGTGAATTAATTTAATTGAGTCATGGTATAGGGAAATGCTTCTGTTGTTGGAGTGAAGAGAATTAATTGAGAGAGAGACACGCGTGACTGACAAAAAAAAAAAGGATAGTAATTGAAAGAGATGGAGGTGAGAGGGTAAATAATTATTATTAGTAATTGACAGATAGAGGGAGGTGAGAGGATAAATAATTATTATTAGTAAATGTGAGATAGAGGGAGGTGAGAGGGTAAATAATTATTTCACATTAATGTGAGAATTAGTTCCAAAAGCATAGCACATATTTCGGCATATGAAACATTTGCTTTTGATAGACTAATTAATTATAGGGAGGTGAGAATTAATTCACCAAACTGCTTTGTTATTGATGGAGGGTGAGAGAATTACTTGAGAGGAGAGAGAGAGAGGGGGGGAGGTGAGAGGATATTTAATTAAATCATTGATTTCGGCATTAGAAATTAAAAAATTAAAAAAATTCACATTTAATCAAAAGATAAAGAATCAAGAGAGAGAAAATTAAAAGAGAATATTTAATTAAATCATATATTTTAGTATTATCAATTAAAAATTAAAATAATTAAAATAATTCAGAGAATGTCACGTCAACAAACATTTCTTGTGAAAGCGCCACGTGGTAAGTTTGAATCTTGCTTATATATATATACTAGTCGAAAACCTGCGCTGCGCATTTATATATGTATATATATTTGAGTAAATATAAAAAAAAATATGAACTTTGATTCTGTTACCCCGTTTAGCACGCACCGTCATTTTTGACGATTTTTGCTGACATGGCCTTTAACGACGACGATATATCAAGTTACTTTACCAACGTGACATATTTCAACGGACGAGTAAAGATTAACATATATAAAATTATGAAATTATCCACCCCCGATGCTAATATTTTTTGAAACGGGGACGGACAAAATGGTAATTTGCCCGTCGTCTTCAAGTTGGGCGCGCTCGATGCCCTAGTTCTTATTTTACCTGCTCGTCTGCTGGAACACTGCGAAGAGGGGGATTGATGTCGCCTTTGTCGTCGAATTAGGGCACGCCTTCTGGAGTCTTTATCGCCGGATTAGGGTACGAATGGACAATCATGTCAGGAAAGGAAATCGTGGGACGAATGGAGGAATCTTCAGTGAATTCATCACAAGTTGTTGTTCTGCACTACTGTCATAACATGCGAGATATTCTGTTCACCGCATGGAGCCAAAGAAATCCCAAAAGAAGGTTTTGGGGATGCATACATTGGAAGGTATGATCTCTTGTAATCACCTCACTCCAAAGTCCTATCTTTATTATAATCCCTCACTCCTATCTTTTAACAGGAGAATGATTGTCACTTCTTTGCGTGGCATAATCCTGAGGATCACGACCACACAAAGGATATTCTGCGAGGTTTTATTGAGGAAAAAAAAATCTTCTCGAGAAACTGAAGCTAATGGAAGAAAGGATAGAATTGAACAAGATAAAAGAAAGGACATTTCAAGAAAGAATTGCAGCACTTGAAGATGAGATAGCTCAACTGATGAATGACAAAAAATAAGTCAATTTAAGGAATGGTAGTGTGTGTATGTGTTTTTTGTTGTATGTATCGTATTTTCTAGTATGTTATTTGTGGGTGGGAACAAAGATAATAGCCTAAAGCTACTACCATGAAGTAGTTTGGTTTATGTATTTTGATGTTACCCTCTCATGTATATTTGAAGATAATATATTTTAGCATGTTTCAATCTGTTAGTAAACTGTGCACCAAAAAATATAAACTTTCACGTATTTGCGAGAAAATACATGAATTTTTCCATTTTAACCTAACAAAATATGAACTTTACCACTTTAACGTAAAAATACATGAACTTTGCCACTTTTAACCTAACAACACATGAACTTTGTTACTTTTAACCATAAAAATACATAAACTTTGTCATTTATAGCATAACTATTTATAGCACAGTACGCAATTCAACTAGTACACATCATTTTACATACATAAAATTTAGAATTTCACATGCCACATACATAAAACTTAGAATGACACATAATTCATACAAAATCAAGTAATGATTACTACATATAATCCACATACAATCCATGACTGATCCACATATAATCCATATCAATCCACATACAGTCCACATACAATCCACATCAATCCTAACACTTGAAGATGACTAATTGTCTGACTTCTTTTTTTCCTTGAGTCTGTTGTTGCTCCTTACTGAGGTGGTGTTCCTGCTCCTTACTGAGGTGGTGCTCCTACTCCTTAATGAGGTGGTACTCTGTTGAGTGCCTTGGGTGAGTTGGGTACCTTAAGTGGGTTGGCTGACTTAGGTGTCTTGAGTGGGTTGGCTCACTTGGGTGCCTTCATGAACAAACTGCCCTCCTCCAAATCTTCCTTCATGAAGTATTCTAACTTTTGTATTAGACATCTACATGAAACTTAGAATTAGATAACTGAAATTTATAATTTATATATGAAATTAAATAACTCACATGCACATATGTATTTCCTGTTTCAATGCCAATTGTTACTCCAAATCCCTTTGCTGTCATAGCTCTCTCCTTGTGCGCAAGCTTCTCATAACTAACAGGTCTCTTAATAACAACCATCTTTGGTCTCTTTACAGGTGACTGCACATCCTGGTTCTCCAAATTGATTTGCACACATTGGTTCTTCAAATTGATTTGCACACCTTGGTTCTCCAATTGATTTGCACACCCTGGTTCTTATGTGGTCTCTCCCTTTTCTTCCCTTGTGTCAAAACAAATTTGTTAGTAAATAAATTTGTTAGTAAACAAGTAAGGACAAATATTAAGTTACCTGACTAAATGATGGTTGAATTGATACTGGTCTTTTATCCTTATTTTTGCATGACCTTTTGTTATAGACATATGCATTGCACTGTGTACATTTCATCTGCACCCCCCCTCTTACTCATCTTTGTTGGATTTGCTTGTTCCTTTTCCTTCTCACTAATATCCTTATTTCTTGCTCTTTCTGGTCTCCCTATTTGTCTTCTCGGAATGAGAGGTAAGATAGGTTCATACTCAACCTTTGCCCACATTTTTTCCCATTTAATGGCTGAATAAGATGCTCATATGCCCTTAGGTATGTGAACTTCTTAAAATAATCATGAACATATTCTGTGGGATCCTCTCTGAACCAATGAATTGATGAAATGATATGAGGATAAGGGATGCCACAAAGTTCCCACATCCTGCATGAGCAACTATTTTGTTCTAGCTCTACAACATAATTGTTATCCATGTGTTTAACCTCAAACTTCTTATATCCAGCATGTGTTGCTATGCAGAAGCCACTAACAACCTTGTTCTCTTCTACTTTTTTCCTAATTTTAGGACATATGGTATCATCACTTTTCATTATCATCTTCCTCTTTTATGTCATCATTTTCATTAATGTCCTTCTAATGTCCTCTAACAAGTCAATCAAAGGCCTATTTCTTGCCCTCAAAATGTATCCATTAAAATATTCAGACATGTTATTGTCAATAACCTCACATTTTGGCAATGTACTGATTTTAAACATACAGAACTTGTCTCAACCAATTTTAATGAAATCATCATGTGCAACTTGAGAAAGTACATTCATCTCATACATGTGTTCATTAAATTGAGCTTATGTGGTGCTCTTTGTAGCATTCCAAAAAGATTCTTCAAAGCATAACCCACATGCTTCTTCTTCAAGTTAACATATAAATGTCTTGCACAGTTTCTATATTCTGCATTAGACATAAAAGCCCTAACTATATTTTAAAGACCCTACAAGAGACAAACAAACATAAGTAGAGTATACATAAGATGAAAAAACAAAGTCTAAGTGTTCACTTTATACCTTCTGCTGATCACTTATAATTGTCCATCCAAAACCATCTACAATGCCTAAGTGTTTAGTTAATCTTATCAAAAACCACCTCCATGAGTCTTCATTCTCACCTTCAACCACAGCCCAACATACTGAAAACATTTGATTGTTTTCATCCCTACCAACTGCAGACAGTAGTTGGCCACCAACTTCTAACTTCAAAAAAGCACTCATCCAATGAAATCACGGACCTACAACCACAGAAAAACCCTTCTTTCAATGCATCAAAACCAACAAACATTCTCTTGAATCTGTTATGCCCCTCAACCATTGTGGGAAATAGCCCATGTTTGTACACCTTCTTCAGTTCTGCTACATAAGATGACAACATCTTATAATGATCAGCCAATGAGCCTGATAAAGCTTTTAATGCCCTTGCTCTGGCTCTATAACATACATTCTTAGTGACTGATATGATAAATTTTTGGTCAATATCCCTTTGCATTTCAAGTACATGTCAGTCTGATTTTTCCCTAAAAGTTTCCATGTAGTGCCTTGTAAGCCATTTAGATGAGGCTTGCTTGTTTCTTGCTGGTCTAGAGCATTTATGCTTTGAATCATATATCTTAATCACAAATATTTCATTCCTTTGTGTTAAGCTTCCATAAATCCTCCAATGACATTTGGTACCACACCTAGCCTCTACATTTTTCTCACCAGCCCTAGTAAACTTAATAGTCTTCCCATTCTTCAAAGCATAGTCTTGAACAGCTTGTTTGAACTGTCCTGCTGACTTAAACCTCATGTTAAGGCAAAAATTATTAGATTCTTTACCCCTAAATTCTTTACCCTTCGGTTTTCTAAATTTTTTTATATCTTCATCATCACTACTATTAGGTGTCTGCACTGATTCAGTTGAAGTATCACTTGATGATTCATCAAAACTTGATGAATCATTGTTCCCACCCTCAGCTTCCCTGTGTTCATCTCCTCCACCATGGGTACCTTGCTCATCTTTCATGTGTGTTGGAGAAATGGTCACACTAAAGGGGGGTGGGGTGAATAGTGTGTTATCTAAATCTTTCGCCTAATTCCGATTTTAATTCTTTACTTGATTACTTAGGCAAGTTGCAATTTATCAACTAAATACGTAAGCAATAATAAAATAATTTAGCACACACAAAGATACCAATGCTAACACAATGATTTATAGTGGTTCGGCTCCAATGCCTACTCCACTACCTAAGCACCCCGCTTAGGATTTTCAAACTAAACTTTACTAGATTAATCTTATTTCCCTTACAACGAGGACTTTGACCCGAGGAGTCTCACTCTTAACCTAAGGCACTTCCACATCCGGAAATCTTCGCCTTCTTAGCGAGAGCACTCTTCCACCTCAACCTAAGGGACGATTCAACTAATCCTAGTAAACTAAGTTTACACCGGTGAATTAAGTCTCAAACACAAAGGCAACCACCAAATTTCAAGACCTAACAACCTAGGTCTTCACATGCTCAAATCCAATAAAATAAACAAGAAAATATACAAGTAATGGAGCAAAAATACAACAACACAAATACTTAGCTCCAACATGATGAATCCTAGCTCCTATTGATGCCTTGATGATGAATCAAATCAAGCTTGAAGGCAAACTCAAGGAATGAGAGATCAAACTAGGATTTCTAAGTAATGGCTCAATGAAAGCTTGGAAATGATCAATGATGGCTCAATGAAGTGTAGGAGTGATCAAAAGTGTCAAAGGAAGGCTTAGGCATAGGTATTTATAGAGCCAAGAAGAAGGCCCGGGTGAAGCACCGCTCAACGGCACGAAAACTAGTCATTTTCCACCTTCCGGTCGATTGCCGATCGATCGACCGAGCGACCGAAGGCATTACTGCCGCTTTTTGGCATACTTCGGTTGACCGAATTGGCTACTGCCAATTTTCCGCCACATTCGGTCAACCCCCCATTTGGATTTAATAAAAATATCTAAAAAATCAAAATCTAGTTTTTGGGGGTATAGTACAAATTTTTGAAAAATAGAAATTTTCTAATCTCTCGGGTCAAATATGAGTATGCTAAAGGCTTCTAAAAATTCTTTAAAAATACCTCGTTATCTAGTTTTTACCCAAGGAATAATTACCGTCATTTTTGGTGTCAAGAAAATATCTAGGTCATATAGCCCTCCAAGGAGCTCCCTAGGCTTAGTGAATTTCAGGACGGTTTCCGAGTTTTCATGTTTTGGGGTTCGGGTTTGGTTTTTGGGTTCTTTGCATCTTAAAGAGGATTACATTACATTATAGACACCCTAAACCTAAACTCTAACTTTTCGAAGAATCCCGAGCGCCGACGAGCGTCCTTGCCGATTTCTCCGATTTCTCCGATCGGGGACGTCGTGTGCTAACCGACTTGGAACTTGAAAGATTTCTCAATGAAACATTAGTTCCATGTTTATTATCATCAAAACTGAGATTAAGACCAAGGTAGAAAACTTTAGGCCAACAATGTGCTCATCTCCTCCACCACTGGTACCTTGCTCATCTTCCCTGCTCATCTCCTCCACCACTAGTACCTTGCTCACCTTCACTTTGCAAATTAAAAATTCTCTTCTTTCTCTTCACTATTATGTATTCCTCATCATCCTCATCACTTGCCTCATCCTGGTCAGCTCCTTCATGATCAAGCTCTAAATTCTCATCCTCGTTCTGAGTTTTGAAAGCATGTTCTAGTTTTTTTTTCCTCAATAGTTCATAGTCTCTAACTCCTTCTGAATATAAGTGTATAGACCCACAACTTATCGCCAATTTACACATCTCTTTAACTTCAATTTTTGTCTTTATCTCCACCAATCCAGAAGATAAGGGCTTCTTAGGGTCTTTGTACCATAATTTAGGTCGAGAGTAACCTAATGTCCCTACCAAGAGTCTCATGTCAGACAATGTAACTGTATTTGAAATTATATCATCTTCTCTGACTAAGAGCAGTTCACCCCCCACATAGCGTACATGGGGTTCAAAAATCATGTAACCACCGTGATGTACTACAATCTCAAAATTTTCCATCCTACATGAAAATGAATATGCGACAGATGGCAAAGAGTGAAAAAATAAAAATAAAAATGGATTCACATAATATTAAGACCACAACACATGGATTAAAAAAAAAGATGGCACATGCGAAAGAAACCAAAAATATACCTATTGTTTTTGGGACCACAGCTTCGCAATGTTCCCACCGCTCGTCACTTCGTGCCTTAATCCGACGACAAAGACTCCAGAAGGCGTGCCCTAATTCGGCGACAAAAATTTTGTTCTTCGCAGTGTTCAAGCAAGTAAAATAAGGACTAGGGCATCGAGCACGCCCAACTTGGAGACGACGGGCAAATTACCATTTTGCTCATCCCCGTTTCAAAAAATATTAGCATCGGGGGTGGGTAATTTCGTAATTTTATGTTAATCTTTATTCGTCCGTAGAAATATATGTCACGTTGGCAAAGTAACTTGCCACATCGTCGCCGTTAACGACCATGTCAGCAAAAACCGTCAGAAATGACAATGCGTGCTAAACGGGGTAATGGAATCAAAGTTCATGTATTTTCTTGCTAACGAAAAAAGTTTATGCTAAAAATGGAAAAATATTCAAAGTTCGTATTTTTTTGGGTATTTACCCTATATATTTTAAATAAATTTGATAATAAAGATAAATAAAATTATCAAAATTAGTTTAAATAAACAATTTAGTTTAATTTATATATTGTAAAAGTAAAAAATATACATATCTCTTGTTAAATATTATTTTTGTTTATTGCTTAAAATTTATCAAACACGATAATGTAAAAAACATATAAATTAAAACTCAATGTAATTTTATTATTGATAATTAAATCATTTGTGTTTCAATCTCTTCAATTACTCTATTCATTTGTAAATATATAAAATAATTTATTATTAAACATTTCATTTATTCATTAATCGCACATTTATTATAATATTTTGTTGATATTTTTATTTACATGCTATTAAAAATGAATAAATTATAAAATTAAAATCTATACCAAATATATAATTAAAATAATACTATTTTTAGGGTATATAGAACAAAGATCCAATATATACTAAATAGATAATTATAGAGATCTAAAACATAATTGTCTAAAAATTCAATTGTAAACTTTTGTTTAACTACTAAATTAAGGAATTACTATTTATCTAATATATCTAAAAATATATATCACTTGGTTAATATCATTTTATAATAATTAAAAATTATATAAATATATAATATTTATTATTACTCTTAATTATTTGGGTATGAATATTATTACTTAAAAGTATAATTTAATTTAAGATAACTTTGATGTTTTTATTTTTCATTATTTTTAAAATTTATATAAAAAATAATAAAATTTACGAATAAATATAAAATAACACATAAATAAACTCTACAAATTAAAACGGTATAAACATAGATAACTCATTTAAAAATAAGAAATTTTGAATTATATAAATTTTCTTTAAAAATCACAAAGCTAACAAAAATAATTTTATAAACAATAGGTTCAAATAATTAATATGAAAAAAAATATAATAGATTAAAATTTATAATTATAAAAAAGTTAAATGTTAATAAAAATATACACAAAATCATCATTAATATTTTGTTTCTTATATAATCATATACATTTATACTAAATTATATTAATTTATAGAGAGTAAATTTTTAATAAAAATTCTTCATTGGAGCAATATAATTTATATTTTTTTAATAAAAAAGTCAAAGCAATTAGAATATATCAAAATATAGATTTCAAAAACCAAAATATATAAAAAAGAAAAAAAATACTAATTTTTTATGGATAAAAATCAAATATAATATAACAATTGAAAAAAATTAGAAACTAATAAAGTTAATTTGTTTTAAAGTGCATAAATATATTTGATTTTGAAAAGCTATTAAAAAAACTAAAGACATGATATTTCAAAAATTTAAAAACTAATATAAAAAACATTTAGTACATAAAAAATATTTTAATCAATTATTAGTAAAATAATAATAAATCAAAAATTAAAAACATCATAAATATGTCGATGTAGAAAAACACCCAAAAAATTTGCAAAAAAAACAATTATAATAGTCTATATAGATTTTAACAACTAAAATATATAAAAAAATAAAAATAAAAATAAAAATAAAGGGATTTTTCATGGATAAAATTCAAATAGAATTTATATATAATTTAAAATTTTGAAAAAATTAGTAAATATAAATTATTTTAAACTATATAAAATTTATTTGGTTTTGAAATATTATTAAAAATGAACTTAAGAAATGAAATTTCAAAAACTCGATAACTAATATAAAAACATTTCAATACACTAAATATATATATATTAATTAATCAAAAAAATAAATCTAAAATTAAAAATATCGAAAATAGACTTATATACAAAAATACTAAAAAATGCACAAAGAGCAATTATATATATATCAACATATACAATCAAATTAAGTAAATATATATATATAAAAATCTTTTGAATAAACATCAAATATAATATAGGTTATAATATAATATATTATTGAAATAAATTAGATCCCCGAACTACCTATTTCTTGAAGAATTTTCTTTAACTTTACAAAGTGATGGTGATGCCTAGAGAGAGACCGAAAAGGAAGAAATGATAGAAAGCCGGAAAAGGGCGAGGTCATAGTGTGGAGCATGTTACCCTTCCTTTTATATTTGTGTGATATCTCATATATTTGAATTTATTATTTTTCCTTTTATGTATATTTGTTAGCCTAGCGAACTAGTTGGTGGTCGAGTCGAGTCGACTCATGGTCCGGAGCGAGCTTGCGAGCTCGGGTAAATAGAATATAAATTTATAAATTTATAAATTTTTAGGCTTGGGTAGTTGAGAGTATTTAATTTGGTGTTGTGTGCGCATAATTGTTAATTATGTTCATATGAGTATTTAATTAATTATTCATGATTTATTAGAATGATATTAATTAAATTATCTAAGTATATCGGGTTAGCGGATTTTGGTTTTGGCTTAAGGTGGATGCGGGTTGTGAATTAAGGGTGTAAGGACTTAGGGTTGATGAGACTGTATAAACCCCCCCTTATGGCTTGTGGCTCCTATTTTGGAGCCACCTAAAAAGTTGAGAAAGGGAGCTAGCCGTCAAGCCAAGCCAAGCCGCCAGCCCCCTTTCCCTTTTCTCCTTGGAGCCGCAGCCACCCAGAGCCGAGCCTAGCCGCCAGATTCTTCTTCCTCTCCCTCTCTTCTTTCCCCTTGGAGCTATTTTTTTGGGTTGAGCCGTCGGCCTTTTGAAGCCGGATTCGAGGCCGTCATCCGGGATTTCTTTCCTAATATTTTTCTAAATTAAGATGAGTGGTTTACCCTCTCTCTTTAGGATTTTAATTGAATTTTCTGAAGTCATTCGTGAAGGCTCGGTATTTATGTCTTGTTCTTGGATTTTCTTCGATTTCTTGATGTGCAAATCATGATTTATTCTTCCAATTTGATTTCTTGATTTGTGGATTTCATGCTTAGGATTAAATCTGTGATTTTGGTAGAAATCATGTGGTAGAATTAAAATCTTGATAATGACTAATTAAAGGATCTTGAGAAGAGGTTCTTGATCTTAATGTTTGATTCTTGATTAAGGAATTCTTGTTATATGTGCTAGGTTTTATTTTGTAAAAATTATGAGATTGTATGCATGATTGGCACGATGACTTGAATCTGTGATGTTAGAAATTTAGGGATTTAATTCTGCAAAATTCGGATTTTATTTCATATTGTGCTGGAAATTTCAGCTTTCTGAAATTTATGTGTTGTTTATTGAATCTGGGCTGATTTTTAATTTCTTTGTTATTATGTGATTTGATCTCTGATTATAGTCGTGTAACCTATCGTTTTGACCAGAAAATATAGTTTGGAAACACAGGATACACTTTTAAGAGTATATTCGGGGTATACACAGCACTTCTGGGCAGAACAAAATCCTAAAACAAAACTCTAAAACAAAACCCTTATTGAGATGATCTAGATTTTAATTCTATAATTAAAATTGGGTCTAAGGGTGAGCATAATCTGTTATGAACCAACTTACAAGATATTCATGAAATAAAACCACACGGGGTTCATGACGTTGCGGGTCTAAGTGGTAAGGATCGGGTTTGGAGTGTTGAGACGCTTCATAGTGAGGACACCCTTAGGACACCGTAGGAGAATCCTTGGGAATGGCGGAGCGGCTCATTTAGGAGCCGGGTTACGGGCTACGCCCGTGTGGTTGGATGTAAATTCCCAACCTGCGGGATAAGTTTGGAGGGCCCCCGATTATCCTGATATGTGCGCGATTACCTTTAGGCATGGTAGGGATTCGATTCGACCCGATGCACCTCTTGATGGTGATGTTGCCTTTGGGCATGATAGAAATTCAACCTGATGCACCTCTTGACGGTGATGTTGCCTCTAGGTATGGTAGGGATTCGACCCGATGCACCTCATTGATGGTGATGTTGCCTTTGGGCATGGTAGGGCTCGACCTGATGCATATTTTTAGGTGACGTTGCCTTCGGGCATGGTAGGGCTCGACCTGATGCATATTTTTAGGTGATGTTGCCTTCGGGCATGGTAGGGCTTCGGCCTGATGGACCTCTTTGAAGAACTAGATGTCGTGGGCATGGGTGGCATGTTGGCCTGGTAGCTAGTCGCACCTTTGTGACATTACCTAGATAAACATATTCTTGTTATTTCTGTGATGTTGATTTGTGAGAATTGGTAAAATTGTTCACTGAGTTCTTTGAACTCATTCGTTGTCGTTGTTTTATTTTGTTTTGCAGAGCCTGACTAGTGAGATGAGCTGGAGCACTTGACGCAGCTGGAGGGCAGAGGAGCCACATGATCTCACAGCAGTCCTAGTTAGGGGTCATAGTCGAGTCTGTAGTAGGTTATTATGCACTTTTATTTTGGTATTTGGAGTTGTAGTCTCGTGGGGACATTCACGTTTTATTCAATTTTATTTATTAAAAGAACTATTGCTCTTCGATTTATTTTCGCACTTGAGATATGTATTTAAAATCTTGTTGTTTTGAAATAAAAAACTGTTTTGGTTCTTTTATTATTAAAAGCTGTTATTTACTTGTTGTTTATGATGTTGGCATGTGCATGGGTTAGGCTTCGGGGTATAGGCACGTATATCCTAGCCAGTCACGTGATCCTGAGTTGGGGCGTGACAATTTCAAATTCAGAGAGAGAAGATTGGTGGATTTTAATAAAATGAGAGATAATCGAAGAAAGAGATTTAATAAAAGAGAGAGTTAATTTTTCTATGTCGTTTCAAATTCAGGGGAGAAAGAGATGAAATTTAATTTTTTTAAAAAATTAAAATAACAGCCACAGAGTGAATTAATGCGAAAGAGAGAAACAGAACAATGATATTTAATAAAAATAAATTTAAATTAGAAGCCAAGCCAATTAATAGCCCCACAGTGAATTAATGCGGGAGAGAGAATGGTGAAATTTAATAGAAAAAATTAATTTACATTTTAGCAATACGGTGAATTGATGCAGGAGAGAGAGAATCGTGAAATTTAATAAAAATCAATCTAAATCGATAGCCACACAATGAATTAATGGGTGTGATCTAAATAATTATTGACATTCATTACTATTGCATAGAACTAGTATGACACCTGTGCTACGCACGACTTAATTATGTTATAAAAATTATTTGAATAAGGATAAATTAATTAGTTGTATGCATTTATAAATTTAATTGTAGAGTCAAAACAATTGTATCTACTTTTTTGAATGGAAATTATATATACTAAAATGATATTGAATTAGATATTATCATTTATTACATATGTAGAGATTTAGAATTGTAATAAGTTATAGAAAATATATTTTGGGTGTAAAATTTATATTTTTAAAAATATTTTAATTGATTTTTGTAACAATAATATTGAATTATATATCAACATATTAGGTATTAAATTATTTACAAAAGAAAAATTAATATTTTATTTTAAATTAAAATATAACTAAAGATAAAAATATACACTATGGAAGAATTTCTTGTAAACTAACCTCTAAAAAAAATGAAAATAACGACTGTAGTGCTATAAAAGAATTTATTGGAAGAATTTATTATACATTATAAAAAACTTCCTTTTAACAACATTTGTAGTGCTATTTTTTTAATTGTCATCATTGTCGTGTATAAAAAATTCCAAATCACGACTGCTGGTTACTCTAGAAATATCAACATATAGTTGACCATGAGAGAACACATATTTCTAGATATACTCCAACATATTTAAGGCTTTGACATTGGCTCTTATTTATGATCATAGCAAAACAAACATATATCAAAAACTATCTCCGTTGAAATTTAAAATGAACTTTTATATCTAATAGCGTCAATATCAATCTTGGAATAAAAATCTTATCCCCTATATTGGTTCGTGATATCATTTTTCTTTTCAACACATGTTGGCCTATTCGAATTATCTCAAGTCGAGTCTCATTGCATAGACCTGAAGATTGATTTATGTTTCTCAAAAGCAGGATAACAGGAACATCGACTTTGAGCTTCAATTCGTATGAATGTCATTAATTGAATCACAGGCACCATTTGATGAACATGGGTTGTCAAAGCTGAGATAAATCTTCATTTCACCATGAACCAAAGACAACATAAAATTATTCATCTTTTAAACTATTCCATTGGTAGGTACTAAGATAGCTCTGTGCTCCAAGTAATTGAGATTGCCTATGTTGTTCAAAAATAATAGATAAATGACATTCACAATTGTAGCAAGTGGATCACCAGTTTCTTATATGAGCAAATCATCAGGAATCTTTATGTTGACATCTCCATCATTAGCATCATTAAAGGTCTCATTTCCAATGCTTGATACGGTGAATTTCCTAAGTGCAACCTCATATATGTCTTGTTAATGTTAGCATCTCACACAGTATCTTCACAAATAAGATGAATTAATAGTAGCATTCACAATATCTTATCTTGACCCTTTGGGTACAACAGACAAAATATCTTTGAAATCATCCCACTAAAAATATTCATTTTCCTTCAAAAGGTTGCTCAAAGCTTGATTATATCCCTCAAGGTTTGATCAACAGCTTCAAAATAATGCTTCTTCATCATTGGAGTTTTATCATATATAATAAGTTTCAATTTTATTATCAAGTCAGCCAATGGACTACCTTGATTCATATAACAGGTGGAGTCTTCATCAACATTCATGGAAATTACAAATCTTGAATGTATCGTACTCCCACTTGAAATGAGCAAAACCACTATTCCACTCGAAGCAACTGTTAAAATAATTTCATTTTTGTATCTCAAAGTTGCTGAAAGAGTTCTTTAAATGAATGTTCCCCCCTGTGTCACTAAATTCATATAGAAAGAATAATCTTTCACAGTTTTTAGCGATCCTAAGCATAATCTTATTGTATATATTTCTTTGTTCAACTGTGCGATTAGAAAGGAGTTGGGCATGTTCTACAGCTAATGACGTTTATCATAGTTAAACTCATCCTAAATAAGTTTATTTTTGCTTTGATGAATGAATGAGATATCTAGAAATGACATTTCGGGTAAATCAGCTAGACTCATTTTGTTACTCCTTAACATATTCTCAATCTCTGCAAGAGCAAAATTCTTCAACTCATCTTCACTTAGATCAAATCTTCACACAAAAAATTCATTCATAAAAAGTCCAAGAAGTTTATATATATATAGATTTTAGGATGTGTAGCGTGTTGCTGATTTTTGAAAAAAAAATTAAAGAAAAAATAAAAAATAATGAAAAATATTTATTATAATAAATATAGATTTTAGGGGTCTAAAAAAATATGGCCCAAAAATCTTGGAAATATTATTTTTGGAAATTTTGGATCGTTAATTAAAAGCCATTTCTAAAATTTTGGGTAATAAAATTATATTTTAACTTTAATAGACAAACAAAAAATTTATCCAAAAATAATTAATGAGAATAGTATAATAAATTATTTTTACCAAAAAAATAATTTAAAAATATTAAATTATGTGTAGTAATTAGTTTGCCAATAATATTTTTTTAAAAATTAATTAAATGGGCGAAAAACTACACATTTTTCATTAAATAGACGTGATCTAATATTTTTTGTTACATGATTTTATAAAAATATCCATGAAATAAGCGGGAAATAATATTCCTTTTTACCCATAGACTTTATAATTTTTATTAAAGTTTTAAAAATTTCGGATCCTAAGTTAAAAAAAATTGATCAAAAAATCTCGATAATATAAGAATTTTGAAAATTTTGGATCCTAAATTAAAAACGATATTGAAAATGTATCCTAAAATCCCAAAAAATCATAAAAGATTTCATTCATAAAAAAAATCCATTTAAGAATTTTATGAATTAACATTACATAAATGTTCATAAAATTAATAAATTGCCTATAAATATCTTGGTTATTGATATTTATAAGTTAATATCCAATGGTGCCATATAAAAAAAATTACCTTCAAAATCTTAAATATATTAGGGTTTTGAAACTTTTGAATCTGAAATTAAAAATAATTTTAAAAAAATATACTAAAATATCCAAAAAATAATTAAACAAAATCATTCATAAAAAAAATCAAAAAAAAAAAATTGTGTGAATTTTGGAGATTTTAAAATATATTTTAGGATTTTGAGATTTTTGAACCATTTTTTTTTTAAATTCCTAAAATATATATTTATCATAATAATTATATTTCATATTTTCCGGAATGTTTTTACTATTTTTTATTTTTTTCAAATAAAGTTTGTAATGTGTTACACACTTTTGTACAAAATGGAACATTTTTTTACACTCATTTTGAAGTTATTTTCAGCTTATTTTATGGATATATTTGTAAAAAACAACAAAAAAAAGATATCACTCATTTAAGATATATTTGTGTAAATTTTTTGTTCATTTAATGAATTTAAAAATATTTTATTCTTGACAAATTACATTCTAAATTGATTAGTACACATAATTTAATAATTTTAAATTAATATTTTTAATAAAATAAATTATTATATTCTTCTCATTAATTATCTTCGCATAAAATTTTATATTTTCATATTAAAGTAAAAGTATAATTTTATTTAACATGAATATTTCATTTTTCTTAAATTAAAAGCCACTTTAAAAATATATCCTAAAATCCTCAAAAATTCACAAAAAACTTTTTTTGGGTTTTTCTACAATTGAAATTTTTGTGTAGTTTTTTAAAAATATTTTATGATAGCTTTCCAAAATTATTTTTAATTTAGTATTAGAAAGTTTAAATAAAATCCTCCAAAAATCACACAAATTCTAATTTGAATTTTTTAAATGAAATTTTTTTAAAAATTTTACGATATGTTTCACAATTATTATTAATATAGAATTCAAAATATTCAAAATCCCAATTTAATGAAATTTTAGAACTAATTTTTTTATATGTGAACATGATACATTAACTTATATATTTGAATAAGTAACTAACTAAATTTATTATAAAAACAATAGGCAAGTTTATCTAATTTGATTATTATTTGATATAATGATGTAATATTCATCTAATCAAATTTCAAATTTCAAATTTATTTTTAATAATTTTTATTTGTAAATTTTAGCAAAAGCATAATTAATTTAATTGGATAAATTAATTTGATATAATTAATTACATATATTGGTTAATAAATTTTGATAAACAAATTAATTTGATATGTCAATTTGAAATTATATAGAAGTGCAACGAAAGTACTATAAGTTTTAAGTTTTTGAACATAAGTCCCATAAGTTTTATCTCAGTATTTTCAGTCCTATATGTTTGCTACTTAGCACAAATTTGATCCTATCCATGATGGTCAGTTAACTCTTCGTCCACGTGGACATAATGTTGTTCATACACGTCGACAAATTTGGTCCTATAAGTTTTATTTCAAAAATTTTAGTCATATATATTTGCTACGTAGCACAAATTTGGCTCTATTCGTGACGGCCAGTTAAC
Source organism: Canna indica (assembly GCA_034359265.1). Taxonomy (NCBI): domain Eukaryota; kingdom Viridiplantae; phylum Streptophyta; class Magnoliopsida; order Zingiberales; family Cannaceae; genus Canna; species Canna indica. The sequence continues at coordinate 72,925,260 of CP136890.1, forward strand.
TCTCCGTCCACGTGGACATAATGCTGTTCATACACGTCGACAAATTTTGTCATATAAGTTTTATTTCGAAATCTTTAATCATATATGTTTGCTCCGTAGCATAGATTTAGTCTCATATGTGACGGTTTGTTAATTCTTCGTCCACGAAAAATAAACGACGTTATGTATATGTTGACAGAGTTAAAGATATGACAAAATATGTGTTAGAGAGCAAACATATATGACTGAAAACACCGAAATAAAACTTATAGGACTAAAGTTCAAAAAACTTAAAACTTATAGGATTTCTATTGCTCTTATCCCTTTAATAAAATTTCAACTATATAATCTATATTTATATTTATATGTAAATGTAAATTAAATTTCAACCATGCTTAATAAAATCATATTGCTTATGCTCTAATCACATTCATTTCTATACGGACATGAATTTATATTAAAATGACATAAAATTTATTTTTTTTCTATTAAATTAAAAATATAATTTTATTAAACTGAAATTTTAAAAATGGTTTAATTTATGATTCAAAATTTTCAAAAATAATATTTTCGATATTTTCAGGCCACAATTTTTTATACCTCTAAAATCTATTTTTATTATAATAAATACAATTAATATATTATTTTTTCATTTTTTTTCATTTTTTTTATATTTTTTCAAAAAAGTTCGTGACATGTTACGCACTTTTATGCAAAATATAACATTTTTTCTCACTCATTTTAGGGTTATTTTCGCTTATATCATGAATATTTTTGTGATATTCTTTTAAAAAGATTCATTCATAAAAAAATATCAAATTTTTTTTGGTGAATGAACATTATATAAATGTCTATTTAATAATTTTATAGAAATGTCCATAAAATTTTTATTTTTTATTAAATGAGCGGGGAAATTTTTTTTATTAAGTGGAAAAGAGAAAAAAATAGCGAGAAATTACTAACTTATTTTATTACTAACTTTTTTTTATTTTGGATGCAACACAGTTTCATGTGGAAGTGACACATATCCACATGAAGACGTATTTTATATAATATATAAAATAAAATAAAATGTCAAAAAAATGAAAATTAAATTAAATTTTATATGTAAGATGTTTATGAATTTTAAATGTGTCCACATGTGTTTAAATTATAAAATATAAATCTTAATTATTATATAAAATCATGGTTAAAAATGAATAATAGATAATAAAAAATCAATTATTGTGGTGAATTAGAGAGAATTATTTAATGTGAGAATCAATTAATTTATTATAATTTCAATAAGTATGATACATTACAATTTTAATTAGTATGGTGCATTAAATAATTAAAATTTTAATACTCAAAGTTAAAATTTGAAGAATATCAAATAAATAGTAAAGTCACATTAATTAATTATCTACCTCAAAATTTCATTATGCATGCCACGAAGTCTCAAAAGTCAAAAGTGACTTTGTTATTAATTTTCATATTTAAGTGGTTTTAGGAACCACTTATTAATACAATTAATAAGAAATTTTAGCATGTTATAATTTAAATTGGTGAGGTGATTTAAAATAATTAAAATTTTAATATTTGTGAATTTTAGTTAATGGGATCCACATTCATTTGACCTTTTATTTGGGAGGTCAAATATTACTAAAAAATATATGGATCCCATTAATATGTTTAGTAATGTCCTTTAAAGGACAAACTAAATTAAACATATTACTAAACATTTATACACGTGACAAATTAATTGAAATTTATTTCATGCGGAAGAGAAAGATGAGGGAGAAGAGAGAGAGAGTTAATGAAAATTAAATTACAACAATTAAGGTAGATTATAAGGAGTAATAAGATAATTTTAATTATGGACAAGCTCAAACTATTTTCGTCATATTCAGAGTATTTTTTATAATAATAATAATAATAATATAGTAATTACTTTTTGATTAAAATGTCAAAACTATTTCAAACAAATAATACTCTATATTTAAAAATATAAAAATAAAACTGCAAAATATATTTTTAAGGATAAATTCAAATATAATGTAATTATAAAGTAAACTATACCAAAAAAAGTTGAATTAATATAGATAACTAATTCAAAAATTAAAAAAAAATCTATATTATATAATTTTTATTAAAAAAACATAAGGAAAATCATATTTTAAAAGCACAAAACTAATATAAAAATAATTCTAACACTAAAAAATATTTTCAATTATTATTTAGTAAATATGTACTTATCAACAGAAACAAATAAATGTTCAAAAAATAAATATATAAAAATTAGTTAAAACTTGTAGTCATAAAAGAGTGAAATATTAATAAAATCTAAATATATAACTAATACAAATATTTTTGAAGGGAATTTTTTTTACTTCAAAACATAAATAATATTTCTATATAATGGTATCCATTCATTTTAAAATGTATTTTATTTCTAGACTATTTTTTTAATTAAAATCTTTACAGTAATGCAATTTTACAGGGAAAATTTAAAATAATTGTAATAAATTTATAATTATCACCATAAAAAGTAAAGGTTCAAATAATAAATATAGAAAAAAATAAAAAAATAAAAAATTAATAATAATTATATTGTGAAATATTGATATAATATAAATCTAGAATCAAAACTAATATGTTTAAATAGGAAGTGGAAATATTAATAAAATATAAATCTAGAATCAACATTAATTTCTTTGAATTTGAAATGCTTTTAAAAACAACCTTAAAAATTGATATTTTAAAATTCAAAAACTAATATAAAAATAATTCAACACATTAAAAACTATTTTCAATGATCATTCGAAATATAATAAATATAAAGTTCAAAACATCAAAATTAGGTAAATTCTATAGTTTCAAATTTTAAATTATATAAAAAAACAAAAAAGTTTTGAAATAATAATATATAATATAGATATAAAATAACAAATTGAGAGAAATTAGAATATTGTTTTAAATTTCATAAATTTCTTTGGATTTAAAATACTATTAAAAACAAACCCGAAAATTGATATTTCAAAAACTCAAAAAATTAATATAAAAATAATTCAACACATTAAAAATAATTTTCAATAATTATTCAAAATAATAATTATTATAAAATTTAAAACATCAAAAATAGGTCGTTACAAAATATAAATTGAAAAGTAAAAAAATTTATATGAATATAGTACTTTTTATAAACTTAAAAGTGTATGATTTGCAAGTAAGTAATAATAAAATGAAAATAAAAATAAAATGAAATAAAAATAAAAATCAATAAAATTGGGCACTCTACATCAATAATCAATAAAATGATATAAGAATAAAATGAATAATTATTTCAAAATTTATCAAATCATTTAAAAAATACGAAAATAAAAATCTTACATTTCTATCGATAAGAACTATTTTAATAAATTTCTTTAAATTAGAATTATTGAAAGTGAGCAATCTTCACAACCGTATTGATCCTAATTAAATCATAGTGGATCATTATTTCAGTACGAGAATAAAAGAAGAAAATAATAAACTATGAAGATTAAGAGAAAGAAGAACATTGATATCCTACACTAACCATGAAACTAATTTTTATAGACATATGAAATTTTAGAAATTTTGTAAATTTGATAATTAATATTCAATAATTAATAAGATTATTAATTTCAAATTTCAAAATTAATTAAAAATTCAAAATTTGGAAATTTCACAATAATTAATAAAATTATTAAGTTATTAATTTCGGTTATAATTACACAATGTTGATTATTACTCTTATTTAGTAATTTCGAATTGTGTAATTAATCACAATTAATAACAATTAATTAAAATTTTAGAAACAATCACAATAATTAAATTGTGCAAAAGGATTATTAATCACAGAATTATAAGAATTATTTGTAAATTTGATAATTAATATTCAATAATTAATAAGATTATTAATTTCAAATTTCAAAATTAATAAGAAATTCGAAATAGAAAATTTCACAACAATTAATAATATTATTAAGTTATTGATTTCAGTAATAACTACAAAATGTTAATTATTATTCTTTTATTTAATAATTTCGGATTGTGTAATTAATCACAATTTCAAAAATAATCATGTAATTAAGTAACTAAATTGTGTGAAAAGATTATTAATAAATGAATTATAGAATTATTAAGTAAAATTATATTAATTTCGAAATTTTTATTTATTTCTATATTTCCTTATTTCAAAATTTATTTAATTAATTTTATTAAATTTCCACGTGAATTAGGAAATTATGAATATTTAGTTAGAATTTTAATGGGACACAGATTAATATGGAAGGGGTGTCTACACGATGATGTATTTTTATATAATTAGAATTATTATAATTTTTAAGTAAAATTATATGAAATTCAGAATTTTTATTTATTTCCTAATTTCCTTATTTCAAATTTTATTTAATTAATTTTATTAAATAAATGTGTGAATTAAGAAATTACTAAGTAAAATTATATTAATTTTGAAATGTTTATTTATTTCCTAATTTCTTAACTTTAAAATTTATTTATTTAATTTTATTAAATAACTGCGTGAATTAGTAAATTATGAATATTTAAGTAGAATTTTAAGAGATCACAGATATGAAAGCAACATGTGTATACACGAAAATGTATTTTTTTAAATTAGAATGACTAGAATTACTAAGTAAAATTATATTAATTTTAAAAATTTTATTTATTTTCAAATGTAGCCTATTTCAAATTTTATTTAAATAATTTTATTAAACAAATGTGTGAATTAAATTTTTTTGAATATTTAATTAGAATTTTAGTATTTACATATGTGGAAAATTAAAATAGTTAACGTTGAGTAACACTTGTCTAATTAAGATGTGTTTTTTTTAAAAAAAATAAAATTTCTAAGTAAAATTATATTAATTCCATAATTTATATTTATTTCTAATTTCTAATTTTAAAATTATCACATGAAGATGTGTTTTATATAATATATAAGATTAATGTGGAAGCAACATGCCTATGCACGAAGATGTGTTTTTTTAAAATTAGAATGTTTAGAATTACTAAGTAAAATTATATTATTTTTGAAAATTTTATTTAATTCCAAATGTAGCCAATTTTAAAATTTATTTAAATAATTTTATTAAACAAATGTGTGAATTAAAAAATTATGAGTATTTAATTAAAATTTTAACATTTACATAAGTGGAAAATTAAAATAGTTAATGTTGGAGCAACACTTATCTAATTAAGATGTGTTTTTTTAAAATATAATTACTAAGTAAAATTATATTAATTTCATAATTTATATTTATTTTTAAATTTCTAATTTCAAAATTATCACATGAAGATGTGTTTTATATAATATAAAATAAAATGTCCATAAAAATTTTATTTTATAGAAATATCCGTAAAAACTTATTTTTTATTAAATGAGTGGGAAAGAAAAAAAAAAGAGCAAAAAAATACTATCTTATTTATTCACGACTTAGTTACTTTTATTATATAAAGATTAATGATTGAAATTAATTTGGAATTATCAATTAAAATTTATGCGGGAATTGCACAGAAGTAAGGATTGCAATTAATATTAAATTGGAATTAAGAATTAAAATTAATGCGGGAAGTTAACAAATGGGATTAGAATTAACTATTGGAATTAATATTAAATTGAAATTAACAATTAAAATTAATGCGGGAATTAATGCGGGAAGTTAACAAATTGGATTATAATTAACAATTGACGTTCATTACTATAGAATTAACTATTAGAATTAATATTAAATTGAAATTAACAATTAAAATTAATGCGGGAAGTTAACAAATGAGATTGGAATTAACAATTGAAACTAATAGAAGAAAAAAACTAAAATTACAAAATTTATAAAGCTGCCATGTTAGCAAATTTTTCATGTAAAAGTGTAACATGGTAGTGAATCTTACTTTTTTATATATATATATATATATATATATATATATATAGATAAGTTGTTAACACTAAAAATTATTATGCACTTTTTATGGGCATAAAGTCTTTATAAAAAAATTTTAACATTCAATACTTCTGAGCAAAAAATTTTTATGTAACTTTAATACTTTGGTCTAAAAAGTACGTAAGAGCCTCGAGAATTTGTTAAAGACGTAACTTTTAATAAATAAAAATTCCATGTCATAAAAATTAACTTTCCAGCAAAAGTCTTTAATGTAAGTCAAATGGCCTACACTAGAGGAGGATGAATAGTATATTCGTTAAAATCTTAATCTAAATATAATATTTCAGATATTTAAATTTATTATTTTTCTTTTTATATGTATTTGCTAGCTTAGCGGACTAGTTCGTGGTCGAGTTGAGTCGACTCATGATCCGGAGCGAGCTTGCGAGCTCGAGTAAGTAAAATATAAATTTATGAATTTATGAATTTTTAGGATTGGGTTGTTGAGAGTATTTAATTTAGTGTTGTGTGTGCATAATTGCTAATTATGTTCATATGAATATTTAATTAATTAATTGTGATTTATTAGAATGAGATTAATTAAATTATTTAAGTCTATCGGGTTAGCGGATTTTGGTTTTGGCTTAAGATGAATCCAGGTTGTGAATTAATGGTTTAAGGGGTTAGGATTGAGGAGGGTGTATAACCCCCCTCCCCCTCATGGCTTGTGGCTCCTATTTTGGAGCCACCTAAAAAGTTGAGAAAAGAGCCGATGCCCCTCTTTCTCCCTTGTTGAGTCGAGCCGCCCCCTTTGAGGCCGGATTTGGTTATCGCCGATTGGAAGTTCTTCTCTAAATCATTTTTCTAATCAAGGTGAGTGATTTTATCTATCCTATTTGGTTTTCTTCCAATTTTCTTGAAGCCGCCTTGATGATTCTTAATTTTGATAATGTCCTTTTGTGTTCTTGAGATTTTCTGGGTTTCTAGATCATGCTTAGATCTTAAATTTTAATATTATATCATGGAATTTATGTTTAAGGGAAGATCTGTGATTTTATAATTAAATCTTGTGAATCTTGGGTGCAAACCTCATCTTGGAGTTCTAGAGGTTCTTGATGCTAAAGAATTAATTTAATTTCCTTGATTCTTGATTTAAGGATTCTTGATATATATACTAGTTTTTATTGAATAAAAATTATGAGATTGTATGCATGATTGGCTTGATGACATGAATCTGTGATGTTAAAAATTTAAGAATTTAATTCTGCAAAATTCGGATTTTATTCCTTGATGTGCTGAAAATTTTAGCTTTCTGAAATTTATATGTTGTTTGTTGAATCTGGACTAATTTCTCTGTTATTATGTGATTAGATCTTTGATTATAGTCGTGTAACCTATCGTTTTGACCAGAAAATATAGTTTGGAAACATATGACACACTTTGAAGAGTAGATTTGGGGTATACACAGCACTTCTGGGCAGAACAAAACTCTAAAACAAAACCCTACTTGAGATGATCTAGATTTTAATTCTATAATTAAAATTGGGTCTAAAGGTGAGCATAATCTGTTATGAACCAACTTACAATGTATGCATAAAATAAAACCACACGGGTTCATGACGTTGCAGGTCTAAGGGGTAAGGGTCGGGTTTGAAGTGTTGAGACGCTTCATAGTGAGGATACCCTTAGGACATCGTAGGAGAATCTTGACTTAGGTCTTGATGCGTCATATCCTTGGGAATGACGGAGTGGCTCATTTAGGAGTCGGGTTATGGGCTACGCTTGTGTGGTTGGATGTCAATTCCCAACCTGCAGGATAAGTTCGGAGGACCTTTCCCGATTATCCTAATATGTACGCGGTTACCTTTAGGCATGGAAGAGATTCGACCCGATGCACCTCTTGATTGTGATGTTGCCTTTGGGCATGATAGGGATTCGACCTATTGCACCTCTTGATGGTGATATTGACTTTGGGCATGGTAGGGATTCGATCCGATGCACCTCTTGACGGTGATGTTGCCTCTAGGTATGGTAGGGATTCGACCCGATGCACCTCATTGATGGTGATGTTGCCTTTGAGCATGGTAGGGTTTCGATCCGATGCACCTTTGTGATGGTGATGTTGCCTTTGGGCATGGTAGGGCTCGACCTAATGCACATTTTTAGGTGACGTTGCCTTCGGGTATGGTAGGGCTTCAGCCTGTTGCACCTATTTGAAGAGATAAATGTCGTGGGCATGGATGACCTTCGGGCATGGTAGCTAGTCACGTTTTTGCGACGTGGCCTTTTTAGAGATTGAATTTATTTATGTTATCTCTGTGTTTATTTGTGAGGGCAGATAAAGTCGCTTGCTGAGTTCTTTGAACTCATCCGTTATCGTGTGATTTTTGTTTTGCAGAGCCTGACCGGTGAGGTGGGTTGGAAGCATTTGGCATCGCTGGAGGGCAGAGGACCCATTGGATCTTATAGCAGTCATAGTTAGGGTTGTAGTCGAGTTTTTCTTTTGGTAGTGTCTTGCACTTGTATTAGCTTGTTTTGGCGTTGTAGCCTGAGGGCATTTATGTTATTATTTCAGGTTTTATTTGACTGAACTTTTGAATTGTTGAACCTAATCGTATTTCCGCATTTTCTTTACTTCTGAGTTATTAATCTAAACTTGTTATTGATTCACTTTTCCTTTATAATAAAACTTATTGTTTTCTTTCCGCTACACTAATTGTTTTGGCATGTGCATGAGTTAGGCTTCGGGGTATAGGCACGTATACCCTGGCCGGTCACGGGACCTTGAGTTGGGGCGTGACACTAAATCTGATTTAATCGATTCTTAGGTTATTTAGGCAATTCACAAATTGAATATCAAACGAAAGCAAAGTAAATATGACAATTCAAACAACAAACACAATAACAATGCAAACACGATCAATTTATAGTGATTCAGCTCTAATGCCTACTCCACTACCTAAGCATCCCCGCCTAGGATTTCCAAACTTAATGTAATATCCCAGATATTTAAATTTATTATTTTTTCTTTTATGTGATTTGCCAGCCTAGCGAACTAGTTCGTGGTCGAGCCGAGTCGACTCATGGTCCAGAGTGAGCTTGCGAGCTCGGGTAAGTAGAATATAAATTTATGAATTTATAAATTTTTAGGCTTGGGTAGTTGAGAGTATTTAATTTGGTATTGTGTGTGCATAATTGCTAATTATGTTCATATGAGTATTTAATTAATTATTGTGATTTATTAGAATGAGATTAATTAAATTATTTAAGTCTATCAGGTTAGCAGATTTTGGTTTTGGCTTAAGGTGGATGCGGGTTATGAATTAAGGGTTTAAGGGGTTAGGGTTGAGGAGGGTGTATAAACCCCCCCCCCCTCATGGCTTGTGTCTCCTATTTTGGAGCCACCTAAAATGTTGAGAAAGGAAGCCAGCTGCCAAGCCGCCAGTCCCCTTTCCCTTTTCTCCTTAGAGCCGCAGCCACCCAGAGCCGAGCCGAGCCGAGCCGCCTGCTTCCTCTTCCTCTCTTCCTTCTTTCTCTTTGGAGCTGAGCCGAGAGGAGCCAAGCCGAGCCGCCTGCTTCCTCTCCCTCTCTTCTTTCCCCTTGGAGCCATTTTTTTTGGGTTGAGCCGTCGGCCTTTTGAAGTCGGATTCGAGGGTCGTCGTCCGAGATTTCTTTTCTAATATTTTTTTAAAATTAAGGTGAGTGGTTTACCCTCTCTCTTCAGGATTCTAATCGGATTTTTGAAGCCGTTCGTGATGGCTCGGTATTTATGCCATGTTCTTGGATTTTCTTCGAGTTCTTGTCATGTTTTCTTGATGTGCAAATCATGATTTATTCTCCCAATTTGGTTTCTTGATTTGTGGATTGCATGCTTAGGATTAAATCTATGAATTTGGGTAGAAATTATGTGGTAGGATTAAGATCTTGATAATGACTAATTAAGGGTAGTTCTTGATCTTAATATTTGATTCTTGGTTTAAGTGTGTGGGTTCTTGTTAATCTTGATGAAAACCATAATTTCTATAAATTAATTCCTGAGATTAGTATTCAGTCATAATGGTAAATTAAGAGTTAATTTCTATAGTCATGTAACCTATCGTTTCGACCAGAAAATATAGTTTGGAAACATAGGACACACTTTGGAGACTAGATTTGGATCAGAAATAGCAATTCTAGGCAGAACAGTAATCTAAAATAAAACCCTAATTGAGATGATCTAAATTTTAATTCTATAATTAAAATTGGGTTTAAGGGTGAGCATAATCTGTTATAAACCAACTTACAAGGTATTCATAAAATAAAACCACACAAGTTCATGACATTACGGGTCTAAGGGACAGGTGTCGGGTTTGGAGTGTTGAGATGCTTCATAATGAAGACACCCCTAGGACACCGTAGGAGAATATTGACTTAGGTATTGATGTGCCATATCCTTGGGAATGGCGGAGCGGCTCGATTAGGAGCCGCGGTTCGAGCTACGCCCGGGTGGTTGGACGCCAAAATTCATAACCTGCGGGATAAGTTCGGAGGGCCTTTCCCAAATATCCTAGTATGTGATGTTGCCTTCGGCCAATGCACTTTCCTAGTATGTGCTATTGCCTTCGGTATGGTGGGCTTCGGTCCAATGCACTTCTCTAGTATGTGTTGTTGCCATCGGTATGGTGGGCTTCGGTCCGATGCACTTCTCTTGTATGTGCTATTGCCTTCGGCATGGTGGGCTTCGGCCCGATGCACTTCTCTAGTATGTGCTGTTGCCTTCGGCATAGTGGGCTTCGGCCCGATGTACTTCTCTAGTATGTGTTGTTGCCTTCGACATTGTGGGCTTCGGTCCGATGCACTTCTCTAGTATGTGTTGTTGCCTTCGGCATGGTGGGCTTCAGCCCGATGCACTTCTTGGGTATGTGTTGTTGCCTTTGGGCATGGTGGGCTTCGGCCTGATGCACTTCTTTGGAGGGTTAGATGCCGTGGGCATGGGTGGTCTGTTGGCCTGATAGCTAGTCACACCTTTGTGACATTGCCTCCGTAGAGATATATATATTCTTGTTATCTCTGTGATGTTGATTTATGGGGGTTGGTAAAATTGCTCACTGAGTTCTTTGAACTCACCCGTTGTCGTTGTTTTATTTTATTTTGCAGAGCCTGACCGGTGAGGTGGGCTGGAGCACTTGGCGCAGCTGGAGGGCAGAGAAGCTGCATGATCTCATAGCAGTTCTAGTTAGGGGTCGTAGTCGAGTCTGTAGTAGGTTGTCATGCACTTTTATTTTGGTATTTGGAGTTGTAGTCCCGTGGGGACATTCACGTTTTATTCAGTTTTATTTATTAAAAGAACTGTTGCTCTTCGATTTATTTATGCACTTGAGATATATATTTAAAATCTTGTTGTTTTGAAATGAAAATCTATTTTGGTTCTTTTATTATTAAAAGATGTTATTTACTTGTTGTTTATGATGTTGGCATGTGCATGAGTTAGGCTGCGGGGTATAGGTACGTATACCCTGGCCGGTAACGTGACCCTGCAATTGGGGTGTGACACTTAACTTTACTAGATTATAATCTTTTCCCATACAATGAAGATCTTTTACCTGAAGAGTCTCTGCTCTCACATCGAATGCACTTTCATACTTGAAAGTCTCCGCCTTCCTACCGAGAGAACTCTTCCACCTCAAACACGCACTAAAGGAAAACAATTACTAATCCTAGTAAATCAAGATACACCGATGGACTTATGCCTCAAACACAAAGGCTACCATCCAATTTCTCGACCTACACTCTAGGTCTAATACAAACTCAAATACAATAAAAATAAAGACAAAATACAACAATAATGGAGCAATAATGTAAACAATAAACTACTTAGCTCCAACAGAAGATCTTCTTGATGTCTTGGATGATGAAACACAAGGTTGAAGGCCAATGGCGGAGCTAGAGATTAATATGAAGGGGGGCAAAGTTCATATAGAACAAAGGGGCAAAACACAACAACAAAGACTATACGTGGGAGCTCAAGGTTGCATGTGGAGTCGAGATGTTAAGAGTTATGGACATGAGTGTGAGAGCAATAAGGGTTGCTGCACATGAGGTCACGACACAGCTGGTAGCTGAGCACAAAGGGGGCCGATATGCGCGATATTGGAGCGCTTGGAGTTAGAACGATCGAGGCGAGAATTGGCGTGCGTGGAGGGGGGGGGGTATGGGTTTTTATGATTGTGAGGATGACAAGACATGACAGCGTGAGTGCGGAGATAAGCAAACTCAAGCAACATTATTAGGAAAAGGAGAAAAGAAATAAAGATAACTAATGACTGAGTTTTGTAGTTTAGAGAATTGTATAATTATTACATATTCAAATGTTATACCCGAAAAAATGTTAATTAATTTTATTTAGGTTTTAGTGGGAAGCCGGGATTCGCGGCGAATCGGCCCGAGTAAATCACCGGAGGGCACGATTTGAGGCATGACCTTGATGCGAGGAAATTATTCAATTATGTAATTAGAAGTGTGGGTTCAACTTAGGCTCGAGTCGAGTCCGACTGTTAGATCAGAACTTAAATTGGATGAGTCTAAGAAGCTTGAGTTCACTTAAGTCAGTAGGGGCAATTAAGTAATTTGAAATTTTTTGAAAGAAATATAAATCAATCTCACCTAGAGCCCTGCAGCTCCAAGAAAGAGCCACACACCCCTAGGCGAGTGAGAAGAAGGGGTGCACATGGAGAGGGCAGATCTTCGTCTGCGCCAGTTGTCGTCATCACGAGGCGTCATCATCATCTCCTCCCCCTTATTTCCCTCTCCAGGTGAGTGGTTCTAATGTCCTTTACGCTATGATTGTAGATTTCTTGCATAGATTTGAATCTAATTATTTGGGGGAAAGATTGAAAGATGATCGGAAGGGATATAAATGAGATGAGTGGGATGGAGTACAAGCGGCTGTTGTCGCTACCATAGTGGCAACCGTAGCTGCTTCGTAGCAGCGGGCGGAGGAGGCCGCCGCGGCCTCCCAGCCTTAAGCCGGGTTTGCGGGTGGCACCAACGGGACCGACAGAGGGAGGTCGCCGACGGCCAAGGGGCTGCCCAGCCGTGGATCCGAGAAGGGGGCAGGGGAGGCGAGTCGACGACGGTGACGAGCATGAAATATGGATTTTAATTAAAAATTTAAAAATATAAATTGTATCATAAGAAATGAGTGGGTATGTATAGATTATTGGGATATTTTTGAACATGGTCTTAGAGACGTCGGATGAGATCGAGGTAAATATAGAAGTTGTAGATTTTCGCATTCTAAACACGATGGTGGTGTTCGATTTCTGATTAGAGGTCGTTTGATAGACCTTTTATATAATTTTCAATCTTAGGGGAGATGATTAATATTTTATTTTTAATTAGACTCAAAGTAGGAATAAAATGACATATTTGTAATAAAGGGGTAGGGTCGACCCTATGCTTAGGGCCGACCCTTACGAATTAAGTTGTTGGTTTGCGAAAATCCTATATTTGCACATCTTGATTTCTAGTTCGGAGCATGCTAAATTTTGATTATTAGATGTTTAATCTCAGTGTATATCATGTGGAAATATTGTATGCTTGGTGTAAGTGTTGAATGAATCTGGTTTGAGACTCATATTAAAATTATGGTAGTAAGGACCGAGTTAAGCCATGTTAGTGCTAGAAGATTTTTACTGAAATATTCATGTACACATGCTGGATTTCATTTATTAATTTTGGGGGCATAGAATCATGGTAAAGCTCAGATCTGTAGTTGACATTTGTGTAACACTACCTACCTGTTTATTTATGCTAGAAATTATCCTCACACATGCTGAAATTATCTTTATACATGTTAGGGATACTTTCATACATGTTGTAATTATTTCTATTTTTGCTGAAATTATTTGTTACAAGTTGATATGGATTGAATACATGCTGAGTTAGAGAGTTGATTGCCATGCTTATAATATCCTATTGTACATAGATGCTAGAGACAAAAGTTTAGTAGGATGAGCATGATAGCTGGTATGGCATCATGTCAGATCATGATGGAACTGCTATAAAACTTATAATCTATTTCTAGACATAGAGACAATATGCGTAGGGTGACACATAGAAATTAAATGACAGCAGTGATATATGTGACATGTAGGACATGATATCAAAACATACCCTACTAGTAGATGATGATGAACAGAGAAAATAAAATCATTAACTTCAAATCTAGAGACATCATAGTATGAACACGATATTTTGTGCTGCGAATATGTTAGTCTTAATCTGCACCCAATAAGGAAGGGTGACACTTTAAGGTTTGACTGAGAGAGTCCGGAAAGGGACTAGGAACAGGCGCATGCCTAGGTGTGGAATGAGTCAGAAATATGTGTTTGTAATGTGCGATGTGTATTGTGATTGTACAACTTGTCGAGGTCGATTATTGCACATACGACTGGTCGAGGTCGAATAATGTGCGGGGTTATCCAGCTGGTTGAGGTCGAGAATAACCCATGATCATCCGATTGGTCGAGGTCGAGATTTGATCATAATGATGCGGCTGGTCGAGGTCGCTATTGATTCATGATGATGCAGCCGGTCGAGGTTGCTTATGATTTATGATGCATGGCTGGTCGAGGCCAAATTGTATTTATGTGATGTAGCTTGTTTGGGCCAAATGTATTCCTTTTTGCATGTTGGCCTGTAGGCCGATTGTCATGTGTGATGTATAGGCTAACTGTGGCCTAGAGACTATGCATTGCTTAGGGGCCACGGTGGCCGAATTTTTATATCTTGTGATAGGCTAGGTATGGCTGAACGTTCATATTCTTGTAGGCCGATCGATTGGCCATGTTTTGTATCAAATCCCTGACATAATATTATACTACTTATGATATTTATATTCTAGGATTTTGGTGGAGGTTCGGTAGAACCACTCACCGAGTTCCTTTTGGGCTTATGGTTTTTTGATTTTATTTTGTAGAGCCTGACCAATAAGGTATGACTAATGGGTGTGGCATAGTTGGAGGAGCAAACGACACCGATGATCTCGTAGCCGGTTGATTTAGGGAGTTATAGTTGAGTTGATTTGTCTTTCCTTTTCATACATAGGGTTGTTTATTCAGTTGTTGGAGTTTGTACTATTATTTGATTAAAAACTATTTCATATAAAAGAACATTTGTTCTATTTGTTTGCATTTACCTTTCATCTTAAGTCTGTGTGGTAGTGCATGAGGTTAGGCTTCAGGGTATTCACGCATATCCTAGCCGGTCACGTGATCATGAGTTGGGGTGTGACATCAAATTATTGAGTAAAAAAAATAATTTTGGTTAATTTCACTTAGTTTGGTATTTGAAATATTTAAAATATGATTCGTTTCAATTTTTAAAAAATTAAAAAGAATTCTAAGTTAAAATAATCACATTCTATATAATAATAATAATAATAATTTATGTTCTTATAATTAGTCATTATCAAATATCATATGATTTATTTTAATTATGATTAAATATTTATTAATTTGGGGAAGGCGGGGCAAAATTGCCCATTCCCCTATATATTAAGGGAAACATCTCAAATATGAGGGGGGACATTTAGATATTTTTCTTCTTTATTAACTTGAAAACATAAATATAAATAGGGAAATATCACATTTGGATTCAATAAAAATATCAAAAAAATCAAGATCCTTAATGGTCAAAATCCAAAATTTGAATTCTAGTGCAAATTTGCGAAAATTGGTAATTTAATTTAAAATATCCCAGGTCAAACATGGATGAGTTAAAAATTTCTAAAAATTCCTTAACAATCGATCTTTAACTTGTTTTTACCCAAGGAATAATTACCAGAACTTTTGATGCCAAGAGAATGTCTAAATTATGTAGCCCGATAAGGAGCTCCCTAGACTTTGAAATTTTTTGGACCGTTTTCTATATTTTTTTACTTTTTTTATTTTTAGATTTTCAGGGTTTGTGTTTCGGGTTTTGGATTTTGGGGTCTTTTTGCATTATGAAGAAGATTATACAAGTATATAAGACATCTGAAACCTAAACTCTATCTTTCCAATGAAAATTCGAGCGACGACGATCGTCCTTTCAATTTTTTCGATCGCGGACGTCGCGTGCAAACCGATATAAAGATTAAAAATATTTCTTACTCAAATATTAGTGTTACATGTTTATTATCATCAAAATCGAAAATAAGACCAAAGTTGAAAACATCATGCCAATATTTAAGAGTCTCAAAAAATTATTTTAAAAAATAAGATTTAGTAAATAAAAAATTATGACATATAATTTTTTATTAAAAATTGTAAAAAATTTAATAATATTTAATAATAAATATTTTCAAACAAAAGTCTTCAAGTAAACTAAAGACTTTGTTAGGATTCTTTTGTTTGGAAAATATTTCATAATAGTACGAGATTGTGTACGTGATAGCAAAAAAAATAATCCTCTTCTCGTTTTGTGTAATACTAGACAATAAATTTAATATTATTTTCGATTTATCACCACAACTAGGACACAAGATGAGAGGTGTTGAGTGAAAACATGTTATTCGATTTCGAGATAGATTGAGGAATAATGATAATTATTAAGTTTATATGATTGTACTAGTGTCTTGTTACTTTAAAGTAAAATAACAATAAGATGATATAAATAAAAAAAGGCTTAATTATATTTTTGATCATTTAAAATATCATATTTTTTTTATTTGATCTTTTATTTTTATAAAATTTTCGTTTAGTCCATCAAAAATTATTTTTATTTTCGTTTGGTCCCTCTGTTAACTTTCCATTAACTTTTACTGTTAAGTGCTAACATAACAATGCTGACATGAATTAATGAGGGATTAAACGGAAAAAATAGATATTTTAAGGAACTAGATGAAAAAAATATATATTTTAATAATCTAAGCATAATTTTAAGAGATTAGATGAAAAAATGATCCCTTTGCGCCACCACGACCCGTGCTCGCACCGATCTAGTACAAGGGCAGCGCGAGCGCGCGTCGTGATGGTGCAAGGGTGCACAAGCACGGGTCGTGGTGGCACGAGGGGTCATTTTTTTATCTAGACTTTTAAAATTATGCTTAAGTTATTAAAATATACATATATATAATTATACTTTAAGTTAAAATTAACGAAAAGTTAACGGAGGGATCAAATAAAAAAAAAAATAATTTGAGGAACTAAATGGAAATTTTTTAAAAATAAAAGACCAAATGAAAAAGACGTGATATTTTGAGGGATCAAAAAATATAATTAAGCCAATAAAAAAATATGTTATAAAATTTTTTATAAGAAATTTATTAAAAAATATTTTTAGTGTTGAAAATTATTGGGGAGAAGTTTTTAAATAACTTAAAAAAATTTATCTAAAAATATGAGGAGGTAAAATTAAATTTAGAGTTTGAGAATTTGTGAATCTTTATTTCATTGGAAATTTTTTGGTAAAGGTAATTTGGTTTTGGAAAAATGCTCAAAAATTGATAAATTAAATGGTATGGTGTAGGATAATTTGTCATGACTTTTATATTTTTTGACATGCAATGGTGTAGGATAATTTGTCACGTTATAAAATTATATTTTTTTGTTATGTTATATGCATGGTGTATGAGAGATCGAGTGCGGGATTGTATTCTTGATTGGTCACGTGATCTTAAGTTTGGAATGTAACAATTTTTTGTGCTATAGTGGGCATAAAGTCTTTAAAAAGAAATAATATTAAATACTTTTGAGCAAATTTTGTTATGTAACTTAAAGACTTTAATATAAAAATATTTAAGAGCCTCAAGAATTTATTAAGGAGATAACTTTTAATAAATAAAAATTTCATGCCATAAAAATTAACTTTGGAGCAAAAGTTTTTAGGAGCCTCAAAAATTTATTTGAAAAAGATAAGATTTAGTAAACAAAAAATTATGATATACTTTTTTTAATTAAAAATTATAAAAAACCAATATTATTTAATATATTAAAGACTTTGGTAGGGTTCATTTGTTTGTCAAATATTTCATAATAATACAAGATTGTGTACATGATGGTAAAAAAAATAATTCTCTATTCGTTCTGCGTAATACTAGATAATAAATTTAGTATTATTTTCGATTTATCACCCCAACTAGGACACAAAGATGAGAGGTATTGGGTGAAAATAAATGATTAGGTTTTGAGATAGATCGAAGACGGTGATAATTTTTAAGCTAATACGGTTGTACTAGTGCATTGTTACTTTAAAATAAAATAACAATAAGATGACATAAATAAAAAAATATGTTATAAAAATTTTATAAGAAATTTATTAAAAAGATTTTTAGTGTTAAATTTTTTGAGGAGAAGTCTTTAAATAACTTAAAGATTTTTATTTAAAAATATGAGAGGGTAAAATTAAAATTTAGAGTTTGAGAATTTATGAATCTTTATTTAATTGGGAAATTTTTTGGTAAAGGTAATTTGATTTTGGAAAAATGCTCAAAAACTGATAAATTAAAAGGTAACGGGCAATGATTCAATGCATGACTGGTAAAGCAATCACATGATTGAGATTTGAGGCAACATTCCAACTATTACTAAAGCGGGAATTATTCACTATTATCAAATTCCAACCATGCAAATTAGCATGGTTAAGTATCCGGGTTGGGCGAAGCGCTCTCACTGGTTAAATTATTCCCTTTTGTCCATCTCAGCCGTCGAAGTCTTCCCCAACCAGTCCTAATCACCATTCATTCCCGTGGATCCATGTTCGTACATCGCTCCTCGTTCTCTGAACTGCTGAACTCCCCCAAATCCCCCCCACTCTCTCTCTCTCTAATCCATTCGAATCCCCAATTCTCCCCCCTCCTCTCAATCCTTTACTTCATCGTTGATCCAGAATTATTGGTTGCCAATGCTAATCGAGTCAACTCCTCGACCAATTTCTCGGTCCTAACGTGAGCTCTGTCGCTAACTATTCTTTAGTTTCCTACCATTTCACGACATCTTTATCGGGAGATGTATGGTTAATTTTTTTATAACGATGCGGATTTCAGATTTGCATGTGATTTCGTAAGATTGATGCAAGATAAATGTATATTCCTCCAGTTTTCGTGATTAGGGTTTGGCTCTTTTGCTTTGTAAAGCTAGTTTGTAGATAAATTCGTCATTTCCACTTAATTTGCGCGTTTTATTTTTGATTTTTTTAAAATCAATGATTAATTTGTCGACTGGGTTTTATGATCTCCTTCTCTGTACCAGATTGCAGTAGTTAATCGGCGTTGATTATAATGGAGCATTCAGTGGGGACAGTTATTGATACAGTTGATACCGAGGAGAAGGATGAAGAAGAGAGGCGAGACGAAAAGCTGAGTGATACCGAGCCTGTGGTTTACCAACTTGTTCGGGTAATGCTACTGTTGATTTTGTTACTAATTGGCAAAATTTTTTGCCAATATTTACTTTGATTTGTCTGAAGCTGACATCTATGCTTACGGTGAAGCGATGTATCATAAAAATAAACTTAGAAGGCATAATTTATCTCAGTTAATTGTAGAAATGAATTATTAAAGCATCAAATTCTGCAGTTTAAGCTACATATTTATGCTTACTATTGCTTGTTAAATTGAGTGATTTCATCTGAAATGTTTACTTAGGATGGGCAATGGAGATTATCAATTTGGTCCTTATGGTTTTTAATGTATTACTCCTTAAAATAGGTTCTCCAGATGTTCATCAAAGCTTTTAAGTACCAATATCAAGTGTCAGTATCAACATTTCCTTCTAATAGCCTTCTGTAGGGAGAATAACATTAGAATATGGATTATGATGGTTGTCAGTTGCCTATTTAGCATATTTGACGAACCAAGTGATGCAATTGCAATCTTCAAGTATGGGCTCACTTGCAAGCATATGGTTCTTTTGGTATCTCATTTTATGCAAGGCCTACTTCCATTTAAGTATTAATGATCTAAAATTGCACATAAGTCATTGCATGGTAAGGCGTCCTAGATGCCTAGAACAACATGATTAAATCTTCATAGTGCAACTGTAGACTGCAGCCTGTTTTTCAGAACATTGATTGCCTGTTTAATAAACAATTAAAAAGATTGTCAATATTGCCTAATTTTAAAAACGTCAAGTTCAATGTCATTTTGATGCTATTGTGGTGGAAATAAAACTGTTGCTACTCAAAATTTGAGGAGACAATGTGAACTCTTTGAGCGAAATTGTTTTTGAGTAGAATGTTGTCTTAGTCATGGGACTAACAAATAATTGATACCTCAATTTAGTTTTGCTTATAAAAAAAAAAGAGCAAAGGATTAAGGAGCAACCCCAGTGGCCCAGTGCATAAGACATTGCCAATGTGAGAGTCAATGTATGCAACCTTACCCTCGCACAACAAAGAGGTTGTTTTCCTTATTATAGAAATATCACACTAGAGAGGGGGATGGATAGTGTGTTCCTAAGTTTTAAATCAACTTAACAATTTAAGCTATCTAGATGAATTATATAGCTTAGGTACACCGATGACAAAAGCACTTAGCAAAATAAGATTCACAGAAGAAAATAAATGCTAAGCATGCACAAGATAAGATAACAAGGCAAACACAATAAATTTAGAGTGGTTCAGCTTCTAATCAAGCCTACATTTACTACCTAAGCTTCCCTCTTTGGATTTCCATAATTTCACTAAATGTTTTCCTCCTAGAGAGTACACCAAGGATTTATTTCACAGCCCTTAAGGATGCCTTCACCTCTATACCAAAGGAACAACAAATACAATTTAACCTAGGTGCGTCCCACACACCATAGAACCATACACACATAAATGAGAACAAACAACTATATAAACAAGAGAATAAGAGCTCTAGAGAAAGCAAACACAATTGAAGAGCTTTATTGTTGCCTCCTATTCCTTCAAGGCTTCAAAAGGACGATTCATGTAAGCTTGATTGGCTTGAATGTGAGTTGAAGGCTTAAGTAATGAAGGGATTGAGAAGTAGGGTTTCAACTCAAGGATTTTTGGCTCAATCTCTCAAGCAATGACTCAATTAGTGCTAGAGAGCTTAGGAACACGAAATCAGGCTTATTTAAGGAAGTCGGCCAACGACTAGAAAAAGATTTGTTGGGCTCGCCGATCTCAGGTCGACTTCGACTGGACTTCAGCAGTAGTTTACTGCAAATTGCAGAACCTGTTCGGGCGAAGTTGGGCCAAATTTTGGACGAAGTTCGGTCGACCAAACTTCAGTTGAAACTAAACTTTTTTGCTGAATTTTGTGGAAATGACTCAATTTGGGTTTTTGACTTGGCTTTCAAGATTTTGGGTTTGGTTTAAGGCTTGATATGAGTTAGAATTTGGGTGGAATAAAAAGGATCAACACATGTGAGGCCTTAAAAGATTTTACATCAAAAAACTAAAACCCAAAAATGAAAAATTGATACACTTTCGCTTCGAGTGTCGTTTTCAGTGATACTTCATTCTTTGAAATCAAATTTTGAACTTGATGTGTGTATTGCCTTCGGCACTTCGCTCCGAGTGTCATTCTCATCTTACTTCATTCTTTGAAATCAAAATTTGAACTTGATGCGTGTATCGACTTCAACATGAAATGAACACTTGATAAACACATTAGAAATATGTTTGTTATCGTCAAAATCAAGATTGAGGCCGTGGTTGAAAACCTTAGGCCAACATTCTTGATTTGACTCATTGTCTCCCTGGTCAAAAGGAGGCTATCTTACTGTTGTTGGTACCAACAACCCGGACTGACCCTCTTTTAGAATGGAGCAACCTTACAGTTGTAGCAAGGTTCACCCCTCTTTCGGAATGGAGTAACCTTTGTTTTGGGTATATTGAGAATCTTGTCTTGTTTATTTGCTATGTCTAGTTAATTGATGGCAAGAAAGTAGGGACAAAATATGTGCTCTTGTTAATAATCTGTGCATTCAGTCTTCTAATAAGCATAAGGATAACAATTTACAAAATTATTATTACAGTGGATCTTTTCTGGAATGTTTCATTTTTATATAATATAGCACAGCTTGATAAGCTTCATTTATATATACAATTTTAGTATAATGATGTTTGTATCAGAAATACTGAATCAATATTTTTAAATGTTCATGCCCAAAGGATCCAACAAGTCAGGGCTCATTTTGAAAGGGAGAATCCAGATAATAAAGCTTATAGTTGATTCAATTAATATTTTGTACTAAACCTTAGTAAATAAGATATTCGTCAATTTTCCTCCAGTTTCTATTAGTGCTAGGTTTCATGCTGAATCTTGATAGTCAAGCTCATCTGCTGGACCATACTCATATCTGTGTATGAGCCCCTCCTCCATTAATGTCTCAATGGCTGTATCATTGTCGTCGATAATTTCTTGAATTTCGTCATCCCAAGAGAATAAAGCCATCATTAAAATCTGGGTACTCAACATTTTACCGATCTGGATGACTGATGTGCATAGGTGTGCCATAATGTCGGGAGGTGGTTCTTTTTCTGCTATTTCCTTTAATGCTCCTTCTAACTGGTTGAGGTGTGAAGATACAATATCTTCAGGTTCTTGTACTTGGACTAAGTTGACTGTTAATCTGGATAGTGCGTCTGCTAGGGTATTGTGTTTGCCATCAATGTGCTCAAAGTTAATTAATACCCCCGTGCCTGTGACAAAATCAATGAAATTGAGCCACCGAACCCTGGATGGCTTGGTCTGTGCAGACTTATTGTAAAAGCTTATAATAGCCTGGCAATCGGTGCGCAGAGTGACTTCCTTTTGGTCCAAGTAATGTATTTTCAGAGACCTTAGTGTCTCCATACATGCATGTACTTCAGCGTCGATAGCGGATTTAGTAACATTGAATTTTCCGCTGGCATAGGCGCATACTTTCTCCATACTTCTTGGATCATTCTTCATGGGTTTCCATTTACAAATACCTCCCCATCCGTCCATACAGCCGTCAGTCTCCAAAACTATGTAAGAACCGGGGGGCGGTAATTCTAGGTCAGGCAAACTTTGGACTAGTTCTTTGATCTGAGCTATGAGTTGGAGATCAGATTGTTTCAGTCTTTTGTCTCCATGTGGTCCAGTTTTTGAATATAGAGGTCCAAGCAAAGTTCCAAGATTCGGGATATAGGATCTGGCATAGTTTAATATCCCCAGCCAAGACCTCAAGCCTGTCTTACTCTTTAGCTTCTCTTCATCAAAGCTAATTATCTTTTTCACTATATGGGGTTGTAACTTGATTTTGCTGTTACCAATAATTGCCCCCAAGAACTCTATCTCTCTGGTAGCTATCTTCATTTTTGAAGGGGATAGGACGAGTCCCCACTTTTCACAAATCTTCAGCATGATTTCTAAATGTTTCGCATGCTTCTTTTCATCCTCTGAGAAGACTAGGATGTCATCTATGTATACTGCAATATACTCTTCTGTACCCGCAAAGCATTGGTCCATTTTTCTCTGAAAAACTGCGGGTGCGTTCTTGAGCCCAAATGGCATAACAAGCCATTCATATAGGCCTCCTGGTACAATGAACGCGGTCCAAGGGATTGAGTCAGGGTCCATTGCTACTTGATGAAACCCACTTTTTAAGTCGAATTTTGAGAATATCCGACTATTACCGATTCTTTTTAGAATGGTATTTATCCCTGGTAAGCTATACTGGTCTTTATGAGTATTATCATTTAAAGTTCTGTAATTAAAGACCATACGTTCTTTACCTTTAACTTCCTGGCCAGTGGTTGGGTCGATGCTGGTTCCTGAATTCACCATAATGGCCATCGTCCTATGTCTGCTGGTACTGGGCCGAATGGCCCCAATTTTTAATAAGGCTTGTACATGCCTGTTGTACTGATCCTTCATGAGGGGAGTGACATGCTTCAGAGGTTTGTCTTGGATAGTTAGGTCTGGGTTGATTATCTCTAGTTTGCATGTGACTTGATTCTTGGCCCAGTGTTGGGCCGGATTTTCCCCTATGTAGCCTTGTTCCTTCAGCCTGGTCAAGAGTGGGTTGAACTTCTGTCTAAAACTTGTGGATTCTTTAAAGTTGTCGTAAGCGACTGCGTTCTTGACTTCTAAGTACTCCTCCTCAGAGAGGTTTAATTCTTCAATAGTCGCTGCCGTGGCTGATATTTCAGCGTCCATTCTGGTGTTGATCGTTGTGACTTTCTTGTAAAATGTAACTGTCTGCTCTTCAATTCTAACACCACCTTGCATGGCTCGAATGAAGTTACAGCCGATCAACATTTGTATTCCGTCACGCTTTCCCATTGGAAACGCGTATGTGAAAGGAATCTTAAATTTGTTTTCTTCGATGGACATTAATCCACCTTTCATTCTCAGATGTGCGGTCTGCTGTGAATTCACCCCATTTATCTGAATAGGGTAAGTGCTTGGTTCAAGAGACTCTGCAGGGATAGAGTCTTGGTCAATACAGCACACAGTTGCTCCGGTATCTAAAATAGCTTGTACAGTGAAGTTTTTGACTCCGGGGATCTCCATTGTGATCTCCATATTGTAGAGTCTGTTCAAGACTCTTCTTCCTCTTTGGAGCCCTTGGTAAATAGACTGTATAGTCTCATCATTGATTGGTTCTATTGCGGCTTTTGAAGCGGCTTCTCGGAAGACTATCCCTGAACCTTTTGCTGGGATTATATCTTCCTCTATTAATGGGGCTTTTCCTTTTCTGTCCTTTTGTGGGTTGATCTGCATATTACTGAACTCTTCCTCAAGCTCTGTGATATCTGTAGCTAGTTGAAGTTCTGTAAGCTCCTGCTTTAGTCTGTCATTTTCTGATAGTAGGAAGGTCACATACTCTAAAAGTTCTCTTATCAGAGCATCCTTATCATCATACGGCTTAAATGGTGCTCTGTTGATAATGATTTTTCTTCCCAGGCTGAACCTGGAGCACATGGGACATACTGTTAATGTGCAGGTTCTACAATGTGACCTCATGTTGGGGTTTGTGAGTTCTTTACAGATAGTGCAGCGTTCATGCCCCCTTGTGACTTCTGAATTGTCTTCCCATTTGTGCGGGCAATTTTCAATTTCTGCGGGGAGAGTTATCGTGGTTCGCCAAGAGTTTTCTTGTTCGGTTTTTTCGTCTGTAATGATCACAAATGCTGTTTCGTATGGCATTTCTCCGAAATCCACAGATAGTTTAGTAGCTAATCCGGATTCTCCCTCAGAATAAGAGCAGATGCCGTCACTGTCAGGCTCATCTTGCTCTACGGAAACAACATCCCAATCTTCGGATAGGTCAAGATTGTCAATAACTGCGGCACGCGCAATGTTTCCCCTTTTGCCTTTGCAGTCTCGGGCAAAATGCCCTTCTTCTCCGCAAATGAAACATTTGCACTTCCTGACTTGGTCAGAATGTTTGCGTTTAAATATTCTGACATGCGTGTCGTGAGGTTTACCTTTGTAAGTTTTGGCTTTTCGTAAGCCGTATTTCTTTTCTTTCTTGTAATACCCAGGTATGGGTATCTGAGCGCATATGGACAAGTCCTTCAAACTCCTCTGGAAAGCAGCCCTCTTGCACTGCTCTTCTAAATATTGGTAGGTGAAATGAATTCTTGGAAATATTCCAACATTATTACCAGGGAATTTTGTTAAGAATGCTATCTCCAGTTCTTTACCGATGATTGGTGGCATCTTACGGAAAAATTTCTCTGAAAGTTCTGGTGATACGAACATTCGGCCAGATTTTGCTGCTAGGATCTTATAGTCATTTATGTAACTGAACAGGTCTTTAACATGGTGGCATGAGAGTCTTTCAATATCTTCATTTGCCCTCATCTGTTCTTCTGTGGACCCTGTGGTTGGGTCTTCTAACAGAAACATCCGTCGGATTTGCGATAGCACATTCTGTGGATCATCAGCTATAGATGTTAGTTCATCATATTCAGTGGGGAACGCCATTCTCCACTGGATCCATGCTTTCTTTTCAGTTTCGCCTAACAAATTTTCAATGTAACACATCTTTGACTTGTTGTCAGGCCAGTTTCTTTCATTAATAAGATTAAGCGTGATTGACTCCCATCGAGAAATCACGTCACCGTACTGCCCTAAATGTTCAGGCAGGACTAGTATTGCACCAGTACTAGCTTGTGCGGAAGGCAGGTTATATACCTCGTTGTAATGTTTTGAGTAACCCCCTTTTAGTTTACCCACTCTAGAATTGATAGTAGGTATCGTCTTCGGGCCAACTGCTGGTATTGGGCCTGGAGGATATTGTGCTGGACCCATGATGGGTTCTTTTGGCATTCTTGTAATTGATGATTCTGCGGTAGAGAATGCGGACTCTGTTACCTTAGTCAGCTGTCGAATCATGGGATAGTCCATCTCAGCAGTATACGCCGTTTGCTCATGGTCGTCTTCAAAGAAGGGATTCTCGATACTATCCTCTTCATAGTCATAATCCTCGCTGGATTCACATGATGTATCCCATTTTGGGGGATCATTGTCACGAAGTTGTGGGTAGTCATCATCATTGCCCACTTGTAATGACATCAGATGTCTGAAGACTGCTAGATCCTCGTCTTCGATGTATGAGCCCCTCCTCCATTAATGTCTCAATGGCTGTATCATTGTCGTCGATAATTTCTTGAATTTCGTCATCCCAAGAGAATAAAGCCATCATTAAAATCTGGGTACTCAACATTTTACCGATCTGGATGACTGATGTGCATAGGTGTGCCATAATGTCGGGAGGTGGTTCTTTTTCTGCTATTTCCTTTAATGCTCCTTCTAACTGGTTGAGGTGTGAAGATACAATCTCGATGACATGTTAAATACCATAGAACCTTATCTTATGGATTTCTCATTCAGGTTGAAGGTGATGGAAGGCTAGTTCCTGCAACTGATGATGAGGTCAAGGAGGTAGAGAAGTTGCTTGAAGATGAGAAGAGTGAACTGGCTATCAAGCACGCCGGAGGATGTCTTTCCAGTGAGGGTTTCACTAAGAAGTCTGTCTTGGAAGGTATTTAATTGTTCAGTGACATCCCAATGTTGTTTTAGAGCTTTTTCTCCCATGGCGTTGTTTGTAACAAAGTAGCAAACTTCCACTGTTATATGTGTGCACCATTGCCCCTTTTTGTATATTCTATGTTTGCTATTAGCTTCATCGACTATTTTACTCGTTATGCCCTTTGTAGATATAACTGGGTAAGCATGGATCTGATACTTTATATTCTTTCCTATCTTATCAAGGTGTCATTTTCTTATTTTTTGGTACCTACTACTTCAAATTCAATTTATTTAAGGGGGCGTTTGATTCATAGATTGTAAGATGCCTTTTTAAAATCACATGCCTAGGCATGCAATTCTCATGAATTAAATTGTCAGGCATGTAAGATTAATTGGTCCTTTTACATGAGAATGTAAAATTAAATTATGAGGGCTAAGGCCTTGTTGGGAAAATTAGCATTTAGCTTATTGCATTAGTTGATTTGACTAGCTTATTGTATTAATTGTTTCTATAAAAAATATTGGTAAAACTAGTTGATAGCATTTTAAATGTGTAAAATGACAATTCAACATGTGAGTATATTTTCAATAATAATTTTAGATTTTGGATTATTGTTTTTGTAAAAATAAATTATTTAATATTTAAAAATATCATTTAGAAGTTAGTTTTTTCTTCTCTTTAGATATTAAATATTAAAGCTTAATTTCAGCAATGTATTATTCGTCCACCTATGAATTAATTATAGAAAACTATTTATAACAATATATAAAAAGGGCGACCCAGTGCACGAAACAATCCTACTTTTGTGTTTGGATATATTTATAATAATATATTCAAACACTATTTTTTTTTATTTGTTGCGTAAAATACTAAAAATATTAGTTCAATAAAGGGAATAAAGTTATTTCATGTAATTTTTATGAAGTTAAAGGGCATAAAAACCTTTGCAGAAAAAGATCTTTGGAAAAAGTTTGCTTGAGGATTTTTCCTAACTAGCGGTTTGAGATGAATATGCTAATTGAAAAAACTCTTTACCAAAAACTCAAAATATGTTTTTCATTTGTCAAACCTCTCAAATGGCCTCAAAAATTTATTAGCTCTCTAAAAAGCTCTTTACCAAACACCCCTTGAGATTAGCTAGGAATTCAATGTAACTTGTGTCCGTGTTGTTTCTCATTGATTGCAGTTTTTTTTTCTTTGCTAACATTTGCATCTCATTAGTTGAGCTCTATTTATCAGGACTTATGCAAGCTGAGGATACTGAAGGATCAAGAAAGTTAAATGCTAGGCTTGAGGTGTGTGTCCCTTCTTGGTATGCAACATTAAACATAGCATGGAACTAGTATTGTATTTCAGACTTCAATAACCCGTTTGGATGTCATATTTAAAGAATAATCATAATTAATATAAAAGAAGTAAAACATAACTGTGAATTATAGAGTCTATAGACTGAGTTATTGTGTCATAACTCTTAAATATGGATATAACAAACTTTATTTTTCTTAAGCACCATTTATGGAGATAGTCTACATGTAGAGATTTAAGTGGTCTAGCTTGGCATGGGTTTTGATACACTTTAAGCTTCATATAGAAAATATATTCCTGGACCTTAGCCCAATTTGATCTGATCTGGTCGTTCAGTGGAAAAGTTGTATGGTGATGGGAGGCCTATAGGAGGCCTATGTAGTTGGCATCAATGATCTTCTGCTTTTGGTTTCAATTAATTATTTATTGTCAGCATGTTGATCATGTTCCTGAGTAATGTATTACTTTTCTTTTTCTTTTGTGTTTAATTTCACTTGTAGAACATTAAGGTGATCTTACAAAAAGTTAAACAGGAAGAGAGGCTATGGTTGTCTGGCAAATCTTTTAGCCATTCTCCTAAATGCGTGGCCGCAAAGGACCAAACATCTGAGAGTATTAGCAATGGAAATGCCTGTCTTGACAAGCTCCAACCTGAGAATACATCTAGTGAAAGAGGACCAGGCACTTTGGAACCTAATACTGTCTGCAATGTTGAAGTTGGAACAGCTGAAGCATGCTCAGGGGCCCAAAATGAGGCAGTAGCTAGTAGGTCATCTATTTCAAAGTCTTGCACTAGCTCATTGCCTGATTTTTCTATTCTAAGAGGAGAGATTTGCTTGGATGATTTCTCAATTAGGGAATTGCAGGAAGCTTTTAGAGCTACATTTGGGCGTGAGACTTCTGTAAAAGATAAGTTGTGGCTGAAGCGGCGAATAGCAATGGGGTTAACTAATTCCTGTCATGTTCCAAATACTAATTTTATTATCAAAGACAACAAAATAATTCTTAGTGAGGCAAAAGAAGATCCCATGAAGCAACATCAGTCTGAGATTGAAGCTGAGTCTTCTTTATCTTTGGACATTCGTGTGATAAATATAACTCACCAAAATATTGAAGCTAGTTTAGATAGTCAGATTGCTGATGACAATGTGTCTGGCAAGAGATTAAGAAGCCCTCCCCTACTGGATGATATGAAAGATGAAAATTCTCAAATGGAGCATTGTACTGCCAAAAGAATGAGGAAGCCCACAAAGCGGTATATTGAAGAACTCTCGGAGCTCGAGTCCAGAGAGTGTACTGCTAAATCATACTCTTGCATGAAAAATTCAGGGGATGATAATTTTCCTGCAAATGTTCCAACCAGGACTGTTTTTTATGGTGATGCCAATAGAAGACTCATTTCAACTAGATATGTATCTCTTGGAGGATTCAGCTTCCACGTACCATTTGTCCTCAGGGCCAGAAGAGGCCGACCCAGGAAGAACACCGTTGTTCTTATGGTATGTAGATTGTGTTAATTAAGTATTTTACTGTATTGAAAAATAATATATAAATTATCAAAAGCCAGTGTCCCAGAATGACCCATTTGCTCCATGTATCATGCCCTAATTATGGAAATGACAAGCTTTATGTCAATTTACAGAAATATCACCCTAGTTTCGTCTATCACATGGAAGAAACATCTGTTCTGATTCCTGCACGGTTAGAAGACAATGAAAATGGAAGCCCTTCAAAGGAAATAAGATCTGTTTCGGTGCAGATATTGCAGCCGGTACATTGCTACATGATTTATTGTACAGATCATTCATGCTTGTTCTTAGTCTTGTAGGAATATATTTTTTACATAGTTCACCATGCGTCAGAATTTTGTTGGTGAGATGGGTACGGAAATGGACAAAGACGCATTAAATAGTGAAGATGAGGTAAATCTGGAGCATAGAAGGTTAGATGAACATGAAGACTCTACACATGGTAGTGCTAATAACTCCCAGCAGGCACCAAAGTCTGGTCAGAGGAGGAAGCACCACAGGGCTTGGACTCTATGCGAGGTTCGAAAGCTTGTCGATGGAGTAGCCAAGTATGGAGCTGGGAGGTGGTCTGAGATCAGAAGACTAGCTTTTGCCTCTTATTCGTACCGGACTTCCGTGGACCTTAAGGTAAGTTCTTGATTTATGCTGCACATATATTTTAATTTATTTTATCATTTGTTTTTTCTTTCAGGACAAGTGGAGGAACCTACTAAGAGCTAGTTTAGCTCAGTGCCCTACTGAGAAAGGGGTGAGTGTATCTGCATATAACTAGGACTTCTTGTATTCTTTATTTTACCCCCCAATCAGCTTTAGAAGTTTTTATGTTATGCAGGCGAAGAACTCTCGGAAACATACTTCAATACCAATACCAACACCTATTCTATCTCAGGTGCGGGAATTGGCAAAACTTCATGCTCAGACGGGAATCAACACTAGCCCTAGAAAGCCTGCTGACCAGGGAAGCAAAGATGTCCATGGAGAAGGATCAGGTTTTTTGTGACACCATGTATGTGAATAAACAATTAGAACTAGTAGAAAAAATAGTTTCATTTAGTCACTCCTGTAAATTATATCGTGAACACAATTTAGTTAGTAAATTTGTATAATTACTTAGGTATGTTAAAACTATATAACTGTAGTTTTACATGTGTATTTCCTCTATTATCAAAATGATTTTCCTCCCAGAAAAGAGAAGTTATAGCCCGTGGTGGAGCCACATGGATTGGAAGGGGGCAAATGGGCAATTGCCTAGTGTTTTATTTATGTAAGGGGAAAAGTCAAATCTCCACTATATATAATATTATTATTATTTTTCTTTAAAATAATTTTTTTTTGCATTGTTATTTTTTATCTTTAAAATAATCAAAAATTAATAACTAAAGTTGGTAAATTCATTTTTTTTCTTCTTATTCTCGGTTTTTTTTCCTGGTTGGTAAATTTAATAAATTTAATTTAATAATTGAAGTCAAATCTCACGGTCGCACATTTTTATCCTCCCACCTAAGTTCCATTCACATACAACTATAGCTCTTGCACATGCATGATTATGGTCCAGCACGCCGGTTGGATGATAGCCGACCCTCAATATATATTTATTAAGAGAAATATTTTTTTAATATAATTCACAATGAGATTATTATGTAATGCTATTAATACAAATTTTGTTAAGAATAATTATAATTTTATAAAAAATTAAAATATTTTTATGCTTATAAATTATATATGGATAATATTTATAAATTTTTATACATAATATAATAAAGAGTAAATTACACTGACCTCCCCTGAGGTTTAGTGAAATTACACTGACCTCTTTTCTATTTGTAATTTTATCTTGTAACTCTTTTGAGTTTTGTAAAAGATTACACAAATTTCTCCTATTACGAAATAAAATTACACAAACCTCTCCTGAGTTTTGTAAAATATTTCACAAATCTCCCTTAAAAAAATTACTCAAAGATTACTCAGGGGAAGTGATGGTAACCTGAACAAATAGAGGGAGGGTCAATGTAATTTCACTAAATCTCAGAAAAGGTCAGTGTAATTTACCCTATAATAAATTATCTTTCGAAAAATATATTGGTCATCTATTGTTCTAAGCCTACCCCTTGATTTGATTTTGATTTTGGGGCACCGCCACTAGTTATAGTCGAATCCGAGGCCTCAAGTTGTATCTTCTGCTATCAGAAATGTGGTGATGGAATTCTCCTCAACTTCTTCCTCTCTGGAAACATGTAATCAGGATCAACTCCTCGTCCATCCATGAGTAGAGCCCACACCTTGTTTTGCAAACCTGCATTCTGTTCCATAATTCTGATCTTCTCTACCAGTGTCTGCAGCATCTGATGATTCAACACTTCATAATCCCTGCAGAACAGAAAATATGGTTTCAGAAGTTCTATAAATTATGTTGGCAAAAAAATAAGTACACACCTGAGTGTAAATAGAGAATGGATTATTTGAACCGCTGCAGCAAATAGAAATGTGGATCTAGTTAAGAACACTATTGACATGATTTGAGTTTGCTGATTATTGAATTCATCTTCGCCAAATCGAACTGAGTGCCTCAATCACGAATGTGGTGCAGAGACCAAATAGAAATTTATCCCCCAAACAATAAAAATTTAGTATAACAATTCATATCACTCAACAAAAACATTCACCCAAAGTGAAACTTAGATACCTAAATATAGGCATGAACGGACGCAAAGTGAGCATGTAGAGAAGAAAGATTGCGCAAGAATAGAAGAAGAAAGCCTTGATGAATCGCGATTCTACTAAGATTGCGTTGTGCAGCACAGAAAGATTGCGCAAGAATAGAAGAAGAAAGCCTTGCCATCAACTTCTGCTTCATGTTCACTCGCCCTCCTTGGAGTTCTAATTGAGAAGCTGCTATCTCTTTGGATTGCTCAAAGATTGCCTTGGAGTGCTTCAGCACATCATTGATCTGCTGCTCCACAGCAGTTGACGCTTGAGCTAGCTGTTGAGTTTGAAGACCATTTGAAGCCAATGAATCCTGAACTTCATTGGAATTCTGCAGGAAGTATGTTGAGATGGTGAAAGAAGAGAGAAAGGAAAGAAGCAGGATAAAAGTGGGAGTAATTTAGATTGTGATTAAATGAGGGTCTTCTTTTATGAGTGCAGAAATCAACAAAGCCTGAGAGCATGTTCTCATTAGCCCTCTCTGATTATTTCATGGCCTTGGAAACATATTAGCTGCGAATCAATATTTGTATAGTAGGCATGGCCTTTATATAGACTACTAAGAATAGTAGTCTATTCTTAGTAGCATCTGAGTTTTCTTTTGCTTTTGAATTTATTATAACATAATATTTTGTTAAGTTAAATTAGTTGTATATATATTTTAGGCATATTGCACCTGTGGATTTCAAGTTTTTTTTAAAAACAAAAATAGAAAATCACAATAGGTGACCATATTAAAGTTTAAACCTTAGATCTCTAGGCAACGTTAAATATGTTGCCACCAACTGTGCCACCCACAGTTGGCTGTAAATTTCAAGCTTACATGACCATCACTTTTCGGTTGCATTTTGCCTACTTGTGTATATCCTTTAGTTTAAGGTTGCTTACATGTTTTTTTGTTATTTTTCCCACCTATGGTTAATAACTTAATATCATTAGCACATTAATTACAATCAGTTTGTTATCCACTACTTATTTTTTAGGATTATTAGACGACAATAGCTTGAACTTTGGCCAATTTTCCAATTATGGCCAATCTTTTGATTGATCTCAATTGTATATAAAAACTTTTGAATTGGTTCCAATTATGGCTCGCTGTCTACCAATCGTGAGTGGAGCCGTTACTTGGGTGACGTGGCGATCAAAAAAATATTTAAAAAATTACCTTGTGCCATGTAAGCCATCCATGTTGGATGGTTTTTATATTAATTATCCGCCCCGAATAATAAAATTAGGTCATCCGCTGCCCGACCCTTCTAAAGCCCTCGGAATCGCGCCCAATCGCCACCGCAGCCACTACGTTGGCGACTTCTTGGACCTTTTCGCTGATAAGCTCCTCCTGCCATTGCCTGACTCATCGACTAGCTCCTCTAGCCACTGTTTGACTCATCGACTAGCTCCGACGCCACCCAACCACGACAGCCACTGCCCCACCCCATTCTTGCACTACCCCAACGCTGCAAAGGGATGTAAGGGAGTTATTTGATCGATCGTTTTCATTAATTTAATTCTTGCATAGCCACTTTCCCCTTCACTCTTGCCTAAACTTCTTATATTAGTTCGATTAAATTAGGGTTTTTTATTATATCAGTATTAGTTCGATTTGATTTAGTGAATTTAGTGAATTCGATTTGATTAAATTATGATGAATCAAACAACAATCCTAGGAACCACCTCCATGAATTCACTGTACTCATCCTAATTTAATCAAAATGAATTCACTGAATCAAATCGAACTAATACTGATATAATAAAAATCCTAATTTAATCAAACTAATATAATAAGTTCAGGCAATAAGAGTGAAGGGGACAGTGATTGTGCAAGAATCAAATTAATGAAAACGATCGATATATTAAAAATTAGTGCATGAATCAAATTAGTGAAGGGGACAGTGACTAACGCGAGGGATAATAAATGAGGGATGATTGGATTTAAATTTTTTAAATTCGGTGTTCATCAAATATAATATTAATTTTATATTCATATATTCATATGTTTTTCTAATTTATGCACTAAATAAATAATGAATATTAATTCACCCCTTATCATATCCTCCATTGTTCTATGAAGCAAACATGCCCTAAAGGGTTTAGACAAGGTCATCCACTCACTTTTTTTTTCATATTATTGTTGCTCAAATCATTACCCTCCTTATTACTAGTAGATGATAAATTGTTAACACCATTAAAAATAAAAAAAATCTATACATATTGGTCCTATTATGTTTACTAATGACATATTGTTGGCCTTAAGGATGATCAAACAGTATTAACGGCTTTAGGAAAAATTTTCAACAATACAATCAATTAACTATTGAGAATGTACTTAATAAATATGTCATTCTCTTTCCAAAATACACCCCTAATCATACAGGAATAAATATTTGTAATACTCTTCACATACTCGGATTCATTTCCAAATATTTAGACATTATGATTTCATCATGTCGGCTTCCAGATAATCCATATAATTATCTATTTGATCCATTATA
The DNA here is from genome assembly GCA_034359265.1 of Canna indica. NCBI lineage: Eukaryota > Viridiplantae > Streptophyta > Magnoliopsida > Zingiberales > Cannaceae > Canna > Canna indica. Next base: position 72,960,095 of record CP136890.1, read on the forward strand.
TTCAAAATTTGCATCTTGATAATCTAATTACCTATCCCAAGCTGATAAACTTATTCTTATCAATTTTGTCCTTATTTCTATTCATTTGCATGGCTGTCTAAAAAAGCAACGAAGAAAATAACAAAAATAGTGAGTATAATGTCTAGCAAGCTAATGGTGATAAACAAGGTATTCATCTCCTTTTGTGGAAAATCATAACCTTAACTAAACCCATAGAGACTAGCTATTCACAACATTTATCTACAAAGCTTATTTCTTAATGCCAAAAGAGTTAAGACTTATCTAAATAATACGGATAAAAGTAGCCAAATTAAATTATGCCAATGTTGTCCTTTCAACACAATCCCCCTCATCAATGCTCAGGGTCTTGAAAACTTTTCCTTAAGTCAATAACTCTAGTACTAATTCCTCCTTACTCTATCATCATTAGATTTTAGATAATGGCTTTAGGCCACTTACATTAATGTTAATCTACTAGATGACGTCACATATATTAGTGATCTTATCAATGAACAAAGTTGGGATAACCAAGTTATTGTTTCATGAAACATTATGGGAGTCGAACTATAACCAAGTGATCTAAAATTGATCTTCCTCCCACACACAAGGAGGATCTTCCTCCCACACACAAGGAGGATGTTACCGCTGTATCAGCTTACTCTTTCTTAATTAAGAAAAAGATTAAGAGCGAGTTTTATTTTCAAACTATCGAAAATAAAATAAAAATATCATTAAACTTTATTTAAATTGATTTTTATTATTAGATAAACAAAAACTATTGAAAAAATACTCATATTTGGATAAAATACCGCGCTAGTAAACAACACTAATATCATCCAATCACAAACCAATAAGACACCAAATGACACTCTACCAATCAATAATAAATAATAATAAAGGTTAAGAGTAATTTTTACTCTCAAACTATTAAAAATGAGTAAAAAACTTTTAATTTTTTTTAATCAATTTTTATCCTTCAACAAACATGAGCTATTGAAAAGTACACTTATTTTGAACAATATACTTAACTAACAAACAACACTAACAACGATCAATCACAAATCAACATGTAAGACAAAAGAATGACATTTAGAGACATGATTTAAAATTTGTCATATTTGAAATGTAATTTATTTTTTATTTATTTATTGCTAACTAAGAAAGAAAGTGCCAATTGGTGTACAATATGTTAGCTTGTGATTGAATACTATTAGTGTCATTTGCCGATCAAGTATTTCATCCAAAATAAGTACAATTTTAAAACAATTTCTATTTGTTTAATGATAAAAATAAAAAAACAAAGTTTAAATAATTTTTATCTTATTTCTTATAATTCAAGGGCAAAAATCACCTTTTTTGCTTAATAAGAGAAAGAGTACCACCTAGCATCCATGATTGAACACAGTATCATTTGCCAATTAGAAATTTCGTCCAAAATAATAGTATTATATTAATAATTTAAATTTATCTAAAGGCAAAAACTGATAAAAATAAAATTTGGAAATATTTTGACCCAATTCTAATAGTTCTACGACATAAATCAATCTTAAGAAAATTCTTCCCGATATCAGCTCTCGTAACTTGTGAAAGAATCTTTTGGTCTCTCCCAATTCTAAGATAGATTAAAATATAAAAAGTTGTGCATGGTCAACTATTTTCGAAGAACAAAAGTCAATTAAATATTGTTCCACGATTTTAGTATTGTTACAAATTTTTTTGAAGATAATCTTACTCAATTAAACACTAAGGATGTTTGGTAGCAGCCTTCTAATTTTATGTGATGATTCTTTTGATTACTCCAAAGAATAGTTGCCAAATCTTGAATGAGATATTCCACCATTCGAGGCAGTTTTCCCCAATGAGTTTGATGAGAAAATTTGTGAATTTAATGTGAAGACAATGCATAAATACGAGGGAAATCTAAAAATCATACTATTCATTTAGTTGTTAGAAATATAAATCTGATTAAATTATATTTACATTATTTTATTAATCTTTACACATTTGCAAATTGCAATGTGTAAAGACACCATGAATGTTGCTTATCGAAAACGTTCGTATAGGATAAATTATTCAATCCTTTTAATCATACTATTCATTTAGTTGTTAGAAATACAAATCTGATTAAATTCTATTACATTATTTTATTAATCTTTACACATTTGCAAATTGCAATGGAGAAAGAACATTATTGATAACAGCGACACATCAAGCAAACCTAATTAAAAACTTTTTTGATCAACTTAATGACAGAATCAACCTAATGAGATAGTATCTCAATCAAATCAAACAATAATTCACGTTCAATATGATTATTATATTTTCTGTTCAAACTTGAATCTAATATATATGGGAATGCAGTGAGCTACATCAAAAGCCGACCCGACACAAATAAATCAAATCATAATAGAAAATCGATCAAAAGAAAGCAGAAAACAAAATCAATAAAGCCTGAATTTTTCGAATAATGGAGATTAGATGGTAGTGCATGTTTTGTGATTGCTCATCATCTGAATTGCAGAGAAAACCTATGGAATTGGTATCATCAATTCTCCCGATCGATTAAAATCGTTAAAATGGGGTAAAAATAGAAACGTTTAATATAGAAATAAGAGAGATTTGATAAAAGAATCAGATAGATATGTCAATCACCATTGCCAGTTCGAAAGAACGGGTCATAAGACTGGGTCGACAAAATCTTATCATCACGGTCCCAGGAATAAATTTCGGCAGCATAAAAGATGTTTTCTAATGAAACAGAAAAGCTAGGAGATTGGATCTAGAATTCTAAATAGCGTAATAAATTTAGGACGCCTAGAGATTGGATCTAAAATTCTAAATGGCATAATAAATTTAGGACGCCTAGAGATTGGAATTAGAAACTCTAAAAATTTGGGTCGAATTGTTCATTCGAGAGAAAGCTAAACATAAAGCATATGCAACGAGTACGATCTTCTTTATAGGATTTCGAATAGGTTATATCAAAGAGTTAAATCAAATATGGGAAAAGATGTCCGAGCATCAGAATGCACAAGCATTACAATAGGAAGGGCGAATGCCAGAATCACAGCCCGGAATTTTTCTCGGCAACGTACAGCGCTGATTACGCTATAGAAAAAGCGCATCAGAGACTCTAATTTATTGCCTCCCTTTCGGAATTAAAATCCAAAACAATAAAATGTCTGTTTCCAATATTTTTTTTGGAAAAATAATTGAAGATGAGAGAATACATAAGCAGATGGAATGGCGGATGGCTCAGAGACTAGTAAAATATTTCGACATCGAAGACTTCCCTTCGTCGGAGTTTGATGGTATCTTTTGAATGCTCATCAGTGCCCAAATGCCATCACAATCGAGAGAAGATCGAAATGAAATAGCGAGAGAAAGAGAAGAATAAAAGCAATTATAGATAGAGCATGCTAGGGTTCGAAAGAAAGGGGGAAGATGGGGAGGAGGCGAAGGCAATGGTCGATGGGTTTACGGTGGATATCCTCCTTCCTTATATAGGGAGATCGGATGTAAGAGCAAAAACCCTAGCTTTGTTTAAATTACGAGGATACCCCTCTTTCAATCTAGGCCGGTTCAATCGATTTGACGATCCCACTCAATTCGAATTGGAAATTTCGAGTTGGATAAGATTCAATTTATAATACGGATTTAAATTATGTTATTCGAATTTTCAATCGAATTCAAATTTCATATGGGAGATCCGATACAATCTGATCAACTCGTATATTTTAAAGAAAAAATCTTAGTTTATAATTTTAATATTAATTATTAAGTGATAATTATTAATTGATATCCTTGTATTTTTATAATAATTTGTAATTCCACTTATTTATTTATTTATTTATTTTATTATAGAATGTTTAAATTTAAAAAACAAAAACAAAAATAGTGCCATCTTCTTAAAAAATTAAGATTTATAAATATTCAAATCAAATTTAACCCTACTCACTTCCAAAAATTTTGAATCGTTTCAATAAATTATTTGACTAAATAAACTCAACTCGTTTCAACAAAGCAAAAAGAGAATCTGGAAGAGAACGACATGAGCATGAGGAAGGGCGGAAGAAAAGGCGGGCGAAGGGAGATTGAATCGGAGGGATCTCAAGGGGAGCAGCTACGCCCCAAAATTACCCCCTGATCCGGGCATAAAGGGGAAGGGCATTGCAGGACTGGATCGTCGAAAAAGAAGGAAAAAAACCCTATCATTGCGATGAATCCAAGTATGGAATTTTAGGGTGATGGCGAAATTTTGAATGAGTCCCTAACTCCTTCTGCTAATAAGGAGAGCTTTACTTCATTACACAATCTTCTATTTGTGCAAAATGCTTCTGCTATTTTCGTTGGATTAAAAAAGGGAAGTAAACAAATGAATTCCTGGGCGGATTTATTCAAAGGAGTCAGTTGCATGAATAACCTCCCAGAACAAGAGAAAATTATGAACAAATTTAAATCCATGTAAAGAGTGTTCTCAGAATGAAGTAAACATTGATGATGAGTTGATTAACAGATCAAGATCTGAATGGGTGAACAGTGCTTACGGAAAATTCTATGGCAAAGTTCCTCTATTGGGCTTAGTACAGAACATTATGCCGAGACTGTGGAGGCTAAAGAATAATGTCCAAATTGTTGACCTTGTTGCTGGCTTCTTCTGCTTCAAATTTGGATGCAAAGAGGGTTTGGACAGTGTGCTAGCTGGTGGTCTGTGGTTCTTGAGAGGGCAGGTGTTGCTAATCAATCAAACAATGGAAACCAAAATTTGAACCTATGCTGGAGAGGATAGATACAATACCTGTATGGGTTCAATTACCAGGTCTTTCGGTGGAGTATATGCACAAAGAGGTATTAATGAAGATAACAAGCTCTTTGGGTCAGGTTGTGAAGATTGATGAGGTTACCATCAAGGGACAGAGAGCTAGATTTGCTAGGGTTTGCCCACTGTGGAATCTTACAATGCAGGTACCTAATGGATTGTGGATAAGGGGAGCAGGTAGAAGATTTTGACAACCTATAGCCATATAAAATATTCCAAGATTGTGTTTTCAGTGTGGGGAAATAGGGCATCTTAGTGAGCAATGCAGTGACAAAGATGAAGGGATAAAGGGAAACACTAATAATAATGACAAGAGAAGTGAAGAGAAAGGAGATGACAACCATATGGAAACTCAGCCTAGTAATGCAGGAGTTTATGGCCTGTGACAGGTAGTTAACATGAGGAAGAGACCAAGGGGGAGGAGAATTGGTTTATCAGAAATTGGTACAAAAAACAAGTTTGAAATTCTAAATAAAGAGGAAAAACAATCTCTAGAAGTTGATAATGAAAATGAAAGACCAGAGGAGAACTACAGAAAGAAGAATGAAAAGATAATAGAAAAGGAAATCAATGGAGATAAGTCAGATATGACATTGGGAATAAGGAGGTATTAACCACAAAGCAGAGAAATGAGATGTTTAGCTTTAGAACTGATGCAGTGGAGCATGTTCAAATACCAATTAAGTTGGACAAGAAAGTGGAGGAGATGCATAGTAGACTAACTGAATCATTTTCCATTGCAGTTAGCAATATAAAGGAGAAATGTATACTCTCACATGAAGGTATTGATCCAAATATGGTAGGATCTTCTTCTCTAAAAGGAGTTTTCCTTTTAACATAAAGCACAGCAAGGTGAAAAAGAAAAAAATTCTGAGATGGTAAATGAGAAGAGGATGGAAGGAGAGGGGGGACCTTCTGATCATGTTTAATAATAAAGATATTAAGTTGGAATATTAGAGGTGGATTGAAAACTGAGGGATGTGATTACCTCAATTTACTTATGAAAGAGCAGAAGACAGAGATCTTGATATTGGTAGAAACACATGTTGATGAGGAAGGTTCTGATATCTGTATTAAGAGGCTTGGTAAAGCTTGGGAGGGCTGTTATGTAGCTGGTAATGGTAGGACTAGAGGGATAATAATAGCATGGGTAGCTGAGAAATTCAAGATAATACCTGTGTATAAATGCAAAGAAATGATTCATGCAATGGTCTATGGGAAGAATGAGGAGCCTTGGCTCTTGATTGGAATTTATGCTAGCAATGAGGGGAAGGAAAGAATGATCTTATGGGAGCTGCTAATGAGTGTTGATACATGCAAATTACCCTAGTTATTGGTGGGAGACTACAACTGTGTAGACAACCCAAAGGACAAGAGAGGAGGAAGATAGTTCATTATTGGAAGCTCTTTACTTTCTTTCAAGAATATCTGTATGGAAGCGAGTCTTGTTGACTTAAAATTCAGAGGGACAAGGTACACCTGGTGTAACAATAGAAGAGGAGAGAAGAGGGTGATGGCAAGGCTTGACAAAGCCTATGCCAATAGGGAGTGGTTGAATAAATATAGCAAGACTCAAGTCATACACTTGAGAAGGTTGGCATCTGACCATTGCCCAATAATGGTTGATACAAGAGATAGTGCACGGAATAGAAGGAAAAAAAAAAGACTTTATTTTTGAGTTTTATTGGCTTGAAAACAAGGGGATATGTGACAAAGTAAAGGGGGTGTGGAGTAATGAAACTGAGAATGGCTTGAAGATTGAAAGTTTTTGGAGGAGTTTGACATCATTGAGTAAAGAACTAGTTGAAATTAGCAAAAAGTAGATTGGGTCTCTTGAAATCAGGCTTAGAGAAACCATGGAACAGATTGGAATACTGGAAAAGAAAGATGCTAATGGAGTGGCCAGTGAGCATGAGCTTGATGAATTGAAGATTCTAGTAAACAAAGCAGTGGCTCTAAACAGACAAATACAAATAAAGTGATGGAGCAAGTCCATATCTAAATGGATTGAAGATAATGATAGAAATACAAAGTATTTCCACAACTCAACAAAGATGAGGAGAAGAATGAATACTATCATGGAAATATAGGTTGATGGGAAGGTGATTACAGAAGAGTGGAGTATAGTAAGAGAATTTGAGGAGTTGTATAAAAAATTATGGGAAGAAGATATGAGTAGTTATCAGGATTGGAATCAGTTTAGCAAGCTGAGATGGAAAAGGATTTCCAATACTGATCACAAGAGGATGACTGAGCCTTTCATCGAGGAGGAAATTTTTAGAGCTCTAAATAATATGGGCAGAGGCAAAGCTCCTAGGCCTGATGGCTACAATTTAGAGTTTTTTAATAAAGTTTTGGGATAACATGAAAGACTCCTTTTGTGCTGCACTGAGAGAATTCCAAAATCAGATGAGCACGCTTGATTCATGGGGACTGACTAATTTGATCTTTATTCCAAAGAAAGAGTAATCAGTCCAGATAAAGGACTTTAGGCCAATTGCACTATGCAATGTGGCCTATAAAGTTTTTGCAAAGGTTTTGATAAATAGATTAAGAAATCACATGAGGCATATCATATATTGGGAGCAAGGAGCTTTTGTGGAGAAGAGAAGGCTACAAGATAATGTGACGATGATTACAGAGATAACAAATATTGTGATGAAGTCAAAAAATATATATCCTTTTTGTATAGTGAAACTAGATCGAGAGAAAGCATATGACAGGGTATCCTAGAAAGCTCTAGATGAGGTATGGAAAAGGATGAATATACCATGGAAAATGAGAAGTTGATTATCTGTTTGTTTGAGATATGCTGGTTTTAGATGTGGGGTGAATGGAATACATTCTGGATGGTTCAAAAGAACATCGATTTCATCTAGTCAAATGGGAAAAGGTGACCTCAAGCAAAGCCAATGGAGGACCAGGAGTGAAGGATTTGAGCATTGTAAAAACCTCAATTCAAGCAAAAAGAATCTTGCCATTCCTTAATAACAAAGACATGCTTTGGGTAAGATTATTAAAGAGCAGATATGAAGATTTTCACCCATGGAAGAGTATAAAAAAGGGAAGCTGGTCTTGGCCATTCAGAAGCTTTGTGGAGGCAATTAATAAGCTAAGAGATGGACTGAAGGTCAAGATAGGTAATGGAAAAAGAACTAGCATAAGGAGTGACCCTTGGATTGATTGCTTACCTTTGGATAGGTGGCCTACATATGTAAACATGTGTAGTGACTTTAGAGGCATGAATGTGGATTCACTTATCAGAGATGATGAATGGAACCTGGAATTGCTAAACAAAGAGTTTGGCATTGAGCTAGTGAAGAGGATTTCACAAATATACCTAACCAGGAAGGAGGTGGAGGATAAATGGGTATGAGAACTGAATGTGAAAGGGAAATTGAGTAGCAAGATTGCATATAACCATTTGAGAAGCAGAGATATAGAAATGTACGAGGAAAATGTGGAATGGAGAAGGCTATGGGAGATGAAAGCTATACCAAGGGTGAAAGTCTTCACCTGGAAGCTATTACAAAAAAGGTTGGCTACAACTGACAAGCTTTCCAAGATAAGTAAGATACAAAAGCAAAAGTGTTACATGTGTAAGGAAGAGGAAGACAATGCTGAACACATATTATATGAATGTACAGTAGCAAAGGAGTTCTGGAAGAAACTGAAAAATGCTTGCAAATACAAATTTGAATTAGGTGATGTGTGGAAGGAGGGGAAGTGGATGAAAGAAGGAGCTAAACTTGGGAGAGAAGAGAGGAATACACTGATAGGGATGATCGCTGCTGGACACTAGGCATTATGGAAGAATAGGAATGATAATGTTTCAGGAGTCATGGGCAAGGGATCGGCTCTATGATCTTCAAGGTTTTGGCTGACAGTAGTAGTATCAATGAAGTCACAAAGGGAAGAGTTTTAGATGGCAAAATGGAACATGATGACAATGTTTCAGGAAGCAAAATGCAGAATGAAAACATTAAGGGCAGTGTATCAAAATGCAAAAGGAAGCAATGTGGTAGCAGAAATGAGGATCCTTGGCAGGAGCAAATCAGAGATGGGGCTCAGAGGAAATATGAATATAGAATGTTTAGTGATGCAGCTTGGAAAAAGGAAACTTATGAAGCTGGACTAGGTGTGTACATTGAAGATAAATTGGGGAGAAAGGTTTATGAGGCTTGCTGCTATAAATTGGTGGAGAGTCCATTAATGGCAGAGGCTTGGGCCATTTGGTATGGACTGAATAAAGCCAGAGAAATTAATCTGAAACATCTGAAGATATTTTCAGATTGCTCGAATGTTGTGGAAATGCTAAATTGGGAGAGGAAGGCTCCTTGGTTCATGAGAGAGTTGATAACTAATATAATTGAATTATATAATGAATTGAATGTCTTGGAATGGAATCATATAAGAAGGAATGACAACAGAGAAGCTCATTTTCTTGATAAAATTGGTCTTTCAGAAAGAATGGAAAGAACTAGGTTAAACCTAGTTGATAGAATTACCTTGCTTGATGTTAATATTACTGAAGATATTTTTGTTGATGAAGGGATTGAGAGACATATGAGTGTAATAATGTAATGGAAAGTAACTGTATTAGTTTTTTGAGTTTGACGAGTGATGATAGTGATGTAAGTAAGACTTTGTATACAGGTGAGAACTCTAGTATTTCACTAGAGGAGATTAATAAAATGAACAAGTCTCAAGGGGGAATATATTTTTACTCTTTTGGAGGCGAGGGATGCCCGGCTGATAGCCCTCTACACCCTCAACCCTCCCATTTGAGTAGGGAGTGACCCTTCCTTAGAGCTTGATTTTTTGGTTTTAAAAAAAAAGTCGTTTCAACAAAGCTTGGTTTGATTATTGGATTGTTGTTCAAAAAATAATTTTAAGGTTGAATTTATATTTTTGACTTACATGCTGGAAAAAAAAACTTACTTAGGGGCATTTGGTTCCTTGCAAATGCAAATGTTGCAAAAAGCATTTGCATGAAAAAACAAATGCTCGCAAATAAGAGTTACAACCTGCTATTTGGTTGCTCATAAATAGGGATGTCAATAATACCCGTTTAAGCGGGTACCCACGGGTGTTTACTCATTTATGACGGGTATGAGGGTTAAAATCTTATCTGCGGGAATTTTATGGGTAATTTTTTTACCCATTTATTATAAGGGGTGGGTACGAATATTATAGTACTCGTACCCACGAGTACCCGTTACACACGAAAATAAGTAAATTACAAAATACCCCTTAATTATACATATACTAAAAATGCCCCTTATGTTTTAAGACCTTGTGTTGATGTTGATAAATATTTATAATTTACATTTGAAGACCTTGTGTTTATATTTGAAGATCTTGTGTTTATATTTGAAGACATTGTGTTTATATTTGAAGACATTATATTTATATTTGAAGATCTTAATAAAATATTGTAATTTATTAAATGGGTACCCGTCAATATCCGTGGGATTCTGCACCCCCGCGGAGAATTAAATGAGTACCTATTTTTGATATCCGTGGAGAATTAAACGAGTAGTGGGTACCCATATGTTTCGCGGGGCGGGTAGCGAGTAGGCACCCCCCGTACCCGTCCCGCTCCATTGATATCTGTACTCATAAATAGACTTCAACTTCTATTTGCAAACATTTGGTTAGCCAGAAATAGAAAAGAGAGAGGCTATTGTGGGTGAGAGTGGTTGTCATTGTGAGGTGAATGACCACACTAGAGGGGGTGAATAGTGTGTTCACTATAAGCCTAAAACAGTTTTAATCGATTATTTGAAAACTTAGGCAATCACAAGTTTAAATGACAAGCGGAAGCAAGATAATAAGTAAGCACAAACAAGTAAAAACTTAGGCAAATCTTTTTGACGTGCCCATTCTCTTTGCAAAAGTAACACACCACTTTCTTTTTTCGGCTTTTAGGGTTGCTCCTTTGACTAGAAGCACTATGAGCATCAAAACCATGGTTAGCATTAGAGGGATAACCATTTTCATCATCACCATTAACAAATGTATTAAGTTCTTCGATTTTGGCAAAGTCATATAAAACATTCAAAGTTGCTTAAATATCAAAAAGTAGATTTACAGACTTTTTCAAAAATTTCATTTGAAAATTGTTCTTACTTGAAGTTGGAGCGATGCAGTCTGATGCATCTCTTCGTCAGGTGCAACTCCAAAGGGGAGGGCTGCAAAGACACTCTGACGCCCAAGTAAGGATGAGTTCAAGATGGAGGTAGTAGAAATTGGAATCTAAGGTACCTGAGGAACGTCGTGTCTGTATATAGTGCATGATGAGAGATGTTTTGCAATGATGTTATTCAATAATCTCGTAGGGATGTTGCTTAGAACGGATCGAAGTTGATCTCGGAGATGTTGAGATCATGAATGGAGAATCTCTCGTAATTAATATGGACAGAGTGTCCTTCTATGGTCAGATGGAGCCACTGGGCTAAGCCATCTGGCTCGACTTGAGTCTGGTTCATGAGTATGGGTGCTTTTAGGCCTAATTAGATCGGGCCCAAAGTGCTAGTCCATTCCATAGCCCCCCTCCCCGAGTTTGGTCGGAGTCTTGAGGACTTCATGTCGAGCTCTAAGTAGCGCCGGCTTCCGAACTTGGTCTGATAGAGAGACGTCGTCTAGATTTTTGGAGTGTATTAACTTCTCCCTGAGTTGTTCCGGGTGCCGAGCTGCTGCTGATGTTGAGCTGTTACAGGTACCAAGATCTCAACGTGTCGTGGAGGGCACGTGTCTAGTGTTTTTAATTGATCAAGGTGAATCATGTAGGTGTATCTTTGCGGTGTCGTCTTGCAATCCTTCGATTTTTGCTACTGGCGTGGCGACTACATGGTGGGAGGATTTCCTTCTTTATGACAGTTGCTGATTGGCATCTGCCTTTTCCGACATCAACTCTCATTCGTAGAGTAATCATGATAGAGAGAGTCATCTATTCGTGCCTTGAGAGGGTTCTAGGGAACCGTCGTTGCTGAGCTGATCGATTGAGATTTAATCATGGTGTTATCATCGATCGTTCGGTGAGGAGGCTACTGTCTCTCGGCTTTTAAAGCAACTTTTTCCTTCTTCGTTTCAAATTCTTCTCGTGTTCCTTGTTGTATGGTGCTTGTTCTCCGGAGGTTTTTGTCGTTGACGCTTTCGTCGATTGTTTTCTTCGTCTGTTATTTATTCTCTAGTTGGTGAGTCTTTTGGTTCTTGCTTTGACTTTTGTGTTGTCGGGATTGGCCTTAGGTTGGTAGGTTGTACTGACTTGTCCCCCATTTGTTAGGGTTTTGTGATCTTCGCTGGATTGATGGTGAGGAGAGGTGGTTGCATTAAGTTAGAGGTAGGGCTGTCGAGAGGCACCTCAGACCCTTATTCGTGGATCAACGAAGAGATATAGTTGCAGGGTATGGTGATGATCGATCTGAATAGCATTTTATATTTTCGGAAAGGTGTGTCAATTTCCCGAGAGAGCGTCGATGAAGATTATGATTGTCTTCCTTGTTCCCCAGCGGATAGGGTATACCATAGAGGGGAGCCTAGGCCCATTTTTATGTACGTGACCTTGTTCGAGGACCTTAGGGTCCGACTTCCATTCACCGACATGGAGCATGAGGTGCTAAATCTAGCTAACGTTGCCCCAACACAGTTGCATCTGAAGAGCTGGGTGTTTGTCCACTGCTTCGAAATTCTGATGGATTGGTTCGGGATCAAGTCAAGCCTCTATGTGTTCTTCTCCTTTTTCTAGGCGGAAGGGACCCAGAAAGGTTTATGGGTGTCCTTCAACGGTGTCCTCGGGAAGAAGCTTTTTAATTTGTTCAAGAGTTCTTATAAAAACTTCAAGATGTACCTTTCTAAGGTTAAGTCTCGGTAAGATCTCTGGCAATTTTTCTTGGACGAGTTGGCTCAAACGGAGAGGTTCCCCTTGTCATGGAGGTCGGATCCCATGCTTATTCTGCATTTTGAGGGCAGGGGGTGCCCGAGGATAGGAGTATAATTGAGCTCTTGAAACGACATTGCCCTTACTTTCCTTTTTCCTACAAGGAAATACTACAACGGGACCGAGGCAGGTCTTCGGTTTTGAAGTATATAGGTAAGCCTGGGGGTTTGTAAGGTACTTTTACCTTGTCTTTCCGAAGTGTGTTGCATTCAGATTTTCTGTGATGCGGGTGAGATGTCTTCGATTCTGGGGAGCCGAGTACTCATGCACGACTAGCCCAACTACGAAGGGGTGCTTCTACGAGTGATAAGGGGAAAGGTCGACTAGTGGACAATTCTCCTTCTTCATTTTCGTCAAAGCTGGTGCAGGCTTCGAGGTCTCAAACTCCAGGTGTGACTAGGTCGCCTACACCTTATGATTCCCTGACTCCACCTGATTCGCCTTTGAGGCCGCGAAAGAGGGCCACGGGTCTGAGAGCTAGTGAGGATTTGCCTCCTCGAGCAGTCGTGCTCCTTGTGGAGGATGAGTTGTGGCGCGGGAGGTGGTGGTAGTGGAGGGCATCGCCATCGTCGGGTCAGCATCCTGTTGCGATTCCTTGCAAGAACCATTGTTTCTTATTCAACATTCATGCGGACTTACCAGAGGGAGCGGATCCGTGGGAGCTTGCCCAGGCTAGATGTCTTCAATCAGTGGGCCTGGTAAACAAGCTGAAGGAGTATGTGTTGAAAGAGTTTGAGGCTCAGGCTCAGGAGATTGAGTCGTTGAGACTTGAACTAGCAGAGGTGAACAAGGCTCTCTAGGCGAAAGTCTGCAACTGCACCTTGTTTAGGATCATTTTTTAGTTTAACAGAAGTAAAATAACTGTCAAAAATAGAGAATAATAGTTAAGAAATTATCCAGTCAAGTCACAACCACCACAGAACCATAAAAAAAAAACTATTCAACATCAACATCAGTCATACAACCAGTACCAGTCAAACAAGATAAAGTATCACCCAGAGAGGTCTAAAGATTTCAACCACCAAAGAGGTCCAGTTGCAACCATAAAAAAAACCAGTAAAGATAGAGTTGCAATTGCACCTTGTTCTCCCCTTTTTGGTATAATGAACCAAAGGAGAGAAAAATGTCAAAGTCACTCAGAATTGTCAGAACTAGAAGAGTTAGAGATGCTACCAGAAGACAAGAAAGTAGGTCCTACAAAAGTAGCTGTGAAATATTCAATAATCTTCTTCTCAATAGAGATTACCTACTACTGTAGCTGAGCCATTGTCTCTCTTGCAGTAAACAGTTCATCAAGAATAGATATTTCAGTAGTTGATGAAGCACCATAGGATTTCTTGAATGAACTTGAATATGACTGAGCCTTTACAAGAGTCCATACCCTCTTCAGAATTTTATGATGAATATTCAAAGAAGTACCCACTGGTTCAAGGACTTCCTCTGAATAGCATTTACATCCTTGCTTCTCTAAAATGCCATAGATCAGATTAGGAAATATCAAAAACATTCTTGACTTAGAATGCAGTTTAGACCTCGGTGATACAATCTGATCAAATATTAAACTACCAATGTCAAACTCAATCCCATTTGTAACTTTGTATAATAACATTACCATTTCTTTGCTAAGGAAGATAATGTGGGAGGTACAGACCCAATAATTTTTAGCAATAAAAAACAATACATCATAAAAAGTATTTAGTGAAGAGGATTTGCTATCATGTCCTCCTGTCCAATTTTTGATATCACCATTTGAAACCTCATTTCCAACAGCTTTCAGAAAATCCTATGAACTCTTTAATTGTATTAGGACTGAAAGAGTACCATTTTCCTCTAACATAGACTTGATGAAGATGATTGTTATCAGACTCAGAAATGTCCTCATAAATATTGTAGTAAAATTTCATAATAACATTTTTGCAGAAGGGTGTGACAGTCATAAAAGAACTAGACAAATTTCTCTTTTCAAGAGTTTCCAAAACAAATTTGCATTTAAGAGAAATTTGATCTAAGTCAAGAGATCTCTGAGAGATTATACCTTTGGATTGTAGAGCCTTCCACAATGGAAAGAGATCATCAGAAAGAAGTCCCTTGTAGAGTTTGCTAGTAGCAACTTTCTTCTCAAATTTTCTTCCTGATTTTGAATGCTTTCTTTTGGAGACATGTGACTTTTTCTTCATAGTGACAAAAACTTTTTCTTTTCCTTTAGAGACTTCTGGATTGGGTTTGCTTTTCTTAGATTTCCTTAGCTCAATAGCCTTGTCCAACAATGGCTCAGTCTGTTTCCAAGATTACAATCTCCCCAGATAAGAACTAGGACTTCCTAGAATACTTTCTCTTAGAACTTCTCTTTAATCCAATTTGGCTTGACAATTTCTTTTTCTTCTTGGTTGAAACAGACTTGTCATGACTTGAAGTGGATCATTTCCTCACTATAGCAAGATCTTCAGGAGTCACCAGAAAAGTTTCTTCAATAGGAGTGAGTGAAGGAGTCCGATTTAGGTCCATAGTCTCTGTAACTGAAATCGAGTTAGCTTCAGGTACATGAGGGTAGTTTCAAGAGTAACAGGAATTATATCATCAGTTTTGACTGCTTCATGACTAGGTGCAGTAGTTTCAAGTGCTTCAGATGCAATCCCAGTTGGAACTGTCTTTGTCATAAGAAATGGAGAAGGTTCACTTTCAGGAGCATCATTGACAATTTCAACTGGAACATCTTCAGTTGAGACTAGAGGTAGACTGTCAGTATGGATTGTAGCTGATACATCAGCGACAGTATTTGGTCTAGGTGCAAGATCTTTTATACTAGAATCTGTAGAGGTCAAAGTGGGACAAGTATTCACTGGAATTGAGTCAAAAGCTTCATCTGCAACAACAATATTAATATCAAAACCAGGACTAGTTTTCAATAGAGTTGAAACTGGTAAGTTAATATCAAAATCGACTGTTCTAGAAGAATCATCATGAATAATAAAACCAGATGGAATATTAACATCATCTTTAGCCTACCCATATTTGAACCGAAAGATTATAATATTTTTGTTTTTCAGAAATTTGTACTAGACCCCAAAAGTTTGATTTTGATTCTTAAGAATTTTGATTTTTTTAGATATTTTTATTGAATCCAAATGGGGGAAATCCTTATATAATATTTATGTTTTAAGGTTATTAAGTTAATAAATGTTATATAAGTAGACTTAGGAACATGGAACCTAAAAATGAGCAAACAAGCAGAAAAAATCAACCAAATCAAGCAGTCAGCCCATGTTCGGTCGACCGATTGGTCGATCGATAGAAGGAGAAGGCATTTCGGTCGACTGACCGACGTCCAGAATGAGCAGAATGTCTTCGATCGCTCGGTCGGTCGATCGACGATCGACCGACAAGCGATCAGGCGTCGCCAACGGGCAAAAAAATGCCCGTTGATGAGCCCTCTTGTTTGTGGGGTTATAAATACCCATCCCAAACTCACTCCTAAGCAGTTGTTGATGCCTCTAAGCCTCAAAGAGCCACTCCTTGCATCTCTACAAGAATTCTTGAGACATCTTTGCAAAGAACCCTAGCTTTGAGCCTAGAAACCTTGATATTGATTTTGAGCTTGCTTTGATTCATCTTCAAGTCATCAAGAGGAGCTAGGACATCTTGTTTGAGAGCTAAGTTTATATTGTTTATTATTTTCTCTCATTATTGTTGTATTTTGGTGTTTATTTCATTGTATTTGAATTTGTGTTGCCTTGGTGTTATGGCTTAAATCCATCATTGTAAACTTAGTTTGGTAGGATTAATTGAGTTGTCCTTAGGTTGAGGTGGGAGAGTGCTCTCGGTAGGAAGACGGGATACTTCCGGGTGTGGAAGTGTCTTTGGTTTGAGAGCGAAGACTTTCCGGTGTAAAGTCCTCATTTTAAGGAAACTAATTGATCTAGTTAAACTAGTTTAGAAATCATAAGCGGGGTGCTTAGGTAGTGGCGTAGGCATTGGGGTCGAACCACTATAAATCATTGTGTTTGCATTGCTTACTTTGCGTATCGATAACTTGACTTGTTTTATTCGCTTCCGCATTCATTTTGTAGTCAAATAGTTCATTAACATAAGTAATCAAGAAAACGATTGAAACCAAAATTAAGTTTAAAATTAGCAAATACACTATTTACCCTCCATCTAGTGTGGCCATTTCTCTAACAGAGAAGATGAGCCAAGTTGCAACGCCAAGAGGCTTTAATTAGGGCATATAACAAGGAATTCCAATAAATAGGGTCACACGTGCGGGTCTTCATAAAAGGAGTGCAATAACTTTCCAGACCTCCTGTCGAAAACTGAGGAATTTTCATTAATTATGCCTTCAATGAGCAATAAGTGGTGGAATAAGCAAAATGCCAGCCGAAATTGATGTAATCTTCATCAACCTTCAATGAACAAGGTAAGTGGGAATATAAATAATAAAAACTAAATGTTTTTTTCAATTTTCCTCTCCTTTTTTTTAAAGTAAGAAATTGAATCATATGACACAAAGTCCTAGAGCAGATCTCAACTGCTCAAACCTCTCTCCATTCAAAGGCCTTTGTGTGGAAATATATTCCAGTTACAACTCATTTCTTTCAACTAACTCCCCGATGTAGTGAAATGGAATATCTATGTGTTTAGTACAAGAATGCATAATAGGATTTTTTGAGATATTGATAGCACTGATATTGTCATAATATAGAATCATTTTCTCTTGTTTGAAACCATAATCTAACAACATATTCCTCATCCAAATCAAATGTGTGTTGTAACTGCCTACTGCCAAATATTATGCTTCTGCGGAAGAAAGAGAAATAGAATTATACTTTTTACTTAACCAAACGACCAGATTTGAACCAATATAGAAACGACCACCTGTAGTTGTTACCAGCCCAGTCTGCATTAGTAAACCCTACCAGATAGGGATTTGATTCAATAGAATACCAAAGACCAAAGTCCAAAGTACCTTTCACATATCTGAGAATCCTTTTAACTGCCTGAAGATGACACTCCTTTGAAATAGCTCGATATTTGGCACACAATCCAACACTGAAGCATAAGTCAGGTATGTTAGTAGTCAAGTACAAAAGACTTCCAATAATACTTTTGTAGAGACTAGAACCAACATTCTTGCCTTCTTTACCTTTGCTCAGTTTTTCATGAGTAAAGATAAGAGTTCTAACTGTCTTAGAACTATCAAGTCGAAACTTGTGAATTAAATTCCTGACATACTTACTCTGAGAGATGAATATCCCTTCTTCAGATTGTTTAACTTGAAGACTGAGAAAATAACTCATTTCTCCAACCATGCTCATCTCAAATTCACATTTCATGTCTTCAATAAATTGTTTAACATAAATTTCAAAAGTTGAACCAAAAACAATATCATCAACATAAATTTGAGCAATTACCAGTTGAGACTCCTTTTGATGAATAGAGTCTGGTCAGCACTTCCTCTTTTGTAACCTTTCAAGAGCAAGAACTGGGTGAGTCTCTCATACCAAGCTCTAGGAGCTTGCTTATATAGAGTTTTCTTCAATTTGTACACATTGTCAAGATGAGTAGGATCTTCAAAGCCTTTTGGTTGTTCAACATAGACTTCCTCATTGAGAAATCCATTCAGGAAGACAGTCTTAACATCCATTTGGAATAGTTTAAACTTCATACAACAAGATAAGGCTAAAAGCAATTTAATGGATTCCAGTCTTGCAACTCGAGCAAAAGTTTCATCATAATCCAACCCTTCAATTTGATTAAATCCTTGAGCAACAAGTCTGACGTTATTTCTTGTAATGTTAGGTTTTCTACCCTTCCATAATTCATAAGGAGTTTTAGTAGATCTTGGTCTGAGATAAGCTCGATTAATGATGTAGCAAGCTGTGTTGATGGCTTCAGCCCAAAATCTTTAACACAAGCCATCTCTTGTATAATACGGTTCTTTCTTTCAACTACACCATTCTGTTGAGGAGTCTTAGGAGCAGAGAATTCATGCAATATACCATTTTCATCACAGAATTTAGAGAAAGAAATGTTCTCAAATTCTCTTCCATGGTCACTCCTTATTCTGATCACCTTCAGAATAGGAAGTTCTTGTTCATTCTGAAGTCTCAAGCATAGAGATTTAAAATTGCTGAAAGCATTGGACTTCTCTCTTAGAAATTCTGTCCAGGTAAAACAAGAGAATCATCTACACAAACAAGAACATATTTTTTACCTCCAATACTTTCAACCTACATGGGACCAACCAGGTCCAAGTGAAGAAGCTGTAGAGGTTTCGATGTAGCAACCAGTTATAACTATTGATGAGACTGCCTTGTCTGCTTTCCTTCTTGACAAGGGCCGCATACAGCTTCAGGTTCTCCTCAAAGTTTAGGAATTTCTCTGACGGCTCCAGCATTTACAAGTTTCTTTAGATCTCTGTAATTAACATGACCTAACCGTCGATGCCACAGATTAATATTAGAAGAAACAACTGAAAGACAAATAGAAAAGTAGACAATTTTGTAACAGTTGTCTTTGGATCTATTTCCTTCTAGGATATAGTCACCATCCTTATGAAAAACCTTGCAATTGTTTTTTGTAAATTGAACATTTAAATTTTGATCAATTGGCTTATACTAACAAGATTAGCCATGAGACCTTTTACCAGCATGACATTTTCCAGATTAGGAATTTTTGGAACATTGAGAGTTCCAACTCCTATAACATTTCCATGTCCTTCATCTCCAAAAGTAACAGTTGCACCTCCATGCTCCTGAACATCTTTAAGATTTTCTAGACTCTCTGTCATATGCTGAGAACAACCACTATCGAAATACCAAGTTTCAAGAGAAGAAACAATCTTTAACATAAAAGCAACATGACAGTTAAGATCAGTCTTTTCAACCCAGACTTGCTTAACATTTTGCCTTGAGGATTTTACATGATTCTTTCTCCTCAGTTTGTTGGAGAGTTTGAAGCAATTTGCTATAACATGTCCTCTGCACTTGCAATAGTAGCATATAGACACCCTATTTCCCCTCCTTGTAGTAGGTTGTTGTCGACTTGAAGAGCCTCTATGAAAGTTTCTCCACCAAGTAGGCAGTTGAGACTGGGGTTTTAACTGGCATGAACTAGTATATCCTAGTCTATTGTGATTACAAGGAAATTTTTTCTGCACTCAAAATTTCGTTAAAAGTACTAGTAGAGTTCATCATTCTAACTTTCTTCTTTACCTTTTCAAGTTCAAAAATCAACTTGGATTCTTTGTCTTCCTTTTCAGTAATCTGACTGAAACATTTGAACTTTCTCCTCAAGTTTCTTCTTTCTTCAATCAAGAGCTTGTTTTGATTGCTGAGTGACTTGTTGAGTTTCGCCACTTCAACCCATTTACCAAACATTTCCTGATAAGCTTTCTCAAGACTGTCAGCACATTGAACCTTCCACTGATCATCATCTGCATTTAAGTTGTCGGGAGTTTTAATTGTGTCAACAATATAAGCTGTAAAAGCTCTAAAATTGCCTTGTTCGGGTTCTTCTTGGTCAACTTCTTCTTCATCATCACTCTAGGTAATAGTAAAGGACTTCTTGAGCCTCTTTTCTAGATTTAAACATTTTGATCTAACATGTCCAAATCCTTCACATTCAAATAATTGGACACATTTGGACTTCTGTTTGGGATTATTTTTTAGTCCTAAAGATTGACTTCTTCTATTTTCTCCAATAGAAAAACTTAATTTTCAACTGGTCGAACTGGACGGTTGAAACTGTTGTTTGAACTGTGAATTCAATTGCAAGTTCTGGTTTTGCTTGTTCTTGGTTCTTAGGAATCTTTTAAAATTTTTTGTCATAAGAGCAAGGACAACATCCATCTCATCTTCAGAATTGTCTTCAGACTTAATCTCATCCTCTGTAGCACTAAAGGCAAAATTTTTCTTCTTTTCTTTGTAAGAATATTTTTCAGATAGTTCCAACTCATAGGTTTCTTACCCATCAGAGTGTCAAGAGTAATAGTTGATGGGTCATGAACTTCACTAATGGCAACAGCTTTCATGTCGAACTTGGTAGACATGGATCTCAGAACTTTCCTTACTACCCTTTCTTCTAAGAATGCCTCTCTAAGGTTAGTAGCATTGTTCATAAGGTCTTTGATACGCCCATAGAAATCTTGAATATTTTCATCCTCTCCTATCTTCAGGTTTTCAAATATGGTGTTGAGGATTTCAACTTTTGATTTCCGAAGAGTCAAAGATCCTTCATGATTTGTGTCTAAATTCTCTCATGCTTGCTTTGCCAAAGTTCAGGCGGAGATCAGTTAAATTGAGAGGGATCAACACCACTGAAGATGGCATTTAGAGCCTTATTGTCATAGTTTGCAACAACAATTTCGGCTTCAGGATATTGGCTTTTTGGCTTGCGCTCAGTCCCATCAATTATTGGAGGAGTATAGCTGACTTCTATAGTATCCCAGCAGCGATCATCCAACGACTTGATGAAAGCTCTCATCCGAGCATTCCAATAAGCATAGTTTGTTCCAATGAGTAATGGAGGAATATTGATTCAATTTTCCATGGGCATTCCTTCCATCTTGTGCCTAAAAGAAAAGATACACTCCAAGGATCTGTGCAGGTAAAGGTTAGCATAACCGCTTTGATACCAATTGACATTATAGTGTCTTAGGGAATTTCTGTTAATGGACAGTTGCATAGGAAGTTACAACTGCTTGCAAGTAGCAAACAAAGAACCAAAACAAAAACACACGCAAACAATCATATTTGTTTAGCAGTTCAGTGACAAAGCATGTCACCTAATTTGTGGGGCACTCACCGGACAGATGCCCAATCCACTATCAATAAGTACACTATCAGCTCCAGAATTTCACACACCAAAATCCAGCTATCTGCAGTACAATGAACTGGAAATAATAAAAACCTATTTGCTATTACAAGTACACACCAACTTGCCTCTCTATGCCACAAAATTTTGTCCTCCACACAATCGTTGTGTTGTAGTGAGTTAGCAGCCCACAACCATCTTAGCTTGAAGATAGGACAAGTAGGTTATTGTTGTCTTTGCACTCAGGAGTTTCATCTCTTAAAATAACAAGCAACACAATATACGCACATTGGAGTTAATCAATCAGATCTCTTCACTAGTATTTATATGACAACAGATCAATCTGAATCAATGCTGACTTAACACCGATCATTAACTTCATCAGTTAAAAAAAAAGTCATCGATTCAAAAATGGTTAGCTCTAAATCACCATAGAACAATGACCATAAAGATCAAAGCCATAACGCCTGGAGATAATTAAAGAGGACCTCTTCACTACTCATAACTTTAACCAGGCAATAAAAAGTAATTAACAATGATTAAAAATATCAGAGATATAAAAGAGAATCATCATTAATACTGGAAACCAAAGGTCATGATTTGCGCAACATCCTTATCCTGAAATCCATAGTTTATAGGAGCAGCATGAAACTATCCTCACACAATTGTAACTGTCTTTAATATATGCAGAACTCTCAATAGTTGTGACTTTCTGTTTAACTAAGATACATTTGCCAAATATAGCCAACACTAACAAAGTCTGTGAAGTTGAGCATTTGAATGTGGTTATTTTTGAGTCTGCTGCTCGGGCAAAAGAGGTGGAAGACAAGTTTAGAGCGAAGCTAGAGAAACTCTATCACGATCTTGCTGCAGCTACAGCGGAGGGTTCTCGTCTGAGGGCCGAGATTGAAGGCGCCCAAGCCGAGGTGGAGAAATCGAGGCTGACGATGCATGATCTTGAGGGGAAGATTCGAGCACTTGAGGATGAGGCATACCATTTTTCAGGACACTGCCATCATTGTGTTTACTGAGGGTTTTGATAGGGTAATAGAACAAGCTAAGTTATTTGCCCCCAAAGATTGCTTTTCTGGGGGTCGACCTTTTGAAAGAGGTAAGGGACGGTGCCCTGATTGATCCTGAGGAGGTGCCTCCCACTCTCGCAGAGAGGGAATCTCTAGTCGTCGTTTCCACGCCGCATCATCCTGTGGCTGGGGCAGTGTGGCTGGCTGCCATCATTGTGCTTTTAAGTCTTTTGCTCACTTTGGATGCTTGACAATTGCCCTTTTGAGGGTTTGTTTTTACGCCTTCAGGCGTTTGATTTTCTACTGTGTTGTTTTTTTTATTTGCACCTTTGCTGGTTGTAAATTGTGTGTCCCAATGACGCTGCCGGGTTTTATTTGTCAAGGCGAGAGAGTGTTATAGCACTTCCTGACCGGGGTTGTTGAATGGCTTCGAAAATCAAATCTTCTTATGCTAGAGTCAAAGGATGGTGATTGAGAATGTGAGGCAAAGCGCCTATTGAGAGCTTGGGAGCTCGATAGCGGCGATTAGGGTCGAGGATTGTGCTTGGGATCATGTTCCTGTTGCAAATGAAATTAGTTTTGGAAGTACCTATCGGGTCAAGGAGGATCGGGCAAGCAACAAAGATTTTGCACGCAACGGAAATAAAACTGATCCTCAACCTAATCGGATCAATGCATCTCGGTTAATCAATACTATGTTGACGATTATACCTTTGAAGACCAAACTTCATCCTCTGATCCGCGAATCCAAGATCATGATCTTGCTCTAGATCCAAGGTGCTGTCAAGCGATGAACACCCTCTACGGTTAGCACAAGGACGAACACGATAAACTGGGTGGCTCCCGAGTGCTAGCTCGGCTCTATCAGAACTCCTTTCGATCTGGACGAGCATAGAACTCCTTCCGTGCTCTTCTCTCTTTCTCTCTCTTCGATGTAGGTCAGTTGCCTCAAAGGTATCTTGACTTCCTTCAAAAGGAGGTTGACTTCCTTTCTTGAAGAGGTTGGTAGCCACCCAGAGATAATCCTTAACCCATCTAAACCATAGGCGGGTATCTATAAATGCGTCAATCATATTAATCGAGTCATCATAATCGTTGATCAATTCAAATCTATATTCGAAATCTTAAAATGATTTTAATATCCGAATAAAAATATATCCTTAATAACAATTATCAAATATAAATTCCCTAAATTCAATATGCCAATTATAATGTATCCTTTTAGTACTGAATATTAAAGATACATTAGTAATTGTGATCAACGTGATTCCAATAATGAAATCACATTTCAAAATTGAGAATAATTAATTTTGATTTAAAAACTATTTTTTCAAATTCGAAATTAATTTCCAAAATTAACAAGAGAGAATTGTGGGTTAATGGTCATGTAGATCCAATTCAATGAGTCATAATACTGAACCCAATTCGGTTCCGCCTATGTGTACGACCTTGTAGGTTCACTTAATATTGGCAGTGGGTTCAAATCATATTTGAAACCTACAAGTCATAAGTGGCCTCTAGCAAGACATTATGACTACCCAAGTCAAGTGAGGTCGGTGATCCGAGCAACATAACTCACAGTACGATATTCTGTCCTTTTGTCACACGATATATGGATCGAGCATAAGGCATGGATTACCCATCCTTATATTGCTTGATCTGGTTTCTTGATTCATGAGTAGACTGACTTGACAATTGACATTGATACTCCTACCAATTAATTTGAGCACGACCATGCATTTCTTCAGTCACACTCATCAAGGGGCTCAAAGATATCTCTCTCATATACGAGAGGGACAAATTCCTTCACGACTACACATATTCCTCTGCACGATCCATTCCACGTCCAACTGTAGTCCTTATTACCTATCTGGTTAAAGATGATGTTAGACTAGGTCAAAACACACAATTCATCATGTAGGAATCCATGGTGACATCAGGTCGGAGGACTGATGTATCACTACCATTGGAGATATACTAATGATATTAATCCACGTAGTAGTCTCACGGTAGGTCTGCCCGACACCATATTCTCCAACATGTGTCTATGATCTGACTTTGATATCACATATCCATGACTAATAAAACATGATCATCGTCAGTCAAACTACATACTAGTCTTCATTCATTATCATTCCAAGATAATGACCGTTAGGGATTGTTTAGAATAGGATTCCAACTGCCTTAGAGTTTTATTATCAAGTCTTGTGCTTGATGACCATTAGGCATAATAAACCATTCAAGGAAGTCCTATCAAGTTAAATATGCTTTCAATAAATAACAAGATAAAATAGTGTTCCATTAATTCAAAAGGAAAACTACAATGATAATGTTGTATCATTGGCCTAAGGCACACTACTAACAATACCTTCATAATAGTGGTTTGGCGATTGTGAGAGCTAGAGTGTGGCATCCACGAGTGTAAAGCCGAGCTTCTATCAAGAGTGCGAGAGTTCAGGAGTGGGCATTGGGGTCGAGGATCCCGTTTGAGAGTTGAGGGCATGAGTGGCTAGAATCTTCAAGGGCGCTGAGGCCGGAAGTAGTAAGGGCTCTAAGGCTGGAAAGTAGTGGTAGTGAGATCAAGGACTGCACTTGGGGTCAAGCTGAGCTCATCGAGAAGCGCAAGGCAGGACCGCGCTCGGGGGCGTTAAGGGCTTAGAGGCCGAAAGTAGTAAGGGTTCTGAGGTCGAGGATCGCACTTGGGGTCAAGTCGAGCTAGCTGCGGAGCGTAAGACAGGACTGCACTAGGGGGTCATTAAGGGATCCGAGGCCAAAAGTAATAAGGGCTCTAACACCATAAGTAGTAAGGGCTTTGAGGCCGAAAGTAGCATCGCTTAGGCTGAGGACCGCACTTGGGGTCAAGCCGAGCTCATCGAGGAGAGTAAGGCAAGACTGCGCTCGGGGGTCGTTAAGGGCTCTGAGGTCGAAAGTAGTAAGCACTCTGAGGCTAGAAGTAGCGGTGTTGAGGCCGAGGACCGCACTTGGGATCAAGCCGAGCTCCTCGAGGAGCATAAGGCAAGACCACGCTCGAGGTTGTTAAGGGATCTAAGGCCGGAAGTAGTAAAGGCTCTGAGACTGAAAGTAATAAGGGCTTTGAGGTCGGAAGTAGCGCCCCTGGGGTCGAGGACCGCACTTGGGGTCAAGCCGAGCTTGGAGAGGAGCGTAAGGCGGGACTGTGCTCGGGGTTGTTAAGGGCTTTGGGGCGGGAAGTACTAAGGGCTTTGAGGCTAGAAGTAGTAAAGGATCTGAGGCCGTAAGTAGTGGCACTGAGGTTGAGGACCGCATTTAAGGCCGAGGACCGCACTTGGGGTCAAGCTGAGCTCGTCGAGGAGCACAAAGCAGGACTGTGCTAGGGGTCATTAAGGGCTCTGAGGCCGAAAGTAGTAAGGGCTTTGAGGTCGGAAGTAGTAAGGGCTCTGAGGCCGGAAGTAGCAGCACTAAGGCCGAGGACCGCACTTGGTGTCAAGCCGAGCTTGTCGAGGAGCGTACAACAGGACCATGCTCGGGGTCATTAAGGACTCTGAGGCTAGAAGTAGTAAAGGCTCTGAGGTAGAAAATAGTATGGGCTTTGAAGCCAGAAGTAGTTGGGCTATGAGGCTGAAAGTAGTGATGCTGAGGCCGAGGACCGCACTTGGGATCAAGCCGAGCTCGTCGAGGAGCGTAAGACAGGACCACGCTCGGGGTCGTTAAGGGCTCTGAGGTCGAAAGTAGTAAGGGCTCTGAGGCCGAAGGTAGTACAGGCTATGAGGTTGGAAGTACATTGTTGATGCCGAGGACTGCACTTGGGGTCAAGCCGAGCTCGCCGAGGAGTGTAACGCAAGGATCGCACTCGAGGTCATAAAGAGCGGTGACGTTTTTGTCACGTGTTGCGAGACATTTGCTCGGACAACGAGATAGCCATGAATTTCCTAGATACACACACATAGATGTGAAATAAATGATCTTTATTAATACGAAAAAAGAAATTGTTGATATAGTAGAGTTTACTAGGATGAGGTGCTCGGTTTTGAGCATGGTTATGCTTTGCCGAGGCAAAATAGGGAAGAAGGAGGAACCCATTTGCTATCCATTGGTGACTAAGGGAAAGCGATTTTCTTCAAGCCTAGCTGGACTCTGGCTCAAGTTTTTTGTTTTGAGTAGTACTCGGTTTTCAAAGTTGTGCAGGTCGGAGCTGCTTCTGAGCGCCTCTGCTTGGGGGTCCCTGCTGACCGTTCACCCATGGACGTCGGGAGCATCTGGCGGGGCGGAGTGTCCAACTCCTTCTTTGGTCCTATTGTCCTTTGTTTGAGGCACTTGTTGTAGCATCGACGAGCTTCTTTTTAGTCGGCGTGGAGCATGCCTACTTCTGTTCCAGAAACATTGAATTTTAGCGTCAGGTGGGGGGTCGATACGATGGCCCTAAGCCATTCAGTGAAGGTCATCCCAAGATCATGTGGTAGTGACTAGGGACGTTGATGACTAGGTAATGCACATTGATTGTCTTTGCTTTCGGCTGGGAATTGAGCATCGTTCTTATCCATATGGAGCCTCAGACATTAAATCACTCCCCCGAGAAGCTCATTATGTCTCCCTTGCAGGGTGAGAGCGAGGCCTTGGTCAGTTGCATTTTCTCAAACGTGGAGTAGGGGAGGATGTGAGTCGAACTGCCTTGATCCACCAAGACTTTCCCGACGATGAAGTTTCCTGTGATCAAAGAAATCATGAATGTGTCACGTAGATTCTTGACAATCCCTTGGAAATCAAATTCATAGAATGATATTACCAAGGTTCTGGATATGGGCCCCTGCAGGCGAGCAGTGCCATCGACCGTTATGATTGCTCAGATGGATCTCTTTCTAGTTGAGCTTGTTTCACCTCCTCCCGCGAAACGATCGGCTATGTAGTCGATGACTCCTCGAACTTCTTTTCCTAAGTGGTTGGCTCGGTCATTGTCTTTCTGACCTCCAAGGTGGTTCGAAGGCGTCCGACTTCGGCTTCAACGTCGGTGGTCACGGCTTCTGCTTCGACCACGTTCCCTTCCGCGATTAATGTATCGATCGAGGCACCTAGTGCTGACTAGGCCTTCGAGCAGATCTCCGAGCACCACACAGTCTTCTTGGTGTTCCCAACTGTCCATAGTGTTGGCCTAAGATTTTCTACCTTGGTCTAAATCTCGGTTTTGATGATAACAAACACGGAACTAATGTTTCATTGAGAAATACTTTTAGGTTCCATATCAATTAGCTCTCGATGTCCTCGATCAGAAATATTAAAAAATCAAAAAATCGGAAGGACATTGATCGACATGTTCAGGTTTGTCGCCGAAATATCTAGAAGTTCAACGTGTGTACCAAAGATGTCTTGGACGAGTCTAAAGAACACATGGAAAGCTCGACAAGTTGACGCACGCTGAAGGCTGAAACCCAAAGACGAAGCGCGCAAGAAAAATTCACAAGGAAATTGCCCTGCTCAGATTCGGTCGATCGATCGATCGATCGGCAAAAGAGGGAAACGGGTAAAAGGCAATTCGGTCAATCGGTCGATCGACCGAATGTGGCGGAAAATTGGCAGTAGCCAATTCGGTCGACCTGTCGGTCGACTGAAGTTTACCCAAAAGCGGCAAAATGTCACGGTCGCTTGGGCGGTCGATCCATCGGTCGATCGATGATCGACCGGCAAGCGACCAGGAGTCGCCAACGGGTAGAAATATGCCCATTGACGAGCCATTTCATTTGGGGGGTTATAAATACCCACCCTAAACTTTCTTCCAAGCTATTATTGATGCTTCCAAGCCTCAAAATATGATCCTAAGCATCTCTACAAGCTTTCATTGAGCCATCTTTGCAAGAACCCTAGTTTTGATCTCCACACCTTGATTTAGCCTTTAAGCTTCACCGATTCATCATCTCAAGGCATCAAGAGGACTAGGGAGGTTCTTGTGGAGCTAAGTACTTTATTATTTGATTTATTTCTCCATTTATTGTTGTATTTTGTTATTTATTTCATTGTAATTGAACTTGTGTAAACCTAGAGTGCTAGGTTGATTGAGTTGGTGGTTGCCTTGGTGTTAAGGCTTAAATCCACCATTGTAAACTTAGTTTACTAGAATTAGTTGAGTTGTCCCTTAGGTTGAGGTGGGAGAGTGCTCTCGGTAGGAATGCAGGATACTTCCGGGTGTGGAAGTGCCTTCGGTTTGATAGCGGAGACTTTTTGGTGTAAAGTCCTCTTTGTAAGGGAAACGATATAATCTAGTAAAGTAGTTTGGAAATCCTAAGTGGGGTGCTTAGGTAGTGGAGTAGGCATTGGGCCGAACCACTATAAATCACCGTATTTGCATTGCTTCTACTTGCGTTTGCTTAATTAGCATATTTACTTTGCTTCCGCTTGTTATTCAATTTGTTAATTGCCTAAGTAATCAAGTAAACGATTAAAACCGGAATTAGGCGAAAAAATTAGTAAACACACTATTCACCCCCCCTCTAGTGTGACCATTTCATCAACAATTGGTATCAGAGCGAGTCGTAGTTTGAGATTTCACCATCTCCTCTACATCGTCTCTCGATCCAAAAAATGGCACTAGAGAGTTTAGCGTCTTCACCTCCTAGGTTCGATGCCTCGAACTTTGGTCTTTGGAAGTCTAGGATGTACACCTTCTTAAAGACTCAAGGTTTAAGTGTTTCTAACATGGTAAAAATTAAATATATTGAACCTAAGGAGGACATGATTGTATGGACCCAAGAACAAATTGATATGTTTGAATTAAATGCTAAAGCTACAAATTGCATATTTTGTTCTTTGGAAAAAATATCTTTGAAATGATCATGTATTGTACTTCCGCATTCGATATTTGGCTACCTTAAACATGCTTTATAATTATGCAAAAACCGAAGAGCTCAATACGTTTGATGAGGGGAGTGATGACAATTGTCATCCACCCAATACTAATATGATTAATTTTTGGAGCCCATAGTGCCGCTAGTCATAGGAGCACTAAAAATCGGAAAAGGAAGGTGATTTGCCATGTGTGCAAAGAAAAAGGGCATGTGAAGAAGAACTGCCCTACTATAAAGAACAAGGCAAAGAAGAGGTCGAATGCTTCCACATCCTGATTCTACTCAAGTGAAGCATCCTCTTGCCATGACTATGAAGCCATCTCAAAAGAATGCCTCATGAATGATAACAATGAGGTACACTCCTCTCCTTCTAGTCTTGTTAATAATAATGATAGTATTAACTCATCTAGCTCTCATGATTTTGATGAATTGATGGATGAGTATAAAAACATGTATGCCTTGCTCTTGAAAAAAGATAAGGAAAACAAAAGGATTAAAAATGAGAATTCTAGACTTAGTTCATATATGCATGCTCTAGAATTAGAAAATGAGAAATTAAAATCTACCTCATTTGATCCTTGTCATGATATATTGAAATTGAGCTTAAGGACTTAAAGCTTGACAATGAAAACTTGAAAAATAGTTTCAAAATTGAGAATGAGATTTTGAAAAATGAAAACTCAAAAATCAATAAGGAAAATCTTATGTTAAAATCTCAAATGCATGCTTTATATAAATCCATGAATGACTTGAAAAAGGAGGTTTTAGTATTGAGTAAAAAGGTAAATGAATTTACAAAAGTTTCTACCTTTAAGAATCCAAAAAGGAGAAATAACACTTTAGATAATACTCATGCATCTCATGCTTATCATGTTAAGTGTTCTACCTTTAGACCTCATGATCATAAGAAGATGAATGTTTCTCTCAAGAATGCTCATGCTCATCTTAGTTCAAATGACAAGCATTCTAATAATAAATCTCACGTCCATAGCAAAAACAAAAAGAAATTTAATGGACATTGCTTTTGTTGTGGTGTTTACGGGCATGCTATATATGATTGTGCATTTAAGATGAACCCAAGTGGTGTTAGGACACTTTGGGTAGTTAAGCCCTCTAACCCCCAAGGACCCAAAGTCATTTGGGTACCAAATGTCTCATGCTCTTTTGTAGGGGGAGCTACCACACAAGGATGAATGACAAATGAAATATTGAAGTTGACCTTGGATTCAAATAAAAAATCTTCATGAGGTTACAACTTCAAGTTTTCTTGATGCCTTAGTAAGGTTGGCATCAAAAGTACTTTGGTATCATTCCTATCACTCTAATTTTTATATTAAAGTTGAAATTTTGATACATGAATGAGTTTGGTTGACTTCCCCTCTCACGATATATTTCTTGAAAAATAATATTTTTGTTTTTTGATTTCCCGATCTTTTCAAAGACCTATGTAGCCTATAACGGACTCATGCGACCTTGTGGTTCTAAATCGTAGGCTAATTGTGGCCTTTCGGTTTTCAACCAATAGGAAGGGTTGGAGATCATATTTTTATATTTATTATTTTTGTGATCTCTTAAAATTCATTTTGCTATGACTTGATTTCATTTAAAATGGATTTCGAACTATTTAACAAAGTTCGATTTTGAATGAAATCTTTGATGCTTACTTTGCTATCTAGAATGATTAACTTGCTTGAAATAATTATGTCATTATGTTACCGATGATTTCCTCATGCAAGTTAAATCTAAGGTTAAATGGAAGGCTAATTAGAATGAAAAAGATTAGTTTGGCTAAATTTTCAAGTATGAGGTATGATTTCGATTTTCATAAAATCTTAGTGTTATACCTCAATGTTTAAGCTTAAATTATGTCTCTATACTCATGATTAGAATTACATGTTAAACCCTTGAATTCTCATGAGTAGGTAGAATTTTAGTACTTAGACAAATTTCATTAAATGAAACTTGCTCTAGGTTGATATTCACTATTAGAGACCTTCATTTTAAGTCCAAACTAGTTAAACATGTTTAGAGATCTTATTTTTCAAATATTTCATATTTAAAGATCTTTTTGATTCATTTTGATATCATGTTAACTTTTTTTAAAAATGAATCTTAACTATCTAGCATAGGTTGAGATTCTTAAATGAAACATAGCTTTGAACCTTTGTTATTTAGTAAGTTAGCTTGCTAGTTAAAATATGATTTTATTATGATATTAATCAAGCCTACTTGCAAGTTGAGAAAGTGGCAAATTTGGAAGGCTAAAGAAAATTGGGAAAGAAAATGAAAACTATGGAATTGCTGAGTTTCATTTTGGCAAAATTCTTGCATAACACCTCTACTTTCTTGACAAAATGATTTCTCTATGCTCATGAATGATTTTGCATGATAATTGATTGAAATCTCATGAGTAAATAAAATTTTGATACTTATGCAATTTCATGTCATCTAGATTGAATGAAATGTGCTCTATGTAAAAATTCATCCTAGAGACTTCATTTTAAGTTGAAACTTAATAAACATGTTTGAGTTCACTCATGATTTGCTTTCATGTGATTAAAATTAAAAAATCATGTGTAAATAGATAAAATGACAATTAGCTCACCTTAGTAGACTCAAAATTGAAAAAGTTTGACCTAAGTCAACAATTTGACTTAGAATTTTTTTTTGAGCTCAAACTTCGCAAACATGTTTAGATTTACTCATGTTAGGTGTTCATGTATCTATGTTTAAAAAACCATGAGTATAGGTTAAAGATTGATACTTAGCAATTTCATGTTAACATACTTATTTTTGAATGAAATCATGCTAAGGTAAAATTTTGACCATATGACATTATTTTCATTTCAAACTTGATAAACATGCTTTAAATGATCCTATCTTGATATCTGAAAAGTTTGAATGAAAACTGAAATTTTTTGAAAAATTCCAATTATTTACGAAAATGCCACTAGAACTCAATGAATTTTAGAAAAATGTAAAAAAATGAATTTTTGTTGATTCGTGAATCTGCATCTTCCTTGAAAAATCTAGTTTATGACATAAATTTTTTAAAAATCTTGAGTATGAATGTGATTTGATTTGGATTTTTGAAATTGAATTTCTAAACTTTAAAGTATCGTTCTTCACAAATGCTCATTTCTCGATACTTTGGATTTTTGTCGAAATCTTTTAATGAGACTTCAAGTATGATGTTAGATTCATGTTTTTGGTATCGTTCTCATTTTAACTCGTGAAAAATCATTTCTAAAATGGGTTTTGATATGTTGACTGATACATGAAAATATCATTACTTGAGCTTGATACATGATTTCTAGTTTTAGATTATGTTTAGCATTATATGATATCATGTATTGATTAGTCTCACTTGTATATATGTTTTCATCCCTTGGGTTGGTTGACTTCGTTTTCATGAAAACTAGTTTTCTAGTCTCAACCTTGATTTTAATTGCCTTTTCTAGCCCTTTTTGATTGATGTCAAAAGGGAAGAAAAATATAGGTAAAAATGGAAGAAAATATAAGTTAACCATGCATATAGATAGGGGGAGTTTATTTCCATAGATATGCATATTGATAGGGGGAGAAATCCCATGTTTGATATCCTTTGCGCTATAATAAATATATTTTCTTAAGGATGTTTGTCATCATCTAAAAGGGGGAGATTGTTGGCCTAAGGTTTTCTACCTTGGTCTTAATCTCGATTTTGATGATAACAAACATGGAACTAATGTTTCATTGAGAAATACTTCCAGGTTCCATATCAATTAGCTCTCGATGTCCTCGATCGGAAATATTGAAGAAATCAAAAAATCGGAAGGACATTGATCGACGCGTTCAGGTTCGTCACCGAAATATCTAGAAGTTCAACATGTGCACCAAAGATGTATTGGACGAGTCTAAAGAACACATGGAAAGCTCGCCAAGTTGACGCACATAGAAGGCTGGAACCCAAAGATGAAGCGCGCAAGAAAAAATCACAAGGAAATTGCCCTGCCCAGATTCGGTCGACCGATCGGTCGACCAGCAAAAGAGGAAATTAGGCAGAAGGGAATTCGGTCGACCGGTTAGTCGACTGAAGTTCGCCCAGAAGCGGTAGAATGCCGCGGTCGCTTGGGCGGTCGATCCATTGATCGACCGATGATCGACCGGCAAGAGACAACGGGCAGAAATCAGCTCGTGGACGAGCCATTTCATTTGGGGGGTTGTAAATACCCACCTCAAACTTTCTTCCAAGCTATTATTGATGCTTCTAAGCCTCAAAGTGTGATCCTAAGCATCTCTACAAGTTTTCATTGAGCCATCTTTGCAAGAACCCTAGTTTTGATCTCCACACCTTGATTTAGCCTTCAAGCTTCATCGATTCATCATCTCAAGGCATCAAGAGGACTAGGGAGTTTCTTGTGGAGCTAAGTACTTTATTGTTTGATTTATTGCTCTATTTATTATTGAATTTTGTTGTTTATTTCATTGTAATTGAACTTGTGTAAACCTAGAGTGCTAGGTTGATTGAGTTGGTGGTTGCCTTGGTGTTAAGGCTTAAATCTACCATTGTAAACTTAGTTTACTAGAATTAGTTGAGTTGTCCCTTAGGTTGAGATGAGAGAGTGCTCTCGGTAGGAAAGCGGGATACTTCCGGGTGTGAAAGTGTCTTCGGTTTGAGAGCGGAGACTTTCCGGTATAAAGTCCTCTTTGTAAGGGAAACGATATAATCTAGTAAAGCTAGTTTGGAAATCCTAAGCGGGGTGCTTAGATAGTGGAGTAGGCATTGGGGCCGAACCACTATAAATCACCGTGTTTGCATTGCTTCTACTTGCGTTTGCTTAATTAGCATATTTACTTTGCTTCCGCTTGTTATTCAATTTGTTAATTGCCTAAGTAATCAAGTAAACGATTAAAACCGGAAATAGGTGAAAAAATTAGTAAACACACTATTCACCACCCCTCTAGTGTGGCCATTTCATCAACACATAGGTGTCGTGAAAAACACACGTTTTGCTAGTGTCGGCAATAGGTGGCAGCTTCTGCTTTCCAACATTGACAAGGTGTTTGAGGAGTTTTAATTTGTAGATTTTGCAGAGGATGGTTTCCTTCTTCGTGTTGAGTGGAGTGTACTTCTCGTATCAAGCATTCGATCAGGGTGGCAACTTCGCCCTCCTATCGTTTGTTGTACAAATACGCATACTAGAAGAGGGGGGTCGAATAGTGTTGGGTTAATTTTACCTTTCTATTCAATTTCTTTTAAATCAATTCCAACTTCAACCCAAGTTAAGTGCAACTAAATAATATGCGATAACGAGTATAAAAAGCAATTATAAGCACCAAAAACAAGGCAATGTTGAGTCAATTGATTATAGAGGTTCGTCCAACCACTTACTTCACCACCTTGGCTCCACACCAAGAATTTCTAACCAATCCTTTATAGACAATGTGTTTCCCTTTGAATACAACCAAGGACTCATTTCTCAACCCTTTGAGAATGCCTCAAACCTATTCACCTAGGCAAAACATAATTCAACAAAAGAAACCCTAAGGTGTTTAACCTAGCACACCTACCAAGCTTACAATGAAAATCAAGTTTAATAACAATTAAAAACACAACAAAATGAGCTAAAGAGTATACCACAACAAAGAGCTCCTTCCAAAGCTTTCAATGCCTCCAACTCCGGATGGTGAGATCGAGTCGAAGCCAAAGTTGAGGCAAGACGAGCGCTTGAGAGGAATTGTCGATCTGTGAATCAAGCGCAAGTAAATCAAGCTTAGAAGACACAAATCTCACTTAGGGAACTTTAATAATTGGTTAAGAGGAGTTAATGGAGGTTGGTGAGGGGTATTTATAACTCCTCACTCGGCAGTTCACTCCAACGGGCATTTTTTTGCTCGTTGGACGCCGTCCGATCGCTTGCCGATCGATCGTCGGTCGATTGACTGATCGACCGTCCAGCGACCACAGTGCTACTACTTCTTTCTGGCCATATTCGATCGATTGAATTGGCTACTACCAATTTTCTACCTTGTTCGGTTGACCGAATTGGCCACTGCCAATTTTTGGCCTTGTTTGATCGACCGACCGATAGACCGAACCTGGGCTGAGGCTATTTTTCTCGGCCATCTTCTTGCGCGCTTCATTTCCGGGTTCCGTTACTAAGTTTTGACTTGGATAACATTACAATTTGGCTTTGGTGAATTCCTAGAGATATATTATATAAAATCTAATCCTAACTCTAGATTTTCTACTTGCTCGTTTTCAAAGCTATTTTTATCGATTCTTGTATTTATCCGAACAAACTTTGCACGTGTATCGTAACCTCCACCTGAACTCAAAACTTCACAAATATATTAAATACATATTTGTTATCATCAAAATAGAGATCAA
Source organism: Canna indica (assembly GCA_034359265.1). Classification (NCBI taxonomy): domain Eukaryota; kingdom Viridiplantae; phylum Streptophyta; class Magnoliopsida; order Zingiberales; family Cannaceae; genus Canna; species Canna indica. The sequence goes on from CP136890.1 coordinate 72,995,874, forward strand.
GATCTAGGGAGAACCCTTGGACCAATAATCTCCCACTTTTTGATGATGACAAACATAACATGAAATTCTATAAAACTCATAAGTATTCTAAGTATCATTTGTGAGCCTATTTTGCAACTTGACATATGCTCCCCCTATCAATATGCATATCATGCTTATAACTCCCCCTATCTATATGCATCATGTCGAGAGGTTCTAGGGGAAGAAAAGATATGCTCAATACCTAATTCATCACAAAATTCGGAAAACTTTTTATTTTTAAATTCTCCTCCATTATCACTTCTAATTTTCAAAATTGAAATTCTTTTTTTATTTATAACTCTCCTAGCAAATTTCTTAAAGAAATCAAAAGTTTCATTTTTCTTAGCTAGGAAGAAAACTCATGTAAATCTCGAGAAATCATCAACTAAAACATAGCAATATAGTTTTCTGCCTAGACTAGCCACATCACAAGGACCAAAGAGATCCATGTGCACAAGTTCAAGTATTCTAGATGTACTAACTTGATTAATGCTATGAAATGAAGACTTAACTAGTTTTTCATGTTGACATGCATCACAAAGTTTGTCATTTTCAAATTTTATCTTAAGTATTCCTTTAACTAAGTCCTTTTTATATATTTCTTGGATGAGGCTCATGCTAGCATGCCACAACCAAGAATCATTTTCCATGGCAACTAAACATCTAACATGAGGATTAGATAAAATATTTAAAACTAGTGTGTAAATATTTTCTTGCCTATTTTCAATAAACACAATATAATTAGATGGTGCACTTCTAATGATGCATTTAGATGCATCGAAAATGACTACATACCCATTATCACATAATTGAGATATGCTAATTAAATTATGCTTTAACCCATCAACTAGTAAAACATTTTTAATACATGGGTAGGGGAGTATACCTATATCACCAATGCCAACAATCTTACCTTTGGCATTGTCTCCAAATGTCACATGTCCATCATCCTTACTCGATAGGATTGCAAAAAGATTGATATCACCGGTCATATATTTTGGGCAACTGCTATCCAAGATCCTTGTTCTCCTACTTGCTTGAGGATAGTTCTCCATCTACAAAAGGAGAAGAGACAATTTTAGGTACCCAAATCTTCTTGGGTCCTTGAGTGTTAGTCATCTTAGGAACCCAAGTTAATCTAGCATGGGGTTCCTCCTAAGAGCACAATCTCTAGCCATATGACCAAAAATATCACATGAAAAACAACTTCTATTAAACTTTCTTGGGTATGTGTGTGAGCATAGAAGTGTACATGAGAATGATTGTTTGATGACTTTCTAGTATGTACAACCTTAGGCATGACATTTTGTAAGGTTGTCATTTTTTAATTTAGCATGCATAGTTCCTTTTTTAAGTTTAGCATGTGCTCTACTTGATCACTTAAGAACTTATTCCCATTTTCTAATTTTTTGTTTTCATTTTCTAAATTTTTCTTGGCATCATCTAAGGCATGCTTTCCTTCCTTAAGAGTATTTACTTCTTTCCTTGAGGTATTGCATGAAAGTAGCAGGTTATCATTTTCAATTTCCAAAGATTTGTTGTCCTTTTTAAGCTCTTTGAACTTCTTTCTAATGACATTGAATTCATCATGCATTTGATCAAATTCCAATTCTAATTCTTCTTGAGTAAATGAAACTTCACCAAAAGTAAATTTTACCTCATTGTCGTTTGCCATAAGGCAAAGGTTTGCCTTCTCACTTTTGGTCTCCTCTTCACTTGAAGAGGATTCACTCTCATCCCAAGAGGCCATCATTGTCTTCTTCTTCTTCTTCTTCTTCTTCTTCTTCTTCTTCTTCTTCTTCTTCTTCTTCTTGTACTTATCCTTTTTGTAGGGGGTGGAGGTAGTGGCCATCTTGAGAAGGGGACAATCCCTTCTTAGATATCCGGTCTTGTTGCAATTGAAGCAAGTGTAGTCTCCCTTGTGTTTTCTCATGCCGCCCCTCATGAAGGTCATGAACCTTCTTGCCATCATCGCCATTTCTTCAAGATCATCCATTTCTTCCTCAGATGATAGAGGTTCTTCAACCTGGTGTGATGCTTTTAAAGCAATGGTCTTGCTTTTGGGGGCATCCTCCTCCTTGTATTGCTTCATTTGGGTCTCATGGGTCATGAGAGACCCAATGAGCTCAGTAAGCTTCAACTTGCTGAAATCCTTGGCCTCCATGATTGCAATCACTTTCGGCTCCCAAGTTTTTGGAAGGGAACAAAGGAGCTTCCTTACCTTCTCCTCTTCCCTTATGTCTCTACCAAGGTTAGCTAGGTCATTTGTAATATTTTGAAATCTAGCATACATGACATCAATTGATTCATGCGATAATATTTTAAACATTTCATAGCCATGCATGAGGAGGTTTATCTTGGATTCCTTAACTTGTGAAGTTCCTTCATGTGTAGTCTCTAGGACACTCCAAAGTTCATAGGCCGACTTACAAGTGGAAATCCTATTAAACTCATTAATAGATAGGCCACAATATAGTGCATTGATGGTCTTGACATTTGAATTAAAGAGTTTAACTTTATCCGGACTCCACTCATTCATGTCTTTAGTTGGTTACTTATACTCTACTTAAATCATCCTCCACACATTCATGCCTAGTGATTGGAGGAAGCTATTCATGCGTATCTTCCAATAGGCATAGTTGTTTCCATCGAATTATGGTGGAGTATGAGTAGAAGACCCTTAAGCTAGTTGGATATCGCTAGACATTCTAAAGTGTAGGGTAGATGGTTAAATTTAATCCTACGACCTTGCTCTGATACCAAATATTGTACAAATACCAACACAAGAAGGGGGGGGTTGAATAGTGTTGGGTTAATTTTACTTTCTATTCAATTTCTTTTAAATCAATTCCAACTTCAACCCAAGTTAAGTGCGACTAAATGATATGCAATAGCGAGTATGAATAGCAATTATAAGCACCAAAAACAAGGCAATGCAAAGTCAAGAGATTATAGTGGTTCGGCCAATCGCCTACTCCACTACCTTGGCTCCACACCAAGGATTTCTAACCAATCCTTTATAGACAATGTGTTTCCCTTTGAATACAACCGAGGACTCACTTCTCAACCCTTTGAGAATGCCTCAAACTTATTCACCTAGGCAAAACACAATTCTACAAAAGAAACCCTAAAGTGTTTAACCTAGCACACCTACCAAGCTTACAATGAAAATCAAGTTTAATAACAAGTAAATGTCACGCCCCAACATAGGATCACGTGACCGGCCAGGGTATACGTGTCTATACCCCGCAGCCTAAACCATGCATATCCCATCTTAACAAATAATATAGCGGAAAGAAATAACAAGTTTTATTTTAAAGAAAAGCGAACCAAAACAAAGTAGCTCAAATGAAACAAAAAGTGCGGAATAACGTTTTAAGTTCAGCAATTCAAAAGTTCATATACAATAAAACCTAAAATAAATGACATAAATGCCCTTAGGGCTACAACTCCAAATCAAGCTAATACAAGTGCTTGACTACTACCAAAGAACTCGACTACGACCCTAATTAGGACTTCTATGAGATCACGCGGCTCCACTGCCCTCCAACTGCGCCAAGTGCATCCGACCCACCTCACAGGCCAGGCTCTGCAAAATAGAAATCACACGACAACGGATGAGTTCAAAGAACTCAGCGAGCGGTTCTACCAACCCTCACAAATACAAATCACAGAGATAACAAGAATGAAATCTATCTCTACATAAGGCAAGGTCACGAAAGTGTGACTAGCTAACAGGCCACCCATGCCCAAGGCATCTAACCCTCCAAGAAGTGCATCAGGCCGAAGCCCACCATGCCCAAAGGCAACAGGACATACTAAAGAAGTGCATCAGGCCGAAGTCCACCATGCCCGAAGGCAACAGCACATACTAGGATAATCGAGAAGGCCATCCGAACTTATCCTAGTATACAAAAACTCGGGAGCAATCGGGAAAGGCCCTCCGAACTTGCTCGATGAGACGCGTAGGGACAATCCAGATTCGCTCATTCGAACTTGCCCCTTTAAGATATCATAGGAGTAATCGAGAAATGCCCTCTGAACTTACTCCTAAAGGATATCATAGGAATAATTGAGAAAGGTCTTCCGAACTTATTCCTTAAAATCACCTCGGGGATAATCGGCTAGGCCCTTCGAACTTATTCTGCAAGTTGAGAATTTGGCGTCCAACCACCCGAGCATAGCCTGTAACCCGGCTTCTAATTGAGCCACTCCGCCATGCTCAAGGATATGGCGCATCAATACCTAAGTCAAGATTCTCCTACGGTGTCCTAGGGGTGTCCTCATTATGAAGCGTCTCAACACTCCGACCCGAACCCTATCCCTTAGACCCGTAATGTTATGAACCCGTGTGGTTTTATTTCATGAATACCTTATAAGTTGGTTCATAACATATTATGCTCACCCTTAACCCAATTTCAATTATATAATTAAAATTTAGATAATCTCAATTAGGGTTTTGTTTTAGGTTACTGTTCTGCCCAGAACTAATGTGTCTAACCTGAATCTAGTCTCCAAAGTGTGTCCTATGTTTCCAAACTATATTTTCTGGTCGAAACGATAGATTACACGACTATATTGACACATATACACACATCACAACAAATAAATTAAAATCAACACAGATTCATCATCTCACCATACAATTCCAGCAACATGTAATTTTAGCATACTTATAGAATTAATTCCGAAGTTAACAGAAATAAACCCCTAAATTATCATAAGGACATAATTCAAATATCAAGAATTAATTCTCAGAAATCATGCTTTTTATCAAAATTAACAAGAACACATACATTCAAATCAAGAGTCAAGCATTTAGATCAAGAATCCCCTTATCAAGAACCCCTAGGGCATCAATACCAAGATCTTAATCCTACCGCATGATTTCTATCCAAAATCACAGATTTAATCCTAAGCATGCAATCCACAAATCAAGAAACCAAATTGGGATAATAAATCAAGATTTGCACATCAAGAAACTCATTCGGGCTTTTCATCGAACACCTTGAGGGCGACCCGGGTTTCCCCCTTGGCCGAGCACCCCTAGGGTTATCCTAGGGCTGCCAAGCCCCATAGGGAAGGGTTTAGGGTCTCCTCAAACACGGCACACAAAAAGAACGTCGAGAATTCAAGGAATCGTCGGAAAACAAATCAAGATTTCAAAATCCTTCAAGATTGGCTTCAAGAACTCGAAGAAACCCGAAAGAAGGAGGGTACAACCACTCACCTTAATTGGAAGAAAGATTAAGGAAGAAATCCCAGACGACGGCCCTTGAATTCGGCTTCAAAAAGGTGGCGGCTCGACTCAAGAAAAGGGGACAAGGGGCGGTGACTCACTCCAAGCCGCCGGCTTGGAGAGAGGGAGAGAGGAAGGGAGAGGGGCTGGCTTCGACAGGCTCCTCTCGGCTGGGCTCCAAAGGTGAGGAAGAGAAGGGGCGGCTTGGCTGCTCCTCTCAAACTCTTGTGTGGCTCCAAATAGGGAGCCACAAGCCAAGGGGATGGGGTTTTATACTCCCTCCTCAACCCTAACCCTCCTAACTCTTATCAAACTTGCATCCGCCTAAAGTCAAATCCAAACCCGCTAACCCGATTAGACTTAATTAAACTTATTCTAATCATAAACAAATAACTAAGCACACACCCATATAAACATAATTAAATAATTATGCGCACACAACATCAAATTAAATAATTTAACTACTCAAGCCTAAATTCATGAATTTCATATCCTTCTTACCTGAGCTCGCAAGCTCGCACCGGACCATGAGTCGACTCGGCTCGACTACAAACTAGTCCGCTAGGCTGGCAAACACACATAAGAGGAAGAAATAATAAATTTAAATATCTAGGATATTACAGTAAAAAACACAATAAAAGGAGCTAAAGAGTAGACCACAACAAAGAGCTCCTTCCAAAGCCTTCAATGCCTCCAACTCCACAAGATGGTGAGATCGAGTCGAAGTCGAGGCGAGACGACCGCTTGAGAGGAATCGTTGATCGGTGAAGCAAGCGCAAGCAAATCAAGCTTAGAAGGCACAAATCTCACTTAGGAAGCTTTAATAACTGGTTAAGAGGAGTTAATGGAGGTTGGTGAGGGGTATTTATAACCCCTCACTCGGCAGTTCACTCCAACGAGCATTTTTCTGCCAGTTGGATGCCATTCGATCGCTTGTCGATCGATCATCGATCGACCGACTGATCGACCGCATGGCTACTGCTTCTTTCTGGCCACTAATCGATTGGTCAACTGAATTGGCTAGTAGCAATTTTCTGCCTTGTCTGGTCGACCGAATTGGCCATTGCCAACTTTTGGACTTGTTCGGTCGACCGAACCTGGACTGAGGCTATTTTTCTCAGTCATCTTCTTGCGCGCTTCGTTTCCAAGTTCCGTTACCAAGTTTCGACTTGGATAACATTACAATTTGTTTTGGGTGAATTCCTAGAAATATATTACATAAAATCTAATCCTAACTCTAGATTTTGTACTTGCTTATTTTCGAAGCTATTTTTGCTGATTCTTGTATTTCTCCGAACGAACTTCGTGCGCGTATCGTAACCTCAACCTGAACTCAAAACTTCACAAATATATTAAATACATGTGTGTCATCATCAAAATAGAGATCAAGGCATAGGGAGAACCCTTGGGCCAACATCGTTGTCTCGTTCACGGCAATCTTCATCCTCGCCTTTCTTGTCAGTTTTCTTGGATTTCTTGTATTTGTTGGTATCTTTGACATTTTGCATGTCGGTATTTCTGGCTTCTCGGAGTTCTTCCATCACTATATGGTTCATGGCTTTCTCTCGGAACTCGGCCATGTCTTTCGGCTTGGCCAGGGCACGCTTGATGGAAAATAACTCGACGTGCGGGTCGAGGTTCAGGATCTCCATGGTTGTGGCCTGGAATCGCTTTATGTAGTCTCTTAATGACTCGTAATGTCCTTGCTTGGTGTAATAGAGGGCATCCTCGGTCTTGGAGTAGATCTGCCACGAGAAGAAATGGTTGGTGAAGGCGCGAGAGAGCTATTGAAAGTTGTTTATGGATCCCGGTGAAAGGTTAGAGAACCACATCAACACGACCTTCTCCAAAAAGGTTGAAAAAGCTCAACAGAGGATGTGATCAGTTGCTATGTTGAGGAGCATCATGAACCTGAACATTGTTAGGTGCACGGTTGGGTCGAATGTGCCATCCTATGGCTGTAGGGTGGTCGACATCTTGAAGTTGTTCGGGAGACGAATTGCCATGATGTGTGCGGGAGGCTTCGTCTCGGAAAAATGGAGGTCAGCCTCCCGGATCTCTCCAAGTGGATGTCTTCGTTGCGCTTTGAGCGGTGACGCTCGTGTTCGACTGGGAGTTATTCCTAGGACCACGTCAGCATCTTGACCCGGGCTACTAACCGTCGGTTCTCCACCTGAAGGTCGTTTATCAAATGCTGGGATTCTTCGGGTGAGAGGTTGGTTGGTGTCGGAGCATTACACCTCACTGTTTTAGCGTCTCCAAGTAGCGAGGGATGTCATCGCTACGGTGCTGCCTGCGTGCGGCGGTCCCCTGACTCCAAGTACCAACCATTGCGGGGTAGGTAAGATTTACTCGGCATAAAGTGTTGGTGAAATGGCCTACACTATAGGGGGGGTGAATAGTGTATTAGCTAATCTTTTTGCCTAATTCGAGTTTTAATCGTTTCTTGATTAGTTAGGCTAAACACAATATTAATAGCAAGTGGAAGCAATAAATAAGAAGTAATTCAATACACAAAGTATCAATGCTAACTCAATGAGATTTATAGTGATTCGGCCCCAATGCCTACTCCACTACCTAAGCACCTCGTTTAGGATTTCCAAACTAGCTTTACTAGATTAAGTGCTTTCTTTACAATGAGGACGTTTTTACCAGAGAGTCTCCGCTCTCACACTGAAGGAACTTCCACACCCGAAAGTATCCCGCCTTCCTACCGAGAGCACTCTCCCACCTCAACCTTAAGGACAACACAACTAATCATAGTAAACTAAGCTTACACCGATGGATTTAAGCCTTAACACCAAGGCAACCACCAACCATACAAGACCTAACAACCTAGGTCTTCACACTTTAAAATACAATGAAATAAATAATAAAATACACAAGTAATGGAGCAAATAAACAATACAATTTATACTTAGCTCCAAACAATGAATCTTAGCTCCTCTTGATGCCTTGATGATGAATCAAATCTTGAAGGCAAAACTCAAGAAAGACAAGGTAGAAAGCTAGGGCTTCAACAAAGATGGCTCAGTCAAAGCTTGTGGGTGTCAAAGGATGTCTCGTGAAGCATTAAAAGGTCATAGGAAGGCTTAGAATGCCTTTAAATAGGTAGAACACCAAGTGGTGATCGGGCACAACGCGTATAAATGGCTATTTTTTGAGCCGTTATGCCGCCCGGTCGACCGCCCGTGCAACCGGTCATCGACCGGAAGTCTTATGTGGCTTTAGAACCCCCCTGCCAGTCGATCGTCGGCCGACCGGCCGTAAAGTACCGGTACTTTGCCTATTGTGCTTGTACTTTATCATTCAGTTTCAGCCATGTTCTTTCTTCGTTTCGGGTTTCGGATTACAGGTTTGGTTCTTTAGGGGTCTTAACATCATAATGAGGATTTTACAATTTATCTAAACATCCTAAACCTAGACTATATTATCCCGACGAATCCGAGCGCGTCGACCAATGTCCTTCCGATTTTTTGATTTCTACGATATTTCCGATCGTGGACGTCGTGCGCTAACCGATATGGAACCAGAAAATAATTCTTCATGAAATCATTAGTTCCATGTTTATTATCATCAAAATCAGGATTAAGACTGTTGAGAAAGAAGAGAAAAGATGTTGGGAAAGAAGAGAAAAGTCCTTCTATCATTAGTTATCTCAAGAATATAAATCTGTATACAGGATATGTTGTGCCATAGGAATAAGACAAGCTATCCTACCTAATACATAAAACAAAAGAGTAAATAAGAAAAGTTTACATAATGAATGTTTATTTCTAACACTCCCCCTCAAGTTGTAGCATAGATGTTAGTCATGCCCAACTTGTTACAAAGATAACTAAATCTTGTAGACCCAAGGGCCTTAGTGAAGACATCAACTGTTTGTTCCTCTGAAGAGGTGCGAGGAGTAATAATTTTCTTGGATAGAACAACATCCCGAACGAAGTGACAGTCAACCTCAATATGCTTAGTTCTCTCATGAAAAACAAATTGTTGGCAATGTAGATGGCAAATTGATTGTCACAATACATAGTCATAGGCTTAGCAGACATAAATCCAAGTTCTTCAAGAAGAATCTTTATCCACATAAAGTCACAAGCAGTGTGAGCCATGGCTCTGTATTCAGCTTCAGTACTCGAGTGAGCCACCACATTTTGTTTCTTACTCAAAGTGACTAAGTTTCCCCCTATATAGGTACAATAACCTGAGGTAGACCTCTTATCGTGAGTGAAACCAGCATAATCAACATCAGAGTCAGCCTCCACATTGATGTGACCATTTTCTTTATAGTGCAAGCCCTTTCTAGGAGATTTCTTGATGTACTGTAGTATTCTCATCACAGCATTCCAATGGCATCTTTTTGGTTGATGCATGAACTAACTCACTACCCCAACGACAAAAGAAATATTCGGTCTAGTTACTATGAGATAGATAAGTTTACCAACTAGTCTTCGATATTTGGCACAATCATTGAGATTTTCATCTCCTTCAGGTTCAACACTAAGTTGAGATTCAATCGGGGTGCTGGTAGGTTTACACCCAAGGAGTCCAACTTCACTTAGGAGATCCATGGCATATTTTCTCTGTGACAAGACAACCCCTCTTGTACTATAACCAAATTCAATTCGAAGGAAGTATCGGGGTCTTCCTAAGTCATTTGTTACAAAGTGATTCTTTAGATGAGCTTTAACCTTAGTGATGCCATTTTCATCACTTCCAGTGAGGAGAATATCATCAACATACACGACCAAAATGACAACCCCAGTAGGTGAATGCTTTATAAACACGGAATGATCTACTTTGCATCCATGAAGACCAATGTTTTGAGCAATTTGACTAAGCTTGTCAAACCAAGCTCTTGGGCTTTGTTTAAGACCATATATTGCTTTTCTTAACTTACACAATTGATACTCCCCTTGAGCAACATAATCAGGAGGTTGATCAATATAAACAGTCTTTGAGAGATCACCATACAGAAATTTTTTTTTAAGATCCATCTGATGCATTTTGCACTTGAGAATGACAACAAGGGAGACAAGGATTCTGACAGAATTCAATCGGACTACATGAGAGAAAGTGTCAAAGTAATCTACACCATACTCTTGAGTGAACCCTTTAGCAACAAGGCGAGCTTTGTACCTATCAATGGTCCCATCAGGTTGATATTTGATTGTGAAGACCCATTTGCAGGAGACTAGCTTAGCATCAGAAGGAGGAGTGACCAAATCCCAGGTGTGGCGTGAGGTAAGTGCACATATTTCTTCATCCATGGCATGCTTCCACTTGGGATCATGAAGAGCCTCTTGGTATGTCCTGGGAATAGAAGCACAAGACAAGGACAAGACAAATGCACGAAAGGGGAATGACAATTGAGTGAAGGAAACAAAATTACCAATGGGATGAGAAGTACAGCTGCGTGTACCCTTCCATAATTCAATAGGCAAATCAATCGCAGGATTTGTCGATGGGGAAGAGCTCGTCCGAGGTTTTGAGTCCTAAGGAGGAACAATGGTGGTCTGAGATCATCTCTAGTAAACAAGAATATGAGGAGTAGGTGCCACTATGGTGACATCAAGGCTATGAATAGTGGATGACGGGGAGACATGTGGAGGTAAAGGAGGAGAGAGGGGAGTAGGTGAAGTAGATACAACTGAGGAAGAAAAGTAGGGTGTGTCTTCAAAGAAAGTAACATCACTAGAAGTGAACAATCGCTTGGAGACAGGACCATAACATTTGTACCCTTTTTGAGTTCGTGAGTACCCAATAAATACACAACGAACTGCTCTAGGGGATAATTTGTCATGGACCAGGTCCAAGAGAGTGAACAAAACATAAACACCCAAAAGTTTTAGGAGGTAGATTGAAAGAAGGTTGTTTGGGGTAAAGAATGGAATGAGGGGACTGACCCCTAAGCACGAAGGAAGGGACTATTGGTGAAATGACCTACACTAGAGGGAGGGTGAATAGTGTGTTATCTAATCTTTTTGCCTAAATCCGATTTTAATCGTTTACTTGATTACTTAGGCAATTCACGATTGAATGACTAAATACGGGGGCGATTAATGACAAAGCAATTAACATAGGTAATATATCAATGCTAACACAATGAGATTTATAGTGGTTCAACCCCAATGCCTACTCCACTACCTAAGCACCCCGCTTAGGATTTCCAAACTAAACTTTACTAGATTAATCTTGTTTCCCTTACAACGAGGACTTTGACCCGAAGAGTCTCGCTCTCAACTTAAGACACTTTCGCACCCGGAAGTCTCCGCCTTCTTACCGAGAGCACTCTTCCACCTCAACCCTAAGGGACAACTCAACTAATCCTAATAAACTACGTTTACACCGGTGGATTTAAACCTCAAACACCAAGGCTACCACCCAATTTCAAGACCTACACTCTAGGTCTAACACAAAATCAAATACAAAGAAATAAACAAGAAAATACAACACTAAATGGAGCAATAAATCAAATAATAAAATACTTAGTTCCAAAACAAGATTCCTAGCCTCCTCTTGATGCCTTTGATGGTTATCAATGAAGGAATGATGGCAAGATCAAGGATTTTAGCTGAAGCTAGGGTTTTTGCAAAGAGTGGATCAATGAGGATTGTGCTTAATCAAAAGAATATCTCAAATGTAGTAGGAGTGATCAAAAATCATAGAGGAAGGCTCTCATGGCTTCCTATTTATAAGCCATGAAGAAAAGAGAGAGCTCCCTCTTCTCAACGGGCGGATTTTTGCCCGTTACCAACCGCCGGTCGCTTGCCAGTCGATCGTCGGTCGACCGACCGAGCGATCACCGAGTGATCGAAGGCTTTCTGTCGCTTTCTGGCAACCTTCGGTCGATCGACCGATTGACCGAATTGGCTATTGCCAATTTTTGACCACATTCGGTCGACCGGCCAATCGACCGAACCTAGGCTGAGCTTGATTTTTTCAACCTTCTTCTTGAGCACTTTATTTTTGGGTTCCGGCCTTCAACGTGCGTCAACTTGGAGAGCTTTCCATGTGTTCTTTAAACTCGTCCAAGACATCTTTGGTGCATACATCGAACTTCTAGAGATTTCCGCGACGAACCCGAACACGTCGATCAATGCCCTTTCGATTTTCTGATTTCTTTGATATTTCCGATCGAGGACATCGAGTGTTAATTAATATGGAACCTGAAAGAAATTCTTCATAAAATATTAGTTCCATGTTTGTTATCATCAAAACCGAGATTAAGACCAAGGTAGAAAACCTTAGGCCAACAATCTCCCCCTTTTTGATGATGACAAACATCCTTAAGAAAATATATCTATTAAAGCACAAAGGATATCAACAAAGGGATTTCTCCTCCTATCTATATGCATGGTTTTCCTATATTTTCCTCCCCTTTACCTATATTTTTCTCTCCCTTTTGACATTACTCAAAAAGGGCAAGAAAAGTCAATCTAGTCAAAGTTGAGACTCTAAAATTAGTTTTCATGAAGCATGAAGATCTCAACTCAATAGATGAAAACATACATATATACAAGTGAGACTAATCAATACATGATATCATAGAATGATCAATATAATCTAAAATCGGAAATCATGTACTAATTCAAGTATTGATATTACACTTATCGGTCAAAGTTTCAAAAGTCATTTTAGAAATGATTTTTCTTAAATAATAATGAGAACGATACCAAAAATAGAATTACAATATCATACTTGACGACTCATTCAAAGATTTCGACGAAAATCCAAAGTATCGAGAAATGAGCATTTGGGAAGAACGATATTTTAAAGTTTCGAAATCCAATTTCAAAAATCCAATTCAAACTCAAGATTTTCGAAATTTTTATGCCATAAACTAGATTTTCTAATGAAGATGCAGATTCAAGAATCAATAAAAAAATATTTTTCTGCATTTTTCTAAAATTTATTGAGTTCTAGTGGCATTTTCGTAAATAAGTGAATCTTTCATGACATTTCTAGATTTCATTCAAACTTCCAAACTACCAAGATATGAGCATTTAAAGCATGTATATCAAGTTTGAAGTGAAACTAATGTCATTTACCTAATGTTTCAACTTAGCATGATTTCAATCAAAAAATAAGCATGTTAACGTGAAATTACTAAGTATCAATTTTTATCATTTACTCATGGTTTTCCAAACTTAGACACATATACACTTAACATGAGTAAATCTAAACATGTTTATGAAATTTGGGCTCAAAATGAGATTTTTAAGTTAAATTGTTGACTTAGGTCAAACTTTTTCAACTTTGAGTCCCCTAAGATGATCTACACATGAATTTTCAACTCAAAACACCTAGAAGCATGTCATGTGTATATCTAAACATGTTTCATGAGTTTGGACTTAAAGTAGAAGTCTCTAATGTCAAATTTTAACATAGGGCAACTTTCATTCAATGAAACTTGCCTAAGTACTAAAGTTCTACCTACTCATGAGAATTCAAGGATTTATCATTCAATTCTAATCATGAGTATAAAGACACCAATGAAACATGAATATTGAGGTATTATGCTAAGATTTTTACGAAATTCAAAGACATACCTCTTACATGAGAAATTTTCCAAACTTATCATTTTCATCCTAATTATTAGCCTTCCATTTTCATAAATGTCAACTTGCAAGCCAAAAATCATTAGTAGCACAATGATATAACAACTAGCAAGTTAGCATACTAAATAGCAAGGTGAAATAGAAATCTTCATTTGAGAATTTCAACCTAAGCTAGATAGTGAAAAATTCGTTTCAAGTAAAATCGTCATGAAACCAAAACGAATCTAGAGATCTCAAAATATGAAATTTTAAAACATAAGATCTCCAACCCATCTTATTGGTTGAAAACCGAAAGACCACAATGAGCCTACGATTTAGAACCGCAAGGTCGCATGAGCCCGTTATAGGCTACATAGGCCTCCGAAGAGACCGGAAATCAAAAAATAAAAAATTATTTGAAATATATTAAGAGCTGGGAAAATCAATCAATTTTAAACATGTATCATAAACACCATCTTCAAGCATATAAGTAGAGAAAATGTGATGATACCAAGTGATTTAGAGGCCAATTTAAGAGGTATCTAGTCTAGGTGAAGACTTTGAAGTCGCAACCATGTAAGGATCCTTCTTTCAATTTCTTGGTCAACTTCAACTCTTCAATTTCCATTACTCTTGTGTGGCGGCTCCCCCTACAAAAGAGCATGAAACTTTTGGTACCCAAATGGCTTTGGGTCCTTGGGTGTTAGATGGCCTAGGAATCCAAAGTGTCCTAGCTACACTTGGATTTTTTTTGAATGCACAATCATAAATAGCATGACCAAAAATACCACAACAAAAATAATGTCCATTGAATTTCTTTTCATTTTTGCTATGGACATTAGATCTATCATTTGAATGATTGACATGTGAAACATGATGAGTGTGAGCATTCTTAGAAAAATCATTCTTCTTTTTATGATCATGAGGTATAATGGTGGAATGCATAGCATGAGAATGATGATGAACATTGGCATTCTTTACATAAGTATTTCTAGTGTTCTTAAGAAATGAAACATTTTTCAATTAGTTTACTTTCTTATTTAAGGACACAACCTCATTTTTTAATGAATCAAGAAATTGATATAAGACTTTAGATTGAGATTTCAAATTGTTGTTTTGACTTATAATTTTTGAATTCTCAAGTTTCAAATTTTCATTCTCAAGCTTTAAGTCCTTAAGCTCAAGTTTCAACCTATCATGGGAAGAATCAAAAGAACTAGATTTCATTCTCTCATTTTCTAGTTTTAATTCATCCACATGAGAGTTAAGCCTTAAATTATCTTTCTTCAATCTTTTATTTTCATTATCCTTTTTAACAAGCAAAGCATACATTTTCTTGTATTCATCTTCTAACTCATCATATGATATGTCAAGAGAACTAGTAGAGCTAGCATTATTATTATCATTAGCATGACTAGAAGGAGAAGAGTGTACCTCATCATTAGCATCCATGATGCAAACTTTCGAAGTGGCTTCATGGTCATGAAAAGAGGATGCTTCACTTAAGTAAGATGTGGAGGTGGAAGCACTTGACCTCTTCCTTACTTTATTCACCATGGTAGGGTAATTTTTCTTCACATGCCCCTTTTCCTTGCAAGTATGACAAATCACCTTTCTTTTTTGACTCTTAGAGTTGCTCCTTTGACTAGAAGCACTATGGGCATCAAAACCAAGATTAGTAGTAGGTGAATGACCATTGTCATCACCACCTTCATCAAAAGTGCCAATCTCTTCGGTTTTGGCATAATCATATAAAATATTTAAAGTGGCCCATAAATCATAAGTCGAAGAGCAATGCATGACTTTATCTAGGATGCCATTTGGTAACGTGCAAAGAATACAATTCATGGCATCTCCATTATACTTAAATATTTTCTTATCTAATTCACTCCAAGCATGCATGTCAACCTTAGGTTCAATGAATCCTAGTCTTAACATGTTAAGGATACCAAAACCCTTAGTCTTTAAATATGTGTACATCCTATATTTCCAAAGACCAAAATTCGAGACAACCAACCTAGGAAGTGAAGACGCTAAACTCTATAGTGCCATTTTTCGGATCGAGGCAAGATGTAGAGGAGACGGTGAAATCTCAATCTACGACCCACTCTGATACCAATTGTTAGTGTAATGGCCCACTAGAGGGGGGTGGAGGGGTGGGGGGTGGTGAATAGTGTGTTATCTAATCTTTTTGCCTAAATCCGGTTTTAATCATTTACTTGATTACTTAGGCAATTCACGATTGAATGACTAAATGCGGAAGCGATTAATGATAAAGCAATTAACACAGACAATATATCAATACTAACACAATGAGATTTATAGTGGTTCGGCCCCAATGCCTACTCCACTACCTAAGCACCCCGCTTAGGATTTCCAAACTAAACTTTACTAGATTAATCTTGTTTCCCTTACAACGATGACTTTGACCCGAAGAGTCTCGGTCTCAACCTAAGGCACTTCCACACCCGAAAGTCTCCGTCTTCTTACCGAGAGCACTCTTCCACCTCAACCCTAAGGGATAACTCAACTAATCCTAGTAAACTACATTTACACCGGTGGATTTAAATCTCAAACACCAAGACTACCACCCAATTTCAAGACCTACACTCTAGGTCTAACACAAACTCAAATATAAAAAAATAAACAAGAAAATACAACACTAAATGGAGCAATAAATCAAACAATAAAATACTTAGCTCCAAAACAAGATTCCTAGCCTCCTCTTGATGCCTTTGATGGTTAATCAATGAAGGAATGAGGCAAGATGAAGGTTTTTAGCTCAAGCTAGGGTTTTTGCAAAGAGTGGCTCAATTAGACTTGTGATTGATCAAAAGGATGTCTCAAAGGTAGTAGGAGTGATAAAAAATCATAGAGGAAGGCTCTCATGGCTTCTTATTTATAAGCCATGAAGAGAAGAGAGAGCTCCCTTCTCTCAACGGGCGAATTTTTGCCCATTACCGATCGTCGGTCGCTTGCCGATCGATCGTCGGTCGAGCGACCGAGAGACCGTTGAGCGACCGAAGGCTTTCTGCCGCTTCCTGGCAACCTTCAGTCGACCCACCGGTCAATCGAATTGGCTACTGCCAATTTTTGACCACATTCGGTCGATCGACCGGTCGACCGAACCTAGGCTGAGCTTGATTTTTTTAGCCTTCTTCTTACGCGTTTCGTTTCCGGGTTCCGGCCTTCAACGTGCGTCAACTTGGAAAGCTTTCCATGTATTCTTTAGACTTGTCCAAGACATCTTTGGTGCACACGTCAAACTTCTAGAGATTTCCCCGACGAACCCGAACGTGTCGATCAATGTCCTTTCGGTTTTCCGATTTCTTCGATATTTTCGATCAAGGACATCGAGTGCTAATCGATATGAAACCTAAAAGAAATTCTCCATAAAATATTAGTTCCATGTTTATTATCTTCAAAACCGAGATTAAGACCAAGGCAGAAAATCTTAGGCCAACAAGGACCCTGTTAATGAGGTAGGTGGAGGTCAGAATGACATCTGCCCAAAGATAACGTGGTACGTTCATATAAAAGATCAGGGTCCTAGCAATGTCCAATAAGTGTCTATTTTTTTGTTCTGCAACACCATTTTGTTGAGAGGTATAAGAACAAAAAGATTCATGAACAATTCCATGTGAGATACAAAACTTAGTGAAGTCGGAATGAAGAATGGTAAAGGTGACATGATATGCTACAAAGAAAATAAAGACATGAATGAGCAGATATGCTACATGCATGTTTATTGAGGTCTTTTAATTAATCATGTCTCCCACTAATTCTTGAGGTTCCATAACACCCTCCGATTTGGAAGCGGGAAGCCCTCGTTGGTAGACTTCCTTAGAGGAAAAATGGAAACCCCACTTCTCCTACTCGAGTCTCGCATATAACACGACAAACCCTAATAGGTCCATGGGTAGGTAACTCTTTACCGATCACATCACTATGTGACTTCCATATATTTTGCCTCTAGGGCAACCAAGGCCTTGTGTGTGCACAACAAACCAAGGAGCCCTAGTTGAGTCGTACCCATCGTTCGTATGTCCTAGCGAGAAAACAACCACCCTTGAGTGTAGCTAAAAAAGGTAAGTCATGTTCAAGCTGGGTGCAGAGACACAAAAGGGATATGTGTCATATGAGGTGCAACGTGTCTATTAGCACAAAATGTCTTGTGTGTGCACAACAAACCCGTTGTGACAATAGACACACTTGTCCCTCATAACGATGGAAGGCGTGACTGATATTCTTAATATCTTAGCCATTCAAACTCAATATTATTGGAGGGGTTTTTCATTCAATTATAATTTATCTAAGCAATCAACAATTGAAGCAAGAGTAATAAATAAAAGCATAAAGTAAATACGGATGATTATGGATGTTCTAAGGGTTCCACCCGAACCATCGAGCAAACCAAGGCCATCATCCTAGGGTTTTTTAGGGAGCTCCGTCTCGCCAAGGCGCTGCCCAAAACTACCTTGTAGGTTGTCGCTTCCATCAGTGCCTTCCCGTGGTTCAAGCCGTCATCAACAAGGTGCCGAACACCTCCTCTCCGCGCGCACACTAAAACTGGGCAGCAAGCGTGCTCGTCGCGAATCTGCTCCTAAACTTCTAATTTTATAAAACTAAAAGAAGAATACCCCAAACAACCCTTGGGGAAAGGTTTAAGGAGAGGGAGAAGAGGATTACAATTAAAATTCTCAAGAGGAAAGCAAGGGCACACATGCCCTATTTAAAAGATACAATGCTGAAATTTCATAAATTCACAAGCAATCAACACAACCACGTTTTACACAGTCACATGCACATAGGGCTCGTCCATAATCATCATTTCATGCATCTTAACCATTTAAAAAAGGAAATTAAAAAAAAGAATCTGAAAATGCGCTTTTCGGGTTGCGTTTCCACTCAAAACGGTCCAAACAAGACATACTGAAAATTTTGGTTTTCGGGGTTGTTCAACCATGAACCCATGGGGCTCTTGGGTTCAAAATCTGTCCAAGACAAGTTTGGACAGTAGGCTACCACCTCGATTCATCACATGAACCATGGAGCCAAGAGAACGACTCAAGAACCCCCTAAAATAAAAATCGGGCAGCATGACGTTTAGGGAGCGAACAGTTTCTAAACGCAACAATAACGCGTAATAAAAATTCCAAAAAGTTGCTAAAGGTGGCGCTGATACCACTGTTGGGATGAGAATATGAAATGCAGCGAAAATAGCAATTTAAAAAATTCAAACCATCCCAAAAACAGCGATCTACTTTAGCAATATTAAGTAATTCAACATCGGAGAAGAAGGAGAAGATATACCTCAAACCACGGTTGGTATGGCTGATCATATCCCCGTCTTCAGACGCACACGTGCATATATGTCCTCCAACAATAGTCCACACCAAGCACCTCGCAACAATAGGGGCAGTGAACACTGGGGCTCGTTATGGCTAAATGGAGAAGCTTTCTCAATCCCGAAATCCACCAAGGCAAGGCCGGCCCTTCCACCAAGAACCGAGCACCAAAGAGGGAAGGAGAGAGGATGAGAAAACACTGGAACGAAAGAGAAGATGTGAAGATACCTCGCTGTCCTCTTGGACTCCTCCAAGAAGTGAAGATTGCGACACACCCAAGAAGAGAACACCTTCAATTTGGCTTCACGAAAATCGAGGAAGGAGGAAGTAGATGGCCGACCACCAATGTAGAGGAGGAAGAGTTCTTTGGAGCCTTTCTCTTTAAGAAGCCTCTAAAGAATCAAGTCCCCAATCTTCTCCAAGATGATGAAGAACTAATTAACCAACCCCTCCCAATGGGGTGTTCGACCACTATATATAAAGAGGGAGGGGGGGGGCTACAAGAGTAGACCCGACCCCCTAAAAGCACTCTCCCCGAAATTCAAAAATTTGGGGGTTGCCTCTAAAAATAATTTATATTTTAATGACTTCATAATTAATTCAAAATTAATTAAATCCAATTAAATATAAACTTTAATTTATCTTCATAAATTAAGAGTCTATAAACAAGAATGATAGTTATCTAAATAAACCAATCCCCTAAACCATAGGAAAGATGTTTATCTAAATAATTCGATTTCTTATTAATTAATAGAATTATGATTTATCCTCATAAATCATATATCTATTAATTTTATGATTTATCTCCATAAATCAAATTCTTATTAATTAGGATTTATCCAAATAAATTAATTCTCAATTAATTGGTTAGGCTCATGCTTAGAAACTAATTTTTCTCACCAAGTATATTTGATTCAAAATCAAATTATATTTAATTCATAATTAAATACATTATCGGTCAAATAGTTAATTAAATATTTAATTCATAATTAAATTTAATCAACTACATAAAATATTATTATATGCCAATCCCTATAATTTAGGGATGCCTCCTTCCTCACGCATTCATTCCTATAGGAAATACCTTTCATATTATGTTTGTAAATAAGATCTGCGATCGAGTTGCAGCTTGTCCATGCTAGTAGACATATAGTGCCGCATTTGGACTCTATCTCATAAAGTCCTTTATGAGGTTAGCCTATTGTGTGTGACCCATTGGGCCCCACACTAAGCTAGCAGTGAGTTGTGCATAACAGATAGTTGAATATGATAGAACGACTTCTATTCGAATCTTACGAGCCACTACTAAAACCCCTTTAGAGTGGTCGTGAGAGACTCCACTCACAAATCAAGATTGACGTCTAGCAATGTGTCATGACTACCTGAATAGTGTGAGGTTCAATCTACAGGGATCGAACGTCCTTCAGTGATTAGTTACCGTGCAACTAAATCCTTCAGTTAGAATATCCCAAACTCGGTTAGAACGTCCTTCAGGGATCGAAGAAGTGTCAAACTCTAATACCGATTCATATGTACTTCACCTGCCAAGATGTCGTCTCAATAATGAAACGTCAAAAACATCTTCCTGACTTTCATGTCTACTCTGGCTAGAGATTCCCGTGTCGACACTTGCAGGGACACATAGCACATTATCTCCTCACACTAGGAATAACTGATTCTATGTTGGTTGCTCACCTACCTTCATAAATGCTTCCCCATGCTCAGTAATACCCGGTACATGACACTGAGGGCCACGTAGGAATAGAACCAAAGCAATGGGTCGTCTCACAAGGTAACCATGATAACCTCAGGTCCAATGACTGCTTGCACCTACTATCACCTGAGGAACATCCTATTGACACTCACGTAAGGGTTCCATTTTGTGTTCCTCGTGCAGGTCCATTCAGTGAACTCATTCCCTAATGAGCACCTGCACTTGTACATTAATGACTGTTCATAGGTAGTTGTGAGTTCAGCTACCCCTTATCGTATAAGGCATGTACCAAGTGCACTAGTCTATCCGAAATCACCGATACCCTACTTAGTGATCCTACGACTAGGAACATTTAGAACATGGGCATCTAGATTCCATGTCTCACTGACATGATCTCATCATGGCCTCAGAATCATTTTGTCCGAGTTCATGGGGTTCATCACAATCTTTATGAGTAAAGATGCAACATATGATGAAAAAGTTATCTCATTAAGTTGATTACCCTTGAATAGTCCCAAACACATCGATATGTGATTGGCTCAAGGGCACTATTCCTTTCACTGACAAGCTTCACACTAAAAAGGAACAAATCACACAGACGGAGGAAGGATTGACTTGAGTTTGTTGATAGACGGATGGCGAAGACGACAATGCAATTGATAGGAGCTAGAAGAATGATATGCGGCAGTTGAGGACATCAAGTAGATTCCTCCAGACTCAGTTCCCCCACCAATCTTCTTCCTCGTCTTGAGATCCTGTATGACATAGTGAGAAGGAAAGAAGGTTACACAACATTGAAGACTTTTTGTGAGTTGACTAATGGAAAGAAGGTTAACAGGGAATTTAGGCAAATAATGAAGTCCTTCAAGATTTATATTACTAGAAGTTCTAACATAACTAGAACCATGCACAGTAGAGGTAGAGCTATCAGCAAGGAACACAAGTGGAAAGTTATGAGTGGAGTGAAATGTGGAAAGTAGAATGTGATTACCTGACATATAATTAGAGACTCTAGAATCAAGAATCCAAGACATACCAGCAGAGACATTGGCAGCAACCCCAGAGGTGGAAGACATGGCAGCAGTAGAGGAGGACTTAGCCTGTAAAAAATCCTCATATTCAGCCTTAGAAATTATTACTGATTCACTACCCAGGGTACTCTAAGATGGTTGAGTGGAGGTAGCAGCCTAAGCCTGAGATGGGCGGCCAAACTTCTTCCAACAACGATCAGAAGAATGGTTGGATCGACCGCAGTGAGTGCAGGGAGGAAATGAATTCTTCCATGGCCACGACCACCAGAACGACCTCCACCTCGACCCCGACCCCCAACAACAAGGGCGAAGTTATCAGGTACATGAGTAGGTGTAGGGTTGAGCTCAATAACCATCAACACTCTGTCCATAGCACTGCAAAGATCAGGAATAGTGTTGTCGGTCATAAGTTGAGATTTGACATACTGAAGAGACGGAGGTAAGCCATAGAGAAACTTAGTAACAAGAAATTCTTCACATTGCTTCTTAAGAACAAAAACATTCGCAACCAATGGAAGCTCAATTCATCTGCTTTTCCCTTTAATGTGGCATAATAATCTTGAACTGAGCCGCCTTCCTCCATCCTTAAACATATATGAGTATAATGAGTAGATCTTGGATATATTTGTATCCTGATGATATGTCTTCTTGAGGGCCTCCCACATACTCTTGGCGGTAGGAAGAAAGGCTATAGTGGAGGCTATATGAGATTCCACACTGTTTAGCATCCAAGATAGAACCACACAATCATTAGCCTCTCAATTTGAATATTCAAGAATATTTGTAGCGTCTAGGGGTTCATCCTCGAGATGATGTGTTTTCTTTTGTGATCCACATAGGAGGCGAAAAGTTCTAGCCCAAAGAAGATAATTTGCACCGTTGAGTTTAATTGAAGTGCTGAAGGAGGTGACTTTAGGGCTCATGAGAGAGTTGTTGGACGTCATAACACTCATGAAGAGAAACAAGGGATGAAAAAGGCTGCTGTTCGGTGGAGATATAGGGCTCCCAGGAGAGGGATGAGAGATAAACCCTAAGACAAATCCAAGCCTTCAATTTCCAGCACAAGGAGGAAATTGAACAGCCGTTGTGAAGTCCTCTTCAAGTGTAGACTGCTGAACAAGAAACCTTGAGGATTGGAGAAGAAGATTCGGCTTGGAGAGACCAGGATATCCACCTAGGGGGGCAGAATACCAAAGAAGACGACATGAAGAGATCTGCAGGATTTCAGAAGGCGACAAGAAGAGATCTGCAGGATTCCAAAAGGCGACAGGAAGAGATCTTTGATGATCGATGAAAATAGAAAGAGGAGAGGAGAGGAGAGAAACCCTAGGTGGGTTGCTCTAATACCATATTGAGAAAGAAGAGAAAATTTCTTCTATCATTAGTTATCTCAAGAATATAAATCTGTATACAAGATATGTTGTGTCATATGAATAAGATAAGCTATCATATCTAATACATAAAACAATAGAGTAATTAAGGAATGTTTACATAGGGAATGTTTATTTCTAACAAAGACCAATGTTGAAAACCTTAGTTTAGTTCAACATGAAGTCCTTAGACTCCGACCAAGCTTGGGAGCTGTGGACTGGACTAGTACCTTTAGGACTAGTACAAAAGCGTCAACATTCATGAACCAGACTGAAGTCAAGCCAAATAGCTTACCCGGAGGCTCCACACGGGCATACAAGGATACCTCTATCCACATTAATTACAAGGGGTTCCAAAATTACAAGCCCGACATCTTCAGGATCAACCTCAATCCATTCCGAGCAATATCCGTATGAGATTATTGAGCAGCATCATCGTCAAATATCCATCATCCTGCACTATATACAGACACGATACTTCTCATATATCAAAAATTTAAATTTCTATTTCCTCCACCTTGAACTCATTCTTACTTGAGCGTCAGAGCGTCTTTTGTAGGTCCCTTGCTGGAGTTACACCTGATCAGGAGATGCACCGGATCGCATCACTCCGATTTCAAGCAAGAACATAACATATTATTGCATTTTAATTACAATATATTCATTGAAAAATATTAGACCCAAACTTAAGTTGACATAATAATATTTTATATTAAAATACCCCAGAAATCAAAATCAGTGTCACGTACTCTAACTAGGATTAGAAATGGGAGAAGGCCACGTGATGGTACTGATAACTAAATCAGTCATTCAAGTAAACCCTTCGACATAAAAAAGCTAGTAATTTGGGGGCTAAAACGTTTTGTTCATCATTATGAATCTTTTTGCATGTCAATCTTTCTAAAGCTCGTGATAAAAAAGATTATCCCAATCCATTAATTGCTTGGTTACTAGCATTGAAAGAATTAATTAAAGGAGTATGCATCTCTGAAATTAGAAGTTGAAATATTTTTTTCTTTTTTCGAACAAGAAAACTTGTATTGAATTCAAGAGGAATAACTAGAATACAAATTAGGAAGAAGAGTGAAAAGAGAAAGAGGCAGCCAAACAGAGGCTCCAAGACAAGTAGACAAACCAGCCTACCATAGGCGCGCTCAACCAACACAACAAGCAGGTACAACAGAACAAAACAAAAACCAAGAACCCTCACGAGGGCAATAAAAGAATAGTCCCAGCCGCTTCCGAAGCGAGTTCTATGAGGGATTTGTTGTTGCCTTCGAACACCCTTAGGTTCCGCTCAAACCAAATCCGAGATCTCCAAATCATAACGTGACGGAAGAGCCGCTAGGCAATACACACATCTCGCAATGGGTCCCCATCCCAAGGCGAAAAGGTCAAAGAGAAGAAGCTAGTACTTGAGAGCCGCAAGAGCAAAACCCAGCCACTTCAGATGTATAGGCAATCTTTAAAGAGATGAGAGTGGGATTCCACAAATGCTTTGCAGGGTACATAAGTGCCGAAAACCTGCAAGTTACGGGCAATGAGCCTATCCTTTGTGAGAAGGCTCCCTTTTTCGACGAGCCAACTGTGCATCGAGATGGCGGGCGGGCAATTCTTCTGCCAGATAAAGTTGACCCAAGGATCGATCACAAACTAGTAGAGAAGAGTCCGCCATCGAATACCTGAGAACAAGAAATACAAAAATGCAGGAAAGAAGTGTGATCGACCTGATACAGGTACTGCATCATTATCACAATAAATATTCAGGAAAACTTCTTCAAAGCAAATCACATGTTGCTTCTCGTAACAAAATGCGCTATTATAAGATCATAAGTTGCAAATTAAGTACTACCAAAAGAGGGCCAAGTGGAAAACTTGGTATTGAACTCATACTATATTTATCACCCTACATCCATTTCTCATGCAACGCCAATCCATTCCTGTTTATAAAAATTTCTCCACATCCGACTCCAAAAACAAACCTCAAGCCTTTTTTTCTTCCACAAATAAATACAAATTTGTCAGCACAAACCTAAACAGCCCAATACATGTAGCTTGAATGAAATTGATTGACAACACTGAGGTGATTAGCAATATCTACATCCTAAATGTAAGCAAACTCAAGCATCACCTATATATAACACTAAAATCAATAGAACAATATATGGCCTAAGATAGCACAGCACACTGAAATCATCTAGTATACACTCTTCCTACAAACTAAAGTTGATTTTCTCTTCTGTCCCAGGATGCTGAACTGCCTGCAAAAGGAGAGAAAAAAGATTAACTTATGTTTTGTTTAAAAGAATTCAATATATCAATAGGCAAAAACACAGACTTTGAATTTATGTACCCGTAAGTTTCAATTTAGCATCGGAGACTCCGGTTCAGAGCCACTGATAGAAGTGAGTGTGGACATGGAATCATCTTTGGGTAGTGCGACAAAGTTCAGTGGTGTTGTTGACAGTCTCCTCATTTCCTTGAAGTATCCATTATGGCGACCGGAGTATGAGCGTGGTGTCATAAGTTCTGATGTTGCACTTCCAGTGGATAAACGTCGAGATGGTGTTGGTGTCATGAATCCATTTGGACTTGTCTTCCTAATCATACTGTTACTCCTTTTCGGGACCGATTTGGACCCAAAAATGGCTTCCTTCTCTGCAAGCAGCAGAGTCTGTAGCTTCTTCTGGTCCTGCAAAAGGGAAAGTGATTTGTAATTGCTTCCTTGTATGAATTTAGTGGAAGAGTTAATTACTCAATAGATAGATACCCGAAATCTTCTTTTCTCTTCATCTTTCTGTTGTCTGGTAAGTTTATACTCCTCAAGAATTGATACCAAGCGAACCTGATCATGATGAAATTGGTCAATGTCCAATCCAAATGAAGAAAGTGTGAAAGAACAGATTACATGTATTTATTAACTCACCCCATCATACAGAAAAGGCTTATTTCTTTCATCTTCCCATGAAAAAGTTCTACTTATAAGACTGTCCACCATAGCTGAAAAATGTTTCTCCGCTTATATAATAGAAAAGGTTGTTTCTATTATTCAGAATCTGAGATGAAAATCCTACCTGGAATTTTGGTAACAGTAATTCGTGCCTTTTCGGCACGTTTTAGGTTTATATGGCCACCTCTTCCAGCATTGTACCTGTTCCCATCCTACACAAGTAGGCAGAAGTAATCATATGAAAGTTTCAAAATCTTCGGCCTTAGAAATCACAACAGATCAAATAATGTGATTATTTACCATATTGTCTATGTAAATCCAGAGTGGTAGTCTTAGTAAAGCAAAAGTACCTGGTTGTATTGTTCAAGCCAATCTTCTTCTTCACAGGCAGCAACCCATTTGCTTATTCTATCCATGATATCTTTCCTGCTCATAGCTTCTTCTTTTACCTTCATTATTTGTGATTCAATATTGGCCACAAGTTCCGACGGATCTACAAGACCTGAATGCAAAATGTATAAGATATCATAAAACATGCATAACCCTTTCTCTAAAATAATGAAGAATGAAGAAATTGCTGGAATGCTCAAAATATTCTTGCACAAGAGACTGAGATCAAAACCTGAATCAATCATTGCAGTGGTTTTCTCTGTTGTTGTGCTTGTATCAGGCTCTATATGAGCTCTTCTACATTCCTCCTCCAACTCTGATCTTCGCTTTAGAACAAGTTCTTTCATTCTGCTAGCTTTTAGTTTAGTAAGCCTACTAACTTCAGCTTCTGTCTGTCAGAGACAATCTACACAGAGTAAGTTCTATTGTCATAGAGTTGTATAACAACGAGAGAACTCTAAGTTAAAACAATTATCTGACCTGCTCAATTGTTTCGCGTGAGAGTAGACCAGCTTGTGTAATTTCTTTTTCCGGTGACTCGAGGGTTCGTGCTAATTTTTCAAAATGCCTCCTCTCTTCTTCTGATGAATCCATTATCTTCCATAGTTCATATAGCGACTCAATAGTTTCTCGCAGCTGTAGATAAGAAACTATGATCATACTTATGTACATGAACAAAAAAGAATAAAACAAAGCTGGAAGGTGAAAATTTCTAATTACCTTCTGAAGTTGAATCTTCTTCTCAGCTTTTAGTTTAAGGATAACTTGGGCTAGACCTTCTAATGTTTTGTTGCTGATGCTTGTAGATTTCCCTGTAGAAGTCTCATGCAAACTGGGGTGTACTTCATCCACTGTTTTCCTAAAGTTTAACCCAAGCACGCCACATAAAGAATGCACCTTGCTTACATACTCCAGAACCTTTTGAAGGCGATCCGACTTGGAAGATATACAATTTCAGCATTTATTAGCATCTTATTGAAATTTAAATGTTAAATCTGAGTTGTTGTTTTAATCTAGAATGAACAAATACGTACCTTGTCTTTCTGGAGAGCACGGAGTTGAGCTTGGTACTCATCGATCATTCTCATTGACAGATCATATTCATCTATTGTGATAGGACTTATCAGAGCTTCATGTTGATGCTCATATTCTCTTATCTCAGAACTGATCTTCTCAATCTGTGAACGTACATCAGAAAGTATTTTGATCCTTTCCTCTCTCTTTACTCTCAGATTTTCCAACATTGGCATGACTGAAGCAAGTTGTTCCTTCAGCGATGCTGATTTCTTGTCTTTCTGAATTCATAAATTTTTTTTTTTTTAAAATGCACTGGTTAGTAAGTTCTCATATACATGATACCAACATTTAGGAATTTTAGGTCATGTGAAATAAATGCAATTGCTGAACAGGAACAATGAATTAGTATTGAGACATCCACGAGTCCCTCGGGGACAGTAGAGTAACAAAAAATGGTTGAAAATATAACAGTTTGAAAGAGTAAAACAACCTGAAATCTCATGAGCCCATACATAGTCACCTAGTCAATGGTCAGGCGTATCTTTTTTCACTGGCCTCCTCATCTTCCTAGATTTATGTGGAGGATGAAAGAATTTACCAAATATGATGTAGTAAAACCTATTAACCAGGAATAACCAGATAAAATTACCTTCAGTTGCCAACATAGACGTTACACTGTACGAATGTATAAATAAAACATAAATGGAGGGCTATGTGAATCCTCACAAGTATGAAAATAATAAGGTTGTACTTGTTGAAGATAATGCAACATTACTTCACGTAGATGGGCAAGGCTTGGTTGACTAAGCCTTGTATTTATTCTTTAATTATTAGGTATTTATCTTGTTAGAATAGTGGGCAATTATCAATTAATTACCAAGTCTTTAGGAGTTATCAAAATGTCTTGTGAAGCCTATATAAGGCTACTTTGTTTAGTGAATTAATGCATCTTTCGTTTCAAATTCAACAATTGGTATTAGAGCCCCGGGCGAGAGATTGCCAAGAGTGAGAGCCGAGGAGAGGGAGAGAGCCAAACATCGCCATTGCAGGAGGTTCGGATCGTTCGCAAAAGAAGGCGAAAGAAGGCTTCGTCGGGTCCCTATGAAGAGAACAGGGGACGATTCAAGTGGAGAGAGGAACGAACGGACGAACGAGACGAAGCTAAATCCGTTCGACGACAGCTATATCCAGAAGAGGAAGAAGCGTCGCAGAAAAGAAGAAAGTCCTCTGTTTGAACAGAGGTGAAGGTGTGACGTCTGCTCACTTGTCCGTCTCCTTGGGTGGTGCAGCAACATCGACATTGGATCCATTTAGAGCAAGGCATCGGCGAGGCCAAAGCCGACAGCCCGCAGGGCGGCTCACGCAGGAAGGAGATAACGTTCCTATTGCTGCTTGAAAGAGAAGAAGAGTCACACGAGATCTCGCAGAGGAGATCGAGAGGACTACCGAGTTGTACCAGATCTCCGAGAGGAGATCGAGAAGCCTGCTGTCTTCTCCACTCGGCGGAAGTGCATTTTGAGAATCAAATCCAGAATGCAAGGAAGGTGGACGTAGAAGACGTCGCCAACATCAGCCCAGAGCTCAGCCAAGTGGAGCGCGCTCGTCAAGAAGGTAGAGGAGAAAGCGGCAGCTGCTGCTTCATCTCCTCCACTGCCGCACGAGCGGTCAAAAATAGCAAAGAAAGGAAGGAAATTAATCCTGCGGGTCCCATCTAATTTGATTTGCCTGTTCTTCCCGTGCAAGCAAAGAAAAAAAAAAGGAGATTAAAGTAGTCGGGCCCCACCTCAAAAGCATTGAAGGGAAGGGAGTAATTCCAGCATCAGATGATTTAATCAAGCGGGCCCACCTTCAAGTGGAAGAATGTTGCTTCGTATCCTTCATTGAGGCATCTATTTTGACTTGGTCAAAATAAGAAAGAAGATTATCTCTAGCAAAGTCATAATCAAACTAAAGTTTCGAAGGGTTTCAACGCCACTCCATTGCATGGACTCCCACTCTGGTTTTGGGGACAAGTCACGTTGATCGCCACATAAGGGAGACCGCAATCGTGGAAGAAGCACCGACCGACCCCCGCTTCTTCAGCAATAGTAGGTCTTCGAAGTGGGTTTTCAGAAACAGTTGTTGCCCAAAGAAAGATAGAGGGAGATAAAAAGGACAATATCGTTGGGTCCCCGTGAAGAGCACAAGGGACAGTCTCGTTGGGTCCCCATGGAGAGCACAGGAGACAACCTCGCTGGTCCTCGTGGAGAGCACAGAGGACAAGTCTCGCCGGATCCTCGTGGAGAGCACAAAGGATGAAAGAAGTTTTGTCGGGTCTTCGTGAAGAGCACAGGAGACGAAAAAGAGAAAGACAAAAGAGACGAAAGAGATGTACGCGAGGAAAGAGACACATGTGTGCGACGTCAAGTGAAGGATGATGATCGAAAGGTTGAGATGGTGAAGCTGGTGTTGAGGGTAGGGGTGGCAATTTTATCCGCATCCGCTAACTAAAAACCGCATCCGCACCGTATCCGATACACATCCTCAAGTAAAAATGGATATGGATACGGATACAGATTTAGAAAACTTATATCCGCGCAGATACAGTGCGGATACAGTGCGGATACAGATATATCTGTGGATCTGCACCGTATCCGCACCGCCCATCCGCGTCTCTGAATTACTATTTTGCCCATATAAGTTATTAATATATATATAAGAGCTCTATGGTAATTTCATGTCAAGATGAATTTTTAAGTATATTATATATTTATTTTGGATCAATGAATTAGAAATTTATTGATTTTTTTAATTAAATATATTATTTTAATATATTATTTATTAAATACGGATTTGGTGCGGATATCCGCATTTGAAGTGGTGCGGATATGGATATCCATATTCACATCCGTAGCGGATACGGTGCGGATACGGATGTGCGGATATGGGGTGCGGTGCGGATACAGATAATCCAATATCCGCACCGTATCCGATCCGTTGCCAGCTCTAGTTGAAGAGGAGTGTTGAAGATAATGCAACACTACTTCACGTAGATGGGCAAGGCTTGGTTGACTAAGCCTTGTATTTATCCTTTAATTATTAGGTATTTATCTTGTTAGAATAGTAGGTAATTATCAATTAATTACCGAGTCTTTAAGAGTTATCAAAATATCTTGTGAAGCCTATATAAGGCTACTTTGTTTAGTGAATTAATGCATCTCTCGTTTCAAATTCAACAGTACTAAGATATTTGTGGATGTATCCACAACTAACATCACTATGGTTGAGATGCCAACAAACGAGATCACAAGTGAACTACAAGAAGGACATGCTATGGTGAACATCTCATTCATCTTCAGTGCTATCTCCTACATGGAGATGACATAACCATCTAAAATAGAACCTTTCTTATGCAAGTTTTCAATAGATTATATGCTGATTGAAATTTCCATGCGAGGGTATAGTCCATAGAAGACAGTTAACAATCAAAAAAGTAAAGTGTGACCAATATGTACTAAAAGAGAGAGCAAGCGTGATAATAGCACTATCATAGTCTTCTATTAACAGGATCTCATATGAATACTGACCCTAGAAGGCTATAACTATGCACTATGCAGAACTCAACAACAGAAATATCAAAAGAGTAGACAAGAAAGAAGAAGACTTTTTATTGAAGAACCATCTGTATAGCTCATGTTATTTTATTTTCAGGATACTTTTAGCCACATTCGCTGAGACTGTAATGCTGAGGCAGATTTGGCTACCAATTTTGCTAGGATATATTGTCCCGATCATGTCTAGATGTGCAACAGGCCATCTAAGCTGGAAACTATTCTGAATTATAATCTGAAAGGTCCATTTTGTACGTGCTTTGTTTTAGTAAATAGGATGTTTAGTTGGCATGGGGTGAATATATAAAGAGACTAGAAAAGGAAGAAGAAAAAAAAATGGAACAAAACTGCAAGTTGCAAAATTCAAGCTAAGATATAATATGTTTACGAAAAATGACTGATGGAGTAAATGGAAATACAATGATAAATAAAAAGGCAGACTTCCAAATTATTAAACTTCGTCTAGATTCTGTAGATATACTTCATCGTAATTCGTAAGAGTGGTATTTTAGTAATATTGAAGAAGGAGAATGCGCACAATCATATGCTTCATCATCGTTTGCTTATAAACATACATATCCAAAATGATGTTGAACCAAGAGTTTAATTGGATGGAACTTTGCAGATATGCACATCAGAAGCTC
This sequence comes from Canna indica, assembly GCA_034359265.1. Classification (NCBI taxonomy): domain Eukaryota; kingdom Viridiplantae; phylum Streptophyta; class Magnoliopsida; order Zingiberales; family Cannaceae; genus Canna; species Canna indica. Next base: position 73,027,728 of record CP136890.1, read on the forward strand.
AGCATATGCCTAAACTACAGTAACTTGATCATAAATAGCATATAAACTGCTCGGGGTTTGTGTTAATCAAACTGATATTTGAAATATACCGTGGAACGAAACGTGTGTTCCCCGAGAGAGGCCACAAGAGCTGCAATCTCTGCTTCTTTGGCAGCAACAGACTGAAGAAGTTGTGCCTTGGCCTTTTTGGCTTCATCAACCTTCCTCTGGTAAATTCCCAGGCATTCTCTTTCAATCTCTGACAATATGTGTTCTTTGTCTGCTTTACTCTCCCCAATTTCTTCCCAAATTTGCTGTTCTCCAAAAGCAAGGAAACATTAATAAAAACCCATCTCTAAAGTACTGAAGGATGAATTCTTAACATTATTCATTCAGTCAAAACAAAAAATGTGCGGAAGTTATATACTTGGGTCATGTAATTGCATACACCTACTCTTCAAAGCTTTCTCATCATGGAAAGCGATTGTTGATCTTAGAAATATTTTATAGTAATTTTATCTCTCTTTTTTAATTTCCTTAACAAAGCTTTTTTCTTCTGTAAAATCCTCTTATCAAATATACTGCAACTGAAAAGAACATTCCATCTTTCATTCCATTCTTAATTCTTCATTAACTTCAACCCAAAGAAAACAAAGAAAAATGTCCATAATTGATGCGAAACTTTAGCAATGTATAGCTTCTATTATACGCTGTACAAAACTAATATACTTTTATATTTAACTATAGTAATCCATAAAGCAAACTCAAAAAATGGCAGCATATTTAGAAATCCACAAGTAGTGATTTTTTCCACTAATCATCCTTCAAATTGAGTATGCTAAGTCTAATTTAATTTAGCTAAATTTTATGAAGCATAAAACTAAAGAAAATCTTCATGAAACCATAAATTCTAAAGAAATTGCAAGGAATTTTGAGTCACCATCTTCAGATCAAGAAAAAGAAAGAAAGAGAGAACATCAAAAACAAACCAAAATCCCATTTTTCCACTAAATCTTCACAATGAAAGAGAAAAGAAGAACCTGGAGCTCCTCAAGCAAAGCGCCGCAGCTCGTCGCCGTTCCAGCCGAAACCCCCACCATCACCGCCCCTCTTTCTCCAAACTAAACCACAAGAGGAGGAGCAATAGAAGGACGAGAAGACAGAAAAAACCGGTCTTGCTACTATTGGACCTTCAGCAGAGAGAAATTAGCACTCACGAAGCAAAGTTTGAGCAGAAAAGTTGCGCGAAAGAGGAAGCCGGCATCTCCTTCTTAGTTAGTAGAGCCTAAAATTGCATAAAGAAGAGTTCAAGGAAGTGGCGGCGAGGATCCACCATTACACTGTTGACGAGCTACCATGAGGGCAGAGCAGAGGAAGCATAGGAAGGAGGAAACTTTGTGCAGAGGAGTTGCAGATGTACTGCAGTAGAGAGAGAGAGTAGTAAGTGATAAGGACAAAAGAGAGAGAAGGGAAGCTGAAAAAGGTGAAGGAGGGCAACACAAATCCTTCTATTCTAGGCAACACAAATCTTGGACTGAGAGATGAAGGGGAGTGATGGGGATTAAAGAAGTTTAATGGTGAAATGGTGAAAAGGGACAAAGGGAAAGTGGGGAATGGAGAAGGTGCTGCCTTTTTGAGATCCCTGGTATCCAAGTAAACTCTCAAAAGGGAATGTGATGAATCATTTGACAGTAAAAATCATCCTCTTTGCTCAAGTCAACCTCATCAAGAGGTTGGTAGAATATGAAACAACTTCAAGTCAACTGTTGAAATGAGAAAGGGAACAGGGGAAAGTGAATTACTTTCACCAATTAATTAGGATAAGAAGAGAAAAAAAATAACAAAAGGCACAAATAAACAGTAAAGAGACGCCTTGTGCGAGTTATTTTATATTAAAAAATAACTTCGAGAGTTCTGTCCGAAATAAATATGAAGTGTTTTTTTAATATAAAATAAAAAATATTATTTAATATAAATTAACATAATTTTTTTATATTTTTAAAATAAAAAATATTATTTTAATTCATGTTAAAATGTCGTTTCATCGTCTTAACGGTGCTGATGACGAAGAGTTGCTAGGAGAATATAATTAAGACAAATATCAAAATTTATAATATAAATTAATAATATTTTGAAATAGACCACAAATGAAAAAAATACATAATTAAGAATATACTTAGGTAATTAATATTTTATTTATTTGTATGTTATATAGTTGGTTAATTCTACTAATCAAATTTTTAAGCTTCTTATCATTCGAATTAATAGAAATTATTTCGGTATTTACTATAAATACCAACCATCTAATGAAATTATTCTATCAAGTTAACCAAATTCAGTCCATTATTTGTTTGATTAATTCAATATAATACCTCTAACATTACATTAGAGCTAACAAATTAAAAGTGAATTATAATAACTTATTATCTTATATTATATACATATATTCCTTTTTTGGTTCAAGAGATTTCTAAATGTTGAATTTATTGTGGATAACTTTTTTTTTGCAAAATTTGTTGTGGATAATGAAAGTACTCAAACAATACTTCTATCTGACAAAATCAATTCTTTTGAACTAAATACTCGCAATAAATTCGTATGTCATTTTTGAGATTTTTATATTTACCATAGAGTGCTCATGATTTTTATTTTTATTTTTTTGATACTTTTTTTTATGCCTTTAGTATAATAAGTTAAAGATGCTTAAAAATTAACCCAAAAAAATAGGTTAATAATTTTTAACAATATCTAGTTCAATATAACTTCTAGGGTAGGTGAATTTTAGCTGCAAATATCTGGCTAGCTATTTTGCGCCCGATTTAAATTTTCTAATTATTTTTTACTGTGGTCATATGTTAGATCAAAATATAACTCGAAATATAAAAAATTAAAGTTGTAAGTTAATAATATCAAATCAAAAATATTTTTGAGAAGATAATAAATAAATTTTTAGAATGAGAATTAAGAATACAATCAAGTACAAAATTAGATAGATATTCATTCAAGATCATTTTCGTATGATAAACGAATCAACATTACAAACGCATATAACGAATACAATATCAAATAAAAAATAAAAAAATCACACTAGGAGATCTTGCTCAAACTCCAGATATCAAATCAATTTAGTTAGAAACATGAATATTTATTGTTCTATTAAAATTCCTTTGAAAATAAAAGAAGTGCCCTGAGGTGCATGGCAAATGTACCATCTTGAATACTTGCAATAAGTAGAAATGAATGTCATGCTCATTCTATCTTTCCATTTCATTCTTTTAGGTGTCGGTTGCTTTGCACAATTAGTTGTGCATTCAATACGTAGGGAGAGAAGAGAAGGGGGAAAAGTAAAAGAAATATTAAGGGCAATTTGTCCTTGAATTGGGACCCTCACTCCCTCATAGTGATTCCAGCTTGATGTGACTCACCACCACCGCCATGTTTCTTCTTCTTTTTTTGCTGGCCTCCAGCCTCCTCCAGCCAATGCATGATTCATCTTTGCTTTAAAGGAATAGCAAAACCAAGGAGAGAGGGCAATGGAAATGAAATCCTCATTGGGGGGCCATCTAATCCAACAACCCTAATTATTTTCCCATCCAAAACCCCATCTTGATCATATCCATCCCCACATATTTGTGGGGTTCTATTCCGCGTACTTGATTCATTTAAATCGAATTTAGGTATTCTATTCTTTGGATTTAATTGAGTTTTAATATTAAAATAAAATATGAGTCAAATTTATACGTGCGCGTGCGTAACATGTGCGTAAACTCCTTGAATATTATCAATATAGTATGTTTATGTAACTATCCATAAATTTGAGTATCCATTAATCATAATTATATAGTAGAAGAATAATAACTTGAGTTTTAAAAATTAGCTTACACGTACAGATCAATTCGATATAAGTTACAAAATTGATTAAGTTATAGAAAATAGGATAATGTGGCCAAATTTAGATGGATTAATCTAAAATCCATACATTGAGGAGAATGATTAGAGTGTTCCCCAAAGAAGGGACATGTTGTACAGTAAACAACAAAATAATTCAAGTTATCTTTCAATCTTATTCTTAAAAGAGGAGGCAAAGGTTTTAGGTTTTAGTACATATATCTATTGAATGTGCAATAAACTAAGAGCCAATTTTCTGAATAAGTCAGGGACTAAATTTTCCTACCCAGTCACAATTTTGATGTAAACATTTTGAGAAGATATATAAGCATTAAAAGGACAATAATTATATATCTATTTGTGATAATCATTGTTGAGAGATTATTTCTTTTCTTGTGGAGCACAAATTTCAGACCTACATGGACAAGTGGTAATTTGAATACTTCATTCTTTTTATGGACAGATATTTTTTAAAAAGAAAATTTCTTAAACATTCTTTTTTTAAAAAAAAACTATTCTTTTTCTTTAAGATACGACACAAATTATGTTGTAAGTAAGGATGTAACCGAGCCGAGCCGAGCCGAGCCGAGCCGAGCCGAGCCGAGCTGAGCTTGCCTGTGCTCGAGTTCGAATCGTTTAAGAAATGTTGAGCTCGAGCTTGATTGAGCTTCAATCTCTAGGCTCGAGCTAGGCTTGTTTAGACTCGTTTAGGCTCATTTATTTTTCTTGAGTTTGACCAAGCTCGTTTAAGATCGATTAAGCTTGACTCAAGTCGGGTTTATGCTCGATCGATCTGAAGTATTAATATTTATATAATTATATATAAGCTCGATTAGGCTCGCAAGCCGCTCGAGCCGGGTATTGGTTAGCTTGAGCTCGGCTCGCTCATATATAAAGCTCGGCTCAAGCTCGATAAGATCGATTCGAGTTCGAGATTTCAACGAGTTGATCCCGAGTAACTCACGAGCTGCTCAGCTTACTTGCACCCGTAGTTGTAAGTTAGCATTTCACACCCACGTAGACTTTAAAGAGTACTTGCTTTAAATCATTAGATTCATATAGAATATTTGTTTAAAAATAAATGTATACTCATAAATAGATGTTACATTTCTTTTAGTTTCATATAATTTCTAACGTGACTTCACTAAGTCACGTGCAATCATTTTTAAATTAAAAATTTTATTTTGTATGAAAAAAATTATATGTACGCATTAGCTACCACATATGCATTTGTTATTGTTATTGTTCTTGTGTAAGAGTTGGAGTCTTCTGGTCTGGTCTGGTGTATCTCTGTGTCTAGTTCAACGACGGCGAAGTGGGTGGGTGGGGTGCGGGGGGGGGGGGAGGGACCTGCAAAAAATATTTCGACGCCCAAGTTAGGGTGTTAAAGTAGTGGGCAGGTCTAAACGACAGCGTTCATTCTCAGCCAGGGCTGCCCTTGAGGCTACGATGGTATCTTGGTTTGTGTCACTGGTTGTTGATGTTGTGCTTCTATCTCGTTTGCCCCGATGTCGGGGCTCTTCAGGGGAAAGGGGGGTCGGTACCGGAGCGTTGCTCCTCGTTGTTTCAGCATCACCAAGCTGTAGTCGATCGTCGCCGCTGGGTCGTAGCCATTGGCGTGCAACGATGGTCGCTTAGCTCAGGGTTCTAACCATTGTGGGGGGGAGGTAATTAATGCTTTACTCGGCCCCATGGTGGGGGCTAGATATTTCTGCCTGAGAGTTGGGGTCTTCAGGTCCGGTCTGGTGTATCTCTGTGTCTGGTTCAATGCCAACAGGGAGGGACCTACAAAAGATAATTCGCCGCCCAAGTTAGGATGACTCCAAGGTGGAGGTTATGAAAATTAGAACTTACAGTTACCTGGGTGCGTCACATCTGTATATATATTGCAAGTGAATGTGATCATGTTGCCCGGTAATCTCGCTAGGATTGCTGTCTAAAATGGGTCAAGGCCAATCTCGGAGATGACGAATTTATGATGATATGTCCCTCGTGATAAGGGAGAACGTAGGAGTCCATATTCGGCCGGGTGGGTCCCCCGGATATAAAGATGTTTGACTTGGCTTGAGTCTGGCTCAAGGATGTTGCTTGGGCGGAGCCCCCTGAGCAGGGTCACGCGGTTTTGGTTCGAGTTGAATGGTGGGACGCTGTTGAGTCTAATTTGACCAAGCCCAATAATTCTAGTCTAGTTCAGTTATATTTATTACATAATTTGTATACTTCGATCATGACTCCCACCTCTTCGCTGCCAATGCCCTTGCCTCTTCTCCACCTTAGTGCTCCTCACGAGTGGAGGAGCACGAACTCTTTGTCTCCATGCTCCTCAAGAGTGGAGGAGTAGAGGGCTGTGCTCCTTTGCTTGTTCACCCTCTCCTTCCCCTCCACTGACGGCGGAGATCTAAAGGGGAAGGATCTCTCCTCCACTCTCCTCTTATCAACATAGGAGCACGATCTATCTTCATGCTCCTCGTTTGGTAAAGAATGGTCTTTCTCCCTTCGTGATCCTCAGGAGAGGAGGAGAATAAGGGAAGAAGAGAGAATCATGGAGTGGGAGGGACCATGCTCCTCCATTATCGAGGAACATGGAGGTTGAGAGATCGTTCTCATCCCCTTTTGAGGAGTACAGAGGTGAAGAGATCATGCTCCTTCCCCTCCGCTCCTTAGCTCCTGAGGAGCATGAAGGTGGAGGTGGGATGCAAGGGTGTGGAAAAAAGGTGGGAGTCGTGGTTGATGTGTATAAATTATTTAATAAATAAAAGGGAAAATTGATAAATCTAATTCATACTTTGACGAAATTAATAAATCTAATCCACCTTTTAATTTGCATCAATTATAACTCGTACTTACGAATTTACATCAATTCTAACCTCTCGTCTACTTACTGTTAATCACCTCGTTAGTTGCTGACGTGGCATCCTAGTCAGCAACTTAGTTTATATTTTTTTAACCTGAACTTGCCACGTCAGCCTATTCCAAAAGAACTAAAAAATATATAAACTAAGTTGATTTTAAAATTGACAAAATTAACAAATCTAACCCGCCTTTTAATTTGCATCAATTATAACATGTACTTACAAATTTACATCAATTCTAATCTCTCATCTACTTGCTGTTAATCGCTCCGTTAGTTATTGATGTGACATCCTAATCAGCAACTTAGTTTATATTTTTTTAACCTGAACTTGCCACGTCAGGCTATTCCAAAAGAATAAAAAAATATAAACTAAGTTAAATTTTTTTAATCCGAACTTGCCACGTGAGCCTATTGGTGCGTACGTGGCTAGAGCCACCAGCACCATGACCACCCCCAGTGGCGCGCCGGGGCACTTTCGCTTCCCGACGCTAAAAGGCAAGATCTTGAAGTCAGGCCCGTGGCTTATTTCCACTCTCTACTACTCGCCTTCACCCTCCGTCGGCAGCAGGTGCCGCTCTGGTCGGAACTCGTCGATGTCGCCTTCACCCTACACGCGCAACGTCGACATTGACGAGTTCCGAACGGAGCGGCACCTGCTGCCGACGGAGGGTGAAGGCGAGTAGCAGAAAATGGAAATAAACCATGAGTCTGACTTCAAGATCTTGCCCTTCAGCGCTAGGAAGCGAAAGTGCCCCGGGGTACCGCTGGGGGTGGTCATGGTGCTGGTGGCTCTGGCCACGTACCAATTGGCTGACGTTGCAAGTTCGGATTAAAAAAATTCAACTTAGTTTATATTTTTTTTTATTCTTTTGGAATAACGTGGCAAGTTCAGGTTAAAAAAATATAACCTAAGTTGCTGATTAGGATGCCACGTCAATAACTAACGGGGTGATTAACATCAAGTAGACAGGAGGTTAGAATTGATGTAAATTAGTAAGTACGGATTATAATTGATGCAAATTAAAAGGTGAGTTAGATTTATTAATTTCGTTAAAGTATGTGTTAGATTTATCAATTTTCTCATAAATCAACTTAATTAGTTTTTTTTTAAAATTCTTTTGAAATAGACTGACGTGGCAAGTTTATATTAAAAAAATATAAACAAAGTTGTTGACTAGGATGTCACGTCAACAACTAACGGGGCGATTAACAGCAAGTAGACGGGAGATTAGAATTGATGTGAATTCAAAAGTATGGGTTATAATTATTGCAAATTAAAAGGCGGGTTAGATTTATTAATTTCGTCAAAGTATGAGTTAGATTTGTCAATTTTCCCTAAATAAAAATGGAACAATGTACTAATTTGCCTCTTAGGTTTACTAGAAAAAGTTTATTTGTCAATCGCATTTTTTCCCTCAAAATTATCGAAAATGTTTTAAAAATTGTTGCTATACTATCGCTGACATTGGAAGGATATCAAGAATATCTCAACGGAGCTAACATGTCAAGTGCCGTGTCATTCACTAATACAATCACCCGACACGTCATCTACCAAATCTAAGTTTTCTACCCTCGAAGTTTGTTTGGAGGCTCTATTTTGCCTTCCAAGTTTTTTGAGCAAAAATGCCCTTGTAGTAACGAAAATGTGTGAAAAACTACCTCATTTTTGAAATGTTGTCCAATTTTTACTAACATGCCCTCCACATCCCACTAACTCATCGTTCCACCGTGTCACGCCCCAAAACCGGATCACACAACTGACACACTCCAAAACCTATACCATATAATCACATCAACCATGCAGTATAAACAACTTAGGATACCATAATAGACACATTTATTTATAAAAGTAGCAACTCAGTACCAAACTCAAGTATAAGCTACATAACCCAATACCAATGTTAATACTAAATAAGTGCATATGTTCATAAGAACTACAAGTTTCAGATATACTACATGTCTTAAAACAACTCAAACTAAACTCGACTCGACTACATCAACATGTTTCACGAGACCACCATCGGAGTCCACTGCCACCAGCCGCGCCGTACCTTATTGATCACACTCTGCAAAATATTATACATAAAAGAATAGTGAGTTCAAAAAACTCAATGAGTGGTCGTTTCAATCATCACCAAGCCAAACCATATTAAGTAAATAAAGTAGTAATTAACATAATTCATCGAAAACTCGTGTGCTATGCGCACTGCACGGCTTGACTCGACCCAATTGGAACAATCCTTTAATTACCATCCTAGAGCTCACGGAGTGCTCACTAGGCTGGCCACCCCTAGTGAACCTCCCAACTCAGGCTCACTGAGCTAGGAAGGCCCTCTAGCCTCAGTGCCCATAACTCAGTCGGGAAAGGCTCCCGACCGATGCCACTCGGGTCAGCCATTGGCGTGGCTCACCGCCGTATGTCTCGACCCAGAATCACTCGTGCGCGAGGCGTACACCCAGCCCAATCCGGCCGAACCCAGCCCAACAACAACTCATGCGTGAGGCGCACACCCAACCCAATCTGACCCAACTTGGCCCAACACCAACTCGTGCGCGATGCACACCATTCGATTCATCCGGCCCAATATCAACTCGTGTGCGATGCACACCACTCGATTCATCCGGCCCAATATCAACTTGTACGCGATGCACACCATTCAGACCATCTGGCCTAACATCAACTCGTGTGCGATGCGCACCACTCGGATCATCTGGCCTAACATCAACTCGTGTGCGATGCGCACCACTCTGCCCATCCGACCCAATATCAACTCGTCTGCAATGCGCACCACTCGGCCCATCCGGCCCAATATCAACTCGTGCGCGATGCGCACCACTCGGCCCTCACCATTGTGTTATCAATTTTCTACTCAAGAACCTAACACCCGTGACGGTCGTCGCGTAGCTGAACACTATGTCTTATCAAGTAGCTTCCGCATGATGTACCACTTCGTCACAAACTCATTGTTCGAAGTCTCATCCGAACTTACAAAATTTCTCGGACAATTGATAAGGATACTACTTTTGTCCAAGAATTTCAGATTTAGTGGAACAACCTAAAGTCTTCAGTTTTCTTACTTCCCTAGGTCTCGTGGAAATTCAGTCTGCATTCGAAATTTCAACCCCTCTACGGGTCACATTCCTAAATTTTCCACTAGAGGACTTATACCCTCGTCCCAAACCTGGAAGTGTCCAATTAACCTACTATTCATAAGGTTAAACTACTACGACTATAGCAAGCCGGGAAATGTCGTACCGGGCTCGCGACCCGACTCATTCAATAAACAATACGATAATTCCAGCCTACTTGACCAACCCGATTTCTGTTCATATACTACTATTCATATCATAATATGATATTCAAAGCTCACGTAATGCAGCGTACATAAAGATCGATCTGTTATACAAGTATTTTACAACATGTATCATTATCTTTGACAAGACAAAGTAAATTCAGCATACACTTAGCGAAAATTTCAGTGTATATAAATATCTATTTTAAACACTTTGAACACAACAATATGACAATATATAATGAATGAAAAACTCATCTATTTGCCCTTAAGGGTACCCTACCCTCTTAGGGTTACTTGGCCACCCTACGCCACAATGAGAAATAGGATTCTAGCATGCTATATGATACATAATTTTTTCGGAATTAATCAGCAATTAAATTAGAAATAAATATTAGACATTGTTACCAAGTTTCCCACACTAGGTTCGGCCCTCCCTAAGGTTTGGGGGCATGCCCTAGGGCTGCCGCCCCCTCCAAAACCTCAAGGGGCATCCTACAAAACAACAAAATGCGTCATGGAAGCATAAAGGAAGATCTATTTGCAAGAAAACAAGATGAACTCGTGTCCAATTCTCCAAACATAGATCGACATCCCCTATTATCACTTCTAGGGATTTCTTAGGGAAGAACCATTCACCTAAAATCTGGTTCAAGGGAAGAGAAGGCGACGATGAAGCCTCACGACGACCCAATTCCGGCGAAGCTCCGGTTCTCGGCCAAAGATCTCCACAGAGTCCCCCTTCTTCCTCACGCCACCTAGGGATGCGTGTGGCTCCTCGGAGCCGTACGGTCCCAGACTCCTAGGTAGGCATCTTATATTATTTTTTAATTAAATGCCAAATTACTATTTTGCCCCTCCTCACTTAAGTCGATCCAACTCCTCAAAACGAGTCCGATTCGAGCTCCGATCACACCATCAGACTTGGCTTGAATTCAACTCGAACTTAACACAATAATTATCACTAAAAAATAGGTAATTTAATTTGAGCAAGATCTCACCTTAAATCGCTTCCATTAGCGATCAATTCTGTGCGCGTTAAGCACGTCGCACTCACCCCGCCGAAACCAAAATACAAGATCATTAATTTTTGCGGGTATTACACGTCGACATTATTACACATCTTTCCCATCGTCTTTGTCATCATCCTCGCGCCAATCTATGACCACGTCATCATGCCCTTTGCGCGGAGTGACGTGGTCGAGCGACGAGAAAGATAGGTCACAACATTGGCGGGGCGACGAGTTATGTGGGTCCCACATTGATGTTTAAGATATTTTAGTCAAAATTTGTTAGATCAGATGTCGCGTCAACATCGTTAAAGAGACATGGATAGCGTTTTCAAAAACGAAATAAATTTGCACCCTTTTTCATTAGTGTAGGGGCATTTTTGTTCAAAAAAAAATTGAGGGGCAAAATAGAGCCTCCAAATAAATGTGAGAGACAAAATAGTACCTAAGGCAGATGACGTGTCTGATGATTGTATTAGTGAAGGACACGTTGGATGACACGTCAGCTCCGTTAAAAAATTCTTAACGCTGTTCCAATGTCCTGGGTAGTATAACAATAATTTTTAAATTCTTTTGGATAATTTTGAGCCAAAAATCATGAAGGACAAATAATTCATTTTTAGTACATATGAGGGATAAATTAGTACATTCTCCTAATAAAAATTAATGCATACATGGTGGCTGATATGTACAAATTAATTTTTTTCATTAAGATTTATACTACATATGCTTCAATGCTTTTGGGGTCGGGGTATGCTAGAACTTGAGGAGGCATGAGGAATTTTGAAACTAAGAGGGGTGTGAAGGGTGGTACGTGTGTATATATATATGGCAAAGCATCTAATTATCAATAAGAAAACAAAAAAAATCAATTATATTTGGATTAAAGTTATACATTTGATGTTTAATACACACATGTTATACATTTGATGTTTAATATTATTTTACACATTAAAAATATTACTATATTTACTAATGGATATATATAATGAACTAAGTATACAACATATTATCATCAACTGTACTACTCACAATTGATATTCGCTAACCCTCCTTCCCCTGGTGCTTTGTGTGGAATGATGCTTCAAGTACCATATAATTAAAAGAAAAGAAAAATAAATTACACCTTAGTTACCCACTTGCATTAGCACAATAAGCATCATGATTTCACAAAGAAAGAAAAATAGCTCATCATTTTAAGTGGAGCAATTAGGTTGGATTGATGCTTTGATTAATTAATAATCATTGATAGGAGACAAGCTCAAAGTTTTAAGTGTACATGATAGAGACAAGAGAACTATACATTGCAGCTGGCATGGCCCAGTCCACCAAAGCATTTCATTATCTTTTCAGGGCTTATCAAAAAGAAGATTCCTATCATTGGTTTTGGTCACTAGTGCTATTGTTTTGAGCCCCAAGAGGACTAGGAAAATGCATGTCTTTAGGGCAACCAATTCAGTATTTCACACTTTGCCTTGATTGCTTCAGCAGCTTTGGAAGTTTCCTCTGCCATCGGTCATCATTTTTCTCAGCTCATGGGAAATTATTGCCTCTTGATGATGAATGGAAGATTCAGCAATCAAGATATGCTGTTGAATTGTTCGGCCGATTGGTCTGTAATTGTTAGGCTGGCTTTTAAATTCTGGGTGGAGCAGCCTCGCTAGTGCTTTTGTAATTTTTGGGCTCTCACTCTCTCGACAATCTTACGGGTTTGAAGGGGCGGCTTTATGTTTTATCGTGTACATTTCAACCAATCTGAAATACATGGTGCGGCTTTCGTCTCACTTTTCTCAAAAAAAAAAAATATTGTTGAATTTTATGATCTGTAATTTTTCTAAATTAGAATATGAAATTTTAAAATTCTTTAAATTCGAATATAGCATTTGAAATTCTCAAAATCAAAATTAAATTCAAAAAATATCAAAAATATCTTTGTACTAAAATAATTTAAAGTGATCATTTTGATTATTAAAATGTATTCTAAAATCTTAAAAAATTATAGTAACTCTAAATTAGTGAATGAATTTATTTATGATTTTTTTAAAATTTTAGAGTGTATTTTTATGATTAAAATAGTCACTTGAAACTCTTGAAAATGATCATTTAATCGTAAAAATGCATCCTATTTTTTTTTAAAAAAATTCATTCACTAATTTAAAATTATTGTGATTTTTTTTGAAGATTTTAGGATGTATTTTCATAATCAAAACGATCACTTCAAATAGTTTTAGTACAAGAGTATTTTGAGTATTTTTTGAATTTGATTCTGATTTTAAAAATTTCAAATACTATATTCTGTTTTAGGGAATTTTGAGATTTTATATTCCAATTTAGAAAAAAATTTGTTCCATGATTATATATAGTGACTTCTAACTTCTACTGCTACTTAAATTTTTCATCATGCTCCTTGATTAAAATGAGTTTGGTGCATGTTTACCAATTATATGATCAAAGGAAGGTCCATACTTATAAGAAATTTCATGCATGTGTTAGGGTTATGATTATGAATTTGGTATGAGATTTGGGAAATATTTAGGCAAAAAGAATAATTTAGGTACATCATATTTATATAATTAATTAATGTTTTAGGCCACACCACACTCATAAATTCTAATATCAATTATAATGATTAGAATATCTTGTATGCCTCAGAATATGACAACATAAACTTAAAGAATTAATTTGTTGAGATAGTTTTGTCCCAAATGAATAGATCACAAGTTGCACGAGTGCTTTGTTTGACCTTCTACCCAACTCCAATCTTACAATTCATTTTACAATCTTTATTTTGTAGTAAATAGATTCTTTATAATTATTATATTGTTTAGATTCAACTTGATTTCAACCCAATTATGTTTAAATTTTTTTGTTCAACTCACTTTAAATATTTTAATAGAAATTTGTTTAAATCTATTCATAACTTCTAATTGTCATTATTTCATTAATCATTCATCCAACTAGCAAAAAAAAATGAAAATTTATTATTGTATCTCTTTCTTGCAACAATTCAATTATAGCATTTCAATTATAATAGTTTTATGTAATGAAGTATTATATAGTTGCTGTCCTCACTTCACACACAATAGTAGTTTGACCAAAGATTTGACCTTGAAGAATTATGTGCTATTTAGTCAAATAAATCTGCGAAGAGTATTAAAATTTTAATTTGGTATATATGTTTTCTTTACAATAATTCTTATTTTGGCTCGAGCTTTCGATCAAATCTCACGTGTGCAATGCAAGGAATATTTGAGTTGCTAAAATCTTCACCGATATTGCCACCTCAACAAACAAGTCTCTTAGATGACACGATGAAGCTAAACTTGAAGAAGATGACCAATATATCATATATTAAAGTCGATCGTCATTTATATTATAATCAAATATGTTATTGTCACTCATACTCAACGTATTAATCCAATTCAATCATTTCAATTTGGATCAAGTTTTTAAGGCAACACCTTAGGACCCGTTTGGTTTGCTAAAAAAACGGGAGATTGGACTGGACATCCGCCCATGTCCCCCGTTTGATTTGCAAAAGAAGCTTCGGGACAAGGACTTCTCCTTGTCCGGGACAGAATTTCCACCCATTTTGGTGTACCGAGAAATTTCTCGGTACACCGAAATCGGGCGGAGGACAAGTGCTGTAATTGTCAAAATTACCCCTTCCTTTGATCGTAGAATCGTCGGATCGAGTCGACGTGAATACCAAAGTTGTAAATTTTCGCGTGCTGAACGTGATGGTGGTGTCAGATTTCAGATTGGAAATCGTTTGGTATGATTTTTATATTTTTCGGTATTATCCTATTGTTATATTTTTAGGTTAATTGAAAATTAGTTGAACACTTATTAGTTAAACTAAAACTTCTTATTGTATTAAAGTATTTGATACTATATATTAATATTTTTTTACATATTAATTAATTTTAAGACTAATTTACAATGGTATTTTAGTCATTTGTCATATATAATACTTTGTTATAGCGAAACAAACGCAGGACAGAACGGAATATCGTGTCCTGTTCTTGACGAAACAAACACGGTATAGCTATTGTTCCAGAACATCTGATGTCCTGTGATGAGCAGTTTGCGAACCAAACGGGCCCTTAGTGTAGTAGGCATGGCCTTTAATAATAATAATATTATTTTTTTGAGTATGCTCCTTAATTGTAATATTCATTTTTTGGCTAATTAACAACCAAGAGATATTGCATAATTAAATTAGTATAATATGTGATATTGTAAATGAGACAAGCATGAATACATATTGCTTTGGTTGGCATGGTCTCGTGATTTGACTTTACACCTAACCAATAATGAGTCGCATATATATATATCCTCCATTTATGATTGGTCAATTAAATCATACTCTCTTTGACCAAATCAAGTTGAATGCCGACACAAAATCTCCACGTGATCATTTTCTCAACTCTAATTACAATTCAATCTTTTTTTATTTTGTCTAACTAGCTCTTCTCGAAATGGCTCAATCCAAAGTTATTTGAAATTTTACTGACTTGGCTCTAAATTAAATAAAAATCTGACTTGATCCTAACTTCAACCTATATTTATTTGTAGAAGCAAAAAAAAAAGGTAAATATAAATTTCAACCTATCTTATTGTTCGTGGAAAACTTGGACCATGAAAGTCCTAAGCCAGGATAGACTCAGGATCTAGGTACCTGGCTAATGGAGGTCCAAATCTTAAAGTAATTACGAGAGAATACATACTTTATTGCCCGATGAGCAACTTTACGATCACAATATACAAAGATAAATTTGATGTTACATAAGGAATTCTTAAAATAATTATACCCCAATTTAGAATCAGGGACATAATAAAGAAAATCATTCATTTCTAAAATTAAAAAATCTAAGGTGTTGTTTGATTAGCGAAAATTATTTTTTAATTTGATTCTAGTGAAATTAAAAATTTGATTTCGAAAACTTGATTTTACTTTCTAATTTTTTGTTATTTGAAAATACGTTTGATTAATGAAAATAATATCAGTTTTAGTTAGTTGAAATCAGTGAATATTTATTTGGTTATAAAAAATAATATTAATTTTTCTTGAATATTTTTAGTAGTAATTAAATATTTAGTTAGTTTACAAAATTAAATATTTACTAATATGATTATAACATGTGACATATATCATAATTATTTGCTACATATATTAGTTAATATTAAAGAATGAATGAGTTAAATGTTTGTAAGATTTAATTAATTTATTTATTGATAATTTAAGATTTTTTTGTTTAATTAGATATAAAAATTAATTAATAGTTATTATAATTTTTTTAAAAAAAAAGATTCAATGGTCTAAAATTAATTTTGATTAAATTATAAATAGATTAGCTTTAATAAAATTTGGGTTTGTGTCAATTAAATATAAATTAACTTAATTAATTTATAAATTTAAAATAATAGTTTGAGTTAAAAATGATGATTTTTTTTTATTTTAAAAATGAGATATTATTTGATTTATTTTTAAATTAATTAATTTCATAAAAAAATATTTATAATTACAAAGTTGTCACTGCATTTTGATAACGAAATCGATAGTCTCGAAACCACAAAAAATTAATATTTTGGTATTTTCATTTTTATTTAAAAAATTAGTTTTATTTTCATTCTGTTTTTTATTCAGTTTCATGAAAACACTGAACCAAACACATTTTCGTAAGCATTTTTGGTTTCGGTGAAATCGAAATCATGAAAACATACTTGGTTTCGCTAACCAAACGTTAATATTTTTTTTGAAACTAGAATTAAATTCAAAAAATACCTAAAATATATACCATTGCATTAAAATTGTTTAAAATTGTCATTTTGATAATTAAAATGCATCCTAAAATTTTTAAAAAATTGAAATAATTCTAAATTGATGAATGAAATTTTATTATATTTTTTTTGAAAATTTTAGGATATATTTTCATGGTTAAAATAGTCACTTGAAACTTAAAAATGGTCATTTGACCATGAAAATGCATTCTAAAATTTTTATAAAAAATCATAATAAAATTTCATTCACTAATTTAGAATTATTGTGATTTTTTTAAAGATTCTAAGATGTATTTTCATTATCAAAATGATCGTTTTAAATAATTTTAATACAATGATATTTTGGGTATTTTTTTAAATTTAATTTTGATTTTGAAATAAAAATATTAGCCTTTCTAGCTTTGGGAATAAATGATTTCCCTACTATGTGTTAGGGAAATCATTGATTCATAATATGCTGAGTTGGAGTGTCAATCACAATATGTGAATTTGATTTAACCGATTGTATTGTTGTGTTGATGCTGGACCACATAGGTTAGTGCATAATGAATTGTTTTAGCTTCGCAATGCAATGCTATGTTGTAGTGTATAAGTTTGGATTTAAAGTGGTAGAAAGAGTTGTCATGGAGATATATAATAATTTCAATACCTCCTGCAGAGTCATTTCGAGAATTGAAGCGTCACAATTAATTGTAATGCATGTGCTTATCAAATTTTGATTTTGGTACTCTAGTGAGGAACCCGGGACGCGCATCAGAGTTAGTCGAGCGGATCACCATAGAACACAGTCGGAGGTACAATTCTTGCGCGTGAAATTTTACTTTAATCAAGTAAGGAACTTAAATTGGGTTGAGTCGGGTTCGGAGACCACTTTAGGTGCGGTTTGGTCGAGTCGTTGGGGCAATTTGGGTGTAGACTCATGCTAGGGGAACAATAGTCATTTCAACCTTAAGTTAAAAATATATATAATACTAGTGGGATCAGCGCACGCCTCGCAAGGGGGAGGAGGCCGTGCACACAAAGGGGGGAATCAAGGGATTATCGCGGGGAGTCGTCGTCACACTTGCTTGCCGAAATCTTCTCCTTAGAGGCTCCGATTCAAGTAAGTGGCATAGGGCCGGCACCATGGTGGCTTGACACCCTAGGTTTGGCCGATGTTGCTTTTGCTTGAATCAATGTTGAAATTTTTGGTATTCGTTGAACATCTACTCGTGTTTTTGGAGATTGGTTTGAACGGTGTACCTCACCTTTGAGGTTCGACCATGAACCCTACGATTATGGAGATGTTGAGGCCGGTTACCCCCCTTTGTGATTGGATAAAATTTAGTTCTCTTCGATTGGTTTCTTGCTAAGCATTCACGGGATTGATCTTCGATTCTTGGCTAAGTATGCTAAAAAATTTGGGACTGCTTTAGGGCTATGGATGGCTAGGTCCTCTCTTGATTTTTGGCAAGTTTGAATTCTGATTTTTGCATATTTATTTTTGCATTCGATGAAGATATTGTAGGGTTATTTTCTGGCAAAGGAATTCTGAAATTTTCGGTATCGTTTGGGCTGATTTGATTGAAGTTCTTAGGGTGTAAACATGCAGCTTTATTTCTGATTAGTAGATGTTTTAAACTCACTTTTGATTGCGATGGTTAATGGCTGAATCCTAGTAGTATCATGCTGAAATTTTTAGATTTACGTAAGCATTGTTGCGACTTAGATTGGGTGATGAGTGTCTACTTTTTTGCTGATTATCATGTGGTTAATCTAGCTAAATGTAAGTTTCATTCTGGTCAAGTTATGCTGAAACATGAGGCTAAAGTAGGGGCTACACAGACCAAATTTGGGGCAACCCTATGGCTGAAAACAAATTTTGGTTTGGGGTGTAGAACATGCCCTTTTGTCTCATGTTAGATGTAAGTCTAAAGGTGCCGATTGTACTTTGACATAGAGGTCAGATTGTGCTCTCTTAAGGGTTGCCACTTGGCCTTCGACACGATTTGGGTTGTTCGCCAAGTGCTCGATGAAATGCCACAATGAGACGAATGTGCTGTAATTTCATGGTTATTGCTGATTTTGACGAACTTTTTGAATATGAACTTTATCATGTTTGGTGTGATAGGGTGTGGTATTTGGTCGGTTGATTGGTGCCCGAGGGAGGGCCAGGTTGGGTGTATATATAAGTGCACGCAAGGGTGTTCGATAAAATGCCACACCCACACGAGTTGGGTTAATGATGAGTATGCATACCTGATTTGTATGTTGATGGTGTTGCTTGTGTTATGATTGATGACTGGGTCGGAAAGTGCATTAGGGGGCTAAGCTAACGCTCGACTCGATGTGTATGACTTTTGGGCCGAGGAAGCTCGTTAGAGAACCAAATTAACGATCAATCCGGAGTGGCATTGGTTGGAGGAAAATATTTCCAACCAGATTGGACAACGATGTTAGACGTCTATACTAGCTCGTGATTGATGACTGGGTCGGAAAGTGCATTAGGGGGCTAAGCTAACGCCCGACTCGATGTGTATGACTTTTGGGGCGAGGAAGCTCGTTAGAGAGCCAAATTAACGATCAATCCGGAGTGGCATTGGTTGGAGGAAAATATTTCCAACCAGATTGGACAACGATGTTAGACGTCTATCCTAGCTCGTGACGCCCGGGACGGGAAGTTCGCTAGAAGGCCATCCGAGCGATCGACTCGTATGATTGATTGTTTCATGCTTATTATGTTGTGTATGGATATTGGCCTGGCATGCGTGTTTGAGTGGTTATTACTTTTTTTTATGCATGCTCACTCGTATGGTTTTCATGATTATATTTATGTTACATTTTGCTTAACGGGTGCTCGGTACGAGTCACTCACTGAGTTCTGTTAACTTATACATCTCTTTTATATATTTGCAGGTTCTGATCAGTAGAGGTACCAGGTCTTAGAGTGGTGTGTAGCTGGAGGTACAAGCTCGTCAAACCATCCCCGTGTCGTAGTCGTAGGAGAGTCTAGTATTTTGTTGTGGCATATTGTACCTGAACTCGGTGGGAGTGGTTTTATTGATCATTCTGTTGTCACAGTATTCATACAGTAGACATATTTGTTGTTATGAAATTGCATCTTTTCATTATGTTGTGCATGGTGTACTGTAGGCTTCGGGGTACGGGTTTGTATTTTCGGACGATCACATGACCCTGAGTTTGAGGCGTGACATTAATTTTGATGCAGCTCACATCAAGGGGGGTCCAAAAAATTATTATTTGTCTTGATACGTGGTTGCCCTTAGTCAAGAGGGTGAAAATATAATTAGCTACATGAGCAAGTATTTGGTTTACAAAACAATTAGAGACAAGTTGTCAAACGTGGGGCAAACAATTATTCCTAGTCATTTGGTCCAAAAAGCTAGAGATTCTGAATGGCGGTTGGCTACCATCGACTTCCCTCGCTTGACAAGTGTAAATTCGATCTCATAGAAGTAGACAAATTTTATGTTTGTGGGATATATGTAAGATTTGAGACATATTTTCTTGTTTAATAAATTAATTATAACTCTAAGTCAATTCTCCTTGTCTGAAATATCCAATGAAAACTTTTGACCTAATAAATTCCAAATAGTATCAGTAATAAAACACTAGAAAAAAATATGATAACGAGTCCAAGTGATGACTAAAAAATAAATAGTTTTGAAATTGATACTATCAAAGTTAAAGAGTCTCATGTGGGTAGGAAGACGATTATGCAAAAATGTTCAAGATTTTTTTTAAAAATTTTAGGAGAAATCAAAGTTTCCAAAGAATGGACCAATTTATGAATGCTTGAGTAGGGTGACTCATTGCTTATAAGGTAATAATATGCTCACCTTGTGGTAACTTTCCCTTTCTCTCACTCTTCCAAACCCACAAGTCATCAAGGCATGGTAGGCAATTGTAACAGTGTAATGACATCCAACTGATGAGGTCAAATTGAGCAATACAAATATCAACATTACAAGATGGTTGATGAATAATAGAGTTAAGAGATTTATACATCAAGCTTACACTAACATCAATATAAGTTGGTTTAAAAGAATATGGTAAGTCGTGAAGCAATGGTTCAAAATATAAAGACTATTTGATTGTTTGTAAATCGGTTTAGCATTTGATCAATTAAATTATTTGTTTAACTGTAATTAAGTTAATTACGGTATTATACTTTTACAAACTATAATTGTAGGCTATAAATTTGGCTACAACTCAAAAAACTTGCAAGTTCAATTCGTAGCCTACAAATTTTAGGGCTTTCTCTCTTTCTTTCGCTTACGACAATCTCTCTCTTTGCTTGCGACTCTCACGACAGCCTCCTCTTGCTTGTGACAGTCTCCTTCCACTCACGATAATCTTCATCTTCTTCTCCCTCGTCAAAGCATTCATATTCCTCTCGCTCGCAACAACCCACCTCTTTTTTTTTTACCAAAAGGAACTAAAATTTATTGCATACTAACAGAAAAAGTCCTGAATCAGGATTACATCAAGCTCAGGCGGCCTATTGGAAGTCCATACATTGGACTCCTTAAGTTGCCTAGCTTTATTTGCAGCCCAGTGGGCTGCTTTATTACAAGAACGTGTGCAAAACTGGAATTTACAACTTATGAAATTTCTTTCCAAAGTCTTGATCTGCTTCACTAAAGCCTTTAGCTTTGAGGGAATTTGACAGAGACCGTTTATTGCTTCAACAACTGATTTTGAATCTGATTCCACGATTATTTTTGGATCTGATCTATAAAAAGCAGCATTAAGGGAATGCAATATAGCTTGAGCTTCAGCCATCACAGGAGAAGAGAGGTCCACCAAATAAGTACTAAAGGAGAATAAGCAGTGACCCATATGATCTCGGGCAACAGCTCCAATTCCTGTATGAAAAATAGACCACGAGCCATCACAATTTATCTTAATGAAGTCCATATCAGGAGGAATCCAAGTAAATTCAAGTTGCACCACAGGGTTTGATTGATTGGTTCCCTCAAGCATTTTAGAGTTGTTTATTTGTGCAATGAAGGCGAGAATTTTGGTCATTAAGGCAATAGAAGAAAGCTGCCTAATGTGGTGAACCCATTCATTCCTAGCGTGCCAGGAGAGCCATAGGGTGACAGCAATAACAACTCGCAAGGAAAAGAGACCATTTTTTAGATTAGAAATTAACAACCAACCCCCATTGAGCCAGGAGGACCTATCTGATAGAAGTAACCCAGTTTTGGATTCCAGGAGAGACCAAATACTAGAGGTCAAGGTGCATTCAAAGAAAAGATGATTAATGGTTTCAGCCTTGGTAGGATCCTGACAAAAGGGGCACTCACTGTTTGTATTGATACCAATCCTATTAAGATAGGATATGGTTGGAAGCTTACCATAAAAATTTTTTCAAAGAAAGATTAAAATTTTTGGAGAGAGTTTAAGATCCCATAAGATGGTCCAAGGAAGGTTACTGCTGTCAACCAAAAGGCTTCGGCTTCTAAGATATGAATAGACAGAACTAGTGGTAACTATCCCATTTGCCTCATGGATCCACACCCAATTATCATCATCGAGATTGAGGGGCAACCGAATTTTATTAATGGATTCCCAAAGATATGGATGAAAATATTGCAAACTAATTTCATCATTCCAACTGTTGTTGCATATTAAAGAATCTACCTTGACCTAGCTTAAATCAACTTGAGCATTAATAAAAGTAGATTTCAAAATAAGAGGAAGCTCATTACACCAAGATTCATGAATCAAACTTGTAGAAACACCAGACCCAACATTCTTTTGAAAGCCAAATCTTAAAACCGAGAATGCATTCAGAAAAAGCTTCCAACTTCTTGCACATTTCCTTGGGATAATAATTGAAGATTGAGAAAGAATAGGATACTTGGCTTTAACCAAGCTGACCCACAAGGAAACATGATTATCCAAATAAGCATATATGTGTCTAAGCTGTAATAAAATAGATTTTAAGTGCAAATCCTGAATTCCAAGTCCACCTAGTGTTTTGAGTAATGTGAGAGTATCCCAGGAGATCAAGTGGAGACCTCTAGAGTCTACTTTGGAAGTGCAGATAAAATTCCCATCTTAGAATGGATTTCCTCAATTATTTTGCTAGAAATCCAAGAAACAGACAGAGTGTGGATAGGAATAGAGCTGAGAACAGAATTCATTAAGGTGATTTTACCAGCCCGAGAAAGAAGATTATTCTGCCAGCTGCCAATTTTGATTTGAATGTTTTCTAAGACATGGTTATAGGCTTGCCTATGAGCTCTTCTAGGTGAAATCACAGCACCTAGATATTTGAAAGGAAACATCCCAGATTTTATGTTAAGAACAGAACAGACATAATGTTTAAAATGAGCAGGAGCATGCTTAAGAAAAGATATATTGGACTTATTTAGGTTCACAGCTTGGCCAGTTAAACTTTCATAAGTGGTCAATATGTTCTTAATAGCAGCAAGCCCTTGTTTGTTAGCTTTGAAAACTAATAGAACATCATCGGCAAACATCAAATGAGATAATTGAAAAGAATTCTTCAGCTTGAATGAGATAATAAGTTTATCAGTAATAGCCTTGTTCAACAAATTAGTGAGAGTTTGGGCAACCATAATATAGAGGTATGGAGAAAGGGGGTCACCTTGTCTAACCCCCTTGTTAGAGGGAAAGAAATGAGAGGTCTTTCCATTAATATTACAAGCAAAAGTGGGTGATGTTATACATGCTTTAATCCAATTAATGAAGGCAGAGGGAAAGTTAGAAGCACTAAGAACAGCAAACACAACATCCCAAGAAAGCTTGTCAAAAGCTTTATCAATATCAAGTTTCACCATGACATAAGGACATTTACTTCTAGAGTCAAAAATTGAATGAGCAATTTCCTGCACAATCATGATATTATCATGAATATTTTTACCCTTAATGAAAGCTGTTTGTTCTGGGGAGATGAGGATAGGGAGAGTAGGCTTCATTCTATTAGTCAAAATCTTTGCTAAAATCCTATATGAAAGGTTGCAAAGGGAAATTGGCTTGAAATCTTTAATAGCCTTAGGATTCTTGACTTTGGGGATGAAGGTAATAAGAGTTTTGTTCCAATTTAAGGGAAAATAGGATGAGCTAAAAAAAGATTGCATACATTCCATGAAGGAAGTGGAAATAGAAGACCAGTAAGATTTGAAGAATTCTGCAGTGAAGCCATCTATGCCTGGGCTTTTGCCATTAGGAAGATTCTTTACCACATTCCAAACCTCATGGGCAGTAGAAGAAGAGATAAGCTCAGAAGTCAAAGAGGATGGAAGATTAACAAAGCTAGGCCATCTAGCACTGGCTGAGGAAGCAGAATAATGTGTTTGGAAAATTTTTATAATCTTATCTTCATCAGTCACAGTAGAGCCAGAGGAGTCTAAAAGGGATAAGATTCTATTACTTCTCCTGCGAGAAGTGACAATTCTGTGGAAGTAAGTAGTATTTCTATTCACATCCTCTAACCATTTGACCTTAGCCTTAGCCCACCATTTTAAAGATATTTGCCTATTAAGGGCAATAACTTTGTTATAGAGAACCTTAAGGGAGAGCTCCTGGGCTGAAGAGAGAAGATTGTTTGATTTTAGAAGCTCAAGCCTGGATATTTCAGCTTGAGTAGTAGATAGATAAGCTTCCAGATTACCAAGAACCTTCTTATTTCAATCAGAAAGTGCATATCTAGCTTGCCTTATATTTAGAGAGAATTTTATAAAAGAATTGAGATCCATGCTCGGGAGATTTCTAGCCTAGATATCCTTAATAATTTGATGAGAAGCAGGATATTCAGGCCAAAAATTTTGAAATCTAAAGCTCCTAGCTGAATTCCTACTAGATGAGGGGTCTATGTTAATAATTAAGGGACAGTGGTCAGAGCCAACTCTATTTATGTGTTTAACAGAAGTTTGGCCATAGAAATGGAGCCACGCAGGGTTGGCAAAAGCTCTGTCAAGCCTAATTAAAATTTTCCTATGACCTTGTCTGTTATTGCTCCATGTAAATTTAGGACCATTGAATTTTAAATCAATTAAACCAGAATTTGAAATAAAGTTGCGAAAATCTTTAATAGATCTATTAACCATGAAAGGCAAGTCTCCAAATTTATCAGCAGGGTCTAAGATAGCATTAAAATCACCAATCAAAAACCAGGGATAGCAAGTAAAATCAAAATCCAACAAAGAATCCCACAACTCAGATCTAATTATCGGATTAGTACTCGCATAGATAGAGGAGAATAAAAAAGGTTCATGATTATCCATAGAAATAACAGCATGCAAGATTTGCTTCTGAATAGAAAGCATCTGACACTGAATTACCGAAGTATCCCAAGCAAGGATGATGCCACCTGAAGCCCCTTCAGAAGGGGCAGTATTGCCCCTCCAATTTCTCCTGAGTGAGCGGATGAAGGACTAAGCATCAATCAAACTTAAGTGAGATTCTTGAATCGAGAGAACATGAACATGAAAACTTTTATGATAGATCTAACCCTATCCACAGCGGAGCGTTTATGAGCTCCTCGAATATTCCAATTTAATATAATCATAACAGACAAGTTAAAGAAATTGGACAGGAGAATGAGAACTTCCCTGTAACAAACCAGAAGCACCCGAAGTGAGTGCCTCCATAGATGTAGGTAATAACTCTGAGCGTCTTCTCTTAGTGGCCACCGGGCCATCGGTAACCTTTGAGGAGGAAGATTGGGGTTGCTTCGAGCTCTTTTTGGAACGGGGGCACGGTTGCTTCTGAGGTTGCAGCAGGGGAGCAGCACAGAAGACAGCTTCCAGCTCTCGAGCAAGGTGCTCAAAAGAGCGAGAGACCGACACGGGAACCAGAGAAGCATCCTCTTCAGGCCTCGGAGCAGAAGGGGGGAGGGAAGTTCTAACTCTGCTTGTGTAGATAGAGGATTAGGGCCGATCGTCTTATTGTGGGGAGGAACTGGATTAGGGTTCTCTTCGTCCATCTCTTCATATACATCCGCATTCGAGTCTACGGGTTTCAAGAGAGGATCCAAGTCCATCTTCGGGGAGGAAGGACCCGAGTCTGAATTAAAGTCTGACCGCATACCATGATGACCAGACCCGGATTGGCTAACTTGACCGAAACCTTGGCACCTAAGATTCAATCTGACCGCGGCTTCCATGCCTAGGCCACGAGGGTCAAGACCTTGACCATCAACCCTATCGTTTGGCATCGGGCGAGAGCCAAACGCCGGTGGACGACGGGGACGACGACGGCGGACTTGCACCCAAGGGCCACAGGCTGGTTCCGATGGGATAGGAGAAACCGTAGGAGGTATGGGAGCAGCAAGATTTAACTCAGCAAAACTGGTACCATTCAAATCAAGAGAAATCGAAACTTGTGAGGGAGAAACAGATGTACGGGAAGCCTGGGAGTGACCCACTAAGCTACAAGTGAAACAAATCAAAGGCAAATTCTCGTATGAAACCGGTTAAAAAATTTCAGTACCATCAAAACCACCCACACACCACGACGCACAGGGATCGCAAGATCCAAATCCAAACAAACATGAACATATATATTTACCACGTTCAAAGAAAAAGATCGATCATCGATTTTAAGAACTCTGCCAAGAGAAGCAGCAATCATAGAGATCGAGTGTTCATTCCAAAGTTCAAGAGGAAGATCGTGGATCCGAACCCAAACAGCAGCCGTAGTGATTTGCTCCATCCAAGGCCTAAACATTGGTTTCCATGGCATCAACCGGAGTAGATTACCACGAAATGACCAAGGACCAGCCGCAAGGGCTTCAGTGGCATGAGTAATATATTCAAATCGGAAAACGAAAAAGCCATCATCGAGATCTAAAACCGATTTCAAACCAAAGGAAGACCACAATTTTTCCGCCCAAGAACGAACCGCTAGAATCAGGGGAATACGGTCGAGAAACTTTCCAATCAGGCTAGAATGCCAAGGCTCACACCATTGATTCAGTTGATCCTTATGAAACGAAACCCTACCAGTAGGGTTCGATCTGATCTTTTGAAAGAATGAGGGAGTATAAGAGAGAGGGTTGTTCATACCTCGAAGAACCTGCGCCCAGGAGAAGTTTGTCGATGAAAGATTGGAGATCTTTCCACCTTGTTTCGCAGATTGAGGATCCCAATCCCGATCCGGACTTTAGTACCCTCCATCGAGGAAGAAGACATTTTCGAAACCACAAAGGTAGGTGCTCTATGTTGAGAGGTGGGAGAAGAAGATGGGGGATCCGATGGTGTAGGGGGCGGCCGATCTCTCGAGAGAGGAGCAGGATTTGCCCTAGGCGAGCGAGAGGATCTCATCCTTTTCCCAATCTATTTCTTAAGATATCTTTGCAACAACCCACCTCTTGCTCGTAATAACTTCCTTTTCATCCACGACAATCTCTTTCCCACCAAAGCCATCCTTTTCTATTTGCGATTAATCAAATGTCTACAAATAGAAGTTGCAAGTATACTTGCGGGCAATCAAACCGTAGATTTCAACTTTTATTTGTGGGTATTTATTTTTGCATGCAAATATATTTTGCACCTTTTAGATTTACAAGGAATCAAATGCCCCCACAAATAAGGTAATACACCCAAATCAATAAGTATACTGGATCTAGATTACATATCTTGAAAATATGCAACACAGAATAATTTTCAAGATCAGAATAATTTAGTGGGAGGTTTATGATTTCAGCATATCTGAATTTCGACCTGAACAATTTGAATCACATCGGGCGGCGTGTTCTAAATAGTATCATATGAAAATCTTAAAATTTTAGTCGAATTTAGTCGGAAATCCGAGCCAATCGCCTGACTCGGTCCCACCATGGATCAACTCCTTTGCGATGTGATGAGAAGATACGATGTCATGATTATAATTAAAACTCAATAATAAAGGCAGGTCCTATTAATAATTAATATTCGTGAAAGAAATAGAGAGGTCATGTCAATATTAAATTCCTTTGTTTAATCAATTTATCTTATAAAGGGGAAAATGATAGACCATCCAACCAAATGGATATTCTCAGCAATAATGAACTAACAATTTCCATATTTGAATGGTGGTTTTTTTTTTGTTAGAGCAATAATTATATCACGATGTAGGCCTCATGTTGTTCAGTATATCCATCATCTTCTTACAATCTGAAAACCTAAAAACTTGAAGTACATGTTTAGTTAGCAAAATTAAATTTATTTTTATGATTTTAATTTTACTGAAATTAAAATTACTTACGAAAATATATTTGGTTCATTGTTTTCATAAAATTAAATCGAAACTAATTTTCTTAATAAAAATGAAAACGTCATAATATTATTTTCTGTGGTTTCGAAACTGTCGATTTCGTTATCAAAATGCAATGACAATTTTGTAATTATAATTTTTTTTTAATAAAATTATTTAATTTAAAAATAAATCAAATAATATCTAATTTTTAAAAATAAAAAATAAAAAATATTATTTTTAACTCAAATTATTATCTTATGTATACAAATTAATTAAACTAATTTATATCTAATTGACTCAAATCAAAATTTTAAAATAACTCATTTTTTTAAAAATTAATCTATTTATAATTTAATCAAAATTAATTATAGATCATTGAATTATTATTTTTTTGAAATTTTATAATAACTATTAATTAACTTTTATATCTAATTGAACAATTTTTATTTTAAATTATCAATAACTTAATTAATTAAATTATACAAATATTTTATAATCATATTAACAAATATTTAATTTTGTAAACTAACTAAATATTTAATTACTACTAAAAAGATTCAAGAAAAATTAATATTATTTTTTTATAACCAAATAAATATTCACTCGTTTCAACTAACTAAAATTGATGTTACTTTCATTAACCAAACATGTTTTCAAAAAACTGAAAACTAGAAATTAAAATCAAAATTTCAAAATCAAAATTTCAATTTCACTAAAATCAAACTAGAAAATATTTTTCCCTAACCAAACTAATTCATTTGCTCTAATTTAAGCAAAGCAAACCAACTTGCCTTCATCTCAATCATCATTGCCTCTGGTTGTACTGATATGCTATAACTCAAAACCAATGTTTCCTTGCTTGCACTGCTTACACAGAATCCCAGTTCAGCTTCCTTATCATGACACAACCAGGCAACATCACAGGAAACACTTAATCCTTTTTTTGCATCTGAAGTAGATTTATCGTGATCTGCAATCCTCTCTTGATACTTACTCAAGCAGTTTACCTTGGTCACCAACTAATGTACGTACTCCCTGTCCAACTTCCCCATTCCTCACTTCAACCATCAACTTAATAAAGTGATGATACCATACTCTTTATCTCTAAAACATTTTTCATTTCTATTCTTCCATAGAAACCAATGTTCTGCAACAATAACTCCCACAATATCAATCAATAGTTTTCTCCCTAACTTATTATCTTCCTCCATCCACTTTCCTTGATATCATTGATCTCTAAACTAAGGTGTTTAACCTCACTCCAGAATTGCTCAACCAATCGGCACTCATAGAATATATGCTTAATATTATCTTCCCATCCCTACATACAATACAACTATGTGCTCCTACCTTGGTTCTTTTAGCAAGCAAATCCTTAGTAGGCAACTACTTTTGCAATAATTTTCTTACAAATATTTTATTCTGAGAATAATCTTTAAGCTCCATAATAGTCTCCAATTCACACCATTCTTATCAGGATCTCTATCATCATTCTTCAAATAGTTATAGGCCACTTTATAATTCAGTTTACCTTTTTCATTTTTTGCCCAAACAAGTCCTTAATAAGTTCCACATTCCACTCCCAATTCTTTGTCAACTCCACTTTCTTAACCATGCTGATTTTTTTCATATTCACAAAAATAGGGCAACCAATTAAATGGTATACTATTGATCCAAGGATCAATCCTGATGTTAGTTTCCCTTCCATTCCAATTCTATAAGCAAGCCTTCCCTTAATTTTTCCTTTACATTAAATATACCTTTAGCCGCCCAGCTCATATTTTTCCACTTATGCCTGAACCAGGGATGAATATTTTTAAACTTTTCATTAAGCAATTCGACGCACACCTTATCTTTTCTATTTAGCAAAGGAAGAATTCTTTTTGCATTTACAATAACTTTCACAATCCTTGAATCTTTTACTCCCAAACCCTTGCTAGTCTTACATAGTGAAACTATCTTCTAATTCATCAAATAAATGCCATTTTTCTTCTTACCATTCTTCCAAAGAAAGTTTCTAGCAACTCTCCGAT
The DNA here is from genome assembly GCA_034359265.1 of Canna indica. Taxonomy (NCBI): domain Eukaryota; kingdom Viridiplantae; phylum Streptophyta; class Magnoliopsida; order Zingiberales; family Cannaceae; genus Canna; species Canna indica. Next base: position 73,057,783 of record CP136890.1, read on the forward strand.
GCTCTAATCACCTTTTCATTTATCTATGTTGTAGACAAAGCATGCATAGATGAGGAATTCACAACCGAATTGAGCATTATTACTTTCCCTGCTTGAAAAACATCTCTAATGGCCCAATTTCTCAGTTTACCTCCTTTATACCAATCAGATTGCTAATTTTTTCTTTTTTATGTGTGGAAGATAATTCCCAACTTATCAAAATTCACTTTCTGATTGGTCATCAGCCCATACCTCCAATACTTTTCTGATATTTCTGCAGGACTTCTCACAACACTTTATAATCATTATAATATCATCCGCAAAGAAAATTAAAGGTGACTGACTTAAGAATTTTAAAATTAAAAGCCTTGATACTTCCTATCTAGATTTCATCTTTTATTAGTTTAGCTAGTAATTCTTGTATCATGATGAACAAATAAGGGGAGTAGGATCTCTTTGTCTCACTCCTTTATGACTTATAAAAGAATTAGAGCACTCTCCATTAACAACACATCTGAAGTAAATTGATTTTAAAGAAGTATTGATCCATCTTATAAAGTTCTCTCGACATTCATACACCTATATACTTCCTCTATTGCCCCTTAATCAGCCATATCATAGGCTTTTTCAAGGTCTAACTCAATATGAAGAAAGACTTTTTTCTTTTAGATTTCCCTACAATGTTAGCAACCTCTAACAAAACTACGATATTGTCATGCGGATTTCTCTCTTGTACAAAAGCTCCTTGCTCTTTTGAAACTAGATGACTGATTCAAAGCTTCAATCTATTAACCAACACATTTTTCCCTACAATGTTAGCAACCTCTAACAAAACTACAATATTGTCATGCGAATTTCTCTCTTGTACAAAAGCTCCTTGCTCTTTTGAAACTAGATGACTGATTCAAAACTTCAATCTATTAACCAACACATTTTATAGGCCACATTGCATAAAATAATTGGCCTATAGTCCTTGACTAATTTCAGACAATCCCTCTTGGCAATCAAAATAACATCCCCATGTTACAGACAATTCATCTTCCTTATGAAAACATTCAACTGCATCCATATATATGCTTCTAATTATATCCCAAGCATAAATATAAAACTTGAGATTAATTTCATCAGACCAGGAGTTTACCTTTCCCCAAGATTTTCATTACAACTATAACTTCGTGTTTTATAAACATCCTACTTAAATCATCATGTTTGTTCCTAGGAATTTTATTCCAATTTAAGTCCTTTACTTATGTCCAACTGATTTCTTTCATTCTTTCCTACTTCTATAGCTCCTTATACCAATCTACAAACTCCCTCAAGATATCCTTAGTCTCGGTAAATTGCCCATTATTAGTTATGTTACTTGACTTACACGATGAATTTGATACATGAATCTTAAAATTAAATCAAATATTTAAAAATTTATATGGATGATATTCTTGTCCACTTAAAAGGACAAAATCATAACTATATACATTCAAAATATATGGTCGTAAATAATTTTTTTGGGTAAATTGCATTAGCATTTTTGCAAAATATTTGGGACCCCTTAAAAAATTTATAACACCTTTCTAAATCACCAAAAATAATTTTAGGAATCAAATAGTATATTTAATATTTAAAATCTTTATGCTCTCTCGCACCTTATATTATAAACCAAAAAAAATTCTAACATCTTCTAGTTCCCCTATGCTTGAATTATTTATAGATTTATTTTAGTGTTAGGTTAATAAAGCATTTTAAAAATTTTATTTATATTAGGAAAAATGTACTAAAACTCTCCTAACATTTTCTCACGGGTACTAAATTACCTCTAAGATTTTTTTTGGATAAAAAATATCTCTTACGTAATAAATTAGGTACAAAATGACCCTATAAGCTAACGCCGTTAATAGAGGGATAATGGTGCTCACGTGGCTGATGATTGAAACTGATGACTTGGCACATCAACAACACGTCATCAAGGGGTCCCACCACTTTTTTTTTGTATTTATAGAAAAAATAGTAAAATGTCTCTAATGTTTTTCCACAGGTGCTAAAATGTCCTTAACATTTTTTCACAAGTGCTAAAATGTCCATAATATTTTTTCATTGGTACTAAAATGCTCTTAACATTTTCACAAAGATGCTAAAATGCCCTTAAAGTTTGTTTTGGAGCTAAAATGCATTTAAAATTTATTTTGGAGCAAAAATGCCCCTAAGATTATTGAAAATGCTATAACATTTCAGCCAAATTACAGTTGTAAAATTTTAGCAAAATAGCATCAAAGTTATTGTAAAATTATTGCAAAATTACAGTTGTAAAACTGCAGTAGGACCATAGCTCAAAAAATGGAGCAAAATTAAAGCCAAATTGTAGCAAAAAGACGGTAGAAAAATTGTTGAAAAATTAAAAGAAATGCAAGAAAATAACATTTAAAAAATTGCACCATAAACTTGATAGCAAAACTAAAAACTCAATTATACAATGACACTATAAAAAATTCATAAAAGAATTTGAGCGGTGAGATCAAAAGTAGTAATATCTTGAATTTAACATTGCACCAAACATAAGCATTGTCCAAAAGTACCAATTCAGCAAAGTTTATCGTGTATAAGTTCTTTTGGTATAGGTTGCTGATATATTTTGCTAAATTGATATTTTTGGACAATGTTTATGCTTGGTGTAATGTTAGATTCAGGATATTACTACTTTTGATCTTACTATTCAAATTCTTTTATTGATTTTTTATATTGTCATTGTATAATTGAGTTTTAATTTTGCTATCAAATTTTTGGTGTAATTTTTCTGTTACTATTTTGTTGTATTTATTGCAATTTAGTTGATATTTTTCAATAATTATACTGCAATTTTACAATAATTTTGTTGATATTTTGCTAAAATTTTATGGCTGTAATTTGGTAAAAGTTTTGTACCATTTTTAATGATCTCAAGGATATTTTAGCTCCAAAATAAATGTTAGGGGCATTTTAGTACACGTGAGAAAACGTTAGGAGTATTTTAGTACTCATGAGAAAATGTTAGGAGCATTTGAGTACTCCTGAGAAAATATTAGGGGTATTTTAGTACACATGAGAAAATATTAAAAATATTTTGGTACATTTCCTATCAATATAAAGAAAAATTACTGGTGGGACCCCTTGACGACGTGTTGTTGATGTGACAAGTCATCAGTCCTAATCATCAACTATGCCAGCTCTGTTATCCCTCCATTAACAGTGTTAGTTTATAGAGTCATTTTTGTACCCAATTCATTACGTAAGGGGTATTTTTGATAAAAAAAAATTTAGAAGAATTTTAGTATCCGTAAAAAAATGTTAGGTGCATTTTAGTAATTTTTTTCTTTATATTATAAGGCGGCAAATGTGTGTACGTTTTTAATCAATAATATATTATTTTTATTTTAAAATATTACTTTAAATAATTTTAAGGATGCTAATTGAGTTTTCAAGCAATTCGAAATATTTAAAGATAATAAAGAGAGGTACATGTAATTAACCATGAGTAGAGAAATCTTGTGGAATTTACATACTTTTTATTATTTTTCATAATAATTTGAAGATGACAATTTTTTAAACCTACACACCATATAACTTATATAAAATGATACAATATATAAGTTCTAAAAAGACTTATTCAACTTGACCTACACTTTTTTTTTTTTTTTTTGCTCAAAAGAAAAATACTTATATTAGTAAACAACCAAATTCAAAGGCTATAACAATCACATACAAGAAGATCTTCTAGTCCTAGCAATCAAATAGATGACTAAATAGTAAAATTGTTAGGTCTTGATTTAAATAGGGTCCAAGTCGAATTTAACGAGCCTGACTGAACCCAAATTGAAATTCATTTCATCAAGTTGTGATTGAATTCAGAGGAACAAAATAAGGAAAACTGCTGCTTTCACTAGGCTCAGCCCGGCCTAGGCGAGCCAAGCATTTGGGCCGAGCCCAGTGCACGCCCGCGTGCAACGCACACACCAGCTGAGCTCCAATTTTTTTTCTGCTTGCTTGTTTTCTCCTCTCTACACACAATTCAAAATCGAATTGAGATTGTTGCCACCTCAATTGCATGTTATTCAGTTAACATCAACAAAATTTGAAATGTTCTTTGATTGGTCAAAATTAATGGGAATGAAACTTGTTTTTTGAAAAGGTATGCAACGCTGCCTCAAGAGTATCCCACACAATTTCAAACACCTCCAAATTGAAGCATGTACGCATGTGCTAATCAACATATTGACTGGTCAAAATTAAAACATGCATCTCGTTGTTGCACGTAATTCGCTCCAAATTGAAATCTTTCGCCCAAAATTGCGTGCAGCTTCAAATTTGATTTCGGTAGAAATATTTGGAAAAAAGGGTCGGCTCCCCTTCACATGCAAAAGGAGGTCAAATGCAAGATTCCATACACTCCAAAATTTTGATTTCAAATAGTCTTCTTGGGAAAATTAGATAGGAAATTTTGTGAGAAATTAGATATTCAGAAAATTAAGAGTGTTGCTATCATCCTTTGTAAAGGAGTGTTCCTTCTTAGGGCAGAGACAATGTCTCTACTCTATAACACTTTTAGGTTCAATTTATTTGAGACAGTATGTTATACATTGAAGGGGATTTAGTTTTATTGTCATTCTTATTATAGTTCTTTTCTTGAATTAATAAATAAGTCTTCAATTCTCCCCGTGGATGTAGGACCCGCACCCCCGTCGAGTTCGAACCACGTTAACCCCATGCGTCACTTATTTTTCGCATTTTGATTCAGATTTGGTTTTTTGTTTCTTTCATCTGGTTCGGATTTTATCGATCCTGCAAGAAATTTCCCTTAACATCACTAACAGTTGGTATCATATCATACTTCCCCAACCATGGTGAGCACCAAATTCGATATCGAGAAGTTAGATCGCAATGTCAACTATGCACTTTGGTCTATAAAGATGAAAGCGATCGTAACTATGGAGAGGATACATGACGCCATCATTGGTAAGGATAATATGTAGAAGGCTGAGGAGGAGAAAGAATACAAGGAGCAAAAGACAATTGAAATTTTGTACCTAAGCCTATCGAACGAAACACTTCGAGAGATTGCATCCCAGAGGACAGCTAAAGGTATTTGGGACAAGCTCATATCCTTGTATCAGGACACAACTCTCACCGGCAAGGTTTTATTCCTTTTATGTTCACTTCCTTCTTCTTTTAATTTTTTTTGTGAAATTATGCTTTTTGGAAAGAATACTATTACTCCAGAACATGTGGTCATTGCTCTTGTGTTTAAGGAGCTAATGGGCACGCGACTTACAGTGAATTTCTCTAGTGGGGGTAAGGAGAAGCTCTCTACTCTAAGGAAATAAAATGAGGTAACAAATAAAAAATCACATGTTATTACTGCAAGAATGAGGTCACATCAAGTCAGAATGTCGTAGTCTTAAGGAAAAGTTACAACAACAAAATAAAGGCCAAGATGCATATATGAATGTCTCTTATGTAGATTTTGAGAAAGCAGAGGTATCGATCGTGACATATGACACATGCACTGCTAAGACACGCTGTGGGCGATAGCGGTCTCGTTGGTGACAACACACATCAGGTCAAAATTCTTCTTCCTCTTATTCTGATATGTTCGACGTTGCAAAATGCGATCCAAGTCTACAGGCGAACAGGTCAACCACCAGTAGCATTGATGAGTGGTTCCTAGATTCTGGGTGTTCCTATCACATGACTCCACACCGGGCGGCCTTTGTAGATTATCAGCGCACCGATGGTGGAGTAGCTCGTGTCGGCAATAACTTATCATACAAAGTTGTCGGATTTAGAATAGTGAAATTAAAGTTGCATGATGGCTCGACAAAGATCCTAGCAAATGTTCGTCATGTCCCGAAGCTAGGAAGGAATTTAGTGTCTATTGGAGTTCTTGATACTAGGGGCTACACGACATCCTCTACAGGAGAAATTTTGGAGGTACACAATAGAGCCACACCGGTACTGAAGGCTTTAAGGACATCGAACAATTTGTACAAGGTGAATTGATCCATCTTTCGTGAAGCAGTTCAGATTCCGAGACAAAACATAACAAAATCAGTCACTAGGTGTTCTACAAGTATAAATTTTGCTTTCAAGGCAAGTCCTTCTAGAAGATACACAATGAAGGTGGAGACTCGGAGGATTATGTGAGTTTCTAAGTCCAAGCGGGGAGCTGATTTGATCCACTTGAGCACTGATCGACGCAGACCCCATACAGGCCTTATTGGAGAGGAGGATGACTTTTGAGGACTACGTCGGTCCCAATTTTTATGAAAGGTGGAATTGTTAGGTATTGACTCAAATTGGATCTAAACCAAATCCAACAAGTCCGACCGAACCCAAATTGGACTTCATTTGATTAAATTATGATTGAATTCAAAGGAAAAAAAGAAGAAGGAAAGCTGCTGCTTTCATTGGGCTCGGCCTGGCCCAGGCGGGCCAAGCATTTGGGCCGAGCCCAGTGCGTGCCCGTATGCAACGCACACGCCAATAGCTGCTACTAGCGCTCATGTGCAGCGTACGCACAACGCCAGCTGCTCACATGTTTTCTTTCCTCTACATGCAATTCAAAATCGAATTGAGATTGTTGCCTCCTCAATTGCACGTATTCGGTCAACATCAGCAAAATTTGAAGTGTTCTTTGACTGGTCAAAATTATTAGAAATAAAGTTTACTTTTTGAAAAGATTTGCAGTGCTGCCTCAATTTGAAGAGTACCGTACACAATTCGATGCGTCTCCAAATTGAACTGCTCGCTTGTGCTGCTTGTGCTAATCAACATATTGACTGGTCAAAATTAAAGTATGCATCTTGCGCCGTGCCGCACGCAATTTGCTCCAAATTTGAATCTTTTGTCAAAATTTAATTTCGGCAAAAATATTTGGAAAAGTGTCCGCTCCCCTTCACATATAAAAGGAGGCTGAATATAAAATTTCATACACTTCAAAATTTTAATTTCAAGTAGAATTTTCTTGAAAAAATTAGAGATCGATAATATTCTATGAGAGAATTAGATATTCAAAAAATTATGAGTGTCGCTATCATTCTTTTTCAAGGAGTGTCAATTATCAAGTTTTGACATATAACAGAGTAGTTCAGTTTTAAAGTAAAGATTTCAGAGACAGTGTCTCACTCCATAACAGTTTCTTTAATTTATCTGAGATAGTGTGTTGTATATTGAAGAATATTTAATTTTATTATCATTCTTATTGTAATTTTTTTCTTGAATTAATAATGAAGTCTCATCTTCTCCTCATTGATGTAGGGCTGACACTCTCGCCGCGTTCGAACTATATTAATCCCTATGTATCTTATTTTTCACATTTTGGTTTCGAATTTAATTTTTTATTTTTCTTGTCTGATTCGAATTTTTGTTGATTCTGCATAAATTTTTTCTTAATTTTCTAAAAAGAACATTTACAAACACATGCGCAATTTGATTATATTCTTAGAAAACAAATCAAAATAGAAATTATTATAAGCATTGAATTAATCTCTCAAAACGTGCGTAGTATGTAATCTCCACGGCAGTTGATTGCTAAGCTTTAAGCAACCAATGATTAATTTAGGGAGCTACTTTGCAAATTAAGCAAAAAAGAGATTAGCACACAAGACAAGCTTCATAATGCAACACAAACAAGCGAGGATAAAATTAAGTGAGATTTATCATAGATACAATTTCCATCCAAGCCTCTAAAAACAAAGATGACATCCATAATCACCCCGTCTATTTCCTCCAAACATGTACACATTGATAAAATTAGTCAAAAGACTACAATATAATTCGAGACAAATTTTGAGCAAATTAACCCATCATAATTTATTCTATATATATTAGTGAGTGGCTCAGTGGCTCAAATTGAGCCCTAGCTAAGTCCGTACATATAATCATCGTAATATACTTAGCACAAATATAAATCAACATGATAATATTCTATCAACATAGCACATAATAATATCCAACATTCATCTCGTGCACACTTGCACAACATCCACACCGGTCCGCATTGGCCAAACATGATCATGAAAAAAAGAGAGCAATCACACAGGTTAGTCACTAGGATATCTACCTAGCGAGCTTTTCGCCCCGGGCCCTCTGAGTTAGGATGGCCAACTAGCCCCGGTAACTCCCTCTGGTTGGTAAAGACCCTCCAACCAATGCCACTCCTGGTCGATCATCAGTGTAGCTCGCTAACGAGCTTCTTGGCCCATAAACCACTCATCGAGTCGGGAATTAGCTCTACATGCCAACACGCTTCTTGGCCCGGCCATCCACCAAGCACAAGCACAAGCACATCCATAACAAATGTAAATGTACATACGTGCACACACCAGTAATGTTCATCGGGTAGTTAAGGTGTTTTGCCGACAAACTCGGGCACACACATCTGCGCCCCTAACCCGATCCTCTCTCGGGCCCACAACTCTTGGCCTTGCACACCACACCGCAAACCAACAGAATTTAACTCTAGGTGTGTTCATTGAACAAAACATAAATCAGTTATCCAAGTAAAAATCTTAGCAACAAGGGTTGCCAACAAGCTGAAAATTTCAGCACCCGACAACCCATAACGTTGGAAAATTTTAGCATTTATACCCATATTTTCGGTGAAGGGGAAAAATTTACACCTCTGAAATTTCAGCAACATAAGGCCCTACCAAGCTGAAATTTCAGCATCACTCATATTCAAAGAAACCTAAATTCCTGCGCCTCTATCACTTAACAAATTAAACTTTACAAGACTACAATCCCATCATCTAAAAGCTTAAATCAATTTTTATATTTCAGCATCAATGAGTAGGTGAAGTATATTATAATTTGAGCAAAACATTTCAGCGATACTAATGTACAACAAGTAAAGGAATATCAACTTCACTACCACGCAATTACAACTAGTGATTTCAACACATTCAAACTGAATTTAACATTACAATATGAACTAGTAACTGAAACATAAGTACTACTTTTCGACTTTTACAAACTGATATAAAATCCCAAATTTTCTCTACTCGATGTAGAACCTTAAGGTTGGCTCTACCCTCTTCCCTAAACTTTGGGTTTGATTGGATAGGGCCCTAAAGGCTAACATCTAGCTTATGGCGAACATCATGTTGTTTTACCATCCGACTCCCCGACCCGATATTTGTTTAAGGCAAAGTGTACTATCCTCAAGTCCAACTGACCCAAACTTCTTAGGGTTGCCCCTAACCATCTTGTGTCCTAAAGTTGAACACCACTACGTTGGTAGCCCGAGGAGAGGGAAAGGATGAATACACACTAGTGAAGCTACTCGAGTGGTTTAGGCATTTTTGTCGACTACTAGAGATGCGCACGTGGTCGCACCAAGTTCGGCCTATCCTCGGCCTCAAACTCTTGGCGATGCACCCTACCATTCCAAAACAAATATTGAAACCAAACCCACGTGTATTTACTTAACAAATCGATGACCAATAAGCCTGTGAATAAAGATGTCAGCGGCAAAGAGACATCAAGCAAATCTGAAACTTTCAGCACTTAGTCATGTACGTCTAAACTGAAATTTCATGTGCACCTCACCATGATCGATGATCCACTACAATGAAAGTTCTAACCCCACCTTAGATTACATGAATGGTAGAGTAGGTTTCAGCGAGAGAATATGCCTTAAAACACTAAACAATTTCAGCCAACTAAGTCACGTTTTCTACTTGAAATTTCAGCACACACTTCAAAGAAAATGTCATTTACTAACAGGTTATTTCCGTTACTATAATCCCAAAAACCATTAGTACATCTTATACCAAGGGCATATGTACCAATGAATGTTGAAGTCGTTGGTATAGTGATGCAGATATTCTAACGGATAATTAACACCATTAGTAGAGACAAATCTATTAGTATAGAGGACCATTTATTGATCTTGTTAGAAAAAAATAATATTAGTATATTTCATTAATGGTTATGTGACCCTTTCAAGATATGAACTTAGGTTGGTGGGAGGGAAGTGTTTTATCTTAACAACTGAAGCAAGCTATAACATGTGATATATACTTTTATTTTTATTACTTAAACTTATTTTGGTTAATTTGGACCAACCTAAAAATGAAAAATCTTTAAATTTTTTATTGTTAACCGAATCAAAAATCAATTGGACAAATCGATTTGGTTAATTCAGTTTCAGTTTAGTCGGTTAATCAATTTTTTGGTTAATTGATGAATTTTTCTCATCCCTACCGGACTATTGGGCCAGACTGAAATTTGTCAGGCCTATGAGAAATGGTTCATTCGTTAGTATAGAAGATATTTCGCTAATAGATGCAACTTCGTTAGCAACTTTACTAATGGCCCATAAAATTCGCTAGTATAGAAGATACTTTACCAATGACCCATAAAATTTGTTAGCAACTTTACTAATGGATACATAATCCGTTAGCATTGATTTGCTCTATAGCAACAATAAAGCTTGTTTGTTGGTATAGAGTATGACTTTCAGCAACGACTGTTATTTCCATTTGTAGAAGTTACATTTACTAATAAATTTTCCTACCATTAATAGTATTATCCGATAGTAGATGTCATTTATTTTGTAGTGACAAGCAATCCCTATTTAAACTAAAATTTCTTGGGTTTACAATGTCCTACAACTGAGTTTCTAAGGTATCAATGTCCAGCATTCAAACTCCTACCTCAATGTGTAAATTATAGCTTAAAGAAAAGTAAGTAAATAGCTACGAATTTCAACAGAAACATGACTATTCCTTTGCAGAAAATTTCAGCGTGAAGATGTTTGATTTACTAAGATATAAAAACTATGGGGAATAAATCTTTTTTACATGAATATATCAACAAAATTAGAATAGACTTAGCACTATAATTCTAGCCATCCTTGTACTGATTTGCGATATAAAAAATTGGACTACCACTATAATTCTAGCCATCCATGCCGCGGTTGATATGGCATAGAGACAAGGGCTGCGTTCTAGGCCTAGGTGTTGGCGGGTGCCGACATTACGCGGTATGACGACTCTCTTGGAGTTGAGGACGTCGTTCAAGGCCGTTTTGCCTGATGTTGGTTAGTCGACAATTGTTCAGTGGTCATCAATCTTTGTATGAGTTCAAAGCTGTGAGTGGAGGCACAGAGACCAGGAGTGATGGCGCAGAGGCCAAGGACTGCGATTGGGGTTAAGCCGAGCCCACAGGGAGCGTAAGGCATGACCACGCTTGGGGTCGTTGAGAGTGGCCTTGAGACCACATACCACACTCGTTGTTAAATCGAGCTCGCGAGGAGTGTGCTTCAGGTCGTTGAGGGCATTGAGCTCGAAAGTAGCGGCGCTGAGGCCAATGATCATGCTTGGGGTCAAGCCGAGCTTGCGAGGAGCATAAGGTAGGACCACACTTTGGGTCATTGAGAATGGCGCTAAGGTCGAGGACTAGACTCAGTGTTAAACTGAGCTCCCGAGTAGCGCGCTTCAGATCATTGTGGGCATTAAGCCTAGAAGTGGTGGCGCTGAGGCCGAGGACCGCGCTTGGTGTCAAACCAAGCTCGCGGGGAGCGTAAGTCAGAACCACACTTGGGGTCGTTGAGTGTGGCGCTGAGGCTGAGGTGGCGTTGAGGTCGAAGACCATACTTCGTGTTGAACCGAGCTCGTGAGAAGCAAGCTTCAAGTCGTTTGATGTCTTCAGTGGCATTGAGGCTAGGGATCAAACTTGGTGTTAAATCAAGCTCACGAGGAGCACACTTTGGGTCGTTGATGTCTTTAGCGGCGTTGAGGCCGAGGACCAAACTTGATGTCAAACCGAGCTCGTGAGAACACGCTTCGGGTTGTTGAGTGTGTTGAGTCGAGAAGTGGCAGCATTGAGGCCGAGGACCACGCTTAGGGTCAAGCTAAGCTACCGGGGAGCGTAAGGCAGGACCACGCTTGGGGTCGTTGAAAGTAACGTTGAGGGCGAGGACCAGACTCAGTGTTAAACCAAGCTCGTGAGGAGCGTGCTTCGGGTCGGTGAGGACGTTGAGCCCGAAAGTTGCGGCGCTGAGGTCGAGGACCATGCTTGGGGTCAAGCGGAGCTCGCGAGGTGCGTAAGGTAGGACCACGCTTGGGGTCGTTGAGAGTGTTTAGCTTAGAGGTGCGGCATTGAGGCCGAGAAGGGTGACGTCTCTATCGTGAGTTATAGGATAGTCTTTCATCATGTATAACAAGGTAGCTGTAAATTTCCTGGACCTACACACATAGATGTGGAGAAAGGAAATAATATTTATTAGATGACAAGTGATTGGTAATACAGTAGAGTTATTCTGAGCAAGGTGCTTGGCTTGCATGTGGTTGCACCTCATTAAAACCTTCAAAGGGAAAAAGCCCTGTAGGAGAAAATTACAGTGAAGGAGAAAGAGTGCGCCGACCACTTAGAGTTTAGGAGGGTAAGTTGTCTTTTCCTTGATCCGAGTGAGCTTTATTTCTCGACAAGGTCCAATTTGCTCTTATGGACTTCTGAATTGCTTTGTTCATCGAGGCTGGTCCTCAGGAGGAGAGGCCTCATGGTTTTTGTGCTGTCAGATTCGGATGGCGGATTGGCCCGGGTGCATTCGTCCCGAGGCAAGTGCTGGATCAAACAATTATAATCATTAGTCACTAACTAAAGGACAGAGAATTAGTACCTTTTCAGAGAGGGGTCCCTTGCTCGGGGGTCGTTATTGTTTCTGAGCGGATTGCCAAGCTGTGTTTTGGATTTGGTTGGGAGGCGGGCTCCAATCAATTCCCCTTGCCCGAACGACGCTCTGGTTTGCATCGGCTCCAAGTTATTAGCAACTTGGGGCTTCTCTTGAACATCCTCATTTAGGTCTAGCTCGAATATCCACGGCTGCTATTTTGTGAGGGATATCAAAAGTGCTCGATGGGGTAGAGCTCTCAGCTCTTCCCCCGCTTTGGCCTTCTCATGCTTCAAACATTTGTTGTAGCATTGGCGGGCTTCCTTTTTGTCTGCATAGACATCACGAAGTACTCCCACTTTTGTCTTTGAAATAGGGAATTTGAGCGCCAGGTGTGGAATTGATACGATGGCTCATAGGTTGTTTAGTGAAGGTCGATCCATGATCATATGATAGGGGCTGGGGGTATCAATAACCAAGTATTGCACGTCAATTGTTTTCATTTTCGACAGGAATCAAATGTCGTTCTCAACCACGCATAGCCTCAAACATTGTCCCGGTCTCCCGAGATGCCTACTAGGTCCCCGTTATAGGAGTGGAGTGAGGCCTCAGTTAGTTGCATCTCTTTAAATGTAGAGTGAAGGAGAATGTTGGCCGAGCTTCCCTAGTCTACCAAGTCTTTCCTCACAATAAAATTACCAATGATTACAAAGATGACAACATGGTCATGCAGATTTTTATCAATTTCTTGAAAGTCAAATTCATAGAAAGATGTTACCGGGCTCTGATGGTGGACCTCTGTGGGTGAGTGTAATACCAAAATCATAATAATAATATTTTATCCTTAGGTAGGGGACTGTGGGCTCGAGTTAGCAGGGGTTGGCGCAAAGCTTCGGGAATAAATTCGGATAAGCAGTTAATGTAGAAAAAATTAGAAAAAAATTATTTATTATATTTCTATGATTTAGCATGTTAAGATGATAGAAGGTCTCGAGTCGAGTCTAGCGGTTCAATCAGAACTCGAATCGGAGTTAGAATGAGTTAGATATGAGTTTTAGAAGTTGAGTCATTTAAGTGAGGTCATTTTGGTAATTTGGGCCAACCAGGGCCCATATAAAGCATTGAGGGGTGCACAGCTACAGTTTTATCCACACGCCACCCGAGGCAAAAGAGGAGAGAGAGGGAGGGCGGCGTCGAGAGAGGAGGAGGCAATACGGAGATTGGAAATCGTGAGTTCGTCGACGTTCATCGTAGGAAGGACCCTAACATCTTCTTCCTTTCCATTTTCTCCAATAAGGTGAGTGAATTAAGCCCTATTTCCTCCGAATTCCTCATTATGCAGCCTGCCCCTATGTCATGGGGTTTTTCGCCAGATTTTTGTATGGCTTTTCGTATTGGTTTCGAAAGTATGATTTATGGATTTATGTGTCATTGCTATAAATTTTTAGATCGAGGTTTTGCTTTGGCCGAATGGTTCTTGGCCTAAATTGGGGGTGCTGCCCTCTTCTTATTGGGTTTTTTGATGGCTTTCCTTGCTATCTTGATGGTGCCTTGTGTTCTTGATAGCTAGGAAGGTAAAGAGGTTACAGATTAAGGTCTGATGATTAATACCTTGTTTTGGTGTGCCGCCCACTAGAGAAAATTATTTAGGGACCTAGGGGTAGACTGACCCTTGTGAAATTACACCGGTGACATGGTAACATTGTTTAGGGTAGAGACTATACATTAGGAATTTACCTAGATGAAATTAAGGTAAGATGAAAGGTAGAGACCCTCACTTAAGAATTTAAGGAACCTAGATGCACATAGGGACATATGACCCTAGGGTGAACATTACATTGAGGTGAACCCATGGAGGACTTGTAGGGCCGAACCCCCCTTGCATTTAGAGCATTTGGGTAAGGGGGAAGGCCGGCCTTACAAGGTGCGGGTAGGGTTGTTGGTTTTAGGTTTTCAACCTTAGTCTTAATCTCGGTTTTGATAATTTTGATGATAACAAACATAAGACTAATGGTTTCATTGAGAATATCTTCAGGTTCCATATCAGTAGCGTTCGATGTCCTCGATCGGAAAAATTGGAGAAATCAGAAAATCAGAAGGACATTGATCGTCGCGCTCAAATTCATCGCGGAAAACTCTCAAAGATCGAAGTGTGCAACAAAGACGAATTGGACGAGCTCAAGGATCACATAAAAGCTCTCCAAGTTGATGCGCGTTGAAAGTCGAAATGTGAAAACGAAGCACGGAAGAAAAAGGCTGAAGAAATTAATCTCAGCCTAGGTTCGGTCGACCGACTGTAGGTAAAAAGGGGCAATAGACATTCGGTCGACCGAAACATAGGGAAGAAAACGCAGTAGCTACGTCGATCGACTGGGTGGTCGACCCATTGAAGCCCAAATTGGGCAGTAGCTCGGGCGGTCGATCCATCGGTCGACCGACCTGCGTTTGTTGAAGACGCAAGATCACGATGGTCGACCAAAGGGAAAATGGATAGATTTGTGTCTGGGCGATCGACCTGTCGGTCGATCGTCCACATGAAAAAAGGAAGCGGTCGAATGATCGGTCGACCGACCATTCGACCGGCGGTCTGTAACAGATAGTTTTCTATCCGTTGAGCAGCCGTTTCTTCAGCAGGATATAAATATACCCTCATATGATTCTTTCATCCTTCTTCCCTGACTTCTACATATATTATTAAGCATTTAAAGGGGAGCTTAAAGCCTTCCAAGTGATTGATTGAAGCACGCTTATTCTTTTGTCGAGTTCTTCTTCAAGCGCCAGCTACTTCCCTCAACTCTGCTGCAACACAAAATTTATCTTCCAGCAAGTTGGAGGTTCTAAGGCTTGAAAAAGAGTAGATAATTTTGTTTTACTTTAAGCTCTTTTCCCTTGTTATTTTAACTGTTATTTGTATATGTTTTTATTTGTAGGTGTGAAGACCAGGTGTTTGGTCTTGAGTGTATAAGTGGTTACCCGGTGTTAGGTGTAAAGCCACTTTTGTAAACTTAGTATTTACTAGGACTAGCTTAGTTGTCCCTTAGGATTGAGGTGGAAGAGGACTCTCGATAAGAATGCGGTGACTTTCGGGTGTGGAAGTGCCTTAGGTCGAGAGTGCGTCTCTTCGGTGAAAAGTCCTCTGTGTAAGGGAAACATAAATTAATCTAGCAAAACTAGTTTGGAAATCCTAAGCGGGGTGCTTAGGTAGTGGAGTAGACATTGGGGCCGAACCACTATAAATTCTGTATTTGTATTGATTTATTGTTGTGCTTAATTACTTTATCATTTATAAGCTTCCGCATCTAATCGTCAAATTGCAAATTGTCTAAGCTAATCTAAGAAATGATTAAAATCGAATTTAGGCTAATTGAATTAGTAAACACACTATTCACCCCCACTCTAGTGTCGCCATTTCGCCCACATTTGGTATCAGAGCGGGTCGTAGATTGAGATTTCACTGTCTCCTCTACATCTAGCCTCAATCTAAAAAAATGGCACTAGAGAGTATAGCATGTGCACTACCTAGGTTTGATGAAGAAAATTTTAGTGTTTGGAAGAGTAGGATGTATACCTTTCTTAAAACACAAAGTTTAGATTTATTGTGCATGCTAAAGAATGAGTATGTTGAGCTCACCATTGACTTAAATGATTGGACTCAAGAACAATTTAGATTATTTGAATTGAATGCTAAAACAACGCATCTCCTATATTGCTCATTTTCAAATGAAATACTTCAAAAGGTCATGCATTGTTCATCCGCATTTGATATTTGGGCTTGTTTAAACATGCTTTACGATTATGTAAAAACTGAGGAGCTTACTACTTTCAATGAAGGAGGTGATGACAATTGTCATACCTCTAGTCCTAATGAAGTTTTTGATGCCCAAAGCACTTCTAGCCAAAGAAGCACAAGCAAGAATCGGAAAAGAAAACTTAGGTACTTCCTTTTCCAAGAGAAGGAACACACGAAGAAGAATTGTTCACTCTTGAAGAAGAAATCCAAAAAGAAGTGTGCTTCCTGATCCACATCTCAAACAAGTGAAGCCTCTTCAAGACATGACGATGAAGCTACATCAAACGTTTGCCTCATGGGTCTTCGAGATGAGGTATATTCTCCATATTCTAATCATGTTCAAAATATTAATGATAGTGATTCTAATAGCTCTAAATCCCTTGACATGTCTTATGAAGAACTACTAGAAGAAAGCAAGAAAATGTATGTCATCCTTGTAAAAAAGAACAAGGAAAATAAGAAATTGAAGAAAGAAAACTTAAATCTTAGTTCTCAATTGCATGATTGCAAATTAGAAAATGAGAAAATGAAATCTAGTTCTTTTAATTATTGTCATGATGATATGAAACTTGAGATTAAGGATTTGAAACATAAAAATGAAGAATTAGAAATTGAGAATGATGAGTTGTTAACTAAGATTTCAAAAATTAGAAATGAGAATGAAAACACAAAAAATAATGTGAATCTCAATAGTAAGGATTGTATAAGTGATTTCAAATTTGAGCATGATATCTTGAAAAATGAAAATTGCTTGTTGAAATCTCAAATTCAAGCTTTACACAAATCCATCAATGACTTAAAAAATGAGGTTATTTTCTTGAGTAAGAAAACTAGTAACTTATCAAATGCTTCATCTCTTAGGAGTCCTAAAAATCAAAATGTCTCATTTAGAAAATCTCCAAACAAGAATGCTCATGCTCATAATATTCACATGTTAAGCATTCTAACTTTAAACCTCATGTCCATAGCAAAAACAAAAAGAAATTTAATGGACATTATTTTTGTTGTGGTATTTATGGGCATGCCATATATGATTGTGCTTTCAAAGTGAACCCTAGTATTGTTAAGACACTTTGGGTACCTAAGCCTATTAACCCCCAAGGACCCAAAGCTATTTGGGTACCAAAGGTCTCATCTTCTCTTGTAGGGGGAGCCACCACACAAGGGTAGAAAGAAGTGGTGTATTGGAGTTGACCATGAACTTGAATGATGAATCCTTCCTTGGTTGCAACTTCAAGCTACCTTGATGCCTTAGGTAAAGTTGGCATCAAAACTATTCCGGTATCATCTTCTAACTTGCATTGTTTAATCTTAGTTGAAGATTATGATACTATGTTTAGATTGAGTTATTTTCCCCGCTCTTGTAAAAGAGTTCTTTCAAAAATGATTTTTGATTTTTTGATCTTCGGTCTCTTCGGAGACCCCGGTAGCCTGTAATGGGCCTAAGCGACCTTGCGGTTTTAAATCATAGACTAATTATGGCTTTCGGTTTTCAACCAATAGGAAGGGTTGGATATCTTATGTTTCAAAATTTTACATTTTGAGATCTCTCGATTCGTTTTTGATTTCATGACGATTTTACTTAAAACGAATTTGTTCACTATCTAGCCTAGGTTGAAATTCTCAAATGAAGATTTTTTGTTTTCACTTGGCTATTTAGTATGATAACTTGCTAGTAATTATATTCTCATTATCCTACATTTGGTATCCTAATATTGCTTGCAAGTTATAAATATTTTAGGAAGGCTAACTAGGAAGAAAAAGATTAGTTTGACAATTTATCATGAATAAGGTATAACTTTGATAAAATCAAAATCTTAGTATTATACCTCAATGCTTAAGCTTAAATAATATCTCAATACTCATGATTAGAATTACATGTTAAATCTTTGAATTTTCTTGAGTAGGTAGAATATTAGCACTTAGGCAAATTTCATCAAATGAAACTTGCTCTAGGTTGACACTTACTATAAGAGATATTCCCTTTAGACCAAACTAGTTAAACTTGTTTAGAGATCTTATTCCTCATATGTTTCACATATTAAGATCTCTTAGATTTATTTTGATATCATGGTATCCACCTTAAAATGAATCTTCACTATCTAGCATAGGTTAAGGTTTTTGAATGAAACATTGTATTGACCTTTGCTATTTAGTATGTTAGCTTGCTAGTAGCCTTAATTTCATTGTCTACTAATGAAGTCTACTTGCAAGTTATGAATGTTAATGAAAGGATATGCTATCTAAAAGAAAATGAAAAAGGAAATGAAAAGTTGGGCAAATTTTTAAGAAAAAAGTATGAATTTGAATTTGCAAAAAAATTAATATAATACTTGAATATTCATGCTTTAATGATGTCTCTATATACTCATGATTGATTTTGCATGATAAATATATGAATTTTCATAAGTAGAAAAAAATTGGATAACTTAGGCAATTTCATGATATCTTGATTGAATGAAACTTGATCTAGGTTAAAATTTCTTATTAGAGATCTCATTTTGAGTAAACACAAAATGAACATGAGTCTAGATATTTAAAACTTGAAAATTTATGTCTAGATGATCAAATACAATTGGTATCTCACTTTAGGGGACTTAAGCTTGAAAAGTTGGACTCAAGTCAATAAATCGACTTGGTCATCTCATTTTAAGTCCAAACTTCATAAACATGTTTAGGTGTGTTAATGATTAGTTGTCATGTGCTTAAGATTGAAAATTCATGTCTAGATGAATAAAGTGACAACTAATTCACCTTAGATGATTTAAGCTTGAAAAGTTTGATCCAAGTCAATAAATCGACTTGGTCACTTTACTTTAAGTCAAAACTTCATAAACATGTTTAGGAATAGGATGACATGTTTCTATGCACTTAGAATAAAAAATTCATATGGATATGGATAATGACATAGAGGTCAATTCATGCTTACCTCTTTTGAATAAAGTTGACCCAAGTCAACAAGTTGACTTAAAGGTCTCATTTTCAATTCATATTTGTGGAACATGTTTAGATTTACTCATGTTAGGTATCCATAGATTTAAGTTTGAAAAATCATGAGTAAATATTAAGATTGAAACTTAGCAAGTTTCATAAAAACTAGTTTAGTTTTGAATGAAACCATGCTAGGTTGATATGTTGACTTAAAGACACAATTTTCATTGCAAACTTGACATATACTCTTTACATGACCATCATGTGGTGTCATGAAAGTTTGAATGAAAATTGAAGAAGTTTTAAGAATAACTGAAAAATATAAAAATACTATTTCAACCTACAATTGGTATAATTTCAGTTATTTCTAGAAAAATATAAAAAAATCATTTTTAGATGATTCTTGAAGCTACACATTCATTGAAAAATCTAGTATGTTGTGTAAAAATTTGATAAAGTTTTGTCAAGAATCTAATTTATAATAGAGTTTTGAATTTGGCTTTAAAAATGCAAAGTATCATCTTATTTGAAATATCAATCTTTTCGATACTTTGATCTTTCTTCGGAAACTTCAAATGAAAGTTTATGTATACCATTTTAATTATGTTTCTAATATCATTCACACAATTGATTGAGTAAAATCATTTCTAGGAATGATTTTGAATTCTTGAATGATAGCTAGAAATATCTAGTGTTTTCATTAAAAATATAGGATGAAAAATGGTCTTTGAAAGTTCTTTTGAGTTCAAACTTTATTCATGTATTTCAAATGACCATTCAATATTTGGTATCAAAATTTTCATCCAAAAATTGGTACCAAAGTTTTTCATCAAAAATATGATTTTGTATAAACCTAAAAGTGTGATTTTTGAAATCTTAATGTATAGGTTGACCTAAGTCAACAAAGAAACTTAAAAAAAATCTTCTCAAGCCCAAACTTGATTCATAGACTTACATTATCTCATGTTTAATGTCTCGATGCCTAAGTTTGAGAAAACATGAGTAGATAGCAAAACTTGAGACTTAGCACCTTCATGTTTTCATGCTTACTTCAAATGAAAATGTGCTAAGTTCATATTAGGATTAAATAACATTAGTTTCACTTCAAACTTGATATACATGAGTTAAATGACTATATCTTTGTATTTTGAAAGTTTGAATGAAATCTAAAAATGTCATGAAAATGATATGAATATATTCATACTTGAGTGCATATATGATTGAGTGTTGAATTGTATCTATCATTCTTTTATCATGTATGTCTTTGTTTCATATCAAATTACTTGTTTTCCATCCCTTTGGTTGAGATTTTCATGTTTTATGAAAAATACTCCTTAGAGTCTCAACTAAAAAATAGTTGTCTTTCATTCCTTTGAATAGATAGACCCTTTTTGCCCTTTTTGATTGATGTCAAAAGGGGGGGAAATGTATAGTCAAAAGGGGGAGAAATGTATAGTCAAAAGGGGGAGAAATGTATAGTTAAAATGGGGAGAAAAGTATAGGTAAAGAGGAGGAAAATATAGGAAATCCATGCATATAGATAGGGGGAGTTTATTCTCATAGATATGCATGTTGATAGGGGGAGAATTCCCTAAGTTGATATCCTCTATGCTTTAATGATATATATTTTCTCAAGGATGTTTGTCATCATCAAAAAGGGGGAGATTGTTGGCTTTAGGTTTTCAACCTTAGCATTAATCTCGGTTTTAATGGTTTTGATGATAACAAACATGAGACTAATTATTTCATTGAGAATATCTTCAGGTTCCATATCAGTAGCATTCGATGTCCTCGATCGGAAAAATCGAAGAAATCAGAAAATCGAAAGGACTAATGTTCGATGTCCTCTTCTCCCTCTCTTACAGTTATCATTGAGCATTCTAAGGGAGATTTAAAGCCTTCCAAGGAGTAATCGCAGCGCGCTCTGTTCCTCTGTTGAGTTCTTCTTCAAGTGTCATCCGCTCCTCAACTCGGGCTTCATCCCAATCTCTACTACTTGGCGAGTTAGAGGTTTTTAAAGGATTAAAAAGAGCTTTTAATCTTGCTTTATATTGTAGCTCTTTTGATTGTATTTTATCCTTTTATTTGAACTATTTTTTATTTGAGTTTGTGAAGACCTTGTGTTAGGTCTGTTGTGTAGAAGTTGTATCCTTGGTGAATATGAGTAAAACCACTTGTGTAAACTTAGTATTTACTAGGATTAGTTTAGTTGTCCCTTACGGTTGAGGTGGAAGAGGACTCTCGATAAGAAGGCGGTGACTTCCGGGTGTGGAAGTCCCTTAGGTCGAGAGTGCGTCTCTTCGGTGAAAAGTCCTCATGTGTAAGGGAAACGTAAATTAATCTAGTAAAACTAGTTTGGAAATCCTAAGCAGGGTGCTTAGGTAGTGGAGTATGTATTGGGGCCGAACCACTATAAATTCTGTGTTTGCATTGATTTATTATTGTGCTTAATTGCTTTATCATTTATAAGCTTCTGCATCTAATCGTCAAATTGCATATTGCCTAAATAATCTAAGTAAATGTTTAAAAGTGGGTTTAGGCTAATTGAAATTAGTAAACACACTATTCACCCCCCTCTAGTGTCGCCATTTCACCCATAAATTGCACTAGTGTTATCACAATGTATAGGTATGGATGAATAGCTAAGTCCATAATCCAAAAGGGTTTGCTTCATCCAAAGGACTTGTGCACAACTACTAGCCACGACGATGTATTCCGCTTCGGTAGTTGAAAGTGCAATCGAGTTTATTTATTTGTTAGAAAACCAAGAAATAAGACTCATCCCTAGGAATTGACAACACCCGCTACTATTTTTTCTATCTAGTTTACATTTGGCAAAATCGGGATCCGAAAAACTAATTAACTCAAAAGATGCATTACACGGATACCATAATCCTAATTCAACCGTACCTTTTACATATCTTAATATGCGTTTGACCGCACTTAAATGAGACATCTTGGGACATGATTGAAATCTAGCACATGTATATACACTAAACATAATATCTGGCATACTTGCAATTAAGTAAAGGAGACTACCGATCATACCTTGATATCGCTTTTCATCTACCTTTACACTATTTTCATCCTTATCAAGCTTGATGGATGTGTTTATTAGTGTTGAAGCAATATTGGCTTCATTCATCCCGAATCTTTTAGTGAGCTCCTTTGTGTACTTTGCTTCATTGATGAAGATGCATTTGTCGGTTTGCTTGATTTGGAGTCCAAGCATGAAGGAGAGTTCTCCCATCATGCTCTTCTCAAACTCCTCTTGCATACATTTGGTAAACCACTCACAAAGCAATTCATTAGTATCACCAAAAATAATATCATCCACATAGATTTGCACAAGTAAAATATCATTTTTATCATTCTTAATAAAAGCAGACACATCGGCTTTTCCAACGCTAAAATCGTGTTTAATCAAAAAGTTGGAAAGCCTTTCATACAAGCCCTAGGGGCTTGTTTTAAACCATATAAAGTCTTTTTTTGTTTGAAAACATGATTGGGAAATTCAAAATTTTCAATAGGGGGGGGGGGGGGGGTTGTTCAACATAAACTTCTTTCGTTAAAAAATCATTCAAAAAGTTTAAAATATTTGAAACTTGCATAAACTAAAAGCATGCAAATTTCTTCTAATCTAGCTACGGGAGCATAAGTTTCATTATAATCTATTGGTTCTTCTTGATTGTACCCTTGGGCCACTAACCTAGCTTTGTTTCTAATGACTAATCCATCTTCATCTAATTTATTTCTATAAACTCATTTGGTCTCAATTACGGTTTGTTCACTAGGCGTAGGTACTAAATCTCAAATATCATTCCTTACAAATTGATTTAGTTACTCTTGCATGACTATAACCCACAACTCATCTTCTATGGCTTCATTAATGTTCTTAGGCTCTAGTTGAGAAATAAAATCTACATATTGACAAACATTTCTAAGTTTAGAACGTGTTACCACTCTCGTTGATGGCTCTCCAATGACTTGATCAATTGGATAGTCTTTTATCAACCGGTATCCTTTTGGGAGAGGTGGTAGAGCTTCTTCTTCTTCTCCAACTTGAGGTAAGGATGAAGATGAAGGACCTTCATAATGTGGTTCCTCATTGTGTTCATCTTCAATCTCCTTATCATGAAAGGTCAACTCCTCAAGTTCCTCACCTACATTCACAATCTTAACATTTCTTGAAGAATCATTAGTTTAATCAAAAGTAACATGCATGGATTCTTCAACAATCATAGTTTTACGATTATATACTCTATATGCCTTAGAACTATTAGAGTATCCAAGGAAAATATCTTCATCGGATTTAGAATCAAATTTTCCTAGATGCTCCTTAGTATTTAAGATAAAATATTTGCATCCAAAAACTCTAAAATATCACACACTTGGGATTCTATCACTCCAAAGCTCAAAAGGGGTTTTCTTAATTCTAGGTCTTAATAAAACACGATTTAGAACATAACAAGAAGTATTTATGGCTTCAACCCAAAATACTTAGACAAATTATTTTCACAAAGCATAGTCCTAGCCATTTCTTGTAAAGTTCGATTATTCCTCTAAACCATCCCATTTTGTTGAGGGTTCTAGGGGAAGAAAAGATATGTTCAATACCAAATTCACCACAAAATTTCGAAAATATTCAATTTTTAAACTCACATCCATTATCAGTTCTAATTTTCAAATTGAAATTGATTTTTCATTTATAACTCTCCTAGCAAACTTTTTAAAGAAATCAAACGTTTCATTTTTCTTAGTTAGGAAGAAAACTCATGTAAATCTCGAAAAATTATCAACCAAAACATAGCAATATAATTTACCACCTAGACTAGCAATATCACACGGACCAAAAAGATCAATGTGCACAAGTTCAAGTGTTCTAGATGTAGTGACTTGATTTATGCTATGAAAGGAAGGTTTGACTTGTCTACCATGTTGACATACATCACAAAGTCTATCATTTTCAAATTTTATCTTGGGTATTCTTTTAACTAAGTCATTTTTAGTTATTTCTTGGATGAGACTCATGCTAGCATGTCCTAGGAACCCAAGTAGTGCACAATCTCTAGCCATATGTCCAAGAATACCGCATGAAAAATAACTTTCATTAAATTTTCTTAGGTCCTTGATTGTTACAAAGCATAAATCTTCTTGGGTCAATTATTATTAGTCATCTTAGAAACCCAAGTAAATCTAGCATGTGGGTTTCTCTTTAGTGCACAATCTCTAGCCATATGTCCAAGAATACCGTATGAAAAACAACTTTCATTAAATTTTTTAGTGCTATGTGTGTGAGCATGGAAGTGTGCATGAACATGACCATTTGTGGTTCTTCTAACATTTGCAACTTTAGGTATGACATTTTGCAAAGTTGTCATTTTCTCATTTAGCATGCATAACTCCTTTTTTAAACTAAGCATGCTATCATTCAAGTTTTCTACTTGATCACGTAAGAACTTGTTTTCACTTTCTAGTTTTTCATTCTCATTTTCTAAGTTTTTCTTGATATTCTCAAATGCATTCTTTTCATCCTTAAGTCTATCTACCTCTTTCCTTAAGACATTGCAAGAAAGTAACAAATTATCATTTTCTATTTCTAAGGATTTGGTGTGCTTTTTAAGTTCTTTAAACTTCTTTCTAATTTTATTAAACTAATCATGCATTTGATCAAATTTAATTTCTAATTCTTCTTGCGTAAAAGAAAGCTCACCAAAAGTAAATTTTACTTCATTATCACTTGCCATGAGGCAAAGGTTTGCCTTCTCGCTTTTGGTCTCCTCTTCACTTGATGAGGATTAACTCTCATCCCAAGAAGCCATCATTGTCTTCTTCTTCTTCTTCTTCTTCTTCTTCTTCTTCTTCTTCTTCTTCTTCTTCGTGTACTTGTCCTTCTTGTAGGGAGTGAAGGTAGAGGTCATCTTGAGAAGTGGGCAATTCTTCTTTAGATGTCTGGTATTGTTGCAATTGTAGCAAATGTAGCCTCCCTTGCCTCTCCTCATGCCGCCCCTTATGAAGTTTGTGAACCTTCTTGCCATCATCACAATTTCTTCAATGTCATCCATTTCTACTTCGGATGATGAAGGTTCTTCAATTTGGTATGATGTTTTTAATTCAATGGTCTTGCTTTTGGGGGCATCCTTCTCCTTGTATGCCCTCATGTGGATCTCATGGGTCATGAGAGATCCAATGAGCTCGGTAAGCTTCAAGGTAGCCAATTGCTCGGTTTCCATGACCGCGATTACCTTTGGCTCCCAAGCTTTGAGAAGGGAACAGAGGAGCTTCCTTAGCTTCTCCTCTTCTTTTATGTATTTTCCAAGATTATATCTCATTAGCAATTTTTTTTAAACGAGCATACATGGTATTAATTATTTCATGCGAAAGCATTCTAAATATTTCATAATCATGCATGAAAAGATTTATCTAAGATTCCATAACTTGTGAAGTGTCTTCATAAGTAGTGTCTAGGACATTCCAAAGTTCATAGACTGACTTACAAGTAAAAATACGATTAAACTTATTAATGAATAGGCTACAATATAATGCATTAATGGCCTTAGCATTTGCATTAAGGGTAACCCTTGGGCCAACACTTGCTTTTATTGATGTTGGGTGGTACCTTCTGCTTCCTGACGTTAATGCGGTGTTTGAGAAGCTCATAAATTTCTCGAAGAATGGTCTCCCTCTTCATATTTAATGGAGTGTATTTCTAATAGGAAAAATATACTAAAATGCCCCTAACATTTTCTCATGAGTACTAAAATGCCCATAACATTTTTTTGAATCAAAAATACCCATTACGTTATGGAATTGAGTACAAAAATGACCATATAGATAAACGACATTAATGGATGGATAAAAGAGCTGACGTGGCTGATGACTAGGATTGATGACATGGACACGTGGCGCGCATGCAAACCAAGATATTTTCTTACGAGTACTAAAATGTCCCTAATATTTTCTCACGCTTACTAAAATGCCCATAACATTTTCTCACAGTAATAAAATATCCCTAATATTTTCTCATGGGTACTAAAATGTCACTAACATTCACGGGTACTAAAATATCTCTTACATTTCTTTTGGAGCTAAAATACCCCTAAGATTATTGAAAATGGTATGACACCCAAGCTAACTTCTATTAAGTGAGACTTAATGGAGATCTCCTGGATGTTGACTTTATATGTGGCGCAGATGCAGAGAGCAACTTGCCACGTAAGCGACACGTAAGATGCAACATAGGGATGAGCAAAAAAATTAAAAATTCGGTTAACCAAAAAATTGGTCCAAAATCGAACCGAATTTTTTGATTATGTCATCCATCGATTTCGTTTTCAGTTTTTACTTTCTAATTTTTAGCCATCTTGTCATCGACACCATCTTTATTGGTCTTCTTGTCGGCCTTTCTGGCCAGTTCTTCCATTTCCATATAGCATACAACTCATTCTCAGAACTCGATCATACTCCTCGGTTTGGATAGGGCGATCTGGCACGCAAATTGTTCAGGTTTCAAACTATGGTTGACAAAATAAAACTTGAAGTGAGGGTCGAGGTTGGGGATCTCCATGGCCAAAACATGATCTTTTTAGGTACTCCCTTAGTGGCTTATGATGTCCTTGCTTGACGAGGAGAATATATTGGTGAAGGCTCTGGAGAGCTCTTGGAAGGTGTGTAATGATTCTATCGGAATGATGAAGAACCATAACAATGCAACCTTTTTCAAGAAGGTGGGGTAAGTTTGACACAATATGAAGTCGGTCGCGCCGTTGAGGAGTATTATCGATCTATAAAATTCTTTATTAAAAAATAAAAGAAGCTTATTACTTTTTTAAAAAAATAAGTTAAAACTGACAGTTTCTATCACGACAAGATAACCCGACACGACATGACACGGAGTTACGCAGGTTCGGATTTGGCTAAACGTGTGTTTTGATTAAATGGGTTCGGCCCGAATTTACACGATTAAATAATCGTGTTAATCCGGGTTGAACCCATATAAACACGATTGAACTCATTTAACTAAACGTTTTTAATCGTGTTACTGAACCTATTTAATCTATTTACCAATTTATAGGGATATATATATATAATAAAAAGTAAAAAATTACGGATGTTGGGTATGTCTTGTTATTAATAGTCATTCTACTGTGTTTAGTTTTTAATTTCAGTAGTTTTCATTGTGTTTACTATTGAAATTATGTTTATCATGTTGTAACGTGTAGGTGTACATATGTACACGTTTAGACACGTTTACTTAAACGGATTAAGTATGTTGTGTCATGTCAACCCGAGAATAAAAGGATCGAATTCGGATTTGCATATTCAGACACGTTTAATAAACGGGTCGGATTCGAATTTAGCCTTTTACAACACGAGACACGTTTAGACATGACATGTTTAAACACGACACGACACGGATTGCCACCCCTATGTCCCATATATAATTTACGCGCTTGCTTTGCTGGGCACAACTCACGTGTGTGCCTCGACTTCTAGGCCCATCTTAATCCACGTGCCCATTAGATCTAGCGTAATCCTAGCCTTCTAATTTTCTTTTTAAATATTAATTTGGATCAAATCCGATTTCTTATTTTTTAAATCTCCCACGATAAACAACCATCAATTACTTGCACCTAACAAGTAGGACTGGCAATTTCTGACACGACACAACACGGAGTTACGCGGGTTTGGGTTTGACTAAATGTGTGTTTTGATTAAATGAATTCAACCCGGATTAATACGATTAAATAATCGTGTTAATCCGGGTTGAATCCGTGTAACCCGTGTAAATACGATTAAACTCATTTAACTAAATGTGTTTAATCGTATTACTAAATATATTTAATCTATTTACATGTTTATAAAGATATATATATATAATAATAAGCAAAAAGTTATAGATGTTGGGTATGTCTTGTTATTAATAGTCTTTCTACATTGTTTAATTTTTAATTTTAGTAGTTTTCATTTTTTTTCACTATTAAAATTGTGTTTATCGTGTTAATTATATCGTGTAGGTGTACACATGTACACGTTTAGACACGTTTACTTAAACGGGTTAAGTGTGTCATGTCGTATTAACCTAAGAATAAAAGGGTCGGATTCAGATTTGTATTCGGACACGTTTAATAAACGGGTTGAGTTCGGATTTAGCCTTTTATTATATGAGACACGTTTAGACATAACATGTTTAAATACGATACGACACGGATTGCCATCTCTACTGATAAGTTAACTCCGCAGTATATATATCAATTAGTTATTTTTAATGTCATAATTTGCGATTATATAGTAATCTTTATTTTCTTTTTAAAAGTTAGTAAAAACAATTAATTAGTTCACATGCATTTGGAAGCAATTAATTTGATTAAGACGCAGATATAGAAAAATGTGTTAGAAGACAAAAGGAATCCTCAATTATTTTCCGCTGCTAATTGATTTAACAAAATTATCCAGACAATTCAAAATTAATTAATAAAATTTAAGTGTTGTTGTATCCTCCCGAAAATATGCATAATCATCTTCCTAAAATTTATCAATAGTGATATGCACTTTATTACGCATGAGTATTAGTAAAAATTTTAGGCACGTTACTTAAAAGAATTTAATATTTTTGATAAAATTTGAGCAATTAACATAAATCATAATATGAATCAAGAAAATTTTCGAATTCATAATAAGAATTCAAAAACTCTCAAATTCATAATTTTTTTCTCAAAATTCCTGAAATACGTACCTTCGAGTTCAGCCTGATATTCAATTCAACTTTTATAAAACTATGAAATCTACTAATTTGATACTTTTTTGAATGTTGAAACCTATAATATTTTTAAAATATTATCAATATTATCAATAATATACAAAATAAATTTATTAAAAATATTATATATATCCTAATCATTATTATAGTTATCAAAAAATAATAATAAATTTATTTTATTTATTTTAATTTTATATTTTTGAGAAAGTTCAAAATTTACTATTTTTCAAATTTTTATAAAAATATAGAACGAAATACATTACTCGAACTCCAGAGTATTTTGAAAATTTTGAAATTTTTTTTTAATGGATTTATTAATTTCTAGATCCTGGATTCGAGAATTTCCCCGCTTCGTACCGTGATTTTAAAAAATTGTTCGTAGAATTCTTAATCAACCATTTAATAAGTGCATTTTTTTTCCAAAATGATCTTGACATTAAATGTAGTAATTATCATAATTAATTATGGTGGACCCCAGAATTAATGGCATTAAATGAGAAACACGTCGTTGATTTGTCTTCTTCCTAAGGCATAATAATAACAATACCTTTGCCTGCCCGCTCTCCTCTCTACTACAAGGATGAAGCGGAGGTCGACCTTGTCCTCAGCGACCGCCGACGAGGTGGCGATGGCGAAGGCCGCGGCGTGGGCGTGGTACCAGCACGGCTCCGGCGACAACTGCCGCGCCACGAGCGAGTCCGACCTCGGCCGGCGAGGAGGCGTCGCCAAGCAGCAGCATCAGCACCAGCAGCAGCGCCGGCCGTCCCGGTACAAGCTGGAGTCCCTCGCCGCGGCGAAGCCTCGCCCGGTCATGCCGCTGCTGGACGTGTACGAGATCGAGCGGATCACGAGGGAGCTGGAGCGGTTCATCACGGCGAGCGACGGCGGCGAGCGGCGGAGGGAGGAGGCCGCCGGCGGTGCCTCGCGCTCGTCCAGGAAGGAGGGGGCGAGGAGGGGTGCTGCGGTGAGGAAGGTTGGCGGCGGACCGTTGGCGCGGCACGTTGCGGGGATATGTTGGGCGGCGGAGGACGTGATAGAGGTGGCCGTGACTGTGGCGGGGCGGCGGCGGGGAAAGGCGGGCGGCGGTGGCGTAGGGTTCAGGGAGAGCGCGTGAAGATAAGATAGTAGAACTGAATGCATGGAGAAAGAAAGAATTGTGTTGTGCAGTGAATGACTTGTCTCGATCATTTAACTCTTCAAAATTTATGAGGAGAATAATTATCATATAAAGTATATATGCATCAATTTTATTTTCTGATATTTTTCATTTTTACATACCATTTGAAGAAGAAGAAGAAGAATGATATGTGTATAGACAAGGAGAATGAATTTGGTGGATCCATCAATAGTGACTTGTTATGTTTGTACCAATACATTGTTTGCTAGTGAATTCGATCAAAAGGTTATCAAGAATAGATTCCATTGGATGATAGCTCATCCTTAGGTTCACTCACTTTCATCGATCTCAAAGATGTTTGGAATTTATTACTACAATCCAGTCTTTGATGATGTTTTATTTCGATATATAAACATCAAGCATCTTCTATAACGGTGTAGTTATATACATTAATCCAAACCTGATAATTAATCCATTAATCCTTTATCATAACGGTGTAGTTACATAATATCATGTTTGATTTGACAAAATCAAAGAACAATAAAGAATTAACTATTCTTAATTTATGACTATTAATTGTTGAGGCATCACAATTGCTTATTTTTAATTTTAATCATGAAAATAATTATTCTTAAATTATGGGGAATAAATCATTTTCAATTTATATTCTTTTCCCCGTGATGGCATCTGATATCGAAAAGATATATAATTCTTTATTTCACTTTCGTACCAGAATTGCAAAAAAGAATGCTAAACAAATCATTTTGAAGCTTGAAAGGCGCATTTATCAGTAGCGCTTAATTAATTAAGAAGATCTCCTCACAATTACTCTTTTACTATATACTAACCCAAACAGTATATTCTTTAGCAATCAACAAAACCAGATGGCATACACTATTAGTTGGGTTTGATAATATACCATTTACACACTATACAACGTGAAATGCCTATTGCCTAGGCATTCCAAATTTATTTTACAACTTCCTGTTTAGTTAGATGAAATAAATTATATAACGATAAAAATTAATAATAATAATAATAATAATAATAATAATAATAATAATAATAATAATTCATTATTTGGTTCACATTAAAAATATATTATAAATCAAGAATAACTATATATTTGTTCCATTAATATATAAAAAAAGTAATCAAAATACCCTTGTTAATAATGTTATATATTTATACTCAAAATAATACATTATATTATAATTTATTCTAATTAATAAAAATATGAATTAGTATAAAAATAATTTTTATAAATCACATATTAATTTAAAAATAAAAATGAATTTATAAATTATTAATTTTAAAATAGTAAAGTTATCATTAATTTTTTTATAATTGAGAAGATAAAAAAAATAAATTTTCGGTCGTAGTAGTTATCATAAATTTTGAAGGATAATATGAAAAAAAAATTATTAGGAATTCATGCAAAATATATCCTAATCACACATATTCTCATTAAACAAATATATAATCAAATCCTCGTGGTTTCAGAAATTCTCATGTGCTCCTGAAATTTCAACACGACACACCCTATGCTGACATGGCATAATATCTTAATTACAAAATTATTATTTTTTCGATACTATTTTTTAATACAAAAATAAAATGAAGTACAACTTAGAGATTGGTTACATCAGACTCATAAGGTCGGGAGGTCAATCTTTGTTCCATACAAAATTTTGCTCAATGAGTTTAGCATGCTTGACAAGCCAATCCGCAGCTTTATTATTCTCCCTTCTGATAAACTGAAATCTAACAACTTCATACTTACCTGCAAGATTCATGATATCAATATTCCTAATTTGCCAATAACTCCCAATTTGATCATTACAAGTATCCACAACAATGCTAGAATCACTCTCAATTATTATTTTCTTAAAATTACAATTCAAAGCCTGAGGTAAAGATTTTTTAACAACCAATGCTTTATTCACTAAAATTGAGCAATTATAATGAAAAAATCAACCGTAATTATATAAGTTCTAACATTATTCCTACCAATAAAAGCATAAGCGCCAGAATTCAAGGTAATATCAGTGGCACCATCAATATTGTATTTAATCCACTCAGGGGAAGGCAATTTCCAAGCATCATCATCATGGTTAAGATTCTTTTTTGTGCCCTCAGAATTGGGAGAGTCTACATAATGCATTGTCAAAATCAGAATGCTAGAAAGCAGAGTATCAATACGAGGGTTAAGATTTATAAAATAGTCTTATCTCGAGCCATCAAAGAGAGTATATAGTATTTAATTAGAGTGCTAGAGCAGCAGAGGGATACTTACCTACACCTGAACTTGGCACCCTATATTAAAACCAACACTATTCAGAACCGATATGATATCGATAAACCATCAAAATCGAAATCATGATCCAAAGAGCCCTAGCTACCTCAAAATCAAAAAACACATGCTCTATGGTTTCCTTATGGTTGCCGCACAGGGTGCAGCCGTGGGAATTGACCCAAATTTAAACAGTCTCTCCGCAGTATGAAGTTTATTGTGCAAGGCCTTATAGGCAAACCCTTTAATTAACTCGAGGGGCAACTGAGGCATTCCAAATATTCTTCCATCGAGGGAGGCTAATTAGGTTGGGATGTTTATTATTGAGAATAAACAAATAAAGTGATTTAGAGCTAATAACCCCCTTATTATCTGATCACCAAACCCAACTATCCTCATAGGGCAGGGAAGGAAGGATGATACTAGAAATGGTCTCCACCACAATGTTACCGAAAATACTTAGTAAGCAATTCCAAATTCCAAGTTCCATTGATAATGAAGCATTTCACAATTAAGTTCAAGTCAGACAAGGATGTTAATGTTTTGGCTTATTTAATGTTGGCTTTATTCGGCAAATTATTTCAGTCAAGCATTTCATAATTATTTCACAATTATTTCACAATTAAGTTCCATTTTGTGCATGAAGTATAAAAGAGGAGAGAGAACGAGTGGTGATTTTTTATCCACTCCTATGCACCAAAATTGAGTTGCCAAAATTCTGATCAAGGGGAGCTTTTCTATTGAGAGATTGTGGGTCACATGCAACAAATTTCTACGTACAAGCAATTCTATATCAAAGTTTGATTTAGGCTATTGAACTCGCTACAACATGAAGAACATGTGGAGGACAAGACTCTATGATCGAGACATTGTAGAAAGGCAAGTGATTAGTACTTATAACAGTAAATAGGTGTTTTGTTATTCTCGGTTCACTTT
Source organism: Canna indica (assembly GCA_034359265.1). Classification (NCBI taxonomy): domain Eukaryota; kingdom Viridiplantae; phylum Streptophyta; class Magnoliopsida; order Zingiberales; family Cannaceae; genus Canna; species Canna indica. The sequence goes on from CP136890.1 coordinate 73,091,232, forward strand.
AGTACAAAAAGTAGGATTTTTGTTGTGTAAAATCAAGATACTTGTAGCGTACTTTGTTGATAGTGAATTGGGCATATGTCCGGTGAGAGCCCCGCAGATTAGGTGACGAGATTGTCACTGAACTACGTAAACAAATTTTTGGCGTGTTTGCGTGTTTTTGTGTTCATTTTTAAATCTGCTACACTCTTTGTCTTAAGCTAGTTCTAGTATCAGTTGCAATTCAATACATAATTGACACTTAGAAGCAAGTTTTCATAGAGACTATTTTGACAAAGGATACATTAATAAATAAAGGCTTCAAATACAATAAAATATCGAACAACTAGCAATTGGAAAATACAAAGGTATCAACACCATTACCAATTACTTTTTTAAAGGCAAATTTAATAGCATCAATAGTATAACAAATCAATTTCCAAGAGTTTGATTCTAGGCCTTATTCTAGGGTTCCACAAGGATAAACAATCATACTTGGCCTTGACAACAGAAGTGAAAATAGAATCAAAGTTGTCCAAAATTTGGGCAACCCTTTTGACATTTAAGAATAACACATAATTTTTAAATTATTAATACCAACGCCACCACAACTTTTAGGTTTGATGACATTCTCCCAAGCAATCAAATATAAGACTTTATTTTCTTCCTTAGAAGTCAAGAGGAAATTCCTAATGATAGCAGTAATTTTATTAAAAAAATTTCCCGAAAACTAGGTAACACATAAAGCATGAAGAGGAATTGAGTTATGAGCAGAATTAATCAACACAATGCGACCAGCTTGAGAGATGTTACCTCTATTTCAATTATTGAGTCTACCCATAATTTTATCAATAATTCTATTACAATCACCGGTCCTATTGTATCTAGGGGAAATATTAACACCCAAATATTTCATAGGGAATTGACTCACCTTCATCCTAAACTCTCTACCTATTCTGTGTTTAACATCCAAGTTAGTATTCTTGGGGAAAAAAATCTCAAATTTATTCAGATTTATGATTTGGTTTGTAGCTTTGCCGTAGATCTCAAAAATGTCTTTGATGTTTCTAATTGACTCATCATTTGCTCTAAAGAAAAGAATGATATCATGTGCATACTTAAGGTGATAGATATTGCATGATTGCTTAATCACAGAATAGGACATGACTTACTATTATATAAAGATAAGGAGAGATTGAGTCTCCTTGCCTGATACCACATTACACTTGAAAAGAATTAGAGTAGTAATTATTTATACAACATTGAAAGGATGCAGAAGAAATGCAACACTTGATCCACTTGATATATTTTTTTAGAAATTTTAGGTGAGTAACCATGCCATAAATGGAGTTCTAAGACACCCTATTGTAGGCTTTCTCAATGTCAATTTTTATAACAATATACGGGTTTTATAAATTGAATGCATAATCTCCTGGGCTACAATTACATTGTCATGAATGGATCTACCACTAATAAAAGTTGTTCGATTCCTAGAAATAATATCATTAAGAATAGGTTTAATTTTGTTAGCAAGGACTTTGGACAGAATTCTGTAATTAACATTACAAGGAGATATGGGTCTATATTCCTTTATAGAAGAGGGGGTATCAACTTTTGGAATAAAGATTAATTCAATGTTATTCCACCCACTAGGCAAGTCAAAACTATCATGAAATTTATTAAGCATGTAAGAAAGAGCTAGAGATGATACCCCAGTAGGATTTATAAAACTCTCTAGTGTAACCATTAGGGCCAGGGTAAGACTTTTACCCTATCCCAAAAACTTTACATCAATAATAATCTCATCAAGAGTAAAAGGCTTAACCAAAGATATCTGCGCATCAGTAGAAATTTCCTTAATAGCAAGAAGCTTAAAAGAATCGAAAAAACTTCCATCCCCATAAGATCAAAGGTTGATATAGAAATCAACAAACAACTTATAAATATCATCAGCGTTGGAAACGTAGACATTATTTACATTAATAGAAGAGATCTAATTCTTTCTCTTATTCTTAAGGGTAAATTAATAAATATATCACGACTTTTATCGAAATTCTCAAATCTATCATGACTTTTTATTTATTTCAAATGTAGGCATCAACTCCTGATTCGTTTCAATTATATCACACCGTCAGAATTGGGCTAACTATCCTGTTAAAAAGCTAATGTGGCATCGATGACGTGTCATTAGCTATTTATTTAATATAAAAAATAAATAGTAGCTGATGTGACATCGATGACGTGGCATCAGCTATTTATTTAATATAAAAATAAAGACTAGCTGACGTGGCATCGATGATGTGTCATCAGTCATCGATGCCAAGCTAGCTACTCTTTATTTTTTAGATTAAATAAATAGCTAATGACACGTCATCGATGTCACGTCAACTTTTTAACGGGACAGTTAACCCAATTCTGACGGTGTGATATAATTGAAACGAATCAGGAGTTGATGCCTGCATTTGAAATAAATAAAAAGTCGTGATATATTTGAGAATTTCGGTAAAAATCGTGATATATTCATTAATTTACCCTATTCTTAATAACAGTTCTATGATAAAATTTGGTGTTCAAATCATCATTATGAAACCATTTCTCCTTAGACATAGCTCACCAATTAAGATTTATTTGTCTTCTAAGAGCCTTGGACTTATTGTATAAGCAAGTAAGACAATTAATTTTTGTATCAGACAAAAAGTTATTAGCATCTCTAAACTCTAAGTCACTAATATGAGCATTGACTCTACTCAGATTGACCTCAAGCTCCCCAAGATGAAATTCATTCCAGAAAGAGATTTTACTTATAAGACAAATAAGGTTCTTAGGAATAGAAGAGAATCATTAAAACTATCATGATTCTAGTGATTTTCAATGATCTCAGCCACTTGAGGGTACTGAGTCTAGAAATTTTGGAATCTAAATTTGTATTTACCATTAAAAGTTGAGTTAACAATGTTCAAAATAATAGGACAATGATAAAAAATAGACAAATTCAGGTGAACAATTGAGGAATTATTAAAATAATGAAGTCAAACAGAATTAGAAAAGGCTCTGTCAAGTCTTATCAGAATCCTCTGAATGTTTTTCCTATTGTTACACCACACAAATTTTGTACCGAAAAAACCCAAATCAGTAAAATCACAATCCTTAATGCATTGCAAAGTGAACGAACATTATTATTTTCAAATAAAGGGGAACCACCAAGCTTATCAGAATGGCTAATAATACAATTAAAATCTCCAATAAGAAGCCAAAGAATATCATCAAACTCAATATTATCGAAGTAATTCCATAAAGAATTCCTATTAATAGGGTTAGTATCAACATATAAACTATAGAACAACCATGATTTATTATCATTGCATTGAACAACCACATTAATAAGATCCTTTGATTTATAGATCACCTGAGCTTTGATTTTCGGCTATTTCCAAGCCAACAAAAGGCCCTAGAAGCCCTAATGGAGTTAACTGCCGTACCAACCCAACTCTTGCCAAGTGAAGAGATAAACTTCAATGAAAAATTTGTTGACTTTAGGTTTTCAACCTAAGTCTTAATCTCGATTTTGATGGTTTTGATGATAACAAACATGAGACTAATAATCTCATTAATAGTATGTTTCAGGTTCCATATCAATTAGCGTTAGATGTCCTCGATCGAAAATATCGGAAGAAATTGGAAATCGAAAGGACATTGGTCGTCGTGCTCGGGTCTGTCACGGAAGTTTCTCGGAGATCGACGAGTGCACCAAAGATCATGTCAAAAGCTCTCTAAGATGATGCTCGTTGAAAGCCGGAACCCGAAAACAAAGCGCTAAAGAAATAAACTTCAACCTAGGTTCGATTGTCCGGGTGGTCGACCGAATGAAGGTAAAAAGTAGCATAGCTACTTTGGTCGACTGGGCGGTCGATCGATGGAAGCCCAAAATAGGCAGTAGCTCGAGCGGTCGACCCGTTGGTCGACGGACCTGCAGATACTCAAGACACGAGATCGCGTCGGTCGACGATGGGTCGATCGAAGGTCGGGAATGAACAGTGGCGTCTGGCAGTCGACCCGTCGGTCGACCGACCACAAGGTGAATTACAGCGGTCCAAAGACCGACCATTCAACCGGTGGTCTATAACGGATAGTTTTCTATCCGTTGAACAACCGTCTCTTCAGCAGGGTATAAATATACCCTCATATGATTCTTTTAATAACTGTTCTTGACTTCCACAGCCTTCATTGAGCATTTTAAGAGGAAGATTTGAAGTCTTCCAAAAAGCTTACGCTGCTTCTATGTTTGTGACATTTTCTTCAAGCATACAAGCTTTGCTATCTCAACTCAGGAATTGATTCGAGTTCTACCTCCTGAAGAGTTGAAGGCTCGAAGGCTTGGAAAGAAGCACGAAATCTTGATTTCATTTTAAGCACTTTTCAATTGTAATTTTATCTGTTATTTGAACTGATTTTAAATTTGTGTGCGTGCAGACCTTGTGTTAAGTTTGTTGTGTGAAAGTGGTATCCTTAGTGAAAAGGAGTAAAGCCACTTGTGTAAACGTAGTGTTTACCATGGTTTAAAATCTCGGTACCGGTACCAGTTTCGGTCACCGGCCGGTACCGGTATATACCGGTACCGTACCGTACCGACACACGGTACGGACTAGTATGAAAATGCATATCGGCCGGGTTTTTTTTTTCGTGACATACCGCCATATACCGCTCATACCGGGCGGTATGAGCCATATACTGCCCATACCGGGCGGTATATGGCATCATACCGCTATATACCACCCGGTATACATAATATACCCGGTTTTTTCAAATACCGGGTATATCGTATACTGGAAACCTAAAAAACCGGTAAATACCGGACTTACCGTACCGTACCGACCGAGACTTTAAACCTTAGTGTTTACTAGGATTAGTTTAATTGTCCCTTAGGTTTGAGGTGGAAGAGGACTCTCGATAAGAAGGCGGTGACTTTCGGGTGTGGAAGTGCCTTACGTCGAGAGTGCGTCTCTTCGGTGAAAAGTCCTCGTGTGTAAGGGAAACGTAAATTAATCTTGTAAAACTTGTTTGGAAATCCTAAGCGGGGTGCTTAGGTAGTGGAGTAGGCATTGGGGCCGAACTACTATAAATTATGTGTTTGCATTGATTTATTATTGTGCTTAATTACTTTATCATTTATAAGCTTCCGTATCTAATCGTCAAATTGCATATTGCCTAAACGATTTAAGTAAACGATTAAAATTGAGATTTAGGCTAATTGAATTAGTAAATATATTATTCACCCCCCCTCTAGTGTTGCCATTTCGTCAACAATTGGTATCAAAGCGGGTTCGTGGATTGAGATTTCACCATCTCCTCTAGAAACATCTCTCAATCGTAAAATGGCTCTAGAGTGTATAACGTCTATACCCCCTAGGTTCGATGAATCTAACTTTGGTCTTTGGAAGGGTAGAATGTCCACCTTCCTAAAGACTCAAGGTTTAGGTGTTTTTAATATGGTTAAGATAAAATACGTTGAACCTAAGGAAAATATGAATGCATGGACCCAAAATCAAATTAGCATGTTTGAGTTATATGCTAAAGCAACAAATTGCATATATTGTTCTTTGGGAAATAATATATTTGAAAAAATCATGCATTGTACCTCCGCATTTAATATTTGGGCTTGCTTAAATGTATTATATGATTATGTTAAAACCGAGGAGTTAAAAACTTTTAATGAAGGTAGTGATGACAATGGTCATCCTTCCAATGCTAACATGGTTTTTGAAGCCCAAAGTGTCTCCCGTCATAGGAGCACTAAAAGCCGAAAGAGAAATGTGATTTGTCATGTGTGCCAAGAGAAAGGGCATGTAAGGAAGAACTGCCCTACCATGAAGAACAAGGCAAAGAGGAGGTCAAATGCTTCCACATCATCATCATATTCGAATGAAGCATCCTCTTTCCATGGCTATGAAGCAAATTCAAAAGAATGCCTCATGAATGATGACAATGAGGTACACTCCACCTCTTCTAGTCATGTTAATAACAATAATAGTATTAACTCATCTAGCTCCCATGATTTTGATGAATTGATGGATGAGTATAAAATCATGTATGCCTTGCTCTTGAAAAGGATAAAGATAACAAAAATTTAAAGAAAGAAAACTCAAATCTTAGCTCTCAATTACATGATGTAAAATTAGAAAATGAAAAGCTAAGAATTAGTGTCAACAATCCATGTCGTGATACTTTAAGTATTGACACTAAGGATTTAAAAAATAAAAATGATATATTGAAGAATGAAAATAGCATGTTGAAAACTCAATTGCATGCTATTCATAAATCAATGAATGATTTGAAAAATGAGGTTGTTTTTCTAAATAAGAAAATTAGTAATCTATCAAGTAATTCTTCCTTTAAGAATTTTAAAAATGCAAATGTTCCTTTCAAGAATGCTTATGCACATCATGCTTCTCATATCAAGCATTTTACAACTAAACCTCATGCTCAAAAGAAGAATGTATCTTTTAAGAATGTTCATGCTCATCCTAGCTCAAATAACAAGCATTCTAAAAATAAATCTCATGTCCATAACAAAAATAAAAATAAATTTAATGGATATTGTTTTTGTTGTGGTATTTATGGGCATGTCATATATGATTGTGCTTTCAAAGTGAACTCTAGTGTTGTTAAGACACTTTGGGTACCTAAGCCCATTAACCCCCAAGGACCCAAAGCTATTTGGGTACCAAAGGTCTCATCTTCTCTTATAGGGGGAGCTACCACACAAGGGTGAGAGATTGAAGAATTAAAGTTGACCAATGAGTTGAATGAAGAATCCCTACATTAGCATCAAACATTTTGATATCATCTCCTATATCCCATTGCTAAAGATTATAGTTGGAGTTGATATATGCTTAATATTAGTTGATTCCCCCGCTCTTAATATATTTCAAAAACATTTTTGATTTTTGATTTCCCGATCATTTCGGAGACCCAGGTAGCCTATAATGGGCTCATGCGACCTTGCAGTTTTAAATCGTAGGCTCATTGTGGCCTTTCGGTTTTTAACCAATAGGAAAGGTTGGAGATCATGTTTTCATCGATATTATATTTATGATCTCTTGAAAATTCATTTTGGATTCATGACAACATATTTTGAAACGGATTTCAAACTATTTAGCAAAGTAAATCTTGAGATCGATACTTGGTTTTCTTTTTGCTATCTAGTACGATAACTTGTTAGTAGTTATATTTCCATTATGTTAGTAATGAATATTGCTTGCAAGTTATAAAAAATGTGATGGAAAGCTAGTAGAGCCAAATTGAAAAGGAAATGAAAAATTTGAAAAATTCTCAAGGGTGAGGTATGAGTTCAATTTTGCAAAAATATTTGTATAATAATTGATTATTCATGATTAATGAAGTCTCTATGCTCATGATTGCTTTTGCTTGATAAATATATGAAATTTCATGAGTAAATTAATGTTTGATAACTTAGGCAATTTCATGTGTTGATTGGATGAAATTTGCTATAGGTTAGAATCTTCATTAGAGACCTCATTTTATATGATAGGCAAACATATTTTGAATGCATATATCACATGAGTTTAGATTGTTACACTTGGTATCACATGAAGACTCATAACTAGATGAACAATGTGATCACTAAATTAGTTTATGAGACTCAAATTGGAAATAATTGACCTAAGTCAATAATTTGACTTAGAAATCTTTTTTTGGATTTAAATTTCCATAAACATATTTGAATTCACTCATGTTAGATGTCCAAGTATCTAAGTTAGAGAAAACATGAGTAGATAGTCAAGTTTGATTCTTAGCACTTTTATTGTTTCAAGCATATTTTAATTAAAATCGTGCTAAGCTCGTAACTTGACTAAACGATATTAATTTCACTCCAAACTTGATAAACAAGTGTTAAATGATCATATCTTGATATCTAGGAAATTTGAGCAAAATCTGAAATCGGTGGATAAACAACTCATATTTACAAAAATGCCACTGATCTTGTAGAATTTTTAAAAAATTGTAGGGATATTCTTTTTGAGTGATTCTTGAATTTTTGGAACCCTCATAGGGTCTAATTTATGTAAAAAAAATTCACAAAATTTGGATGACCACACCCTCTCGAAAAATATTTTTTTCTTAAGGGGTAAAAACTAGGGCAGATCGAGTGGTTGATCGACATTCGATCGTCCGATCGATCGGCGGGTGAAAAATTGCCCATATCGCTCGATTTCTCGCCCAGATTGAATCCTGGCCGTTCAATCCATTTATTTAAGCCCGAAAGTAGGGCTTCCTTGCCCATTCGACCGGCTGCCCCATCCTAAGTCTTTTATTTTCTTCTTCTAGGGTTCTACCTCCTCTCCAAGACTCCCTTTCAAGGTAAAAATCTTTCCTTGTCCATCACTCATGAGATTATAGTCAAAAATATGATTTTTTCATTTTTTACTCTCAATATACCTTGTTTCATACACAAAAATATGATTCATTCTTATTTTACATGAATGATAACTTTTGTTTAGCATGTTCTCTCCAAAAACAAGTCTTCTTCCAACAAAAATCAAATATTTCATGTTTTCTTCAAATGGTTCATCATTTGCTCTTTAATAAAATTTTATTTTGATAAAAAATCATTAGTCAAGAATTTTCTTGTTTGCTTTCATGAGTTTTTCTCAACTTTAAACTTATGTCTTCTTAAAAGAATCTTATTTTGGTCAAAAACAAAAATGCTTTCTATTCTTCTCTAGCCAAAGCAATTTTTCTTCTTTTTATTTATGGATCTTCATGATTAATCCTTCTCTTTTATTCTATTTTATTTTATTTTATTTTATTTTATTTTTTAAAACTTAATGAGAAAATCCTTTTGTTTTTGCATGAGACTATGCCGATCCTTAAACTTTTTCGCTCTCATCCTTTTGCGTTAAAAGCATGCGTTTTTCATTTAAAACTAATCATCTACATCATCCTCAAATTTGTCTTGCAGAATGGCACCCAAGACCAAACTCCCATCATTACCTGATAATCTTTTGACCCAATTAGGAAAGAAACAAACCTCTAAGTTTGTAGATAGAGCCATCCTGCAAACACGGCATGTTATTTTAGATGACTTAGAATGATTTGATATTCGATGGAAACTTGCTAGCATGGGATGGGTAGAGTTCTTAGGAAAATATGTACCGGTATGCCCCATCCTAGTGAAAGCCTTCTTCTCTAACCTAGTAATAGAAAAGGCAAGACTTGGTGATGACTTAGTTCTACGATCTGAAATTTTAGAAAAATCCATAGTCATAACCAAATCCCTCATTAGAGATGCTTTTGGGTTTCCTCTATTAGGAGCACGAATTTATAAGATCTCCACCCACCGTTTTCATGAGGAGTATCCTCCTCATGAAATTGTATCAGCCATATGCCCTGAATATTATGAGGGAGTGATCCCTATCCAAAGCATCAAGCTTTCACCCATTGCTAGGATTGTGCACCTCATCATTGCACATAACATTCTTCCTAGAGCAGGACAGTACGATGAGGTCACCACCATGAGTTCTAGGGTACTTTTCTGTGCCATGTCTAGCATTCCTTTAGATGTCCCTGACCTCATGATTAGGTATATAGCTGAAGTTCATTCCTCCAAAAAATAAGCCTTATCATATGCCTCAATGATCTCTCATTTCACATATGAGGTTGGGGTTAATAGATCTAGGTTTTAGATAGAGCCTATTCCTAGACCCATAGATTCTTCCTCCCTTAGCCGCATGAAGATTCTTGAACATAGCGTGACAAAAGAACCCAAGGAAATCCTGTGGAACAAGCTAAGGATGAGAGAGAGATGGAGGAAGATGAAGTTGCTGGAGGATCATCATCCGGCCCTTCCCGTGCGAGTTAAAGTGATCTGGAGCATCACTTTGCTCAGTTTTAGATAAATCAGATGGAATGGAACTGAACATCATTAGCGCACATGCAAGCGATCGACTGTCAGATGGACGAGTTTGGCACCATAATCGGTGACCATGGCCGGCGCATCGACGAGTATGGTCAACTTGTTGACCAATATGGTCAGCAAATAGATTAGTACAGTTGTCGAGTTGATGAAAAGTATGAGAGAGTGGATGAGATGTGGCAGTATTATCAGTCGCATCTACCACCTCCTCCACCGCCTGAGGACGAGTAATCCTCCTTGATGCTTTGATGTATTGATATATTGACATTAGTGATGATTGATGTATTGGATGTATTGGTTTTTTTCATCCTATGAACATGTCTTTGATTAACTATGTGATGTATTGACACCTTCATCTTTATAAACATGTGTTTAGTTAACCTTGTGTTGATTAGTAATGTTCATCTTTGCTATGCTTACTATATTTGTTTTTTGATGGATGACAAAAGGGGGAGAGTACATGGATATATGCTTATCGATAGAGGGAGTAAACATATAAGATAAGGGAAGTAGTATAATTGAATACATTCATGACAAAGTATCACACAAAATGATAAAAGAGAATTTAGAAGATACATGCATATAGATAGGGGGAGTTCATTCTCATAGATATGCATGTTGATAGGGGGAGAAATCTCTTAGTTGATATCCTTCTATGCTTTAATTTATATATTTTCTTAAGGATGTTTGTCATCATCAAAAAGGGGGAGATTGTTGGCTTTAGGTTTGCAACCTAAGCTTTAATCTCGGTTTTGATGGTTTTGATGATAACAAATATGAAACTAATGATTTCATTGAAAATATCTTTCAGGATCCATATCAATTAGCGTTAGATGTCCTCGATCGAAAATATCGGAAGAAATCAGAAATCGGAAGGACATTGATTGTCACGCTCGGGTTCGTCGCGGAAGTTTCTCGGAGATCGATGAGTGCACCAAAGTTGCTTGGACGAGTCTAAAGATCACATCAAAAGCTCTCCAAGATGATGCTCGTTGAAAGTCAAAATCTGAAAACGAAGCGCGGAAGAAATAGGTTGAAGAAATAAACTTCAACCTAGGTTCGGTCGACGGAGCGGTCGACCGAATGAAGGTAAAAAGTAGCAGAGCAACTTCGGTTGATCAGGCGGTCGACCGATGGAAGCCGAAAATGGGCAGTAGCTCGGGCGGTCGACCCGTCGGTCGACCGACCTGCGGATACCCGAGACATGAGATCGCGTCGATCGACCGATGGGTCGACCGAAGGTCGGAAATGAACAGTGGCGTCTGGAGATCGACCCGTCGATCGACCGACCATTCGACCGACAGTCTGTAACGAATAGTTTTCTATCCGTTGAGCAGTCGTCTCTTCAGCAAGGTATAAATATACCCTCATATGATTCTTTTAATAACTGTTCTTGACTTCCACAACCTTCATTGAGCATCCTAAGAGTAAGATTTGAAGTCTTCCAAAATGCTTGCGCTGCTTCTCTGTTTGTGACATTTTCTTCAAGCGTACAAGCTCTGCTGCCTCAACTTAGAAATTGATTCGAGTTCTACCTCTTGAAGAGTTGAAGGCTTCAAGGCTTGGAAAAGAGCACGAAATCTTGGTTTCATTTTAAGCTATTTTCAATTATAATTTTATCTGTTATTTGAACTGATTTTAAATTTGTGTGCGTGAAGACGTTGTGTTAGGTCTGTTGTGTGGAAGTAGTATCCTTAGTGAAAATAAGTAAAGTCACTTGTGTAAACGTAGTATTTACTAGGATTAGTTTAGTTGTCCCTTAGGGTTGAGGTGGAAGAGGACTCTCGATAAGAAGGCGGCGACTTTCGGGTGTGGAAGTGCCTTAGGTCGAGAGTGCGTCTCTTCGGTGAAAAGTCCTCGTGTGTAAGGGAAACGTAAATTAATCTAGTAAAACTAGTTTGGAAATCCTAAGCGGGGTGCTTAGGTAGTGGAGTAGACATTGGGGCCGAACCACTATAAATTTTGTGTTTGCATTGATTTATTGTTGTGCTTAATTATTTTATCATTTATAAGCTTACGCATCTAATCGTCAAATTGCATATTGCCCAAACGATTTAAGTAAACAATTAAAATTAGAGTTTAGGCTAATTGAATTAGTAAACACACTATTCACCCCCTCTAGTGTCGCCATTTCGTCAACAAAATCCTCCTGCACAACATTGGCTCTAATTGATCTAATGAAATCTTTCACAAGCCTTCTTCTCAGCCCCCCTACAGTTCTAATTTAGAATTTTCATGATCATTTCTTGTTAAATTTACCTCTTTAGACACAATCTCAATAGCCTTGCACTGGAACTGCTAATAGCCCCAATGTTAGGAATAGAGTGAGCAGTAGATAAACTTTTAGGAAAAGTAAGAACAAATTTAATTAACATGAATAGAGTTCACGATAGAGTCTAGGATTTTAACTGAAGATTATCTTTCATAACTTTCTTTTTCTTCTTAGTTTGTATAATATTGTCAAGTTTAACAAGGTTCTTAGTAATCTTTGCCTGGGTGAATTTGCCTTTCCTAGGTTGAGTTTTAAATTTTCTGACCACCTCAATGGTAGAGGCATCAGTTGGGTTCTTTGTACGAGTATTGCCAAGATCCCCCAGATAGGAACATTGACAAGACTAGACTCAATTTTTAGAGTATCACTACCTGGAATCACCTGTTTACCTGTTTAATACTACCATGAGGAATATATTTGGGAGTACTTATATCATCTTGATCTATGACTAAGGGATGGGTAAACTCTTCCTCCTCAATGCTAACATTAAATCTAGAGGTTTTGGGGATTGTCATAATCAGAGTCATTTGTGGTAGGAGATTTAACCTCGTAGCCTAGATTATTACCCTAGTCTCATTCTGATTACGACCTTTTCTACTGACTTTAGTCCAGGGATCGTAAATAGATATATTCTCAGTTTTGTTATTAACATTGATATTACTAATATGATTCTTATCAGTAGCACATTTATTTGTAACAAATCATATTTCATTTCTTTCAAACATGTCAACGTCAACAGAAGTAACAAATTTAGAAGCACATTCATTTATATGGTGACCTATAATACCTCATTTAAAGCAGAAAGGGAAGTTGTTCATGCCTTGCTATCTTAAAAACTAGCATTTGTCAAAACTCCATCGGCGAGTCAGGAAGCTAAATCCAAAAAGGGAATGAAAAGATTTCTTCTGTTAATGTCTTAAAGTCAAGCTTCCATGGCAGGAGATTGATTAAATCCCCTCTAAAAGCCCAGGGGCATTTGTAAGTACCTTAACTGCATCTTCAAACTAAAAACAAACAGAAAGAATTCATTTTCTAAATCAATGACATTAACAACATTGTAAATGGACCAAATCGCAAGTCATGTCTCTTACTTGAAACTCAACAAAATCCGAAATCAAAGATTTAATCGACGATAAAAGCTCAAAGGACGAAAAAAACTTGGCATCAAAGGCATTAGCTTTAAAATGACTTGTCGAAGAAAAATAACCGAACGAGATCTTAGCAGGCACTGCTGAATCCGACGAATCTTAGCAGGCATTAGCTAATTGATCATCATCCTCCGTGATTAATTAGTACATTATCGATCGCAAGGTTGATTGTATATATATATAATCAACATTGCAACAGTAATATATATATATATATATTTAATAATATTTTAATAAATATGGTTGTTGGCGTATATTAAATAAAATAAAGATAATATTTTTTATTTAACATCAGGAGAACTAGTAAAATTTGAAGAGAACTAATTTTTGAAACTATAAGAAATAATACCATTTATTTCAAGGCATTTAGAGAGATGATAAAGTTATTTTTTCCTAAAAACAAATATAATAAAGTCTCCATCGTTGCTGAATACGGGTGTGCATGGGTACTGGGTAGATCCGAAACCGGTTGAAACCAATCCGATTGAGTAGGTTCTGGATAGACCCGAATTAAATTCGGATAGGGTTCGAGACAAAAATTTAAGAACCGGTTAAAACCGGTTCCGATTCAGGATCCAACATATCAAGTACCTGGAATCGAAACCGGAACCTGAAACCTGTACTATGGAACCTATTCATTTACAGGTTCCAACAAGATACCCGAACCCGAAATCGAAACCGGAACCTGTGGTTCCGAGTAGGGTCCGATTTCAAAACTTAAGAACCGGTCCTATATAGGGTAGGGTCCGGGTATTATAAAAAATTCAGGGTACCCGAACCCGCTCACCTCTATTTGCTGAAGACTTGGGTAATAATAAGAGGGAGTATGCTATATGAAAAAGAAATTAAACTAATTAGAAACGGTTCAAAGAAATAAAAAGATCAATTCGAATTTTATTTGGATTCAGACAACCCAATCACAAACAAACTATACCAGCCAATCAGCAATAAGCTACGAAGGGAAGAAAGCAAACACAGTATTCACAATTCGGCCACAATCTTGATCACCTGGTGTTTTTCATGAACGATATAAACAAAAAAAACTCAATATAATATGATATCGAAACGAAAATACCTTGTGTTCTATTCTTGCCCAGCCTCACACTCAAAAAACATATATCATTAGATAAAAGTTCAGATCTTGACGATTATTATTAAATGATATATTTAATTTCATCCAAATAGCTTTAGCTTTTGGATGAAGTGGCATTAATACAAAATAAATTAACAATGGAAATTTACACATAAATGAAGGTGGGGAAAATAAATATGGCCAGCAGATAAGTCTGCAATAGTGCGGTAGTTGCAAATTACCACGCAACAAGAAAAAGGAAATTGCTAAGAACCTGAAGCAACATACTGAAAAAATTGGCCATATCTTGATAGATATTTCTAGTCAAACTGAAAGAATGTAACTGGAGGTAGGAAAATAAGTATAACGTTGTGCAGAAAGGAAAACTTTCGATTTAAACACAATATGCTAGTGTATGGAGTAGGGATGTCAACGGGGCGGGGCGGGTACGGGGGTACCCGTTTATTCCCCGCGGGTATTAAAAATGGGTACTCATTTAATTACCCGCGGGGGGACAAATACCCACGGGTATTGACGAGTACCCATGACAGTTTAAAAAAAATGTAAATTTTGATATTTTGATAAGAATTTCAAATATAAACTCTCTTCAAATAAACACACAATATTTTAGAAACAACTTCAAATATAGACAATTAAACACACTTCAATGGGTAGGTAGTGGATAATGGGTATTGAGTATTGAATTAGGTTAGAAACTTATGATTTTTTAGTATATGTATTGAGGGTAAAATAGTAATTTATTAATTCTCACGGGTAACGGATACCCACAGGTACGGGTACTATGATACCCGTACCCGCCCCGTTTAATAAACGGGTATGAAAAATTACCGCGAAATACCCGCGGGTATAAAACTACCCCCATACCCATCATAAATGGGTAAATATCCGCGGGTACCCGCCTAAACGGATTTTTTTGCCACCCCTAGTATGGAGTACACCTGCTTGCTTATTATCCTAACAATGATTGCCTGGAGAATCAACATCCATAATCACAAGTCAGGAAGTAGTAGCTCAAATATAGTTAAAGCGAAGCAAATAAAATAGTCTGACCTCTTGAATGGACAGAACCAACAAACTGCAACCATGCATATAAGCACAAATTGATGATCAGTTTACAACTCCTCACTGCGGGAAAACCCTGAAATAATTCCGACCTCCAAGCATGAAAGTAAATATGTTATTCACTTTTCCGTAAATCCAACACTAATGTTCCAGTAATAAGTAAATAACAACCTTGCAAAAAGGAAAAACCTCATCCGAGCATGAAACAAAGTTTCATATACACTTGGAATACCATAAATAATATTACATATCAGTATATCACCTACTTAACTTGGGTGTACACACTATCTATACGTTCTGACAGATGAGCAACAATTCCCTTTAGTAAAACTTAGTACAATGTTGGGCATGACAATGTTTCCATGGTAATTAACAATCACGACAATTAACATAGATTTGACTCTAGAAATCCAGATAACCATATAAAGCCTAAAATCACAAGTTCCATCCGAGTTCCAAATCATTCCCATCTTAAGAATTACAAGCTATAGAATTTCAATTAAAAGAACCATATGATATCTAATAATCTACACTAGTCCGTGAATATTTCCTCAGGACAATCAGGCCTTCATGCCAAACTTATTTTGTTGATGGAGCCATTTTTATGATTACCCTGGAACCAATTAAACACCAGGGACCAAAACTGAAGCTCACTTCTGAAGGAAACATTCACCCATCTTAACTGGAGATTGCAATTGTTGATTGTCAGAACTTGCAATAAGACTATCAGAAAATTTGGTACAATTATCCTTGTTGCAAGGAGACAAGGAAAATAACTGCAGAATTTTTGCTTATTAATGTCAGCTAGGAAAATAACTAAAATAGATATGTTAGGATCAATGATTCAGTTTCTTCTATATCAATAAATGGTCATAGGATCTGAAAAGTTTAATGCCTTGAAACTCAGGGAAGGAAAATCTATAATTCAATATCTGAATAGATTATTGAACAACTCCTAATTCTACTATCCCCTCTACCACTCAAGAGAGAAAGACATCAGTACAGTAGTTTCTATAATTTCTTAAATTCTAGCAGAATAGGAAGATAACTAGTGAAGATCAAAAATTACACAATCAAACAGGGGTATGGATTATGCACCCATTACTACAATAGAATGATATCAATGAACGAAAGTAGTGAAAATGGAAATCTAGTTCATTGATAAATAAAGTTCTGCGAGATAATATGCCTAAAAATTGCCAAAGCACACCAGCCCACATCTGGAACCACAAAACCACAATCCTCAATTATTGTAAGGTTCTTATAATAGCATACTATCTCATCTAATAAAAGATGCATAGATCGGTAAGAAAGCATACAAATAAAACCTAGATCTTTAACATCACAAAAGCAAGATGGGATCATCATGAAAGAAAGTTAAAAAAAGAGATAGCATGAGGGCTATATGACGACTAATATACCCTCCGCTATTCAACACTAAAGACTTTGGCTCATTCAGATCGTTTGAGCTTTTCAATGCGCTGGTTGAGCTGATCGATGCGGACGAGGAGGCCGGTGACGGAGAAGAGTAGCCAATAGAGGATGATGGCGGAGGCGATGAGGAGGGCGTTGCGCTGGCTCTTAAAAATGGACTTTTGATGGTGGAGGTGCTCGGTCGGGGTGCAGTGCTCCAGCTCACAGGTCGGCCGCATCTCGTACTTCCAATAGATGTCGGCGAGGAGGAAGAGGCAGAAGGGCACCACCGAAAGAAGCGGCTTCAGAGCGCTTCGGACGACCGCGAGGAGACCCCGCCGGAGGGCGTCGAGGCCCGGGAGGGTGAGGAAGAGCAGCATGATCGCCTCCGCACCGGCAGCGTAGCCTAGCACCACCCACTCCAACGCCATGACGGTGGGGATGAGATCGATTGGCCGGTGGATGGATCAGCGAGAGAAAGGGCAAACGTAACACCGAAGGAAGCAGATCTCGACAGGAAAACGATGCTTTCGATGCGTTATTTAGGGAAGGGGGAAAGAAGAATTAAGCGGCAGATGAGAATGAAATAAAAGATGCCCAGTAATCTACCGGACTTGTAATTGGTTCAGAAGACTAGGTCCTACATGTTCTTGAGAGGGCAGTTCGAGGGTATTATTGTTGCGGGGCCTCGACGAACAGTTGTCCAGTAAAAGAGGGGGTGCTTTCGGTCCGTTTGGTTCCACTGCGAGATATGAAATCCGACGTTAGTGTTTCGTTCAACGGTAATCTTAAAGCATTAGGGAATTGGTGCAGATTAGTCTGCTTTTTAATTTTTTTTTATAACAAAGATCGAATCCTAAATTTCTAGACAAATTATTCTACTTTACAATTAAAGACAAATTATTCTACTTTTCAATTAAAGTCAAATATAATTCATTTTTATTGAAAGAAAATATCTCTGATTTTTCTCACTCGACATTAGGAGAATTATCTTTTGAGTCAATAACTGAAATTATTTATAAATTTTTTATTTGGAATTTAAGCTCAATTCGATTAATTTTTAAAATTACTATTCAAAATCGAAAAAAATTAAATGTCATATATTTGATGATTAATTGAATTGTGTTAATCGATTCACATAAATGTAATTATCTATTTAATAACGAATAAGTGATCACTAGATAATTAATCGGTTATTAAAAATAAAATAAAATTCAAGAGTTGAAAATATTGATAAATTCTTGTGCAAGTAGATGAGTGATTGTTAAATGAAAATATCTCAAGCTAAAAAGTGAATAAAATAATAAAGTGTATTCTAAGCAATGTATTTTTATTTTTTAAAATTAAATTATATATTATTAATATAAGTAAAAGGGATTATCGATTATCCTCAAAGTGATAGATGCAACTGAACTTATTTTAAGCACTTTTCCAAACTTAATTACTAATCAAAAACTGAAACTATAATAATATTACTATATGGACTGGACTAGAATTATTAGGCCCGATCGGATTAAATTCAGCAGCGCTCCAAATCAAACCACACGGGCCTACCCAAGGGGCTCCGCTCAACTACACTCTTGGGCCAGACTCAAGCCGAACGAGACGGCTCTTCTTAGGGAACTCACTCGACCATACATAGACACACGTCCTTCTTTATCACAAGGGATATACCATCACAAACTCGCCATGTCTGGGATTGGCTCGACCCATTCTGGGCAACAAATCTTGGCGAGATTGTCGGACAGCGTTATCATCTCCACCTACAATATATACAGATACAACATGCCTCAGGTAATCCTAATTCCAATTTGCATTAGTGTTAGAGATTGACTCAAATTGGGTCCGAATCGAATCCAACGAGTTCGACCGAATCCAAATCGGAATTGATTTGATCAAGATATGCTTAAACCGATTGCCAATTTGATTGAATCATGTTGAACCGGACTCGATCAAAATAAACCATAATTTTATAATCATGAGCCTGGGAGCCCAGCCCACCATCTTCTCAAGATACCAATGTCAATGTTGCAGCAGCACACGTAAAAGTTTTCAAATTGATGATAACTTCAAAAATTTTCAAATTGATGATTTGGAAATCGAATATTACTTTTGACTAGTCAAAAGAAGAAAAATGTGGAGGCATCACGTGAAGCCACCAAGCATTTTGCAAGTTTCTTTGTTCAAAAGAAGCATTTCAACCATCCGATTAAATCAGACGGAGCAGCAAATTCCTTGGATATTTTTTTTCCACTAAAGCAGGCATGAATCGGCTCTTCCCCTCTATTATAAATAGTGGCCTAATATGCAGTTCTAAGAGAATCCCACACCAAGAGAAAATCCTCATGTGAAAGTTTCATAGATCCAAAAAAATTAAAAGTACCGCTAAAACCCTTTTCCTAAGGAGTGTCCCTTCTCAGTTTCCAACATACAACAACAGGAGTTAAGTTTCAAGGCAGTTCTTACAGAGACAGTGCCTCTACTCCGTACTAGTTTCAGGTTCAATTAATTTAAGATAGTTTGCTGTATTCTGAAGGGGATTTAGATTATTGCACTCTTATTGTAAAAGTTCTTTTCTGGATTTAATAAACCAATCTCCTCTTCTCCCTGTGGACGTATGATCGGCACCCCGCCGAGTCCGAACCACGTTAACCCCCTTGTGTCTTTTATTTTTATGCATTATTATTATCGGATTTGGTTTTCCTTTTTCCCGCCAGGTTCGAGTGTTGTAGATCCTGCAGGAAATTACTTTAAGTTTTCTAACAGTTGGTATCAGAGCCTACTTCCCTAACCATGGCGAGCATCAAATTTGATATTGAGAAGTTAGATCGCAATGTCAACAATGCACTTTGGTTAATGTAGATGAAAACAATCTTAACTATGGAGAAAATACATGATGCTATTCTTGGTAATGATAAGATGCAAGGGACCGAAGAGGAGAAATAATATAAGGAGCAAAAGGCAATTGCAGTTTTGTACCTAAGCTTGTCAAATAAAGCACTTCGAGAAATTGCATCTCAAAAGACAGCTAAAAGTATTTAGGACAAGCTCACATCCTTGTATCAGGACACAACTCTCACCGGCAAAATGGCTTTAAAGCAGAAGCTTCATTTCCTACGTATGACAGAAGGCACATCGATCAAATAACACATCAACACCTTTCAGACAATTATCATGGACCTGGAGAATATGGGTGTCAAAATTGAAGAGGAAGATAAGGCTTTATTCCTTTTATGTTCACTTCCTTCTTCTTTTAAAAATTTACGTGAAACTATGCTTTTTAGAAATACTACTATTACTCAAGAATAAGTTATCACTGCTCTTGTGTCTAAGGAGCTTATGGACACACATCTTACAACAAATTCCTCTGGTGGTGGGAAAGGAGAAGCTCTCTACTCTAATAAAGCAGGAGGAGGTAACAAATCAAATGTCACTTGTTATTACTGCAAGAAATGAGGTCACATCAAGTCAGAATATCGCAGTCTTAAGAGAAAGTTATAGCAGCAAAATAAGAGTCAAGACGCACATGTGGAGGCCTCTTACGCAAATTTTGAGAAAGTTGAGGTACTGGTCGTGACAGATGGCAGAAGCATTGCTAAGACACGCCATGGGCGATGGCGGTCTCGTCGGCGATAATACACCTCAGGTCAAAATTCCTCTTCCTCTTCTTCTGATATGTCTGATCATGCAACATGCAATCCAGGTCAGCAAGCGAACAGGTCAACCACCAGTAGCATTGATGAGTGGTTCCTGGATTCTGGGTGTTCCTATCACATGACTCCACACCGGATGGCCTTTGTGGATTATCGACGCACTAATGGTGGAGTAGTTCGTGTCGGCAACAACGTACCTTGCAAAGTTGTCGGATTTGGAACAGTGAAATTAAAATTGCATGATGGCTCGACAAAGATCCTAGCAAATGTTCGCCATGTCCCGAAGCTAGGAAGGAATCTAGTATCTCTTGGAGTTCTTAACACTAGGAGCTATTCGACATCCTCTGCATCAGGAGTCTTGGAGGTACAGAATGGAGCCATGACGGTACTGAAGGCTCTAAGGATGTCGAATACTTTGTACAAGGTGGACGGATCCATCTTTCGTGAAGTAGTTCAGATTTCGAGGCAAAATATAGCAAAATCAAATATCGGGCCAAGTATAAATTTTTCTTTCAGAGAAATTTCTTCTCAGAGATACACAATGAAGGAGGAGACTCGGAGGACTATGTTGGTTCCTAAGGCAAAACAGGAAGCTAACTCAGCTCACTTGAACACTGATTCGACGTAGGCCCTGTACGAGCCTTGTGGGAGAGGAGGACGACTTTTGAGGATGGCATCGGTCCCAATTTTCATCAAAGGAGGAATTGTTAGAGATTGACTCAAATTGGGTCTGAATCGAATCCAACGAGTCCGATCGAATCCAAATCGGAGTTGATTTAATCAAGATATGCTTGAACCGATTTGCCAATTTGATTGAACCATGTTGATCCAAACTCGATCAAAATAAACCATGATTTATAATCATGGGCCTGGGAGCCCAGCCCACCGTCTTCTCAAGATACCCATGCTAATGTTGTAGCAGCAGACGTAAAAGTTTTCAAATTGATGATAACTTCAGAAATTTTCAAATTGATGATATGGAAATCAAATATTGCTTTTGACTAGTCAAAGGGAGAAAAATACGGAGGCATTACGTGAAGCCACCAAGTATTTTGCAAGTTTCTTTGGTCAAAAGAAGCATTTCAGCCATCCGATTAAATCAGACGGAGCAGCAAATCCCTTGGAGATTTTTTCTCCACTAAAGCAGACATGAATTGGCTCTCCTCCTCTATTATAAATAGGGGCCTAATATGCAGTTCTAAGAGAATCCCACACCAAGAGAAAATCCTCATGTGAGAGTTTCAGATATTCAAAAAATTAGGAGTACCGTTACGACCCTTTTCCTAAGGAGTGCCCCTTCTCAGTTTCCAACATATAGCAACAGGAGTTCAGTTTCAAGGCAGATCTTATAGAGACAGTGCCTCTACTCCGTACTAGTTTCAGGTTCAATTAATTTAAGACAATTTGCTGTATTCTGAAGGGAATTTAGGTTATTGCACTCTTATTGTAAATTTTTTTTTCTAGATTTAATAAAGCAGTCTCCTCTTCTCCCTGTGGACGTACGTAGGATCGGCACCCCGCCGAGTCCGAACCACGTTAACCCCCTTGTGTCTTTTTTTTTCTGCATTATTATTATTATCGGATTTGGTTTTCCATTTTTCTCTCCAGGTTCGAGTTTTGTAGATCCTGCAAGAATTTACCCCAAATTTCCTAACAATTACCTTCACCATGGAGTTCCACTGAGTTGAGCGTCGGAGTGTCTTTTGCAGGTCCCTCGCCAACACCGAATTAAATAAGAAGAGACACCAAACCAGATCGAAAAGCCCCAACTTTGTGGTACGATTTGTTGGTTTACTGGTCTTAATTGTATATCTAATTTTGTTAGGTAAATATCTTCGCTCTTTTAGATAGCTTGTGTTGAGTCCACTTGAGCAATCAAATCTAATTTAGCTTACTTTCTCATCGCCAACCTCACTTAAATATTTCAAGATCCCTCGAATGAAAAAATGTGCTTCTAATACAAAAATGTCAATTAGCTATTAAACACCTCGACCAGTTGCCCCTTGTATAATTAGTTCAAGCATTTGATAATTCCCATGTGCTCAGGTGTACTAGGGGCGAGCATGGATCGGGACGTCCAGACCGTCTCGGTCTAACTCGATCTAAAAATTCGGAAAAAATCTCATCCCAGTTCAAAATTAGGATCGGACCGAAACAAATATATTTCTCCCAATTAAAAATTGAAATGGGACTGGGACGACATAAAAAAAATCAAAATTATCCCAACCCGGCCTTGTTTATAATATAAATAATATAAATTATGTAATATTAATTTTTTGGCGCACCGTAATATAATATTAACTATAATTAATATAATATTAATTTTTTGGTATTTTTATTTTGCGGGAAAAACAATATTAATAAATTAGAGACGTTTCGGTCTCGTCCCAAAAAATTTGGGACGAGACAAAATCGAAATGCTTCATATTCGGGGCCACAACTAGGATCGGAATGCATATTTGCATCTCGACTCAAAATCGGGACGGGACATACCAAATCCCAACCTGTCCCGGCCCGAACTCACCCCTAGGGTGTACCATATGAATTAATGGTCTCTTTGGCTCGTGGAAGGAACAAAATAATTATTCCTTATCTATTCGTTATTCGTTACCTAAAGACAAGAAATAGTATTCCTTATCTATTCGTGGTAAATCATAGTAATTTTTTACATTAAAATTAATTTTAATTACATAGGATATATTAATTGCGTATGATATAATAATGAATGTGAAATATATAAATAATTTCAATTAATTTTAGATGTATTATATTATAATAGTAATGTTAATTTAAAATTAATAAAAAAATTATAGTTATTGTATTTTTAAGTTAATATTTTATTTTAAAAACATGACTACAATAATTAATATATTTATTATATTATTATGAATTAGAGTAACTTATAATATAATTTATTATTTTGAGTATACATATCTAATATTATTAAGAAGAATATTTTTGTATCATTTGTTTATGTTCCTTATTTATACCTTATGCTAACCAAATAAGAAAATAATTAATTATATACAATCTATTTATGGCAACCAAATAAATTAAAATATATTTTATTACTTGCATATTCGTACTCCTTATCTATTTTATTTTCTTATCTATTTTATTTCTCTTTTATTCCAACAACTAAATATGCCCTAATAGTCGAATCCTCAAATCGATGCAGAGATATAGATATAGACATCAATGTAATGTGATGCACTTTTCACTAGGGCAAAATTTAAGTATAATTGTGTTATGAGTAATTAACGTAAATGTGATGCATTTTTGCATCGCCGATTTTTCATGCTAAAAATAAAATCAAGCAAAAATAAAAAGAAAATGAGTGAAGGAAGTATTGGCATTGGCCTAAAGTACATTATTAACTCTTTTGAAGAGTTTCATTTGATTGAAGTTAAGGAAAGTGTGGTGCGACAACCTTATTGTTGGCTGTTTGGTAGGGGCCAACAACCTTTAGAGTCAATTGCATGGGGAGAATGATCACAACCTTAAGAATGATCTTTTAAGATGGAGGATGATGATATAGGTATAGTGTTTAGGCCTGGGAGCAACGACCCTAAGGAAGGTTGAGAGACCTATTTTGGATTGATCAGCAGCATTGTGTGCTTAGTTAAGACCAAGTTATGGTGGTTGCTTTGCTAAAACTAACTACTCACCAAGGAGCTTAGACAATATGTAGCTTGGTCGAGGGACTAGCTAGCAATTATAGTCAAGGGAGCCTAGCTCTAGCAATTGTTAGCAATTATACTTAAAGAACATATGACTGTAAGGGGTTTTGACCGTTCTTCTTCATCTCATTTTTAAAAGAAAAAAAATGCAATGGCAACCGAGCCTTGATCACCCATTATTCGAAGAGGGAATTTGAGGCACCACAACTATAACAACCTTCTTTTAAGAACGCACTAGAAAAAATCTCGCGCTTTGCGACGGGATCAAAATATTTTTATAACACTTATTTTGAATAATAATATTATTAATTTCATATAAATATAAAATGAATAAAAGATAATTGCGCATTAGGATATAAAAATAAGATCATTTATTAATAGAACTAAATACAAAAATCAATTTTATAATAGTGAACTTAAATTCAATGACAACAGTAAATTTTTAATATTCCAAATAGAAAAATTAATCAAAATATAATAAAAGTAGATATAGTTTAAAAAAAATGGAATACAACGATATAAAAAATCAAAAGAAATAATAATAATAATAAGTTTAATAACTTCTATACAATATCACAAACGCACTACAACACAATCGGCCTATAGAGACATATAATTAAAGACAAATTAGATTTTTATTTTTAAATTTTCACATTTAGAGACTAATAAACACAAAATGTGTTCCTAATTAGCCTCTAAAAATAGTTTTAGAGTCAAATCAATTAAGTGATTATATTGCTAGTATTTCTATAGCTTAGAGTCAAATCAATTAAGTAATTCTATTCTTGTTATTTCTATAGATCTTTAGAGACTAATTAGAAATAAATTTTATGTCTAATAGTCTCTAAATGCAAAGAATTAGAAACAAAAATATAACTTGTCTTTAATTTTGTGTCTCTATAGGTTAATTGTGTTGTAGTGACGGGATTTCATTCAATCTTGGCAATCTTATCTTTAAGCAAATTATATCTGTTAGGAGTCGGATTCTCTCTAAATCCAGGATGTTTTTTATTTTTCCAAATTTAATCTATGGAATTATGGAGAAACAGGGTTTTAAATATTCCTCTGATGAGGTATTGGAACCCTTAGGCACTTCTTTAAAGCTTCATCCTAAAATTCTGAAAAGGGTTAACACACCAAAAAAAAAATCTGTTCAGTCCTGACTCAAGCATAAAGACTGCATTTGAGTCTAGTTCGATCGCTCCTTCAACTATTGAAAGATAGATCTTGGATGAACTATTTTCTGCAAGAAAAACTATGACCAAACTACAACAGCAAGTAATCACCATTGAAAAAAAAGTTATCGAATATTTTACTGCTGCTTTCGTAGAACCTGCTTCTCCCTCTTCTGGTAGTTTCTTTGACTTTTCTGGCAGCTCTGACTAAAACTTGTCTTTTTACTCTTATAGCTTATTATGCAAAAAAGGGGGAGAACAAGTAGTTCTTAACTCTACAGTCTTAACTGCTCTCTCGACTGGTTGTGATACTTGTCTTATGGTACTACTTATTATTTTGGCTACTGATAATTGATACTTTGATAGTAAAACTGTTGTAAATCTTTGTCATTTTGGATGCTCCTCTGGTTGTTTTTTTTGTGACTTTGGTTGACTATGTGATATGACTGGTGGATATCTTCTATTAACTGTTGAAAATTAGTTTTAAACAGTTAATATATCTCCGTCATATTAAATTGCTATAAACTTGTCTGTTTGAGTTTTGCCAAATAAGCCAAAGGGGGAGAATGTTAGTATTTAGTCTTTGTTTGTTGGCTATATTTGGCAAAAGGAAGCTTCTGATCAACAAGGTAAATGCTCTACTTTTGAGAATGTTGAAGGTTTCAACTGTGAAGACGCGATCTTAACTGCTTATAGTCTTAAAAGGATTTCTAATGGACTCTCTGAGATGATCTTGATGACTAATGGACTTCTGGTTTAATGATGGTTTTATTTAACTAATTTTGGACATTTAAATCGTTATTATTTTTCCTAAACAGTTTAGTTTCGAAGAGTTTTTCTCTTCACTTATTTCTTAGGAGACGTTTGGTATGAGACAATCCATCCAAATTGCTGGCAATCTTGTCTTTAAATTATCTGGACCCCATACATTACCTTGTTTGGTGTCTCACTTGTGCAGGTAATGTGAATTGCCTTGGTAATCTAGATTATCATCAAAGTGATAATTCAGAATGCTCAATGGAGAGGTGTCTATGTGGATTATCTATGAAGTGGTAATCTTGAATTAATTTTTAGGACAAAATTACTCTCCTTAAACTCTAGCTTTTTTACAAGCTCTTTGCTCCTTCCACGACTTCTCCAATGATATAATATTATAATGTAATATTATAATATAATATTACAATGTAATATAATAATATAATAATATAATATAATATAATATTATATATATTTATATTATATTATATTATTTTAATATTATATATAATGTAATATAATATAATATAATATAATATTATAATAATATAATAATATAATAATATTACATTATAATATTATATAATATAATATAATATAATATTATATAATATAATATAATATTATATAATATAATATAATATAATATAATATAATATAATATAATATATTTGTAAAAATGGTATTTTCGAAAAGTATATCTCATTACTTGGTAATGTATTTGTTATAGCAAACATGTCTATGTGAATTCTAGCAATCTTACCATAACATTACTTGTGCATACCAAACACTATATTCTACATTACCGACAATCTTTTTAGTGGCAATCTATCTGAAAGGTAATCTAGATTGCTTGGTAATCTGAAAAGTAATGCACCAAACGCCACCTTAGGTGTTTCTTTTTGACATAAGTGATCTTTTGTAAAAACGCCTAAGTTATGCTGACGATGTTTATTGAAGACGACAGTGATCAAATATGATTGAAGTCAGTATTTATTTAGATCTTCCAGTAATCTTCTAGTGTCACCTATAAATACTAGAGAATAGATCTATTGTCTATAACTCTACTGTACGAAAACACTGTTGCCACATATAGAGGAGTTGAAACTGCTGAGTGCAGAAGAGGAAACAACCCTTTTATCTTCAAGAAGAAGATTGGTTATCAGGCGGATAACTCGCTACAACACGAGGCTGTGTGGAGGATGGAACTCTATGGTTGTGATGTCATAGAGAGGCAAGTTGGTTTGTTACTTATAATAGCAAATATGTTTTTATTATTTTCGATTCATTGTAGTACTGTAGTTGAATATCGGGTGTGAAATCCAGAGACTTGTAAATGTACTTATAGAGAGTGAATTGGACATCTGTCTGGTGAGTGCCTCACAGATTAGATGACTGATTTGTCACTGAACTGTGTAAACAAATCTCTTGAGTTAGCATTGTCTTTTTGTCTTGATTCTTACTTTGATACAATAGGCTAGTATTAGAGCAGTTGCAACTGTTGGCTTAAGATTTTCAACCTTGGACTTAATCTTAGTTTTGATGATAACAAACATGGAACTAATGTTTCATTGAGAAATCTTTCAGGTTCCAAGTCGGTTAGCGCACGACGTCCTCGATCGGAAATATCGAAGAAATCGGGAAATCGGAAGGACGTTGGTCGACACATTTGAATTGTTCGGGAAGTTAGAGATTAGGTTTAGGGTGTCTAGTTTATGTTATAAATCCTCTTTATAATGGAAAGAACTCTAAAACCAAACCCGAACCCCAAAGTATGAAAACACAAAAACTGTCCTGAAATTCACTAAGCCTAGGGAGCTCCTTGGAGGGTCATATGACCTAGATAGTTTCCTAACATAAAAAATGATGATAATTGTTCCTTGGGTTAAAACTAGATAACGAGGTATTTTTTAGAAATTTTTGGAAGCCTTTAGCCTACCTATATTTGACCCGAAAGATTAGAAAATTCTGTTTTCTGAAAATTTGTACTAGACCCCAAAAACTAGATTTTGATTCTTAAGGATTTTGATTTTTTAGATATTTTTATTGAATTCAAATGAGGGGTAATCCTTATACAACATTTATGTTTTAAAGTTATTAGCGAAGACGAAACCAGAAAATGAACAAACAAAGCCTATCCAAACTGCCCAGTCCAGGTTCGGTCGATCGATCGGTCGACCGAATGGTGTTAAAAACCGGAAGTAGCCTATTTTGGTCGACCAGTCAGTCGAACGAAGATGGTGAAAAAATGGTAGAAGGCTACATCGGTCGACCGACCGAGACCAAAAACTAGCAGTAGGTGCTTCGGTTGACAGAATTGCGGATCGCAGAATCGTGACTCATTCGATCGACCCATTGATCGACCGAACAGCACGATTAAGGCACAGAAAGCCAGTGGTCAAACGGTCGGTCGACCGACGATCGATTGGCAAGCGACCGAACAACGGAAACAACTAGTTTTTCGCCTGTTGAACTGCCATTTTGTTAAGGGGTTATAAATACTCCTCTTCATCCTTCATTAACCACTCTTAACAATTGATCCAAGCTTCCAAAGAGCCATTCTTGATCATTGTCAAAGTATTTCATTGAATCATCCTTTCAAGAATCCTAGTTTTGATCTCCACATCTTGATTTAGCCTTTGAACCTTCAAGGTTCATCTTCTCAAGGCATCAAGAGAATTAGGGAGTTTCTTTTAGAGCTAAGTACTTATAGTTTGATTTATTGCTTCAATTGTTATTGTATTTTATTGTTTATTTCTTCGTAATTGAACTTGTGTAAACCTAGGTTGCTAGGTTTGATTTAGTTGGTGGTTGCCTTGGTGATAAGGGTTAAACCCACCGTTGTAAACGTAGTTTACTAGGATTAGTTGAGTTGTCCCTTAGGGTTGAGGTGAAAGAGTGCTCTCGGTAATAAGGCGGAGACTTCCAGGTGTGGAAGTGTCTTAGGTTGAGAGTGAGACTCTTCGGGTCAAAGTCCTTTGTGTAAAGGAATCAATTTAATCTTGTAAACTTAGTTTGGAAATCCTAAGCGGGGTGCTTAAGTAGTGGAGTAGGCATTGGGACCGAACCACTATAAATCGCTGTGTTAGCATTGATATTCTGTTTGTGTTTATTGCTTCATATTTATTGCTTCCGCTGGTTATTAATATCGTGCTTAGCCTAACTAATCGAAAAACGATTAAAACCGAAATTAGGCAACAAATTTTAGATAACACACTATTCACCCCCCATCTAGTGTGTCATTTCACCCAATAGCAACCTCCTAAGCAAGTGTCATTTACTGAAGTTCCACAAGAGACCTATATATAGTGACACACTCATGTACCTCTAGGTTCTGAAGTAGCCCCACAGACTTCAAGTGCTCCGCCTTAATCGGCTGACAGGTCAAGCACCTAGATACAAACTCAACCACCTCCCGCTTCATCCCTTTCCACCAGTAGTTCCGCCTTAGGTCACGATACATCTTCGTGGCCCCAGGGCGCATAGTGTAAGAGGAGCTGTGGCCAGTCTCAAGCACCTGCCTCTTAATATCAGCCATATCCGGCACCACAATCCTATCCTTAAACCTTAGGACATCCTCAGCATCTACTAGGAACCCATCATCCGCATCCCCTCTCTCCACCAGGTCGTTGGTTAGAGCACAGAATGCGTCCTCCTTCTAGGCCGCCCTTAGCATCTCCACCAATGTGGAACGCACCCGCAAGTGCGCCACCATGTCACCGGTGCTGATCACTGAAATCACCGACCCACCATCCAGGTAAGCCGCCAGTTCCCGAGCCAGAGGTCTCCTCTCCACTGCCATATGTGATCGGCTGCCCATAGATTTCCTGCTTAAGGCGTCCGCCACGATGTTCACCTTCCCAGGATGATACAGGATGGTGCAATCATAGTCCTTAAGCAACTCGAGCCATCTCCTTTGCCTCAAATTCAACTCTTTATGTGTGAGCAGACACTGAAGGCTCTTGTAATTGGTGTAAATTTCAGAGGCCTCACCATTCAAGTAATGATGCCAAAGCTTTAAGGAAAACACCACCGCTGCCAGCTCTAGATCATGCGTCAGGTAGTTCTTCCCATGGCTCCTCAACTACCGCGACACATAAGCAATAACATTGTCGTACTACATAAGGACACACCCCAAGACAACTCTTGAGGCGTCATAGTATACGACAAATCCCCTAAGCCTAAGGGCAACGCTAGAATAGGTGCCGACATCAAGCAGTCCTTGAGCTTCTAAAGCTCTCCTCGCATTTATCATCCTAGGCGAACTTAACCTTCTTCTGGATCAACCGAGTCAGGGGACCTGCAACCCAGGAAAAGTTCTCCACGAACTTTCGATAATACTTGGCCAGATCCAAG
Source organism: Canna indica (assembly GCA_034359265.1). Taxonomy (NCBI): domain Eukaryota; kingdom Viridiplantae; phylum Streptophyta; class Magnoliopsida; order Zingiberales; family Cannaceae; genus Canna; species Canna indica. The sequence continues at coordinate 73,121,750 of CP136890.1, forward strand.
AAGCTATGTATCTCAGATACACTGGTCGGCCTTCCCCAATTCTGCACTGCGTCGATCTTGGCAAGGTCCACTTTTACTCCCTCCCGAGACACTACATGCCCCAGAAATCCCACACTCTCCATCCAAAACTTACACTTAGAGAACTTTGCAAAAAGCTTATGTCTCCTAAGAGTTTCCAAAACCACCCTCAACTACACCAGGATGTTGTCAATGAAGATGATAATAAACTTGTCTGCAAACTCTTTGAACACTCGGTTCATTAGGTCTATGAATGCGGCATGTGCATTCGCCAGCCCAAACGACATGACCAGAAACTCATAATGGTCATATCTCAGTCGAAAAGCTATCTTAGGCACATCCTGATCCTGAATCTTCAACTGATGATATCCGGACCGCAAGTCGATCTTGGAGAACCATTGTGCCCCTTGAAGCTGATCGAACATATTGTCAATCCTCGGTAGCGAATATCGGTTCTTAATGGCTACCCTATTCAATTGCTTGTAATCGATGCACATCCGCATGGATCCATCCTTCATCTTAACGAAGAGTACCGGAGCTCCCCACGGGGACACATTTGGATGGATGAAGCCCAAATCCAAGAGCTCCCCTAGGCCTTGAGCTCCCTTAGCTCGGCCGACGCCATTCTGTAAAGGGGGATGGATATCGACTTCATCCCCGACTACAATTCAATGCAGAAATCAATCTCTCGGTCTGGTGGCAACCTCGGAAGTTCATCAAATCGGGGAACTCACTGATCACCGGAGTCTCCCAAACTCCTCGGCCATTGACACAAAATCTAGGAATGTCTGGCAGCCTCCACAGAGTAATTTCCGAGCTTTCAGGGCTGAGATCACCTTACAAGTATCCCCTTTTCCATCAACATGGAAAATAAATTATGGTAGCTCAAGCTTACTAAAAAATGACACTCTAAGCCCTGCATTCTACTTTCGCGTAATGGGTAGCCAACCAATCCATACCCACGATAATATCCAACTCCAATGATAGGAGAAGAACCAATTCAGCTTATTGAAGGTGGTCGCAGGCATAAACCTCACAGTCCAAGAAGACTGACTTGGCCACGACTAGATCGCCCATAGGCGTCGACACTGCTAAAGGTGCCTCCAATAAAATTTTCTCTATCCCCAAGAAGGGTGCAAATGAAGCCGAAACAAAAGAATGGGTGGCTCCCGGATTAAATAACACATAAGCACTAGCAGAACAAATTGAAAGTGTACCTACCACCACAGCATTCGACACCATTGTGCCGCTTGGTGTAAGGTAGAAAACTCAGGCAGGAAACTTTTCGAAACCACTCGCCTGCCGCCCCTTGCCCTGTGTCTGACCTGTTGGCCTAAGGTTTTCTACCTTGGTCTTAATCTCAGTTTTGATGATAACAAACATGGAACTAATGTTTCAATGAGAAATCTTTCAGGTTCCAAGTCGGTTAGCATACGACGTCCGTGATCGGAAAAATTGGAGAAATCGGCAAGGATGCTCGTCGACGCTCGGGATTCTTCGGGAAGTTAGAGTTTAGACTATAGGGTGTCTAGCATGTGTTGTAATCATCTTTTATGATGAAAATAACCCAAAAACCAAACCCGAACCCCAAAACATGAAAACCTGGAAACCGTCCTGAAATTCACTAAGCCTAGGGAGCTCCTTGGAGGGCTATATGACCTAGACATTTTCTTGACAAAAAAATGGCGGTAGTTGTTCCTTGGGTAAAAACTAGATAATGAGGTATTTTTAAGAAATTCTTGGAAGCCTTTAGCATACCCATATTTGACCCGGGAGATTAGAAAATTTTCGTTTTCCGAAAATTTGTACTAGACCCCAAAAATAAGATTTTGATTTTTTAGATATTTTTATTGAATCCAAATGGGGGGTAATCCTTATATAACATATATGTTTTAAAGTTATTAACTTTGTTATATAAGAGGACTTACCGAAGATGGAACCAAAAACGAGCAAACGAGCAAAAAAATCAAGCAAACAAGTAGTTTGCCCTGCCCAAGTTCGGTCGACCGACCGATTGACCGAACATTGCCTAGAACGGGCAGAATGCTTCGGTCGCTCAGGCGGTCGCTTGGTCGGTTGACTGACGATCGACCGGATAAGCGATCTGTGGGCTGTAACGGGCAAAAAATTGCCCGTTGAGAAGAGAGAGCTTTCTCTTCTCTTCATGGCTTATAAATAGGAAGCCGCGAGAGCCTTCCTTCATGATGTTGATCACCTCTAACCTCCTTGACCATCTCTTGATCAATTCTAAGCCTTCATTGAGCAAATCTTGTGAAAATCCTAGCTTGAACCTTTCATCTCCTTGATTAAGCCTTTACTTCATTGCTTCATCATCAAAGGCATCAAGAGGAAGTTAGGAATCTTATTGTGGAGCTAAGTACTTTATTGTTTGATTTATTGCTCCATTTATTATTGTATTTTGTTGTTTATTTCATTGTATTAAAGCTTGTATAAACCTAGGTTGCTAGGTTTGATTGAGTTGGTGGTTGCCTTGGAGTTAAGTCTTAAACCCACCATTGTAAACTTAGTTTACTAGGATTAGTTGAGTTGTCCCGTAGGTTGAGGTGGGAGAGTGTTCTCGGTAGGAAGGCATGATACTTCTGGGTGTGGAAGTGCCTTCAGTTTGAGAGCGAAGACTTTCCGGTGTAAAGTCCTCTTTGTAAGGGAAACGATATAATCTAGTAAAGCTAAGTTTGGAAATCCTAAGCGGGGCATTGGGGCCGAACCACTATAAATACTTGTGTTAGCATTGTTTTCTTTGTGTATTGCATTGATTATCTTTATTACACGCTTCCGCATTTAGTCGTCAATTGTGAATTGCCTAAGTAACTTAAGAAACTATTAAAATCGGATTTCGGCTAATTGATTAGTTAACATACTATTCATCCCCCCTCTAGTGTGGTCATTTCACCAACAATTGGTATCAGAGCAGGTCGTAGATTGAGATTTCACCATCTCTCCTACACTTTGTTTCGATCCAGAAATGACACTAGAGTCAGTTGTTTCCACACCTCCTAGGTTCGATGAATTAATCTTTGGTCTTTGGAAGTCTAGGATGTACACTTACTTAAAGACTAGAGGTTTTGATATTTATAACATGATTAAATTAGAATACATTGAACCTAAGGTTGACATGCATGATTGGAGTGAATTTGACAAGAAAATGTTTCAATCTAATGAAGATGCTATGTATTCCATATTTTATACCTTACCTAATAGCATCCTTGAAAAAGTCATGCATTGTACTTCAGATTTTGATATTTGGGCAACTTTAAATGTGTTATATGATTATGCCAAAACCGAAGAGTTAACTACTTTTCATGAAGGTGGTGATGACAATGGTCATCCCTCCAATGCTAACTTGGTTTTTGAGGCCCATAGTGTTTCTAGTCAAAAAGACATTTCAAAGAGCCGAAAGAGAAAGGTCATTTGCCATTTGTGCAAGGAGAAGGGAAATATCAAGAAGAATTGCCCATTATTGAAAAACAAAGCAAGGAAGAGGTCAAATGCTTCTACATCGTCCTCTGATTCTCTCGAAGCATCCTCTCATCATGACAATAGAGCTACTTCTCAATTGTGCCTCATGGGATTAAAAAATGAGGTAAATCCTTCCACCTCTTGTCATAATAAAATTTTTATTGATAATGATAGTCATAGCTCTTCTAGTTCATTTAACATGACATATGAGGAACTAGTTGAGGAATGTCAAAAAATGTATGTCTTTCTTGTGAAAAAGAACAAGAAAAATAGAAAACTAAAGAAAGAAAATTTAAGGCTTAGTTCTCATATGCATGAACTAGAAAATGAAAAATTGAATACAAGTACACTTGTTTCTTGCCCTGATGATTTTAAGCTTGAAATTGAGAATTTAAAAAGTGAGGTAAAAGACTTGAAAAATGAAAATGAAGGTTTGAAATAAAAAATGAAACTTAGGAGTAATGATTTGAAAAATGATTTCAAACTTGAGAATGAAAAATTGAAAGTTGAGAATTGCATGTTAAAATCTCAACTACATGCATTGCATAAATCTATGAATGAGTTGAAGAATGAGATGTTGGTTTTGAGTAGGAAAGTTAATGCTTCCTCTTTTAAGAATTCTAAAAATCAAAATGTCTCATTTAGGAAACCTCAAAACAAGAATGCTTCATTTAAGAATGCTCATGCTCATCATAGTTTACATGTTAAACATTCTAACTTTAAATCTCATGTTCACAAAAAGGATAAAAAGAAAGAATTTCATGGACATTATTTTTGTTGTGGCATATATGGGCATGCGATCTATGATTGTGCTTTTAAAGTGAATCCTAATGTTGTTATGACACTTTGGGTACCTAAGCCCATTGACCCCCAAGGACTCAAAGTCATTTGGGTACCAATGGTCTCTTGTTCTTTTGTAGGGGGAGCTACCACACAAGGGTGAGAGATTAATGATGTGTTGAAGTTGACCAAAGAGTTGAATGAAGGATCCTTATATGGTTGCAACTTCAAGCTTTCACCTAGATGCCTTAGGTAAAATTGACATCAAACATTTTGGTACCATCTTCTATCTAACTTTAATCCATTTTAGTTGAAGTTTATGATACTATGCATAATTCGGTAGAGTTTTGTCCACTCTCGATATAACTTCAAAAATATTTTTGATTTTTGATTTCCGGTCTCTTCGGAGACCTATGCAGCCTATAACGGGCTCATGCGACTTTGTGGCTGTAAATCGTAGGCTCATTGTGGCCTTTCGGTTTTCAACCAATAGGAAGGGTTGGAGATCATGTTTTCATATTTATTATTCGTGTGATCACTTAAAATTCGTTTTGGTATCACTTGATTTCATTTAAAATGGATTTCAAACTATCTAGCAAAGATGTGTTTTGAAAATGATATTTGAATCTCTCTTTACTATTTGGTTTGGTTAGCTTGCTAGTAGCCTTAATTTCATTATCTACTAATGAAGTCTACTTGCAAGTTAAAAATATTAATGGAAGACTATGCTATCATAAAGAAAATGGAAAAGGAAATGAAAAGTTTGGGAAATTCCAAGAATGAGGTATAAGTTCGTTTTTGCAAAAATCTTAGTATATCATTTGAATATTCATGCTTTAATGATGTCTCTATACTCATGATTGACTTTGCATGAGAAATCTATGAAATTTCTTGAGTAGGTAAAATTTCGATACTTATGCGATTTCATGATATTGATATTAAATGAAATCGGACTAGGTTCAAATTCTTTATTAGAGACCTCATTTTGAGTTAGTAGTTGGTAAATATATTTAGATACACATATCACATGATTCTAGGTGCTTAATCTTAAAAATTCATATCTAGATGAACAATGTAATAACTAGATCACTTTAGGGGACATAAACTTGAAAAGTTTGACCCAAGTCAACAAATCGACTTGGACACTTCATTTTAAGTCCAAACTTCATAAAAAATGTTTAGGAATAGGTATGACATGTTTTCATGCACTTAGAATGAAAAATTCATATGGATATGGATAAAATGACATAGAGGCCATTTCATGATAACCTCTTTTGAACCAAGTTGACCCAAGTCAAAAAATTGACTTAGATGTCTCATTTTCAATCTATATTTGAGTAACATGTTTAGATTTACTAATGTTAAGTATCCATAGGTTTAAGTTTGAAAAACCATGAGTATATGATAAGATTGACACTTAGCAAGTTTCATGATACTAGTTTAGTTTTGAATGAAATCATGCTAGGTTGATATCTTGACTTAATGACATAATTTTCATTTCAAATTTGATATACACTATTTATATAATCATTTTATGGTGTCATAAAAGTTTGAATGAAAACTGAGCATGTTTTGAAAAATGATTGAAAATTACGAAAATGCCATTAAAATTTTAGCATTTTCAGTTATTGTTAGAAAAATGTAGAAAAATCCTTTTTAACTAATTCTTAAAACTACACATTCACTGAAAAAATCTAGTTTCTTCAGTAAAAATTTCGAAAAGTTTCATCAAGAATATGATTTATAGTAGAATTTTAAAGTTGGATTTCAAAAATGCAAAGTATCACCTTCTTGAAATATCAATTTTTCCGATACTTTGATTTTTCGTCGAAAACTTCCAATGAAACCTTGTATATACTATTTTGATTTCATTTCTAATATCATTCTCACTATTGTTTGAGTAAAATCATTTCTAAAAATGATTTTGATAACTTGAGCGATATATTGAAAAAATGAGCTTTTGGTTGAAATCAAAATCGATTGAAAAATGGAGTTTGAAAATTCATTTTGAGTTCAAACTTGACATGCATTTCAAATGACCATTCAGCGATATCTGGAAAGTTTGAATAAAAAATGATAACTTTCGGAAAAACACCTGAAATTTATGAAAATGCCCCTGGACTTTCAAGAATTTTATGAATTTATAAGAAACTGATTTTTGACTGATTCTTGAACCTGTAGATTTCTTGAAAAATCTAGTTTGTCCAGTTAAAGTTTCAAAAGTTTTCATCAAAAATATGATTTTGTATTGATTTAAAAGTTTGATTTTTTTAAAACTTGAAGTATACTATGACCTATGTCAAAAAGTGACTTAGAACCCTCATTTTCAGCCCAAACTTGACTCGTATACTTAGATTCACTCATGTTAGATATCCAAGTGCCTAAGTTTGAAAAAATATGAGTAGATAGCAAAATTTGATACTTAATATTTTCATGATTTCAAGCATACTTTGAATGAAATCGTGCTAAGTTCATATCTTGATTAAATGACATTAGTTTCACTTCAAACTTGATATACATGCTTTAAATGCTCATATCTTGGTATGTTGAAAGTTTGAATGAAATCTAAAAGTGTCATGAAAGATTCACTTATTTACGAAAATACCATTAAAGTATCATTCTTCCAAAATGCTAATTTCTCGATACTTTAGATTTTCATCAAAATCTTTGAAAGAGATGTCAAGGATGATATTGTAATTTTATTCTTGGTATCGTTCTCATCAATACTTGAATTAGTACATGATTTCCAGTTTTCGATTATATTGATCATTCTATGATATCATGTATTGATTAGTCTCACTTGTATGTATGTTTTCATCCCTTGAGTTGAGATCTTCATGCTTCATGAAAACTAATTATAGAGTCTCCAATTTGACTAGATTGACTTTTCTTGCCCTTTTTGATTGATGTCAAAGGGGGAAAAAAAAAAAGATAAATGGGGAGAAAATATAGGAAAACCATGCATAATGTAGATATACATATAGATAGGGGAAGTTTTATTATATAGATATGCATGTTGATAGGGGGAGAAATCCCATGTTTGACATCCTCTATGATTAATTGTAGATATTTTCTTAAGGATGTTTGTCATCATCAAAAAGGGGGAGATTGTTGGCCTAAGATTTTCTACCTTGGTCTTAATCTCGGTTTTGATGATAACAAACATGAAACTAATGTTTCATTGAGAAATCTTTCAGGTTCCAAGTCGATTAGCGTACGACGTCCGCGATCGAAAAAATCGAAGAAATCGGCAAGGACGCTAGGGATTCTTCGAGAAGTTAGAGTTTAAGTTTAGGGTGTCTAGCATGTGTTGTAATCCTCTTTTATGATGCAAAGAACCGAAAAACCAAATCCGAACCCCAAAACATGAAAACCTGGAAACCGCCCTAAAATTCACTAAGCCTAGGGAGCTCCTTGGAGGGCTATATGACCTAGACATTTTCTTGACAAAAAAATGGCAGTAATTGATCCTTGGGTAAAAACTAGATAACGATGTATTTTAAAAGATTTTTTGGAAGCCTTTAGCATACCCATATTTGACCCGAGAGATTAAAAAAAATTTGTTTTCCGGAAATTTGTACTAGACCCCAAAAACTAGATTTTGATTCTTAAGAATTTTGATTTTTTAGATATTTTTATTGAATCCAAATGGGGGGTAATTCTTATATAACATTTATGTTTTAAAGTTATTAACTTTGTTATATAAGAGGACTTAGCGAAGATGGAACTAGAAACAAGCAAACGAGCGAAGATGGAAGCTAGGAATCTTGTTGTGGAGCTAAGTACTTTATTGTTTGATTTATTGCTGTTGTTTATTTCATTGTATCAAAGCTTGTATAAACCTAGGTTGCTAGGTTTGATTGAGTTGGTGGTTGCCTTGGTGTTAAGGCTTAAACCCGTTATTGTAAACTTAGTTTACTAGGATTAGTTGAGTTGTCCCTTAGGTTGAGGTGGGAGAGTGCTCTCGGTAGGAAGGCGGGATACTTCCGGGTGTGGAAATGCCTTCGGTTTGAGAGCGGAGACTTTCCGGTGTAAAGTCCTCTTTGTAAGGGAAACAATATAATCTAGTAAAGCTAAGTTTGGAAATCCTAAGCGGAGCATTGGGGCCGAACCTCTATAAATACTTGTGTTAGCATTGTTTTCTTTGTCTATTGCATTGATTATCTTTATTACTCGCTTCCGCATTTAGTCATCAAATGTGAATTGCCTAAGTAACTTAAGAAACTATTAAAATCAGATTTAGACTAATTGATTAGTTAACACACTATTCCCCCCCCTCTAGTGTGGTCATTTCACCAACATGACCCCTCTGAGCCACAAAAATTGTTGACAATGGTGCCTTTCCCTGAGACTGGGCTGCCCTCTGACCACATCCGAAGTATGGTTTCTTTCTTGAAGTGCCCGATCTGGCCGCATCCGAAGCATGCATTTGTACAGCCGTAGAACACATCCCAGTGCCGTCAGCCACATTGTCCACAAGACGGAGGTGCCTCGGATTTCCTCTGCCCGGATGCATCTCCTGACACAACTCTCTACGCTTGGCCTGGCCCTGAGTGGCCCTTGGCGACACTCTGCCCTTGACTAGCCTACTGGCTTGTCCTCACAGCAGCACCCTCAGAGTAGGTCTGACGTTCTCCTAGTCCCTAGGATTTGGATCTCTTCCTCAAGGACCCCTCAGGTCGCTCTAAAGGTACTAGAGGTTCCTTTAGCAGAGCCTCATCAATTGCCTCAGCAAACGAAGTACTCTCAATGTAGTGAATCAGGCAACCAATCTGCGCCCGCAGTCCCTTGACGAACCTCCTGACCCTGGTCGTCTCTGTAGCTACCAACGCAGGGTGATAGCGGGACAGCCGAGTGAACTCCATCTCATGCTACTAGACTGACATATCTGTTCGTCTGCTGGAGCTGCTCAAACTCCTTTTCCCGCCTCTCATGGACACTCCTAGGCAGATACCGCTCTATCACAGCGGCCTAAAACTCGTCTCACGTAGGGGATGATGCAGTAATCCCCCTATGACCCTTCCAGGAATGGATCCATTCCTTAGTTGGTCCTCTAAATTGCAGCCCCACCATGTGTGCTGCCACCCAGAAGAGCATCCCAACACCTCGCATAACTCAAAGTAGCAACTCAGAAAGTTAGTGACCTCCACTATCATATCTATACCAGTAAGCTCTAGGGTCTCAACCTGAAAAATTTCAGGTATGGAACCTCATAGCCCACTGTCTCCTTGCGGTCTACTGCTTGGATCGCTGCTGGTACCAATCCCTTTGACTTTGGAGCCGCTGGTGCAACTGGCTCAGGTTGAGGTTGCTGCTACCTAATCTCTCGCTCCCGTCGGAGCTCCTCAGTTAACTTGGCCACCTATGCCTCTAGCTAAGACACTCGGGGGTCCAGCTCTACCCTCTCCTGGGCTGGTCACATACGATCTCGACCCAGCGTTGCCCTTGCCTCGGCCTCAGCCCTGGCCCCTTTAGCCTGTGGAATTACTATCACTTTCGTTTATCACTGCATCATTATGTGCCTCCATAGCTATAAGCAGGGGCGGAGCCAATGTAATCTTAGGTGGGGCAATTGCCCCCCCCCCCCCCCCCCCGAGATTGGTCCCCCCTTGATATATTATATATAGTGTTTAGTATTTTATTACATAAATGCATTAAATTGCTCCCTCTAAAAATATTGTAAAATGCCCTTTCATGTATGGTTTTATATTTTGCCCCTCCTGAGATGATTTCCTGGCTTCGCCCCTGGCTATAAGGAAAACATATAAACTAAATTAATCACAATTCTAATTACATTACGTACCGTCGTTGGTGCACGCAAGCTCTGTAGCTCAGTCTCATGAAATAGGACACATCAAGAATGCCAAGAAAAGAATGGCTAGTTCAAAAGAACTCAATGAGTGGCTGTCTCAGCCATCACCCAGCCAAACCACATAAATAAATACAATAAATAATTAAATGCTCATTCAACTGATTCAACTGATATGAAACATGACATGGGGTTTTCGTTAGTCATCTCGCGCACTACACGCACCACTCGGCCCAATTCGGCTCAAAAGACCTAACCTCGTATTAATCGCCTACAACTCGTAGGTTGCTCACTAAGTTGGCCATCCTAGCGAACGCTCGCCTTGGGCTCACCGAACTAGGAAGGCCCTCCGACCAATTCCACTCAAGTCAATCGTCGGTGTGGCTCACCAACTTTCTAGACACAAAATCCACTCGCTGAGTCGGGCATTAGCTTCCCACTCTAACGCGCTTCTTATCTCGGCCATTAAGTACACATTCAAAACTCGTCCGCTATGTGGATTGATTTATATACATATAAGGAGGTGGGTTTCTTGGGTAGGTACTGAAAGAAATAGTGTCATTAAGCCAATCACATGTTGATGTGTAGGGAACTATATATTTTTGGTTAATGAATAATATGAGACAACTTTTCATCATATTCTACATCTATATTTTGTATATATTAGATTGTGATGAACCCCATGAACCCGGGCAATTGATTCCAAGTCCATGATGAGATTATGCTAGTGAGACTTGAAATCCAGATGCCCATGTTCTAAATGTTCCTAGTCGTAGGATCACCGATTAGGGGATTGGTGATTTCGGATAGATTAGTGCACTTGGTACATGCCTTATATGATAAGGGATAGCTGATCTCACATTTACCTATGAGTCGTCATTTAATGTACAAGTGCAGGTGCTCATTAGGGAATGAGTTCACTGAACAGACCTATACGAGGAACACATAATGGAATCCTTATATACGGTGATAGTAGGTGCAAGCAGTCATTGGACCTGAAGTTTTCATGGTTACCTTGTGAGTGTCGACCCATTGCTTTGGACTTATCCTTATGTCGCCTTTAGTGTCATATGCCGGATACCTCTGGGCATGGGAAAACATCCATGGAGGCATGTGAGCTACCAATATGGAAACAGTTACTCCTAGTGAGAGGAGATAATGTCCTATGCCTCCCTACAAATATTGACTCGGGAATCTCTGGCCAGAGTAGATATGAATGTCGGAAAAGGGTTTATGATAAGTCACTATTGAGATGACGACTGGGCAAACAGAATACATATGAATTGGTATTAGGGTTTGACACTTCTTCCATACCCTAGTCGTATTCGGGATATTGCAACTGAGGGACTTAGTTGCACGATAACTAATCACCGAAGGGCGTTTGATCTCCGTCGATCGAACCACACACTATCTTGGCAGTCATGACATGTTGGTAGACGTTAATCTTAGAGGTGGCAAAATGGGCCGGCCGGCCAGGCCCGCTAACTCCATGCGCCGGAACTTCTCGGCCCGGTCCAGCCCAGCCCGCGATATCAACTAAAAACTTTCTAAAAAATTATAAAAAAATTTAATTTAAAATGTTTGTGAGACTAAATAAGCACAAAATATGACATTTCACATGAAAAGCTCCATGGATTAACTTCATCTTCAATTTTAAAGCACTAAACTAGACTTGAAATTAATTTTTTTAATACTTAGTGGGCCAAATCAGCCGGCCTGGCCCGATAAGAGCCGGCTCGCGTCGGACCGCAATGTTATCGTGCCAGGCCGGCCCAGCCTGATAAGCTTATCGAGCCAAATTTTTCGCCCCGACCCGCAGTTATCGTGTCGTGCTCGTGCCGTGCTATCGTGTCGTGCCCATTTCTGCCGCCCCTAGTTAATCTTGACTTGTGAGTGGAGTTACACATGATCACACTAAATGAGGTTTAGTGGCCTCATGGGATTCGAATAGAAGATATTCTATTAGATTCGACTCTCCGTTTTGCACAACTAACTGCTGGCTTAGTGCGGGGCCCAATGGGTCACACACAACAAGCTAACTTCGTAACTAGCTTTATGAGATAGAGCTTGCATGCGACACTATATGTCTACTAGCATGGACATGCTGCAACTCGATCACGGATCTCGTTTACAGGTAAGATAGAAAAGGTGTTTTCTATAATAACGAATGTACGAGGAAGGAGTTCCTCGGAAATCCTAATTTGTAGGGTACCCTAAAGTCGTAGGGTTTCGTATGCGGTACTATTTTATATGGTTGATTAAATCTTAATTATGAATTAAGAAATTAATTAACCGTAAATCGGGGATATGTTTAATTAAGAATTAAACATAATTAATTTGATTTTTGAAATAAAAAATTCATGGAGGGAAATTCGATTTTTCCCATGCGCCTACACCTATTAATTTAGGAAATGATTTATTTAGATAAATCATAATTAATATGAAATTGTTTTATTTAGAAAAATAATTGATTTATAGATAATTGATTTATTTAGATAAATCATGATCCTATAAAATAAGAATATAATTTATCTACATGAATATAATTCCTATATGTTAGGAAACAAATTTATTTAGATAATTCTCATTCCTATTGATAGACTTTTAATTTATGGAGATAAATTGAAGTTTACATTTAATTGGATTTAATTAATTTTGAACTAATTATGAAGCCATTAAATATAAATTATCTTTTGAAGGCAAACTTGGATTTTTGAAAATCCGGGAGAGAACTAAGGGGAGGGGCCAAGTCTTTGCTTGTATCCACCTCCCCCCTTCTTTATATAGTGGCCGAATATCCTCTTGGAGGTTAAGAGAGATTTGCATCATCTTGAGGAGCCAAAAAGGAAGAAGTTTCTTCTTCCTAGGGTGGCCGGCCACTTTCCTCTTCTTCCCCGAGTTTTCCCACAAGCCGGAGAGGCGTTTCTCTTCACCTTGGTGTGCCGCCCCTTACTTCGTTTGGGAGAGTCCTAAGAGGACAGCAAGATATCTTCTTGTTCCTCCTCTCGTTCTGAGGTTTTCTCATCTCCTTTTCTTCCCGTTTTGGAGATCGGTTCTTCTTGGAAGGGCTGGCCTAGCCTTTGAGGCTTCGGGGTTGAGGAAACCTCACCGTTGAGCCACTACAAGTTCGGTTGATCGCTACCCCCTTGTTACGAGGCGCTTGGTGTCGACTAGCATTAGAGGATGTGCACGTGTGCGTCTTGATTTGGGGATAGGAGCAACAAGTTCAACCGCGGTATAATGTATACCATCTCCACTACACTCGCAGTTAGAATTCCTTGAATTTTGCTAAAATAGATCACTGTTTTGGGATGTTTTCTTAAAAAAAAATTGCTATTGCCGCTGCATTTTCGATTACCATCCCTTCAGGTACGGCCTGGTATACATTCCTCGGTGCACACTCGGTAGAACCCGCTCGGCCACCACTCAGCCCAATTAATTATTCACCACCATATTACCCACTGTTAATACCTCAATAGTTTACCTTACCATATTCTATTCAAAGAATTTAACATCCATGGCAAGTCGTCGCTTAACGAAAATGCTAATGTTCTGTCGAATAGTTTTCGCACGACGTACCTTTCCGCCATCCTCATTCCTCATTCGAAATATCATCCGAACTCGTGGAAATTCCCTGACAAACTAAAAGGATTCCATATCGGTCCAAGGGTTTCCTTATTTAGTGAATAATCCTAAAAATCTCACATTTCTATTTTTCCCAAGCTAGCCTAGCTGAAATTTTAGCCTGTAAGCCAAAATTTCAGCCCTCTATAGTGTGACTTTCCCTCGTTTTCACCTGAGAGCTTATACTCTATCGCGAGAGTGGAAATAACTAAATAACCGGATGTTCTTATAGGTTCGACTAATAGTATCCACAGCAAGCCACGAGGTGACATCCCGGACTCGCAACTTGACCAATTCAACAAGCAAGCCATGAATTCCAGCCTACTTATCCAGTCCGATTACAGCACAAACACAATTGAACATCCCACGATATGATACTCAAAATTCACATAATATCATGTACATAAAGATCGATATACTACATTGACAATTTACAACATGTAATATCCATTCCAACATGAAGAAAATATGAATTTAGCATGTCTTAAAATAATTCAAGCATATCACTATAATATTTCAGCTTTAAATAAATTAATCACAACATCATGGCAATTGTTTGATCGAGTAAAACTCAACCAAATTCTCCTTAAGGGTACTCTACATCCTTAGGGTTACTCGGCCACAACACAACATGGATTTCTAATGTGCTTTCAACATTAGAAATTTGGAATTAAACATTAAATAAATATAAAGTAAATCCTAAGAAATAATTTCATGTTTACTACACTAGGGCTGGCCCTCCCTAGGGTTCGGGGGCATGCCCTAGGGTTGCTGCCCACCCCAAACCCCAAGAAGGTGCCCTACGATCAATTCGAGGCAACAATAACAGACCATAAGAAGCATAAATCGCAAGAAAACAATCAATTTCATCAACACGAATCGGCAACCCCCTATTCCTAAGTTTAGGGATTTTGGGAAAGAACCACTCACCTATGATTGGTTTAGGGACAAGGAAGACGATGGAGAAGCCCGGGGTCGTATCCGATCCAACGAAGCTCCGATCTCCGGCTGATTCTTCCCGATTCCTCCCTCTCTCTCACTCGCCTCCTTGGATGGCGTGTGGCTCCTCCTTGGAGCCGCACGCCCCCAAGTGGCATGCCTTTTATTACTATTTTTATTTTTAATTGCCAAATTATGAAATTGCCCCTCCTCACTTAACTCGACCAAACTTGCTCAAAATGAGTCCAATTCGAGCTCCGATCGCACCCTCAGACTCGGCTCGAATCCAACTCGAACTTAACACAATAAATTTCTCTATATTTTGTTAATTTAAATTGAGCAAAGGTCTCACCTCAAATTGCACCCATCCACGACCAACTCCGCGCGCGTCGCGCTGATCATGCTGAAACCAATATATAAGATTATTAATTTTTCGCGGGTATTACAGGCCAAAAGTCTCGGTAATTATTCTTTAGGTAGAAACGAGTTAACGATTTATTTTTAAGGAATTTTTGGAAACCTTTAACCTATCCACATTTGACCGAAGAGATTATAAAATTTTCGATTTTGGCAAATTTGAACTAGACCCAAAAAGTTAGATTTTGGTTCTTAAGGATTTTGATTTTTTAGATATTGATGACATATTTATTTTCCATCTTTTGTTGCTTATTTTCATACTAAATTCGAATTAAATACTTTTTAAAATGTGTTTATTATTTTGTTTAATTTTTAGGCAACAAATGATGGAAATAAATAAAAAAGAATCCCCTTGGACGTTTTTTGGAAGCTGAAATTGGAAAGACAGCTGGATCTGGTCGCACTGCCTTGGACGTGCCTACTCCTTAGTAAAGATGCATGTGACTGATCCAGAATTTATCATGTTAAAGGCTAAAATTTTGTTTCCATGTTTCCATACGAATTTGGACTATCCTTTTCTGTGTAAAACATTAAACCAAGATATTTGATTGTTAGTTTATTGCCATGTAAGGTTGATTTGATTATTATTTTATATTATAGTTAGGTTTAGAATTCTCCTATAAGAGGAGGAAAGTTGTAATGAACAGGGGCTGCAGTTTTTTTAGCTTTAGCCTTCTTTTTAGTTTTGCTCTTTTCAATTTAGAATTAAGTTTGAATTCAACAGTGATTTTTGGAGAATGAAAATATTTGTGTTTATGATGTGTGGGCTAATCCACTTCTTTCTAGCTAAAGGATGATTCGACATTTCGGTTCTACGGATTGTGAGATTCGTCTATGCTTAACCACTTTTGCTTTCTAGTATTCATTTATTTTCTGTAGAAATTTATCTATTGTTCCTCTTTAATTATTGGTCTGTTACCCAGTTATTAGGACGATAGTTAGCCTTCCGATATGGCTGTTCCATACCGGATTTAGAAGCAAATTAGTTGAGATTGCTGTTCAATCCATACTAATGGAATTCTTGAATTAATTTGACATGTGAGATTGTTGTTCAATTCACATAGTCTATTAAAATCGGTGATCCCAAGAACTTTAGCTATTGATAGTTCCATAGAGTGTCTCTAGGAATACTAATCAATAAGGGTTTAATCGCAACACTTGTTTGGGTTAACCATAGATTTAAAGAAGATCACGATTCTTAGCGCTTGTCTACGACCAAACTGATTTGCTAGAAATAAAAAAACTCATCCTTTATGTCTATGATCAATCCTATGAACCGGAATTGAGAACGTACCTTTAGCTAGGCTTTTCTCTCATTGATTTCTCCTCAATTTTAATTATTGCTTTTAATTACTATTTTTATTTACATCTTCTTGCATCTAATCAAAAACTCCCCTTTTTTTCCTTTCTTTTAATTTCTAGTTTTGAAAGAATTTGAAACTAACCAGTCTCTGTGGATTCGACCCTACTTGTCATGACTACAAAATCTCAAGAAGTAGGTATTTATTTTTGATGGATTCGACACTCATCAGATATTTTTATTGAATCCAAATGAAGGATAATTCTTATTTAACATTTATGTTTTAAAGTTAATGACTTAAAGTTAAGAAATGTTAAATAAGATATATAAGAGAATGAACCTTGCTTAAACTGCCCTCAGCGCAGTTTCGGTCGATGGTCCGGTCGAATGGTCGATCAATCGAATCTTTGACCAGAGAATCGACTAGCGGAAGGCCAACGGCTCTTTTTGAGCCATTGAGTGCCTTGTTTCGAGCCTTACCTCTTGGCTCCTTATAAATTGATCCTCCCATCCTTCCACCACCATTATTGATCACTCTTAACATCCTTGAGCTATCTATTGATCATTTCCAAGTTTCATTGAGCCACTTTTCATCAAACCCTAGATTTGGAATTGAATTCTTGATTGAGCCTTATACTTCATTGTTTCATCATCCAATGCATCAAGAGGAAGCTAGGAATCTTGTTGTGGAGCTAAGTACTTTATTGTTTTATTTATTGCTCCATCTAGTATTGTATTTTTTGGTTTATTTCATTGTATTTCAAGTTTGTAAACCTAGGGTACTAGGTTGTTTGATTGGGTAGTTGTCTTGGTTGTAAGGCTTAAGTCCACCGGTTTAGTTAGTTTACTAGGATTGAATTTGGTGTCCTTTAGGTTTTGAGGTGGGATAGTGCTTTCGGTAGGAAGGCGGAGTCTTCCGGGTGTGGAAGTGCCTTCGGGTTGAGAGAGGAGATTCTCCGGTGTAATTTCCTCATTGTAAGGAAATAAATTAATCTAGTAAAGCTAAGTTAGAAATCCTAAGCAGGGTGCTTAGGTAGTGGAGTAGACATTGGGGCCGAACCACTATAAATCTCGGTGTTTGTATTGCCATTGTGCTTGTGTGATTAATTATATTTAATTGCTTCATTTATCGCTTTTGTACTTACTTATCTACTTGAATTGTATTCTTGTCTAAGTAATCTAAGAAACGATTAAAATAGGAATTTAGGTTAAAGTTTAGTTAACACACTATTCACCCCCCCCCCCTCTAGTGTAGGCCATTGGACTTACACTCGGGCAACCGAGTATCCAGCTGGTTGACACCTCGGCTGAACTCCAAATAGTCAAACAAAAGTACAAACTAGAGGACCCTATACAAAAACTACCTCAAACAAGGCAAAATTCCGGAGCATACCTCCAACTCACATAAATTTAGATGAATGACAAGCTATTACACGCTCCTTGACGACCAATTATAGAAAAGAGGGTACTCTCGGCCACTTCTCAAGTGTGTCAACCAACCCCGAACAAACGCCATAATAGCGGAAGTCCACGGCGGCATCTGCGGTAGCCACATTAGAGGAAGATCCCTAGCCATCAAAATCCTCCGGGCTGGCTACTTCTGGTCAACCATGAAAGTAAGGGGCTCTAAGGCTGGAAGTAGTGGCATGATGGATAGAGACTGCACTTGGGGGTTCAGCCCGAGCTCGCCAAGGAGCGTAAGGTGGAACCACAAGCGAGGAGTTTAGTAAGGGCTCTAAGGCCGGAAGTAGTGGCGTGATAGCCAGAGACTGCACTCAGGGGTTCAACCCGAGCTCGCCGAGGAGCGTAAGGTAGAACCGTGCGCGAGGAGTTTAGTAAGGACTCTAAGGCCGGAAGTAGTGGCGTGATAGCCAGAGACTACACTCGGGGGTTCAACCTGAGCTTGTTGAGGAGCGTAAGGCGGAACCGTACGTAAGGAGTTCAGTAAGGGCTCTAAGGCCGGAAGTAGTAGTGTGATAGCCAAAGATTGCACTCGAGGGTTTAGCCCGAGCTCACCGAGGAGCATAAGGTAGAACCACACGCGAGGAGTTTAATAAGGGCTCTAAGGCCGAAAGTAGTGGTGTGATAGCCAGAGACTGCAGTCGGGCGGTTCAGCCCGAGCTCGCCGAGGAGCATAAGGTAAAACCGCGCACAAGGAGTTCAGTAAGGGCTCTAAGGCCGAAAGTAGTGGCATTTGTAGCCGAGGACCAAATTCAATGAAAACCGAGCTTGCGAGTAGCACGCTTGGGGTCGTTGAGGGCGTAGGGAGCCCAAGATAGGCAATGAGGCCGACGACCTAGACTAGTGAAGATCGAGTTATAATCGCTTAATGGAGTGCTAGGCTCTGGGGCCGAAATTAAAGTAACAGCCATGAGAGCGAAAAATCTGAGCTCGTGCATAAGGACTCAAACAAGATTCGAATAACGGGATACTCATTTAAGGCGGCGAGATAACTGTAGATTCTCTTAGTCACAGAGAAAAATACGGGGAATATAATTTTATTGATTAATAAGGAAATTGTGCGTTCAGGAGGAGTGCTCTGTTCTTAGCCTTATTGCGATGATTTGATCTTGACTTGATTTCTTTTCAAAGGTTGAGTCAAGGTTGCTTTCGCTTGTCTCTCCCCTATCTTGGTTCGGAGGCTTCGGCCAGTTATTTGTCTTTGATTTTGGGAAGTGTCAGTGGGTCGATCAGCTCATTCTTCGGTTCAACCACCTTTGGCTTGAGACATTCATTATAGCACCACCAGGCTTCTCTCTAATCGGCATGCAAAACACCTACTTCTATCTCTAAAATAGGAAATTTTAACACCAGATGGGGAGTGGATACAACAACCCCCAAATTATTCAAGGACGATCGTCCTAGGATCATATGACATGGGCTGGGGATATTGATGACAAGATACAACACATCAATTGTCTTCACCTTTGGTTGGAAGTTGAATGTCGTCCTCAGCCATATGGCTCCGCAGACATCCACCCTCTCGCCCGAGAAAGATAGATTGTTGTAGTGAGTTACCAACCCAAAACCATCTTCACTTGAAGATAAAAAAGATAGATTGTTGCCTTCTACACTCAGCAGTCTCAACTCCTCAAAATAACTGGCAATACAGTGTATGCACATGGGAGTTGATAAGTCAGATCTTTTCACTGGAATTTATATGTGACAACCGATAGATCTGAATCAATGCTGACATAACTATTAGTTCAATAATACCATCAGTTCAACAACCAACAGTCATCGATTCAAAACAAACAGTCAGCACTTAAATCATAAAGATCAAAAGGAGTAACACTCAGAAATATTAAAGAAGACCTCACCTCTACTCATAAAATTAATCGGGCAATGAAATTAATGACGATTAAGAATATCAGAGATATCAAAGAAAATCATCATTAATAATGAAGACCAAAAGTCACCATATCTGCCGGAAACAAAAGGTCCTCATTTTGCACTGCATCCATGCAATATCCTAGATATTTTATTTTTATTTTTCCTCTTATGTTTGTGTTTCCCAGCCTAACGGACTAGTGCGAGGTCAAGCCGAGTCGACTCATGGTCCGGTGCGAGCTCGGGTAAGTAGGATATGAAATATGTGAATTAGGCTTGAGTAGTTAAATTTATTCAATTTGATATTGTGTATGCCTAATTATTTAATTTTGTTTATGTGGATGTGCTTACATAATTACTTATGATTTATTATGAGATTATAATAAGTTTAATTAAGTAATTAAGTTAGCGGGTTCGGGTTAGGCTTGAGGTGGATGCGGGTTAGATAAAGGGTTTAGAGGGGTTAGGGTTGAGGAGGGAATATAAAACCCCATCCGCTTGGCTTGTGGCTCCTATTTTAGAGACACCCAAAGTTTTGAGAAAGGGAGATAGCCGCCCAGCCGCCAGCCCCCTTTCCTCTTCCCCTTGGAGCTGCCGCCGCCCCCTGTAGCCGAGCCGCCCAAGGCTCCATCCCTTCTCCTTCCTATCCTCTTCCTCCCCTTCTTGAGCCGAGCCTCCATCTTTTGAAGCCAGATTCGAGGGCCGTCATCCAGGATTTCTCCCTTATTCATCCTTCCTAATTAGGTGAGTGGTTTACCCTCTCTCTTCGGGATTTTAAACGGATTCTTGAAGCCGTTCTTGGTGGCTTGGTATTTATACTTTGTTCTTGATTTATTCTTCAAGTTCTTGCCATATTTCTTGGAATTTGTGCTTGGGGAGACCCGAAACTCTCCCCTATAGGGCTCGACAACCCTAGAGTAAAACTAGGGGTGCTCGGCCAAGGGGGAAACCGGGGACGCCCTCAAGGTGTTCGATGAAAAGCCCGAATGAGTTTACTTGATATGCAAATCTTGATCTATTCTCCCAATTTGATTTCTTGATTTATGGATTGCATGCTTAGGATTAAATCTGTGATTTTTGGATAAAAATCATGTGGTAGGATTAGGATCTTGATATTGACGCCTTAGGGACTCTTGAGAAGGAGGTTCTTGATCTTAATGCTTGCTTCTTGATTTAAGTGTTGTAGGTTCTTGTTAATTTTGATTAAAAGCATGATTTCTATGAATTAAATCTTGAGATTAGTATTATGTCCTAATGCTAATTTAAGGGTTAATTTTTGTTAATTTCGGATTTAATTTCATAATATGCTGAAAATTGTATGTTGCTGGAATTATATGCTGAGATGACGAAACTGTGCTGATTTTAATTTGTTTGATGTGGTGTGTATTTCTGTGAATATAGTCATGTCACCTATCGTTTCGACCAGAAATCATAGTTTGGAAACATAGGATACACTTTGGAGACTAGATTCAGGTTAGACACATCAGTTTTGGGCAGAATAGTGACCTAAAATAAAATCCTAAAACAAAACCCTAATCATGGTGATCTAAATTTTAATTACATAATTAAAATTGGGTTAAGGGTGAGCATAATCTATTATGAACCAACTTATAAAGCATGCATGAAATAAAACCGCACGTGTTCATGACATTACGGGTCTAAGAGATAGGGGTCGGGTCTGGAGTGTTGAGACGCTTCCTAATGAGTACACCCCTAGGACACCGTAGGAGAGTTTTGACTTAGGTCATGATGTGCCATATTCTTGCGAATGGTGAAGCATCTCAATTAGGAGCCGGATTGCGGGCTACGCCCGAGAGGTTGGACGTCAAATTCCCAACCTGCAAAACAAGTTCGGAAGGCCTTTCCCAATTATTCTGGTTTGGCCTCGTGGGATATATTCGGAGGGCCTTCCCGATTATCCCCGAGGTGATTTTTAGAGAAATAAGTTCGAATGGACTTTCTCGATTATACCTGTGATGTCTTAAAAGAGTAAGTTCGGAAGGCATGCCCGATTACTCTTATGATATCACGTCTCGTGGAGCAAGTTCGAAAGGCCTTTCCTGATTGCTCCCGAGGTTCCTTATACTAGGATAAGTTTGGAGGGCCTTTTCCAATTATTCTAGTATGTGTTGTTGCCTTCAAGCATGGTAGGCTTCAACCTGATGTACTCCACTTTGGAGGGTTAGATGCCTTGGGGCATGGGTGGCCTGTTGGCCTGTTAGCTAGTCACACATTCGTGACCTTCCTTTCTATAGAGATAGATTTTATTCTTGTTATCTCTGTGATTTTTATCTATGAGGGTTAGTAAAATCGTTCGCTGAGTTCCTTGAACTCACCCGTTGCCGTTTGATTTTTGTTTTATAGAGCCTGAACGACGAGGTGGGTCGGATGCACTTGGGGCCGCTGGAGGGCAGAGGAGCCGCATGATCTCATAGCAGTCCTAGTTAGGATCGTAGTCGAGTCTTTTGGTAGTAATCATGCACTTGTATTAGTTTGATTTGGAGTTGTAGCCCTGAGGGCATTTATGTCATTTATTTTAGGTTTTATTGTATCTGAACTTTTGAGTTTCTGCACTTAAAATGTTATTTCGCACTTCTCGTTTCCCTTGAGCTACTTGAAATAAACTCGGTTTTGGTTCGCTTTTCATTTGAAATAAAACTTGTTATTCCTTTCCGCTATATTTATTTGTTGAGTTGGCATGTGCATGGTTTAGGCTGTGGGGTATAGACACGTATACCTTGGCCGGTCACGTGACCCTGAGTTGGGGCGTGACAATCCTTATCTTGAAAACCATAGATTGTTGGAGCAGTTGAAATTGTCTTCAATATAAGCAAAAATTCTCCTACTTGTCTGAGAATTAGCCTGGAGTACTTTTGCCAAATATAACCAATCTCATAAAAGACCAACACTAACAATCTCCCCATTTGGCTTATTTGGCAAAAACCATTATGATAATTATATAAAAAAATTGATAATAGAGTTTCACAAAATCAAAATAAAGATCAACAGTTTAAGACAATATCCAGACACAGACATAATTATCATCACAGTTTCACAACCACCACCATAGTCAGAGCAAGAAATTACAACTAGTCAACATCAACATCAGACATACAACCATAATCAGTTAAATAAGATAGAGTGTCACACTGGAGAAGTTTTTAAGGTATCATCTACTGCCTTTGATCTCCCCCTTTTTGGCCTAATAAGCCAAAGGAGAAAAAACACAGTCACTCGGAGCTGTCAAGACTGGACGAAATAGAGATCCTTCTAGAATTTAGAGATGCAGAACCTGCAAAACCTGCAGAACCTGCTGTGAAATATTCAATAATCTTCTTCTCAATAGAGATTACCTACAAGTGGAGCTGAGCCAAGGACACCTGTGTTTTAAACAGGTCATAACGAATAGATCTTTCGGCTTAGATGACGGACCCGGATAGAGGTCCAAAGCTTTTGATGAAGTTATAACAACAACAGGAACAACATTTTTGACTGTTTCAAGACTTGCATCAGCAGTTTTGACTACTTCAGATATAGTTCCAACTGGAACTATCTTAGACATAAGAACTAGAGGTCCAGTCTTTACTTGAAATGAGTCAAACTCTTCATCAATAACAACAATATTAGTACCAAAATCTACTGATTTAGAAGAATCATTATGAAAAATAGAGCCAGATGGAATGTTGACTTCATCTTTACCCTCCCTCTCAGAAGATAATGTTGGCCTAAGGTTTTCTACCTTGGTCTTAATCTCAGTTTTGATGATAACAAACATGGAACTAATGTTTCATTGAGAAATCTTTCAGGTTCCAAGTCGATTAGCGCACAACGTTCGCGATCGAAAAAATAGGAGAAATCGAAAAAATCGGCAAGGATGCTCGTCGACGCTCGGGATTCTTTGGGAAGTTGAAGTTTAGGTCTAGGGTGTCTAGTTTATATTGTAAATCCTCATGATGATGCATAAGAATCCAAAAACTAATCCCGAATCCCAAAACATGAAAAATCGACAAATTAGAAAATGATCCTGGAATTCACTAAGCCTAGGGAGCTCCTTGGAAGGCTATATGACCTAGACATTTTCTTGACACAAAAAATACCGGTAATTGTTCGTTGGGTAAAAACTAGTTAACGAGGTATTTTAAAGAAATTTTTGAAAGCCTTTAGCATACCCATATTTGACCCGAGAGATTAGAAAATTTTCGTTTTCCGAAAATTTGTACTAGACCCCAAAAACTAGATTTTGATTCTTAAGGATTTTGATTTTTTAGATATTTTTATTGAATCCAAATGGGGGGTAATTCTTATATAACATTTATGTTTTAAAGTTATTAACTTTAAGTTAAGAAATGTTATATAAGTAGACTTAGCGAAGACGGAACCCAGAAACGAGCAAACAATCAAAAAAACCAGCCTAAGAAGTCTTAGCGAAGACGGAACTCAGAAACGAGCAAACAATCAAAAAAAACCAGCCTAAGAAGTTTGCCCTGCCCAGGTTCGGTCAACCCGATTGGTCGACCGGCGGCATTTCGGTCGATCGAACATTGCCCAGACCGAGCAAAATGCCTTCGGTTGCTCGGCGGTCGCTCGTTCGGTCGACCGACGATCGATCGACAAGCGACCGTGAGTCGCTAAATCAGCCCGTTGGGAGAGCTATTTTGGCTCTCTCTCTTTGGGGCTTATATATACTAGCCATTGAGTGCCTTCCTCCGTGATCTTGACCTTCATTGAGCCATTCTTGATCATTCCTAAAGATTTCTTTGAGCCATCTTTGCAAGAACCCTAGTTTTGATCTCCACTCCTTGATTTAGCCTTCAAGCTTCACTGATTCATCATCATGAGGCATCATGAGGACCAGGAAGTT
Organism: Canna indica; assembly: GCA_034359265.1. Classification (NCBI taxonomy): domain Eukaryota; kingdom Viridiplantae; phylum Streptophyta; class Magnoliopsida; order Zingiberales; family Cannaceae; genus Canna; species Canna indica. Next base: position 73,146,305 of record CP136890.1, read on the forward strand.
TCTTTTGGAGCTAAGTATTTGTTGTTTGATTTATTGCTCCATTAGTTGTTGTATTTTGTTGTTTATTTTGATTGTATATCAAGTTTGTAAACCTAGGTTTCTAGGTTTGATTGAGTTGGTGGTTGCCTTGGTGTTAAGGTTTAAATCCACCATTGAAACTTAGTTTACTAGCGTTAGTTGAGTTGTCCCTTAGGTTGAGGTGGGAGAGTGCTCTCGATAGGAAGGCGAGATACTTCCGGGTGTGGAAGTGCCTTCGGTTTGAGAGCGGAGACTTTCCGGTGTAAAGTCCTCTTTGTAAGGGAAATGATATAATCTAGTAAACTTAGTTTGGAAATCCTAGGCCGGGTGCTTAGGTAGTGGAGTAGACATTGGAGTCGAACCACTATAAATAATTGTGTTAGCATTGATATATTATTTTGTGTTAATTGTTTCATATTTATTGCTTTCGCTTGCTATTAATCTCATGTTTAACCTAACTAATCAAGAAACGATTAAAATCGGAATTAGGCGATAAGATTAGTTAACATACTATTCACCCCCCTATAGTGTGGCCATTTCACCAACAGATAATTCCTCCCCCTCAGGAACTGGAATCCTCGATAGGGATTTGGGGGTTTTAGATTCCATACCTCTACCATGTCTTCTTAGAGGATGGTCAGAAGCTCTTCTCCCTGATTTCTTTCTCAGATTTTGACCTTGAGATGTAGGAGGTGGAGATATTCTATCAGGACGGAAAACTGGAACAGGTGTTTCAAACTTCTTAGGAGGATTTGAAAACACCATCTTCTTTTCCATGGAAGCATACATCTTCTACACATAACATTTCTTGCTAATTTCACTGCCCATCATTAAATCTTTTGTTTAAATAGATGAGAGGCAAATAAGAGGACGCTTTGATGAGCAAAAACGTCGATTATTATTCGAGATAAATGAACTGAGTTGCAAAGCCAAGCGGTTACCAAATCCCATAGATTGGACCATATGTGTGGATCCTCATAAATAGAAGCCACTCATTGAAATGAGGGAATCTTCATAAAAAAAATCTTCAATGAGCAATAACAGGAGAATTAAATGTATAAAACGCATGCCAAAAGAATGAGGAAAAAATAAATTGAAGAAACCCTTCAATCAACAAGGTAAGTGAAAAAATAATTAAACTTGAAAGACTCTTCAATTTTTTTTTCACCCCCCCCCCCCCCCAAGAAAAAATGTGTCATATGACATAAAGTCCTAGAGCAGATCTCAACTGCTCAAAATTTTCTCCATCCAATGCCTATGTGAAGATATCTGCAACTTGTTTATCTGTAGGAATGTATTCCAGTTGCAACTTCTTTCAACTAGCTCCCTGATGTAATGAAAATGAATATCAATGTGTTTAGTGCAAGAATACATAACATGATTTTTTGAGATATTTAAACCACTGGTAGAATAATTTCTTCTTGTTTGAAACCATAATCAAGTAGCATATTCCTCATCCAAATAAGCTGTGTGCTGCAACTGCCTACTGCTAAGTATTTTGCTTCTACTGAAGAAAGAGAAATATAATTTTACTTTTTACTTAATCGGGCGACCAAATTTGTTCCAATATAGAAGCAACCACCTAAAGTACTTTATCTGTCATCAATATTGTCAGCCCAGTCTGCATTTGTAAATCCTACTAGACAGGGGTTAGAATAAATAGAAACCAAAGACCAAAATCCAGAGTACCTTTAACATATTTGAGAATCCATTTAACTGCCTGTATGTATTACCCGCAAAACTTTTTTAAAATTTTTATTTAATTATTCCAGTAGGATATTTTGGTCGCGCGTCCGGATGGGCGCGATGAAACACCGGAGGACTTGAATTGAGGATTGCCCTTTGCACGCAAGGAAATTAATTCATCTAAGTTTGATTAGTCCTTAGATGAGTTGTTTGGTTTGAGATGAGTCCAGAGGTTCGAGCGGAACTCGAATCAGACTTGTATTGATTGAGTTATGACTTGTTTTAGACTCAACTTAAATTAAGGGGCACTTTGATCATTTGGAAATTGGCATTTTAGTATTTTTACCTCATCCCTTAGGGGGGCGCGGCTCATAGCACCATCCGCACACCCCCTTGGACGTCCGTAGGAAGAGGAACACGCATGGAGAGGGAGAAAGGGAAACCTCGGCAGACAACTCCTATAGTGTCGGACTCCATCAAACTTCACGATCGATGGAGCGTCCTTGATCGGATCGCAACGAAATTTGGACAGTAAGTTTTAGACTTCATTATTTACTTTTGGATCGGTGGAGATTGGTTTTTGACGGTCGGAATTTTCGTTGTAATAGAATTACCGAAGCTTTGCTCTTGGTTTTCTTCTCCAGGATTCTGCTACGTCGAGTTTCGTCTAATCGCGCGATCGGAACGCTATCCTAGGGCTGATCGGATTGAAATTTGGGGATCATGTCCGAAACCCTTTGCTCCTAGATGGGAACGGTGGAGATCTATTTTGGACGGCTAGATTTTGGGATACATGAGAGGGAAGGAGAAGGCTTGAGAGGATTAATTTGGAACTTGGCAACACACTCGGACTTCGTTGACGCGGGAGCGCGGAGGACTGTCTTCTTTTCCAATTTCCTTCTCTGGTGAGTCGTTGAACCTTAGGGTAGGGTAAGGCCCCTTGGCCGAACCCTTGATGTGATTGTGGTGATGTTTCTTGGAGATTCTTGATGAATTTTGCGGCTCTTGATTCTTGTATCTTCTTTTTGATGATGATGTGCTCTCTTGTGATTTTTCATGGTGTTTTTACTTGGTTTTTAGAGCCGGCCGAATAGAGAGGAAAGATGGGAGGCTATGCCGAATTTTTCCCTAAAATCTTTGAGTTATTTATACTTGTAGATTTAACATGTATTAGGAGCATGAACACCAAAGGAATCTAAGAGAACTTAGAACATGTCGAAACTTTATTTCCTAAACCCCTAAGGGCCGGCCACATAATATTTTCCTTATGGTAGGATTCGGCCGGGTAAGGGGAGGAAGAGTAGTGAATTAGAAAATATGTTTCCTAGATGAATCTCATGTAGAGTAAACTCGTTGTTATGTTTTAGGACAACCATGGTAGGTCGGTAGGTAGGCCGGCCGAATACCCTACAAGGGGTAATTGGGGTTAGGGTCGGCCGAGCATGGGCATGGGGGATTTGATAATGGTAATTATCTTATTGTGTTGTTACTACCATGATGTAGGAGATGTAGATTGAGAAGCATTAGTGTATATGATTTTTATGTTGCTTGTAGATTATTTTCATGCTTAAGAGCATGCTTAATTAATTGGATATCTACATCCTTATTTTTTTTGTTGGAATTTAATTTAGCATGCTGAAATTAAATATTTAATTGCAAAAATTGAATATTTAAATGCTGGAATTTATTTGATAATTGTTGTAATTATTTTGCTAAGCTATCCTATATTTAGAATGTTGTGATTTAGTTATTAATGGCAGTAATTAACTTGAGTATGCTAAAAATGGATGTGTGGTTGCAATATTTGTCATGTACCAAATGTAGAGATATATTAGAGATAAATGTTGACATGATGAGCATAGATTTATGACATAACCCCTTACAAGTAAATGACGGAAAATATTAGAAATTAAATACCAAATTTCTAACATAGAGACATTATGAGTAGAGAAGCAAAATCATGTGCTATGATGTAGAGAGAAAATTATAGTCATGATTGCTACACCTTTGCACCCAAAAGGAAGGGTAACACTTAGAAATCAAACTAATAGAGCCCGGGATAGGGCTGGGTACGGGCACATGCCCAGGTAGAATTTAATGAATAAAGAAACCTTGTGTGCATTGTGTATTGTGTACCATATTTGTGATAGACGGGCTGAGAAGCGTCTTTAGCCGACATGGCCATTGCCCGACTCAGCAAATGATTGAGCGATCTTGAGATTGCACCAGTGAGCCACCCTAGTGTTAGACCTGAGTGGCAGAGGATCTTGAGATTGCGACGTAGGCCACGCTGATGTTAGACTCGAGTTTGGATTAGATAGGCCATTTACCAACCCGGTGGGGTACTGGAAGCTAGTTAGCCATCCTAGCTGAAGGACCCGAAAATTTAAATCATTTTATGCAGAATGAACTGAAATGTGCACATTGTGATCATATGAATTTACATGACTTGTGTGGGCTGGTTATGGACGAGTTTTATCTATGCTATGTGGGCTGGTTATGGCCGGGTGTTATACTTGCTACGTAGGCCAGTTGGGGCCGAGAGATAGTCATGTTGTGCATGGCCAATTATGGCTGATTGATATATGTATTGTGCTAGGCCGGGTATGGCCGAATGATTTCATGTATGCAAGTTGGCCGATTGGCCAGGTGGTGTGCTAAAATCCCTAAGTATTCATCTATGTATTTATTTGATGCTATACATACTTATATATTTGGGATTTAGGAGGAGGTTGTATGAACCATTCATTGAGTTCCTCATGGACTCACAGTTTATTAAATTTTATTTTGTAGAGCTTGACCAGTGAGGTATTGGCTAGATGGACATGGCATAGCTGGAGGGGCAAACGACACTGTTGATCTCGTAGCAGATTGAGTTAGAGAGTCGTAGTCGAGTAGTGGTTTCTTTTCATGCATTGAGTTGTATTTGTTTAGAGACATTTGGAGGTCTGTATTTCCTTTGAACAAAGTATTCATTTCATATTAGTGGACTTGCTTCGTTTCATGTTTAGTCTCATTGTCGTTATTTTATCTGTGTGGTTTAATGCATGAGTCAGGCTTCAGGGTATTGACACATATCCTGACCGGTCAAGTGACCCTAAGTTGGGGCGTGACACTGTAGATGAGACTCCTTTGGATTAGCTTGATATCTGGCATACAATCCAATACCGAAACATAAGTCAGGTCTATTAACAACCAGATATAATAAAGTGTCAATCATATTTTTATAGAGACTAGGATCAATGCTCTTGCCTTCATCATCTTGGCTCAGTTTTTCATGAGTAGAGATAGGAGTACTGATTGCCTTGGAACTGTCTAGACCAAACTTGTGAATAAAATTTCTTGCATACTTACTCTGAGAAATAAATATCCCGTCTTTAGATTGCTTTGCTTGAAGACTGAGAATAGGGAATTTTTGCTCATTCTAAGTCTTCCATGATCACTCCTTATTCTGATCACCTTGAGAATAAGGAGTTTTTGCTCATTCTAAAGTCTCAAACATAGAGATTTTAAAATGCTAAAAGCATTTGACTTTTCTTTTAGGAATTCTGTCCAAGTAAAATGTGAGAAATCGTCTACACAGATAAGGACATACTTTTTACCACCAATACTTTCAACCTGTATGGGACCGACAAGATCCAAGTGAAGAAGCTCAAGAGGTTTAGAAGTAGCTACCAGTTGTAACTGTTGTTGAGACTGCCTAGTCTGCTTTCCTTCTTGACAAGCACCGCAGACAACTTCAGGTTCTTCTAAAAGTTTAGGAATGCCTCTGACCGCTTGAGCATTTACAAGTTTCTTCAGATCTCTATAATTAACATGACCTAAACGTCGATGCCACTATTTTAGAAGAAACAACTGAAAGACAAATAGAAGAGTAGGCAATTTTGTAGCAATTGTCTCTAGATCTATTCCCTTCAAGAATACAATCACCGTCCTTATCTAGAACCTTGCAACTATTTTTTATAAATTGAATATTTAGATTTTGGTCACACAATTGCCTTATAGTCACAAGATTAGCCTTTAGACCTCTTACAAGCAGGACATTTTCCAGATTAGGAATTCTTGAAACATTTAGAGTTCCAACTCCTATGACATTTCCATGTCCTCCATCTCCAAAAGTGACAGTTGCACAGATTTTCAGGACTCCATGTCATATGCTGAGAACATCCAGTGTCGAAATACCATGATCCAAGAGAAGAAATATTCTTTGACATAAAAGCAACATGGCAGTTAAAATCGGTCTTTCTTACCCAAATTTGCTTAACCTTTGCCTCAGGCACTTTATACGATTCTTTCTCCTTAGTTTGTTGGAGAGTTTGAAGCAATTTGCAATAATGTGTCCTCTGCACCTGCAATAGTAGCATATGGGCACCTATTTCCCTTCCTTGTAGTAGGCATTTGATGACTTGAAGAGCCTCTATGAAAGTTCCTCAATTGAGTAGGCAGTTAAGATTGGGGTTTGAACAGACACGAACTAGTGTATCCTAGTCCCTTATAATTAGAAGAACATTTTTCTGCACTCAAAATTTTGTTAAGAGTACCAATAGAATTCATCATTCTAACTTCCTTGTTTACCCTTTTCAAGTTCGGAAATCAACTTAGACTCTTTGTCTTCTTTTTCAATAATCTGTCTTTGAAGGTTTTGAACTTTCTCCTTAAGAGTCTTCTGTTCTTCAACTAAAAGCTTGTTTTGATCGCTAAGAAACTTGTTGAGTTTTGCCACTTCAATCCATTTATCAAACATCTCCTGATAGACTTCCTCAAGACTATCTGCATTAGAGATGTCGGCAATTTTAACTATGTCATCAATGCAAGCTATGAAAGCTCTAAAGTTGCCTCGTTCATGCTCTTCTAAGTCAGTTTCTTCATCATTGTCACTCCAAGTAGCAGTAAAAGACTGTTATGCCCAAAAATCCTAAAATAATATTTTATTCTTTAGCAGGGGACCGTGGGCCCGAGTTAGCGCGGATTGGCGTAGAGCTGCGAAATTTAATTTGGGTAAGCTTTAAATATGGAAAAAAATTAGGAAAAATATATCTATTTTGTTTTTGTGGTTTAGCATGCTAATAAGATAGAGAGCCTAGAGACAAATTTAGTGGTTCAATCGAAACTCGAATCGGAGTTAGAACGGGTTAGATACGGGCTGTTTAAGTCGTATAACTTAAGTGAGGGGTATTTTAGTCATTTGGACCCAACTAGGGTCCATAAAAGAGAACCTAGGGCGTGCGTCCAGGGGTTTAGCCGCACGCCACCCGATGCATAGAGAGAGGAGAGAGAGGGCGACGCAAGAGGAGAGGAGGAGTCGGTAGTGCCGGATTTTCGCAAGTTTGTCGGCGTTCGTCGTAGGAAGATCCCTAGCTTCTTCTTCCTCCCCGGTTTCTCCAATAAGGTGAGTGGATTAGCGCTCTTCTTCCCCTTTTCTTCAATCATGCCGCCGCCCCTATGTCATGGGGATTTCATTGTTTTCCATTGGATTTTTCATGAATTGACTTGGATAATCGCGTTGAGAATTCTATCGTGATCGCAACGGTTCTATCAGATTGATTTTTGGCAATTGGCCGCCCCTTCTCATCTTGGATTTCTTGATGAAACCTTGTTGATTCTTGATGGTTGTTGGTAATTGTTGATGTTTGGTTAAGACCTTGATGAAAGGAGTAAGATGGAGTGAGTTTAGGGCATGCCGCCCCCTTTAGTGGGGTCCTTAAGAACCCTAGGGTGGCCGGCCACCTAGGGGCAGATTTGGAAAAAATAAAAATAGGATTTTTATACTTAAAGAACATACTTTAGGGTACCTTGAATTATTTCTACACTTTAAGGAAATTGTAGAGACATACAAGTATGGAATTGAGGACCCTAGAGACACCTAGTGACCCTAGAACCCTAGGATGACTTTAGGGTATATGTGTGTGTGTGTGTGTGTGTGTGTGTGATGTATTGTGGGAGGAGGTGGATATTGAGGTATGTCCTAGACATACCCTTATTTACTTGTTGATTAGCACATCTTACTTTATGTTTATATACCTGCGTGTGTGATGTTATGATGTGATTGTTGCATTCCCCGAAAGCCTCGCTGGTAAGGGGAGGGTAAGCCCCGAGGAGACAGCGTTGGCCTTATTCCGAAAGTCCGGCTGGTGAGAGAAGTTCATACCCCCAAAGAGACAGTTCGGAGACCCGACCGGTGAGGAGAATGTATGCCCCAAAGAGATGGATCGGAAGACTCGTGTCGGTGAGGGGAGAGTATACCCCAAAGAGGCAACACTGGCTGGATGGTAAATCGGAGACCACATTGACTACCTACCCTATGTGACGATTAGGACCGACGGGTCCGGCTGAGCATGTGGATTATTGCATTGAGCATGTTTATATTTTATACCTGGTGGCATATTTCCTGCAGGTTGCTATATGAGATCCAAGTGGATTGCTTGCTATATAAGAAAACAAATGCTCTTAAATTATGCTTTATTATCCTTATGCTTAACTTGTGGTTATTTGATTATGCATGATAATGATGATGTGGTGGAAATTGAGGATTGGTCTACTCACTAACTCCTAGTTGGACTTACCATTCATTTTTGTTGTTTTGCAGCATCTAAGTTAGATCAGAGAGAAACTTGGGTGCAGTAGCGTGGTTGGTGGCGGCAGGGCAGCGAGTCTCGTGACATGTTGTGGTCGAGGGGGATACCCGAGTCGTTTTTCTTTCTTTTGAGTTGTTGAGTCACGTCGACTCGGTTTATTTTTGTTTCCGCACTTTAATTACTTTGAGATGTCATGCTTAGTGATTTCACTTTTGGAACCATTTTGAACATTAGCTATCTATTAAGTTGGTGGTTGGGGTTTTTCAAATAAAGGTCTTTTTGTAATCCCTTAAAATGTTATTAATTGTTCAGGTTTGGTTTTGTCATTTATGTGGTTTGGTTTGGGTTAGACTTCGGGGTACGTGGCGTACCTTGGTCGGTCATACCGGATTTGGGGTGTGACAATGTGGTATTAGAGCGGGTACGACAATAGGATAGTAGGTATCATATGGGGGCATTGCTAGAGTGTTCACATATGGTATGTCGTAGTCACAAGATCGACAGTTGAACGTACGCACCAGCGGCGATACGTATTTTTTATTTAATTTGTTGTTCATATTTTGAAATTGTGTAGTACTTACTTTCTTGTTAATAGAAATGGAGGCATATGATGATGACGTGATGAGTGGAAGCGGAAGTAACTCCGCTGGCAGACGAGGCTGAGGCCGGGGTCGCAGACGAGGTCGAGACCGTGCTACCAGCCAGGTGGTTCAAGAGGAGGCAGCACGAGATCCCAGAGTTGTATTGCTAGAGACCCAGGTGACGGATGTGACCGAGGAGCTTCGCAGAGAACGGGACGAATTCTGTCGAGCAAGGGAGGAGTTCCGTAGGGAGCGAGAGGAGCTTCGTAAGGAGCCAGAGCTAGAGCAGCAGCGGACCCCGACTGTACCACCAGTGGCACCCGCAGTGAGCGAGCCAGTTGAGCCGGTTCAATCTGGATATGAGGAGGAGGACTAGCGAGAGCCGGTGGTACGCAGCTTGTTATACATGGATTTTTTAAAGATGAAGCCGCCAGTATTCACAAGCACATATCAGGCAGTGGAGGTGACAACATTCCTAAATGACTGCACAGAGTTATGCTCGGTCTTGGAGTATTCCTCTGAGGCGATGGCACATATAGTTTGGCTGCAGCTTAGAGGCCCAGCGAAGGAGTGGCACCAGTCATGGAGGGTGCGTAGGGGGATTCATGCACCAGCCCCTCCGAGGGGAGAATTCCTGACTGTTATCATTGAGAAGTACCTACACAGGAATTTTTGCGAGAGGCGGGCTAGGGAGTTAGAGCAGCGTCGCTAGACCGGCACTATGACAGTGTCAGAGTATGAGATCGAATTCACACGGTTGTCCCGTTACCACCCATCCCTAGTAGTGACAGAGACAGACCGGGTGAGGTGATTCATGGAGGGTCTAAGGGTATAGATTGGTAGACTAATACACTGCACCGAGGACACTACCTTTGTGCATTTGGTGGATGAGGCAATGCGGAAGGAAGCCATGGTACCTACCGACTGGCAGGATGGACTAGCCTGGAAGAGGTTCAGGCAGCATCGTTAGGAGGATAGGCATACCAAGTCTGAGAGTACCAACACCGGTACGGCGCGCCCTCAAAACCAATAAAGAGGAAATTTCAAAGGCCGTACGTGGACCGGACCACCGACGGCTACTCAGAGTACCACAGTACCAGGAGGCCAGAGTGCGGACAGTGCGGGAGGAGGCACAAAGGAGCTTTCTACGGTCCAAGTACCTATTTTGGGTGTGGCCAACCAGGCCATATTAGGAGGAACTGCCCTTTAGGCGGTCAAGCATCATTACTACCCAGAGGGAGAGCACCTATGTCGATTGCTTCAATGGCGCAGCGGACTCAGACTCGGGGGATCGGATAGCAGCGCACGGCGGGCCCAGGAGGCCGCCTGCTCGTGTCTTTGCATTGACTCCTGAGGGCGCAGAGGCGTCCAATGCAATGGTGACAAGTATCATTTTAGTTAGTTCATTACCTGCTCCACTGTTTGATCCAGGTGCTACTCATTCATTCCTATCTGAGATGCTGGCGTTGAGGTTGGGGAATGATAAAAGTTGGTTGAACCATTAGCAGTGTCTACACCTACAGGCAGTACTATTTTTACGAGGAAGGTCTTTAGGGACTGCGATATTTTCATAGGTGGGCACGATCTGAAAGCGGAGCTGATGCTATTACCGACCTTAGAGTTGGATGTAATTCTGGGCGTGGACTGACTATCATCCCATTATGCATTAGTCAATTGGAAATAACAAAAACCTATTTGTTATTACAAGTACATACCAACTTGCCTCTCTCTGACATCCCAGCCACAGAGTTCCATCTTCCACACAGTCCTTGTGTTGTAGGGAGTTGACAACCCAAAACCATCTTCACTTGAAGATAAGAAAGATAGATTATTGTCTTCTGCACTCAGCAGTCTCAACTCCTCAAAATAATTGGCAATACAATGTAAGCAAACAGGAATTGATAAGTCAGATCTTTTCACTGAAATTTATATGTGACAACCGATAGATCTGAATCAATGTTGACATAACTATTAGTTCAATAATACCATCAGTTCAACAACCAACAGTCATCGGCTCGAAACAAACAGTCAGCACTTAAATCATAAAGACCATAAATATCAAAAGAAGTAACGCCCAGAAATATTAAAGAAGACCTCACCTCTACTCAAAAAATTAATCGAGCAATGAAATTAACAACGATTAAGAATATCAAAGATATCAAATAAAATCATCATTAATAATGAAGACCAAAAATCACCATATCTATAGGAAACAAAAGGTCCTCATTTTGCGCTGCATTTTTATCCTGAAAACCATAGATTGCTAGAGCAGTTGAAACTGTCCTTACACAATTGAAACTGTCTTCAATATAAGCAAAACTTCTCCTAGTTGTTTGAGAATTAGCCTGGAGTACTTTTGCCAAATATAGCCAATCTCATAAAAGGCCAACACTAACAACCCCGCTCATGTCGACTACGGTCTTCAGATCTTCTGTCTTCCTGTTTGGACATTTTGTCCTCGACAGCGGCCTTGAGATTCTTCTAGTCGATCTTTTTTGCTTCCCAGAGTTCTTCCATTTTTATGAAGCTTGCGGCATTTTCTTGGATTCCGGTCATGTTTTTAGGCTCGATAAGGACGATGTGGTCAACGAAGAGTCCGAGTTTTTATCTGAGCTCGATGGAGAAGAGCTCGATCTATGGGTTTAGGTTGGGGATTTCGACCGCTATGGCCTGAAACTTGTTCAGGTATTCTCTTAGTGACTCATGCTGCCCCTGCCTAATATAGTGGAGGGCAGCTCTCTTCTTGTGATATACCCACGACGTGGTGAATCGGCTGAGGAAGACGCGGGAAAGGTCATCGAAAAAGTGGATAGACCCTAGCGGGAAGGAGGCAAACCATAATGGGGCGGTTTTTCGTAGGAGAATTGGGAAGGCTCTGTAGAGTGTGGAATCGTTTGCTCCGTGATAGAGCATCTTGGTCCGGAATGTCGTCAAGTGTAGAGCGGGGTCGCCTATACCGTTGTAGGGTGTCAAAGTGGTAAGTAGCTCACTTCTCGGTGGGAGATGAGTTATCATGATGTGATTGTTGGTTAAATGGCTTACACTAGAGGGAGGGTGAATAGTGTGTTTACTAAACTTTAGCCTAATTTCGATTTTAAATATTTCTTTGATTACTTAGGCAAATTACAAATTGAGTAGCAAGCGGTAGCAAAGTAAATACGATATTTAAGTAAACACAAGTAGAAGCAATGCAAACACAATTATTTATAGTGGTTCGGCCCTAATGTCTACTCCACTAACTAAGCACCTCGCTTAGGATTTTCAAACTAGTTTAACTAGATTAATTAGTTTCCTTACAAAGAGGAATTTTCACCGAAGAGTCTCCGCTCTCAAACCCAAGGCACTTCCACACCCGAAAGTATCCCGCCTTCCTACCGAGAGTACTCTCCCACCTCAATCCTAAGGACAACTCAAATAATCCTAGCAAACTACGTTTACACTAATTGGTTTAAGCCTTAACACCATGGCAACCACCAACCATTCAAGACCTAACAACCTAGGTCTTCACAGTTTCAAATACAATGAGATAAACTATAAAATACAACACTAAATGGAGTAATAAATCAAACAATAAAATACTTAGCTCCACAACAAGATTCCTAGCTTCCTCTTCATGCCTTTGATGGTGAAACAATGAAGGAATGAAAGCAAGATCAAGATTTTTGGCTCAAGCTAGGTTTTCACAAAGAAATGGTTCAATGAGGCTTGTGATTGATCGAAAGGATGTCTCAAGGGTAGAAGAAGTGATCAAGATACTCAAGGAAGACTCTCATGGCTTTGTATTTATAAGTCATCAAGAGAGAATGCCACAAAAGCCATCCCAATGGGCATTTTTCTGCCCGTTCGCGCCGCTCGGTCGGTGGCCGGTTGATGGCCATAAGGATTACCCCCCATTTGATTCAATAAAAATATCTAGAAAATCAAAATCCTTAGGAATCACAATCTAACTTTTGGGGTCTAGTACAAAATTCTGAAAATCGAAAATTTTATAATTTCCCGGATCAAATATGAATCAATTAAAGACTTCCAAAAATTTCTTAAAAATATGTCGTTAACTAGTTTTTACCTAAGGAACAATTACCAGGATTTTGGTGGCAAGAAAATGTCTAGGTCATATATCCCTCCAAGGAGCTCCCTAGGCTTAGTGAATTTCAGGGCCATTTTCTGATTTTCCAAGTTTTCATATTTTGGGGTTCAGGTTTGGTTTTTGGGTTTCTTTGTATCATCATGAGAATTTACAATGCATGCTAGACATCCTAAACCTAAACTCTATCTTCCTGGCGAAATCTGAGCATCGACGAGCGTCCTTGCCGATTTCTTTGATTTCTTTGATTTTTCCGATCGGGACGTCGTGCGCTAACCGACTTAGAACTTGAAAATATTTCTCCATGAAAATATTAGTTCCATGTTTGTTATCATCAAAACTAAAATTAAGACCAAGGTTGAAAACCTTAGGCCAATAGTGGTCGGCAAAGGGTTCCGCATCGAGAGGGAGGGCAGTTCTTGCTTTTTTGGCTTTAGGATCTTCGTCTCTTTCCGGGGGGCGGGTACTGCAGCCCTCGTCACAAGGGATGGAAATTGGTCTCCTTCTTTCTGAGTGATTGCTCTCCCCATACTCCGAGTGACAACACTCAGGGTTAGGCGGGGGGCTGTCCTTGGGACCTTGTTAGTATCTTAACTTGGACTGCTAGATGTTGGTTCTTTGCATCCAACTCGTTTATCCGCGGTTGGGGCTCTTCGGTGGGAAGGTGGGCTGGCACCGGAGCGTCGCTCCTCGCTGTTTTAGCGTCACCAGACTGCGGTCTATCATCGTCGATGGGTCATTGTCATTGGCGTGTGGCGGTTGGTTGCTTGGCTCCGAGTTTCAACCATTGTGGGGGAGGTAAGCTTTAGTCAGCTCCACAGTGGGCACCAAATGTTTTTGCCTGAGGGTTGGGCCCTTCTGGTCCGGCTCGATGTCTCTCCTTGTCTGTATTAATTGCAGGTGGAGGTGATGACATCGCTAAGAAATCTCGCGATGATGTTGCCCAGAACGTGTTGAGGTCGATCACGGAGATTGCGGCCTCATAATGGCATATCTCTCCTCATAAAGTAGAATGTGGGTATCCTTTTTCGGCCGGGTGAGGTCCCGTGGTCGAGCTGCTTGGCCTGGCTCGAATTTGATTCAGGGGTGCTACTGGGTCTAAGATCAGAACCAATAGTCTTAGTCCAGTCCAACTAGCCTTGTGTGTGCACAACAAACCCGCTACGTTCGTAGGCACACTCTACTCGCCATTACGATGGAATGCATGACCCATATTCTTAATGCCTTAGCCATTCGGACTCAATATCTATAGAGGGCCTTTTATGCAATTATCATGTCGTAGCTAACAACTAATTTACAGAAAATAGTAAATAAAAGCATAAAAAAATAAGGATGATTATGGACGATTCTAAAGAGATCCACCCGAGCCATAGGGTGAACCAAGGCCATTATCTTTGGGTTTTTGGAGTGTCGTATCACAAAGGTGCTGCCAAAACTTCATATGGAGGTTGTCAGTTCAATCTATTGGCGATAGAAATGGGCACGACACGATAGCACAGCATGATAACTGCGGGCCGGCCCGGCCCGACACGATAACATTGTGGGCCGATGCAGGCTGGCTCTTATCATGCCGGGCCGGCCCGTTTGGCCCGCTAAGTATTAAAAAAAATAATTTTCAGTTTGGTTTAGTGCTTGTTTAGTGCTTCAAAATTGCAAGTGAAGTTAATCCATGGAGTTTTTCATGTGAAATGACGTATTTTGTGCTTATTTAGTCTCTCAAACATTTTAAATTAATTTTTTTTTGCAAGTTTTTAGTTGATAAATGGGCTCGCGGACTATGATGGGCCGGGAATGTTTGGCCCACGAAGTTAGCGGGCCGGCCCAACTCGACACGATACCTTATCGTACTGGGACGACCATTTTGCCACCTCTAGTTTAATCAGTGCTTTCATAGTGTTCAAGTTGAGCTCAAATTTGAGCTTAGAGGTGGCAGTGGGTTTGTATAAATGAGTCTTTCATCCATCCCAGACCCTAATAGGTCATTAGCGGGTTTTGCCCATTGGATCGTGGGACGTGTATAAGATTTTGAGGTGAAAATCCTGTAGGGTTTGGGAAGAGTTCAGGATTTTAGTCTAAAACTCGTCCCAAACCTACCAAGTATAAAATTACCAAAATACCCCTCATATTATCCATGTATGTAGAATAATTATGTCTTTTAATTAGAGTTCAATATAATTTGTCTTATTTTAATTAAAGCTAAGTATACAATTATACACTATTTTAATTCATAAGGGTTTAAAAGTAATTTACACCTATAGTACATGGCTACACCCTAACACGGTAACACCCATTCACCAATTTACTCACCTGCCGCCCATCCCCTCGATTGCCCATCCCCATCGCTCGACGCGGCAACGCCCACTTCTCTTGTCACACGGCAACCGCACCGTCGCATATGTAATACCCAAAAATTCTAATGGACTTTTTATCCTTATTTTAGCGAGTTGATGCGGAGATGCGCCAGGTCGGGCTGAGCAAATCACCAGAAGGTGAAAATCCTTGAATTATTTGTTGTTGAATTCATGCCGAGCTCGAGCCGAGTCCGTAGGTTCAATCGAAACTCGATTGGGATGTAAATTGAGCCTTATGGGTTAACTTAAGTTAGGAGGGGTAATTTAGTCTATATATATATATATATGCTACCCCAGCCAACCGTACGACTCTAGTAGAGTCAAACGCACGCCGAGGTAGAAATAGGGGAAAGAGGAGGCGGTGCCACTTCCGGCCGGAGATCCTTGCCGTCGTCGGAGATCGGAGCCGAGGGGTCTTCTCCTTCTTCATCTTCCCTTCTTTCTCTTCCAAAGGAGGTGAGTGGTTGAACCTTGTAGGGTTAGGCCCTATGGCCTAACCATGTGTAGAGATGAAATTTGGATTTTTCTCATGTGCTTCTTTCCGATTTGGATGTGTTTTGATGCGTGGATTTTTATGCTGTAATGGATTTTATGTTTCCTTGGTAGATGTGTGGTTTTCTTGATGTATAGGGACTGGCCAACCATGTACAAATTAGGATAGGTCATGTCAAAATTTTCCCCAATTTTTTTGGTTTCATTCTTGATAATCTGGTAACTCGTGTGTGTATAAATCTCGGATAGAAAGTGTGTATATGTGTCAGATGTAGGCAATGTTTCCCTAAGTCCTTAGGGTCGGCCACTTGGGGTTCTTCCCTGTTGGAAATCGGGGCGCCCATGATGGGCTGACCCGTAATTGTAACCAGACCCGTTGGTTAATTGATTTAACCAAAGGAAATTATTAATTATTAATTAATTGATTAATTATAAGAGAAAGTCAATTATGTCTTTTCCTATTAAAGGAGTGGGAGGTTACATTCCCCAATTACAAGGACCGGCCGAATAGAAGGGAGGGGAGAGGGAAAATATATCTAGGTAGATTAAATCCCCAATTTTGAATACACTCTAGGTAGATTTAATTCCCTGGAATTATGTGAAAAACATTGATTATTAATGGGTGGGGTTAAGGGCCGACTACCCTTAGAATTTTCTACGTCACTAGGGTCGGACGAGTGGGGAAAAACGAGGCTCGGCTTTTGGTATAAATCATGATATAATATGATTGCTTGTTGCGATGTAAATTCATGTGCTAGAATTTATTTTGTATTGATATGTTTGAATCTCGAGTTATATATTTAAGCAAGGATTTTATTTCATATGCTAGAAATTTCTCGTGTAATTTATGGTGTGCTGAAATAGAATTTATACATGATGTTTTGAGATTTATACATGCTGAAATATGATTTATACATGATGAAATAGGGTGTAAATACATGCTGAAATATTTAGTAATTATGTTGTATTTATCTTGAAGTGTTGGAATTAATTGCAATTGCTGGAATTAATTATTATATGCTATATTTATCAAGTAGATGTTGTATTAATCCATTTTATGCTGTAATTATCAATTAGATGTTGTATTTATTAGTTACATGCTTGAAGTACCGACGTAGGCATTAAAATTATTTATTCATGATAGGGATGGTTATTTGAGGTAGAATAATTTAACATGTGCATGCAGAAGTATTATATATTACATTATAAAATCTCATGTTTGCAAGAAAATGTGAAACGAGATGTTAATGCCCAAGGGAGGGTTGGGTTGGGCGCATGCCCGTGATTGATGATGTTAGATATGTGGAATAATTGTGCGCTCTGAAGTGATATTATTTGTGTCGTGATTGAGATGACTGAGCTGAGAAGCGTCTCTAGTTGGTACAACTATTGCCCAACTCAGCGAGTGGTTGATGAGTCTTGTGATTGCATTAGTGAGCCATGTGGTGTTAGACCCAAGTGGCAGGAGTATTGAGATTGTGTCAGTGAGCCCCGCTGACATTAGACCCGAGTGGATTTGGGTTGGATGAGATATTCCCAACCTGGTTGGGTGCCGAAAACTAATTGGCAATCCTAGTTGAAGGGCCTAGGTGAATGGATTGCCATGTTTAGATGTTGGTGATCGACTTTGTTATTTTTGTAGTGGTTATTGTTATTATTATTGATTTATATAGGCCTGATTGGGCTAAGTGAATATATCTTTTTGGTAGGCTAGTTTGGTCGAGTGGTGATAGTGAATTCGAAAACTTATGAACTTATATTGAATGGTTATATGCTTATTATTGATTGCTTGGGATTTAAGTGGAGGTTCGGTAGAGCCACTCACTGAGTTCCTCATGGACTCATGATTTTATTATTGGTTGTTTTTGCTGAGCCTGACTAGTGAGGTACGACTATGTTGGCATGACATAGCTGGAAGGAGCAGGCTCGTACCATATACCTCGTAACAAATCGGATTGAGTCGTAGTCGTGTAGAGAGTCATTTATTTCTTGCATTAGAGTTATAGCTTTGCTTTTGAACCTTTGGAGTCTGTAGTTCAATTTTTGAACTTCCTTTATACATTCATAGTGGATCAGTAGCACTTTTATTCAGTTTTGTTGATTATATCTGCATGGTTTGAGTACGCATATGGTAGGCTTCACAGTACGACCAAGTATCTAGGCCGGTCACGAGATCCTGTAATTCGAGGCTTGACAGCAGACTTCCGGCTCTTCGCTCTCCACCTCAACCTCCACTAGCACACAGTTATTCCTCCTCTCACCATCGCCGATCTACTTCTCTGTCTCTCTTATAGTAACGGCAGCCACACCGCCGCTGCAAATCTATGGCTCTCCGTCTCTCTCCCACGGGCAGGGTTTGGAAGTTAAGTATGTGTGCCACTTGTTTTAATGTAATGAAGTAATGAACTAAGTGTTACATTATAGAACAAGTATGTGTGCCACTTGTATTTGGAAGCTTAATGAACTAAGTCTTATATTATGTGTGCCACATGTTTTAATTAATTAGAACTTGTAGTTTATATTTGAGCACTTTTTGTAATTTTACACTATTCGTATAAGTTATATTAGATGTTATGATAAGTATGTAGAATAGTTTTTTTATATAAATTTTGTTAACTATTCGTATAAGTCATATTAGATGTTCTGACATATAAGACTTTTAGCCACGAACGTTTACCCACGAACGACTCATTTGTGGCAATAAATGTACTTTGTAGTCACATTTTGAATCATCGTGACAATTGAGTAAATTATAGCCATGAAACATTGACATCATGGCAACAAAAGAATAATAGTAGCCACATACATTGTATTATATGATAAAAATATGTTTAATTACCGCATGTGTTTTTTGTTATAACTGATGTAATATAGTCATCGTAAGATATGAGCAAATAGCCACATAACGATCGTGGCTATGAAGTTGTCGAAGCTGGTATGAAGTTGACGAAGGTCATCTGATTCCTATATATGACCTAATTACGGTAAATTTATTATAGTTAAATATATTTTTTAAATGTTTATTTTTTTCTTATAATACTCATAGTTTATTGTGAATTTTAGGATAAATTTGATATTGATCTTGAGATTCCTCATGTAAAAAATGCAATCAATTAACCTATTGATCGAACAACGATTTCGGGAATATAGAGCAAAGTTGAACAAGCACTTTGAAAATAAAGGTGAAAATGAATCAGCACTCAGACACCCATATGACGGAGTCTCACAAGAAGATTGAGAAATGATCTGTAAGCATTTTATGGATGAAAAGTTTCAGGTATATCTCATAATTGGAAAATTTAGGATGAAAAGTTTCAAGTATATCTCAAATTGTTTATTGTAATTATGAATAGTTTTATGCAACTTTTGGATAGATTTCTGATCATCTTAATGATAATTTCGAGCTTGAGGATGTCAGTAGATTTTTTTGTATAAACAATTACGCACCAAAAGCATATATTGGATCGTAATGTGCAAATCTACTTTAGTCAAAACATATTTCTTGGACAATCTCGCGTACCTTTCTCCACTGTTGGTTGCAGCGGATCTACTTGATGGAAACCACATTTCTCTCTCTTTCACACACCTCGAATTGAGCGCACACCAAAAATCGTAAGTTTATGGGAAC
This sequence comes from Canna indica, assembly GCA_034359265.1. NCBI lineage: Eukaryota > Viridiplantae > Streptophyta > Magnoliopsida > Zingiberales > Cannaceae > Canna > Canna indica. The sequence continues at coordinate 73,165,720 of CP136890.1, forward strand.
TCATGAATATGTAATTGTGAAATTTCTTGTGTAGAGAGGGGACATGTTCCCTCTTTATATAGACAATGGAAAATTATCCATTGTAATTACTTAATTGTCATCTTAAACATATAGCCAATTATAATTATGCCCTTACCTTACTTAAAAACATTATATGCTATATAATATTATGGACCACATAAATATATTATTACATTCTCCCACTTGGCCCATGAGAGAATTATTAAACTTCAACATTGTAAGAAAACTCACAAATACGAATCATAGCGGTCTTGCATCATCATTTGACACAATTCCTTTCATGTACCACAATATATGTAAATCATCAGACAATATCTGTAATGGAAACATACTTAACGTCCATTTCTGTTATAAAGAAATTGCCACACAATATGTACGTATACTCAAACATATATAACAGAAATAATAGTTATATCAAAAACGTAACATGAGCTCAAGTGTCATATTCACAAACTAAAATGATCCATAAACAACGATCATTCACCAAGGCCCATCCGTTCAGCATGCTCTATAAAAGCCTTTGGTGACAACACTTTAGTCAATGGATCAGATTGATATGCTCAATTAACATTGTACGTTTCTGAACTTCTTCTTTGACAACAAGATACTTTATTTCCATATGCTTTGCACCCTTTGAATATTTGTCATTCTTAGACAAGAAGACTACAGCGGAATTGTCACAATAAATTTTCAGCGGCTTAGCAATACTGTCGACGATCCCAAGTCCTGAAATGGAGTTCTGCAGCCATAATCCATGAGTCGTGGCTTCGAAGCATGCCACAAATTCTGCTTCCATGGTGGATGATGCTGTGATAGATTCCTTTGCAGTCTTCCACGATATTGCTCCTTCAGCCAATAGGAACAAGTACCCAAACGTGGACATTCTACTATCAATACATCCAACAAAATCTGAATCTGAATATCCAATCACTTCTAAACGATCAAATCTCACTACTAGAATAATGGGCATCAGCAACGGCTGATGCCGTTGCGGAGCCGTTGCTGAAGAGCATCAGCAACGGTCGAGCCGTTGCAATAGAGCCGTGACAGAAAGTCGTGTTGCTGATGACTTAGCAACGGATCAGCAACGGCCGCTCGGGCCGTCGTTAAAAATATTATCAGCAACGGTTTTGCCACAGACCCGGAGCCGTTGCTGATAACATTAATAGCAACGGCCGCTGAGTCCGTAGCAATGCCGTTAGTAAAATCCCGTCGCTAAGCCGTTGCTGTAGGTCATCAGCAACGGCTTTCGATAAACTTTTAGCAACGGCTTTCCCACGGACAGCCGTGGGAAAGCCGTTGCTGATGATGTGAACCTGCAAACGAAAAAAATTAAAATTTCAAATTTCCATTGATACATTGATACATTATCTGATACATAACTCACACACCCATACCCTCATACACACATTCATTCACACATCACAAACACACCAAGATATACATCAAAACAATTATATTTGTATTGATAATTATCCACGATAGTATAAAAATAATTCAAATGCAAAATTGAAGTATCAATATCCAAACAAAATAAGTTAAACAAGTTCAATATCTCAGTAACAAGTTCAATATCCAAACAAAAAATCTCACGATCACGATGGAGGATGGTCTGGATCATATAGCGGGGTCTGGAGTGCTTGAGTGTACACCGGCGTGGACTGACTCGAGGACGATGGATTAGATGATGCCGAAGAGATGCCTGCTGCGGGATGACCTGACATGTTGCGTAGCATAGCATGCATCTCCTCCATCATCTGACTCTGACGCGCGACCGTCTTCTCTAGAGTCCTTATTCTGCTACTATGATCATAACTGGATCTAGAGGTGGACGACCGCTCACCAGCGACCGGAGGGGTCGGTGCCCCAAGTGGCCCTAGCACGGCTCGCGCATGACCACTATCTGCGAAGCCATATACGCGGCCATGGTCCCAGCCACCTGCGGCCTCGACCCACGATGCTGCGTCAAAGTCCTCGGGGGTACCCCCGCGCTGCACCACCGTCTGGCTGTAGGTCTCCTACTCGAGTTTGATTTTTTGTTTAATATTTATCATAAAACTTAAATTATAAATATATAATGAATAACTTAAACAAATATATAATTACCATAATGTATGCAGCGCGGTTGTGGATGTACTCCCCCGTCCCATGTGCTCGACGGTGAGTCCGCTCAAACACCGCCATCGGGGAGGGTCGCTGGACACTCCCGTCATCCGACACCGTCGTCTACATTTACAAAACAAATACATTAATTAGTACACATAATAACAAATAAAATATATAATTAAACGATATACTTACCATACGGTTTGCGTGCACTACAAATGCAACAGAGCCGCCAGTGTGACGCGCTGCTCCCCCCGACATGCGATTTCTAGCCGCATTCCGAGAAACCTCCTGCCATCGATCCGTCGACCATATCCCCACGAGCTGGTCCCATATATCCGGAGTAATCCAACCGGGGCCGTATCCCCGAGTCTCCGCGATGTTAGTGGTCCCAGCTCGGGCCATCGCTTGGGACCGAGCCTGCCCCAGCTGCCCGTTGTACCTTGCCCGGGAAATAGCCTCCCAGGCAGCGTAAATGAAGGGCCTCTGGTCCTCGGCCCATGTATAGCGAGCCTGCAAAATAATAATATTAGTACCAATATTAATATATCATCATGCATGTAAAAAAAAATAATAATACGTGCCTCAAACTCGCGCCATAACATGTCGACGTGCTCGCTAGGCAAGTGAGACCACGTAGGCCATGCCCCGTGCATGTATCGTCGAATAGTAGAAGAAATGCTCCTCGGCACTTCTTCTTGCTCGAACCTGCACAACAAAAATGAATTTTAATATTATATTATGATATAATGAATTTGTAATGATTCATAATTCATGATATATTACCGCTCCCCAATCACGCTAATCAATCTACGTGACTCTGTGGCTGGTGGAGGCTGCCACCTGTTCGGACCGCGTGGCCGCCTGCGTCTGGATGTACTAGCCTCGGTAGTATCATCCTCATGAGGATCATCAACAGGAGGATCAGCAGCATGAGTAAGTGCTGGAGTCTCACCGATCGGAGACTCCGAAGCTCTCCTGCGTCGATAACCACGACCAGACATATCTGTCGAACATACATATAATCAGATTATTGTATAAATAGTAGAGATATATTTAATAAAATATATACTTTACAATTATTCTTCATCATCTGAATAATAGTCTTCGAATTCTTCTTCTTCCTCTTCTTCCTCTTCTTCATCTTCTTCATCTCCAGCTTCCTCAATTTCATGATCGTCATCATCAGCATATTCAACTTCTAATTGAATTGACGTTGTGTCTGCATCCTCGAGTATTGGAATAATACGATCCACAGCAGGAAGATCATCTTCTTGATAGAAACCAGGAGGATCATTTTCTCCTACTATCGGATCAATTTTTCCTCTACCTTTTGTCTTACAGACTACACGCCAATCCGCTCTATCTTTATTTCGAGCCGGATACTTCGCATAATATACTTGTTCGGCTTGTGATGCCAATATAAAAGGCTCATTTGCTGCCAATTTCGATTTGTAATTAACCTCAACAAGTTTGTATTTTGGATGAACTTTCATGCCCCTTTCTGTTGTATCGGACCGATTTCTTCTCCTTGTAACGAGGGTGTTGACATACAGGGCATTTATCCAACTGCACATTTTCTTTATAATATAAAATGCAGTTATTTTGGCACGCGTGTATTTTTTCGTACCCAAGCCCCAATTTTCTCATTAGCTTTTTAGTCTTATAAAAAGTAGGCTCAAACTTGTTATCAGTAGGCAGCATTCCATTAATCAATCCAGCAATCCGATCATACGCAACTCCGCTGATATTACAATCGGCATTGATGTTTAAGAGCTGTGTCATTGCAAATTAAATAATCCAGCGTGTCATACGCAACTTGTTTAAGAGCTGTGATATTACAATCTAGCGTCCGAAGTGGACAAACCGGCGCGCGTCCGAAGTGGACGATTCCGACGCGCGTCCGAAATTAATCTAAACCCTAATAATTAATCTAACAAATTAAATAATTAATCTAAACAATTAATTACCAATTATAAAACAATTAATTAACAATTATCAAACAATATAATATATATATATATATAATTATAAATTCCGGCGCCGGAGTCCACCCTCCGGCGCCGGCGTACAGTGGCCAGACACACTGTCCGGCCACTGTACAAGGTCCGGCGGCGGCCATCGGCCGACCGCCGCCGGCCGAAACCCTAGAAATAGGGTTTCGGTCGGATTGATTCCCGCCGGCCGCAGGGAAGAGACGGCCGGCCGATCAACATACCTGAACAAGTCGGCAGCAGCGGGAGGAGGAAGAGGTGTCGTCGGCGTCGGCAGCAGCGGCGGCGAGAGGCGTCGGCAGGAGCGGCGGCGGCAGCAGCGGGAGGAAGAAGGGTCGGGCGCGAGAGCGTGCCCTATATAAACTTATCAGCAACGGCTCACTCGCCCGTTAGAAAACCGTTGCTGATAAGTTATCATCAGCAACGGCTCACTTATCCGTTAGCAAGCCGTTGCTGATAATTAAAATATCAGCAACGGCTCGCCTTTCCGTCAGAAAGCTATTGCTGTTAATTAAAATAATCCGCAACGGCTCGGGTTTCCGTTAGAACGCCGTTGCAGATACAAATATCTGCAACGGCTCGGGCGGCCGTAAGAACGCCGTTGCAAATAGCAACGGCTTGAGCGGCCGTTGCTGATAGCCGTTGCTGAAGACCTAATTTCTAGTAGTGTCTTTTATATGTGAGTTTGTAGTCTTTGGTTCCTTGCAAGTACCTCAGAACTTTCTAGGCAGCTCTCTAGTGATTCATTCCTAGATTACTCTAGTTTGGAAATAGACAACATAGTCACTTGAGATTGTAGACCGCCTAACTCTATGTGATCGCCTTAATGCAATCTCATGCGGCTCACTCTCCACAGGTTCACCTTGAGTAGTTTCATGGTGAGTCATTTCCTCAGTTTGTTGTTTAGCTTCCTGCTGATCAACTGTTACAGGAGTTGAGTATGGTAAAATTACAGGTGGTGTCACCACTTGTTCTTGTACCTCATTAATGACGATCTCTTGTCTCTCGCTCTCACTGAGCTTGCCATTTTCAACGAACCTAGCGTTTCCATTTTGAACTATTTTAGACGAATGATTAGGACAATAAAATATAAATCCTTTGGATTTCTCAGGGTATCCAATAAAGTACCCACTAACCATACGAGAATCCAATTTTCTTTCATGTGGGTTATACAACCTAGCTTCTGCTCAACAACCCCAAACATGCATATGTCTCAAACTCGGTTTCCTATTAGTCCAAAGTTTAAAGGGAGTCTTTGGAACTGCTTTACTAGGAACCCGATTTAAAATATACATAGCAGTTCTAAGCGCATAAGTCCACAAGGATTTCGGTAATGATGAATTACTCATCATACTCCTAACCATGTCCATCAAAGTTCTATTACGTCTTTCAGCTACACCATTTTGTTGTGGTGTACCTGGCATAGAGTATTGCGCACATATGTCATGTTGCTTGAGATACTTCGCAAAAGGACCAGGACATTGTCCCGATTCAGTGTATCTCACATAGTACTCACCACCTCTATCCGACCTTATAATTTTTACTTTTCTATCTAGTTGTCTTTCAACCTTGTTAATAAACACTTTGAGTGCTTTTATGGCATCATACTTTTCATACAATAGATAGATATAACCATAACGTGAATAATCGTCGATAAAAGTAATTAAGTATCTTTCACCACTAAATGAAGAAGTGTTAAAAGGTCCACATATATCGGTGTGTATTATTTCAAGGAGCTGTGTGCTTCTTGTGGCGGCACTTTATTTAGTATGTTTAGTTTGCTTGCCTTTAATGCATTCGACACACGTACCAAAGTCGGTAAAATCCAAATTCGAAAGAATTTCATTCCTTGCCAACCTTTCTAGCCTTTTCTTGGATATATGACCCAAGCGTTTATGCCACAAGAAGGCCGAACTTTCATTTTCTATGTCATATTTCATACCAACATTACTACGAACAATAAGAAGAGATTCAACGAAAGCACTATCAAGTTTTAGTTGATACAAATCATTACTAAGAAAACCAAAACCAATTACACAGTTATTCTTAAACAAATTGAAACATTCATTCCCTAATTTCAAATAATATCCCACTACATCTAATTTCGACAATAAAATTAAGTTACGGAAAAAGCTAGGAACATAAAGTGCTTCATGCAAATCCAAATGATATCCAGTACTTAAATGCAAACGGTAAGTTTCGATGCCCTCCACTGGAACACGAGCTCCATTTCTAGTAATCACAAAGCTCTCATTTGGAAGAGGATTTCGGATCATAACGAATCCCTGCATAGAATGAGAGATATGTATCATAGAACCACAATCAAGCCACCGGGTATTGAAAGGAACAACAGTAAGAAATTATTCGAAACATACGGAAATAGAAGGTTTACCCTTCTTTTTGAACCATGCTTTAAGTTTAGGGCACTCCCTACGATAGTGACTGCGTTTGTGACAGTTAAAACAACGGTCCTTGTCATTTTCCTTCCTGACAGCTAACTTGTCCTTGACTTGGTCGTTAACTTTTTCAGATTGACCACTATTCTTGGTTATTTTCTTATATTTCTTCTTTGCTCCTTTAGTCACCAGATTAACCATATTATTTCCTTGTTGCTTCAGACGCGCCTCTTCCTGAACCAGCATACGTGACAATTCATCAAATGACCACCTCTCCTTTGAGGTATTGTAGCCAATTTGAAATTGTACAAACTCAGGAGGTAATGAGACCAAGGAATAGCTCACAAGGAAGAACTCATCAAGGTTAATCCCAAGTGTTGTCAGTTTCTTAATTAGATTTGACATCTCCAAGACATGATGTTGCATACCGAGGGACAGATCATACCACGCCCTTTGTAGCTTTTTCATAACTGTCAAGGCTTGAATCTTATTTGTAGCTAGAATGAAAACGTTCTTCCAAATACTTCATGAAATCACTAGCAGTATCGATTTCTGGAAGAACACTCCTAATACTCGGATCGATATGCATACGCATGAACTTTAAGCTCAACCGGTTTGCCCTTTCCCATGCCTTATGAACTTTTCCAACTTCCTCACTGCTCAATGCATCAGGAACAGGAGGCTCATTCTCAATTAGAGCAATATCGAGATTTTGTAAACTCAGTTCATACTTGACTTGATCTCTCTATTCATAAAAGTTCATGCCATTGAAAGTGACAACAGTACTAATTGAGTATTCACAATCATTGCATCAGTTGTAACATGCAAGAAAAAACTCACAATTAGATTCAATAGTAGAAAACATAAACTGCATACTATAATATACCTTTGGACAAATATTATAACACACAAAATCACAAAATGATGAAATTAATTTAATTCACCTCATTAACGTTCATTACACAAGAACTGAGTCTTCTTTTGGTCGACTCTAATGCTCTTGTAATAATAAACTAATTTATCTATTTATTATTGATAATTAAATATTTTGTGATTATTCACCAATAAAGTTGATTCATTATAAATCAAACTATGTGAATATACATTACTCATGAAATCACAATTATTAATCATCATTTATCTATTAATTAATTTATAAGAGATTAATTCACCAAACATATTTATGTAGCCCTTTGATGACCAACAATAAATACCAAACAATTTGAACATATCTCATATCATACAAAAATTAATTAATCATTACCTTAACATAGATAAATTAAACCGTGCTTAAAATTCACTTGCGATAATATTTTGATCACTTTGGTGACTAACAAACTAGCCAAATGTGAATTTTGATTCTTTACGCACCAAATAAATATGTGATAATAAAATTTACTAACACATAATTTGACCACTTGGTGACTAACAAATTATGTCAATAATGTGAATTTTAATTCTTCAATACATATCCCAATAAATATATGAACTAAAACAGTTAAGGTTCATGTCCACGACCGAACAACTGAAACACAAAAAACCAGTTGTTTGATTCGGGCAACAAATAAACCAATCATCAATTAAATCAACATGATAAAATGCCCATAATAAGATGACCACGTGAAAGGAATATTCAAAATTAAATGAGACATGTAATTTAATAGGTTAAAATGTCCATGCAGTTTAACGGTTATCCATAAAACTACCAATTAATTTCCATGGCCACTAAATTAATGCAAGAATAACTTCAATAATTATCAATTAAAATTAAATAATCCAAAATAGTAACTATTCCATGTGAAATAATTAAATGATCTTGAGACAATTATGGTGAAGAACCATTCTTTATATGGAGCAATTAATTGTCCATTGGGCAATTGATTGTCCATTGAATTCTTTGACCGTTCGTGTGACCAAAAGGTACCATGTGACAGATGTCATTCAATGGCACAATAAACGACAATAACATGAACATTTCACCAGGTTTGATAATCATTAAGATATAAAAAATCATCCAATAATTAAGGCACACGTAAACAATCAAATTTTAATATCTAAATCAATTCTCTTCAACTTTGTGAGCAAAAACAGAAGATAAAGAACATCAAACGAAAAACTATCAATTGATAGCCACATACTTCATACGATCAAATTTTAAGTTCACATCAAGCTATATTACATACAACTAGCAGAGTATAAATCTCCAAAATATGAACAAACACAGATGGTCATGAGCAAAACAGTTCAAATTATGAATTTATCAATAACCCATCAAGCCTAAAACACAAGCTCTGATATCTCAATAGATTTTTTGTATAAACAATTACGCACCAAAAGCATATATTGGATCATAATGTGCAAATCTACTTTCTTGAAGAATCTCACGTACCTTTCTCCATTTTGGTTACAGCGAATCTATTTGATGGAAACCACATTTCTCTCTCTTTCACACGCCTCGAATTGAGCGCACATCAAAAATCGTAAGTTTATGGGAACTCACGAATCTATAATTGTGAATTTTCTTGTGTAGAGAGAGGACATGTTTCCTCTTTATATAGACAATGGAAAATTATCCAATTATTCATTTTACATTCACTACTACAATTTGGTCTTTTAGCGACGATTGTTATGACGTATGCTGGCAATTATAAATACTGCAAAAAAATTTACCAACAATTAGTGAATTATCATTAAATCCATTATCGTTAAAGGTTTTAGAAGCAATTTATACAATTGCTGGTAGTGATAAAAATAATCACCTAAATGTATACATATGTATTGAAATGTATAATTTTTTTATAGAGTTTTTAATAATAGTTGCTAAATGATATACCTCTAAGTTATTTAGCAGCAATTATCTTATTGCTACAAATTAATTGCCACTAAAGAAATAATCTATTGTAATTACTTAATTGACCTCTTAAACATATAGCTAATTATAATTATACCCTTACCTTACATAAAGACATTATATGCTATATAATATTATGGGCCACATAAATATATTTTGTGGATATTACTCGATAAACTGATTTTCCATATGAATGTGTATTATCAATCAGAAACAGAGTGAGGTCAATACCAACAATCGCAAGAACCTAGTGGTTAATCATTGTGGAGGCTCTAAGTCTTCTATCCAGCATCTCCATGACATGGTATGAGAATGTTTATTATAAAGTTTGCATATTTTATTCTTTATTTATTTGGTTATATATGTTAAGAGTTTTTAATGCCTTAAAATATACATATTTTGTACTCTTGCGAGGTTCTTCATTCATTTTCTCGTTTACCTACTTGGTGTTTCATTCTGCATTATATTAAAATTTAAATTAATAATATGTTCTCATTTTATTTTTGTAATATGTAGAGAGATCCTTCTACTGGTGGACTCGGTAGCTTGATTAAGATGTATGAGTGTGTTCATTTCAAATAGGGAAAATGATGAACTCATGATCAAGCGAAGGAAATATTTGTATGTGTATAAGTTTTAATAATATGCAGTGAGATCCCCTTACATATGTTTTCATATATATCTTTTTCATTTTGATTCAATTTATAGGATGCTATAGTTGTTGCATAAGCTAAGGTCACTGAAGCTACTACACAGTCTGGAGGGAAGCCATGAAAGATAGATGACTAAAATTTTCAGCAAGTCGTGAGTACAAGGCCGGGGTATATATTCTCGATGTTTAGGCTGGGTATGGTGTGCGTCCTCCTCCATCTTCAAGGGTAAATGCTATCACTCAACAGGAACTTGAGTAAACACAAAGAAGAGCTGAAGCAGTTGAGAAGCATTCTGATGAGCTTTCACAGCATATTAAATCTCAAGAAGAGAAAATTGAATCTCAACACACACAAATTCAATCTCAACAAGAACAAATTCAATCTAAACAATAAAAGATAATAGCGATGGAGAATTGGCAAAGACAAATGGAAGAGAAAATGGGGACATTCTTCGAGTCACTTTAGGTAGCTCAGGTATAAATATTATAAGTTTCTATCATGAGCTTATAATATTTAATTAATAATGCAATATTACATTAGACTATAATAGAAATGTTCTCTTGATTTGTTTATTTAAATAGTAATATTATTTTTGTTAAATGATGCATGTCTTTTTTGCTTGATATTTCTCTATGATATGTGCCCGAAGAAGAGGTAAAGACTGAAGAATGACGTGTTGACTATTTGTTAGGATCTTTTGTTGGTGTGCACTACGTCGTAGAAACTTTTGATAACTCTCATCGTATTACGGAGTATTTGATCAATCCAAACTATTTTAGTGTTTTTTTTATGTGTAAGACCCGAAAAATTTCCTAATATAAAAATTTATTTTGGTGCAGCGCGCCGGACCCGGGGTTAATCGAGTCGAGCCTCGGAATCGCCTCGAGTAGAAGGTATAACTCGACCTATGAAAGTATGAAGTTTAAATTGGTTAAATGGTTATTTCCTTTTATGCATTAGATGTCTTATTAGAGTTGGGTTCGACTTGTGCCTAAGGATAGAATCGGAGCCTGAATCGGACTCGAATCGAGTCGAGTATAGGCTAAGTCATTAGAGGGGCATATGGGTCATTAGTGGATGAGGGAATAAAACTCCCTCATCATGAGCCGTGCGGCTCATCTTGGAGCCGCACACAGCCCGAGCAAGAGGGAAAAGGGAGAGAGAGGGCAGATCTTGTCGGCGCCGAGTTCGCGTCGACGCTCGAGGAATTGGAACTCGTCTTCATCGAGGCTTCTTCGTAATCCGATCAAGGTGAGTGGTCGATCCTAGTTTAGTAGGGTAGGCATGTGCCGACCCTTAGAATTGTGAATCGTGGGTTTTTCTCTCATTGAATCTTGTGGATTTGAGGTTTTCTCGATGTCGTGGTTTCTATTGCATGTTGTAATCGTGCGATGAATGTTTCTGTGTTGTTTTCTTAAATATAGGGGCCAGCTAGATGAGGGAAAAGGGGAAAGGTCATGCCGAAATTTTCCCCAATTCTCTCGCTTGGTCTAAATCCCCTCTAGATCATGTAGATTTAAATTTATATAGACTCGTGATTCAATCGATGTAATAGTTGATCAAGATCCCTTCTCCCTAGTGCTTTTAGTGTTCGGCCGATCAAGGGAAACCTTGTTCAAGGTCTGGCCGAACAGTAAGGGGGAGGGGATTTGATCTAGAATTCATCAATGGTAGTTCATAAGATTAATTGCTAGAGTTTGTGATCAAACAGAAAGGATCAACCATCTTCTCCTACCCTTGTAGGCTCGGCCGAGTAAGGCATGTCTTGCTCAAGGTTCGGCCGAGCCAAGTAGGGGGAAAGGTGATCGGAGAGGATTAGCTTTCATACTTAGGAACAATTGGAAACATTAGGAAACGAGGGTCACCTCGATCGACAAGTAGAATTGAGATGAGAAATAGGAAAGACACCAAGTAAGGAAACCACCACCCTATTGCACATATGTATAACTACTCTTAGCGACATTATGAAGTAGTAATTACTTTCAAGATTTTTTTTATCAATTGCAATTTCTAGTAGAGAATTGCCATGATAGCTCTAATGTTACCTTGCTGGAATTTTTCGTTAAATGCAGAATTTACTTATTTGTTGTATTCTTATGGTTATTCATGGTAGTAGTGGTAGGTTAATTTTCCTATCACCTAAGGGTTATGATGACGCATCCATACTTGGACATTCTACACTTATGACATGTAGCCCACGCTAGTATAATGTAGCAAATGACACTACACGACTAGTAGGAAACTTTAAAGTGCGTGTTAATTATGGAAACTCGAATGTAGGTGAGTTAGAATGCTTTCTCATGGGATAATTAGAGTGTAGTAGTGTACGGATGATACTGGCTCGGAATCAAGGGCCGACCACGGGTGGACACTCGGGATTTTATATAAGGAAACTCTAGACACTTGCTTGTGTGATGTGATTGTGATGGTCTGCCAAGGTGCATGAATATTCAGAATGACGAATGCCTGACTCGGCCAGTGATTGAGTCTTGAGATTTCACCAGCGAGCCCGCTAGGTGTTATGGGCGAAATGGCGACACTAGAGGGGGCGTGAATAGTATGTTTACTAATTTGATTAGCCTAAATTCGATTTTAATCATTTACTTAATTTGTTTAGGCAATTTGTGATTCAATAATTATATGTGATTGAATGCGGAAACAAGATAAATGATAAAGCAATTAAGCACGAAATTAAGAATCAATGCAAACACTGAGATTTTATAGTGGTTCGGCCCCAATGCCTACTCCACTACCTAAGCACCCCGCTTAGGATTTCCAAACTAGGTTTTACTAGATTGATTAGAGTTTCCCTTACAACGAGGACTATGCACCGAAAAGTCTCCGCTCTCCAACCAAAGGCACTTCAACATCCGGAAGTATCACACCTTCATACCGAGAGCACTTTCCCACCTCAACCTAAGGGACAACTAGAACTGATCCTAGTAATACTCCATTTACACAAGTGGCTTTACTCCTTCTACACCAAGGATACCACTTCACCCAATTCAAGACCTAACATCCAGTCTTACAAACTCAAATTAAACAAATAGTTAAAATAATAGATAAAATACAATCAAAAGAGCTAAATAATAAAGCCAATGTTTCCCAGCTCCTTTCACAGCCTTGGAACCTCCAACTCGTCTAGGGGATGAGCTTGAGTCAGTTTCCGAGTTGAGGCAACAGTTGGCGCTTGAAGAATGAACTCGACGGAGAAATAGAGCGCAAGCTTTAAATCTTTTGGAATGTTCTAAATCTTCCTTTTGAATACTCAAAGATCTCTGTTAGAATGAAGGAAGAAAGTTAAATGAAGTATATGAGGGTGTATTTATACCCTCGTGAAGAAATGACAGCTCAACGGATAGATTTCTATCCGTTGCAGGCCGCCGATCGAATGGTCGATTGAATAGTCGATCGACCGGTCATTCGACCGCTTCCTTTTCTACTGTGGTCGGTCGACCGACGGGTCAACCGCCCAGATGCAAATCTATCAATCTTCCCTTCAGTTGACCCATCGGTCGACCGTCGTGATCTCGCGTCTTCAGCAAACGCAGGTCGGTCGACCGACGGGTCGATTGCCCGAGCTACTGCCCAATTTGGGCTTCAGTCAGTCGACCGCTCGACGCAAAACTTATAATTTTAAATTTGGTCGACCCATCGGTCGACTGACGCAAGCTGCGTCTTTTTCATCCCTATGTTCGGTCGATCGACGGGTCGACCGAATGGCTACTACCAAATTTTACCTACATTCGGTCGACCGCCCAGTCGATCGAACCTAGGCTGAATTTGATTTTTCAGCCTAGTTTCTTCCGCGCTTTGTTTTCGGGTTCCGACTTTCAACGACTATCGACTTGGAGAGGTTTCATGTGATCTTTGAGCACGTCCAATATGTTTTTGGTGCACGCGTCGCTCTTCGAGAAGTTTTCGCGACGACCAATATGTCTTTGATTTTTCGAGCGCGATGATCAATGTCCTTCCGATTTCCAATTTCTCGAATTTTTTTGATCGAGGACATCGAACGCTAATTGATATGGAACCTGAAAGATATTCTCAATGAAATCATTAGTCACATGTTTGTTATCATCAAAACCATCAAAATCGAGATTAAGGCTAAGGTTGAAAACCTAAAGCCAAAAATCTCCCCCTTTTTGATGATGACAAACATCCTTAAGAAAATATATAATCATTAAAGCACAAGGATATCAACTAAGGGATTTCGCCCCCTATCAACATGCATATCTATCAGAATAAACTCCCCCTATCTATATGCATGGATTTTCTATATTTTCCTCCTCTTTACCTATACGTTTCTCCCCATTTTAACTATACATTTCTCCCCCTTTTGACTACACATTTCTCCCCCTTTTGACATCAATCAAAAAGGGCAATCTAATCAAAGGGGTGAAACACAATTATTTTTTCATGAAGTTGAGACTTCAAAGATTATTTTCATGAAACATGAAAATCTCAACCAAATGGATGGAAAACAAATGTTTAACTTAGCATGGTTTCATTTGACATATGCATGAAAACATGAAAATGCTAAGTATCAATTCTTTGATTTCATTCAAACTTTCAAAATACCAAGATCTAATCATTTAAAGCATGTTTTAGAAGTTTGAAATGAAAATGAAATCATTTGATCCAAATATAAACTTAGAACATGATTTCATTTGAAATAAGCATGAAAACTATGAAAATGCTAAGGCTCAATTTTGCTATCTACTCATGTTTTCTCATATTTAGGCATCTAGACATCAAACATGAGATAATATAAGTCTATGAATTAAGTTTGGGCTTAAGATGAAATTTTTAATTCACTTTGTAGACTTAGGTCAACCTACACCTTAAGTTTTCATAAATCAAACTTTTAGATCTAAAACAATATCATATCTTTAACAAATATTTTTGAAACCAATTTTTTGGATAAAATTTTTGATATCAATTATTGAATGGTCATTTGACATGCATGAATAAAGTTTAAACTCAAAAGAATTTTCAAATACCATTTTTCATCCTATATTGATTTTAATGAAAACACTAGATATTTCTAGCTATCATTCAAGAATTTAAAATCATTCCTAGAAATGATTTTACTCAATCAATGGTGTGAATGATATTAGAAACATAATCAAAGTGGTATATACCAACTTTCATTGGAAGATTTTTTAAAAAAATCAAAGTATTAAAAAAAATTGATATTAAAGAGATGATACTTTTTCATTTTGAAAATCCAACTTCAAAATTCCATTATAAATTGGATTCTTGATGAAACGTTTTGAAATTTTTACACATAAAACTCAATTTTTCAGTGAATGTATAATTTCAAGAATCATCTAAAAAAGATTTCTCTATATTTTTCTAGAAATAACTGAAATTAATATAAATTATAGGTTGAAATGATATTTTTGTAATTTTTAGTTATTCTTAAAACTTGTTCAATTTTCATTCAAACTTTCATGACACCACATGATGGTCATGTAAAGAGTATATGTCAAGTTTGGAATGAAAATTATGTCCTTAAGTCAAGATATCAACCTAGCATGGTTTCATTCAAAACTAAACTAGTTTTTATGAAACTTGCTAAGTTTTAATCTTAACATTTACTCATGATTTTTTAAATTTAAACCTATGGATACTTAACATGAGTAAATCTAAACATGTTTCTCAAATATGAATCATAAATGATACCTTTAAGTCAACTTGGTGACTTGGGTCAACTAGGTTCAAAAGAGGTAATCATGAATTAACCTCTATTGTCATTTTATCCATATCCATATGAATTTTCCATTCTAAGTGCTTGGAAACATGTTATACCTGTTCCTAAACATGTTTATGAAGTTTTGGACTTAAAATCAAGTGTTCAAGTCAATTTGTTAACTTGGGTCAAACATTTTCAAGTTTAAGTCCCCTAAAATAATATAGATCTCACATTGTTCATCCATACATGATTTTTCAATTTTAGATAGCTAGACTTCATTTTTAACTTAAAATGAAGTCTCTAAAATGAGTTTTAATCTAGAGCAAGTTTCATTCAATCAAGATATTATGAAATTGCCTAAGTTATCAAAATATTTTCCTACCCATGAAATTTTATATATCTATCATGCATAATCAATCATGAGCATAGAGAAATCATTTAAACATGAATATTCAATTACTATACTAAGGTTTTTGCAAAATTAAATTCATACATTTTTCTTAAAAATTTGTCCAACTTTTCATTTCCTTTTTAGATAGCATATCCTTCATTTACATTCACAACTTGCAAGTAGACATCATTAGTATCATAATGAAATAATTATGACTACTAGCAAGCTAACAAACTAAATAGCACGGTTTAATGCAAAGTTTCATTAAACGCTTTAACCTATGCTAGATAGTAGAGATTCATTTAAAAAAAAATTTACATGGTATCATAATGAATCTAAGGGATCAAGATGTGAACCATTTGAGGCATAAGGTCCCTAGACAAGTTTAACTAGTTTGTTCTTAAAGAAATATCTCTAGTAGCAAGTATCAACCTAGAATAAGTTTCATTTGATGAAATTTGCCTAAGTGTTAATATTCTAACTACTCATGAGAATTCAAGTGTGTTAATATGCAAATCTAATAATGAGTATAGAGACATCGTTTAAGCTTAAACATTGAGGTATAACACTAAGATTTTGAATTTATCAAAGTTATACCTTATTCATGATAATTTAGCCAAACTAATTTTTTCATTCCAATTAGCCTTCCATTTTATCATAACTTGCAAGTATACTTTATAAATAGAAAATCAAATCAAATCTACATGCAAGCGATTAAACTAAATAGTGAATAGAAAAACCAAGTATCATTTATCAACTTCAACTTCACTAAATAGCATGGATTCATTTTCAAAGAAATTATTCATGATAACAAAATGAATCAAGAGATCTCATAATATAAAATTTTAAAACATAAGATCTCCAACCCTTCCTATTGGTTGAAAACCGAAAGGCCACAATGTGCCTACGATTTAGAACGGCAAGTTCGCTTAGGCCCATTACAGGCCACATAGGTCTCCGAGGAGACCGAAGATCAAAAAATTAAAAATCATTTTCAAAAGAACTCTTTTACAAGAGCGGGGAAAACAACCCAAATTAGACATGTATCAAAATCTCCAACTGAAATAAAACAGGCTAAAGTAAGGAGATGATACCAAGGAATTTGATGCCAACTTTACCATAGGCATCTAATCTAGATGAAGACTTTGAAGTTGCAACCATGTAGGGATCCTTCCTACAACTCATTGGTCAACTTCAATTCTTCAATTTTCTTTAGCCTTGTGTGGTTGCTTCCCTTACAATAGAAGAAACCTTTGGGTCCTAGGGGGTTAGTGGGCTTAGGTACCCAGAGTATTTTCACAACACTTGGGTTCATTTTAAAGGCACAATCAAAGGGGCATGCCTATATATACCACAACAAAAGCAATGTTCATGAAATTTTTTCTTTTTATTTTTAACATGGACATGAGATTTATTTTTAGAATGCTTGTCATGTGAAACATGATGAGTATGAGCATTCTTAGAAGCCTCATTCATCTTCTTATAATTATGAGGTCTAATGGTAGAATGCATGGCATGAGAGGCATTCTTAGATGAAATATTTTTATTTTGAACATGAGGTTTAAATGTGGAATGCCTAACATGAGAATGATTATGAACATTGGCATTCTTTACATAGGTATTTTTCATTCTTGTGTTCTTAGGGAATGAAACATTTTTCAATTCATTTACTTTCTTATTTAAGGACACAACCTCATTTTTCAATGAATCAAGAGATTGATATAAAGCTTTATATTGAGATTTCAAATTGTTGTTTTGACTTGTAATTTTTGAATTCTCAAGTTTCAAACTTTCATTCTTAAGTTTTATGTCTTTAAGTTCAAGTTTCAACCTATCATGGGAAAAATCAAAAGAGCTAGATTTCATTCTCTCATTTTCTAATTTTAATTCATCCACATGAGAGTTAAGCCTTATATTATATGTCTTCAATCTTTTATTTTCATTACCTTTTTTAACAAGCAAGGCATACAATTTTTGACATTCCTCAACTAGTTCTTCATATGGCATATTGAATGAACTAGAAGAGCTAGTACTATCATTATCATTATTATGACTAGAAGGGAAAGAGTGTACCTCATTAGTACTCATGAGCCAAACTTTTGAAGTAGCTTCATAGTCATTGCAAGAGGATGCTTCATTTGAATGGGATGATGATGTAGAAGCTTTTGACCTCTTCTTTGCCTTGTTTTCATGGTAGAATAATTTTTCCTTACATGCCCTTTCTCTTGGCACACATGACAAATCACTTTTCTTTTTCGGCTCTTGGTGCTACTTCTTTAACTAGAATAGCTATGGGCATCAAAACCAAGATTAGTAGTAGGTGAGTGACCATTGTCATCACCACCTTCATTAAAAGTGTCAATCTCTTCGATTTTGACATAATCATATAAAATATTTAAAGTGACCCATAAGTCATAAGCCGAAGAGCAATGCATGACTTTATCTAGGATGCCATTTGGTAATGTGCAAAGTATGTAATTCATGACATCTCCATTATACTTAAACATTTTCTTATCCATTTCACTCCAAGCATGCATATCATCCTTAGGTTCAATGAATTCCCAATGTAACATGTTAAAGACACCAAAACCTTGAGTCTTTAGAAATGTGTACATCCTAGATTTCCATAGACCAAAGTTAGAGGCATCAAACCTAGGAGGTGTAGACGCTACCGACTCTATAGCCATTTCAAGATCGAGACAAGATGTAGAAGAGATGGTAAAATCTCAAGCTACGAACCCGCTCTGATACCAAATGTGGGCGAAATGGCGACACTAGAGGGGGGTGAATAGTATGTTTACTAATTTGATTAGCCTAAATTCAATTTTAATCGTTTACTTAATTCGTTTATGCAATTTGCGATTCAATGATTATATGCGATTGAATGCGGAAGCAAGATAAATGATAAAGCAATTAAGCACGAAATTAAGAATCAATGCAAACACTGAGATTTTATAGTGGTTCGGCCACAATGCCTACTCCACTACCTAAGCACCCCGATTAGGATTTCCAAACTAGGTTTTTCTAGATTGATTAGAGTTTCCCTTACAACGAGGACTTTGCACCGAAAAGTCTCCGCTCTCCAACCGAAGGCACTTCCACACCCGAAAGTATCCCTCCTTCCTACCGAGAGCACTTTCTCACCTCAACCTAAGGGACAACTAGAACTAATCCTAGTAATACTATATTTACACAAGTGGCTTTACTCCTTCTACACCAAGGATACCACTTCAACCAATTCAAGACCTAACACTCGGTCTTACAATCTCAAATTAAACAAATAGTTAAAATAACATATAAAATACAATCAAAAGAGATAAATAATAAAACCAATGTTTGCAAGCTCCTTTCACAGCCTTGGAACCTCCAACTCTTCGAGGGGATGAGCTCGAGTCAGTTTCCGAGTTGAGGCAGCAGCTGGCGCTTGAAGAATGAACTCGACGAAGAAGCAGAGCGCAAGCTTTAAATCTTTTGGAAGGCTCTAAATCTTTCTTTTGAATACTCAATGAACTCTGTTAGAATGAAGGAAGAAAGTTAAATGAAGTATATGAGGGTGTATTTATACCCTCATGAAGAAATGGCAGCTCAACGGATAGATTTCTATCCGTTGCAGGCCGTCGGTCGAATGGTCGGTCAATCGGTCATTCGACCGCTTCCTTTTCTTCTGTGGTCGGTTGACCGACGGGTCAACCGCCCAGGCGCAAATCTATCAATCCGCCCTTCGGTCGACCCATCAGTCGACCGTCGCGATCTCGCGTATTCAGCAAACGCAGGTCGATCAACCGACAAGTCTCCCGCCCGAGCTACTGCCCAATTTGGGCTTCGGTCGGTCGACCGCCCGACGCAAAACTTATGATTTTTCATTCGGTCGACCCATCGGTCGACCGACGCAAGCTGCATCTTTTTCATCCCTATGTTCGGTCGACCGACGGGTCGACCGAATGGCCACTGCCAAATTTTACCTACGATCGCCCAGTCGATCGAACCTAGGCTGAATTTGATTTTTCAGCCTAGTTTCTTCCGCGCTTTGTTTTCGGGTTTCGGCTTTCAACGACTATCGACTTGGAGAGCTTTCATGTGATCTTTGAGCCTGTCCAATACGTCTTTGGTGCACGCGTCGCTCTTCGAGAAGTTTTCACGACGAACCCGAGTGCGACGATCAATGTCCTTTCGATTTCTGATTTCTCTGATTTTTTCGATCGAGAACATCGAACGCTAATTGATATGGGACCTGAACGATATGCTCAATGAAATCATTAGTCCCATGTTTATTATCATCAAAACCATCAAAACCGAGATTAAGGCTAAAGTTGAAAACCTAAAGCCAACATGTGTCATACCCTAGTTGGGTGAGACTAGCTATCCCTACCCCAGACAGTATCCGGAGACTTGCAGACCATCCTAGTCGATGGCCCGGAGACTTCTTGATTTCACTTTGGTGTTGTATGGCCCGAGCGGCCAGTATATTACTACATTGTATGGTAGGGCTGGTTATAGTCGAATTTTCTAGACCATGAGTAGGCCCTAAGGGTCGGATGCCAAGTGGCTTAGTTAGGCCGTTATGGCGGGTTTCTCGAACGTATGGTCTATACAGGATGACCCTTAGGGTCGGTTGTCATATCAAAAGTAACTTATATCCCCGACTTTATATTATGCTGCCTTATATATTTATGCATGCTTATTGGGGATTATGTGGAGGTTCAGAAGAATTGCTCACTGAGTCCCATGTGGACTCACGATTTTTATTTTTTATTTTGCAGAGACCGATCAGTGAGTTGAGGCTTGGAGTCATGGTGCAGCTGGAGGGCAGCTAGTGGCGTCGATCTCGTAGTGGCGTCCGATAGTCATAGTTTAGATGTCTAGAGTTGTTCTTTTGTTTCTACACTGAGAGTTGTTGGTTTTTAAAGCTTGTATTCAACATGAACTTGAGTTGTTTCATTTGTGTTTGATGTTAGCTACTTCCTTTTTTATAAAATAATTGTGAACCTTTTTTTTGAAATTTCAAATAAAGTTGTATTGTGGTTTTCTATTTATGTGTTCTGATTTCTCGTTAGTCAGTGTAGATAGTAGACTTCAGGGCAGGTTATAGACCCTGGCCGGTCACATGACCCTGAGTTGGGGTGTGACATGATGAGAAATTGGTATTGTTACTTATGAGACTATATGTTTTGTATTGTATGTTAGATATGATTATTGTTGATATTTTGATTAATTTCATATGATTTATATATGGTTAGTGTAGTGAAATTGTTTTATGTGAGAATATATTGATGTTTTTGAATTATTAACTATGATACTATTCGTCACTAAAGCATGATAAATGTTATTCGCGAAAAATGTGAGGTCATGGTTATTGATATTTGCCACAAATGTTATTGTGGCAAACACTCCAATACTTGTCACATATATTTCGTGGAAATAACTTTCCAATTATCACAAGTGATTTCGTTGATTATAGTTCATCAATTGCCACGAACTTATTGTTGCAACTAATTTTATAGTGTAAATTACACAGAACCTCCATTGACTACAGTCGATGTGTGCAAGACCTACCTAAACTACCAAGTGTGTACAGAACCCCCATCGACTACATTAGTTATTCCAATAATCCCTCTTTGTTAGCCAACCCGTTAGTAACTTAACGGTAAAACTCTCCCTCGCGCAGAACCCCCCCTCCGACCCCTTCTTTTACCTTCTATTCTCTTCTGCAACCCTAAATCAAAAATAGTAAAAAGCAAATTCAGCCGCCGCCATCACCTCCTCCTCCAGCGCTGACGGCGGCGGCGGCGATGGCGACGACGGTGGAGTCTAAGGCAAAGGGAGGAGTGTAGGTATGTGAGGGATGGGTAGAAAAAGAAGTGATAGTCGTCGGATGAGATGAAGGGTGGAGAGTGCTGCCACAGGACATTATTTTGATGGAGAGCTAACAAAGGGCTAACAGAGGGGGGTCATTGGAACAACTAATGTAGTCGAGGGGAGTTTTGTGCACACTTAGTAGTTTAGGTAGGTCTTGCACACATCGACCATAGTCGAGGGGGGTTCCGTGTTATTTACCCAATTTTATATAACGATTAATTAATTGATCATTTGCCACGACTAATTCTATTATCGCGAAAATATTATACAATATTAGCGATAATATTCGTGGCTAATATTACATGTTAATTTTACTTACGAAGCTAATTGTGGATAATAACTTTTAAGATTATTAACTTAAGTGATAAGTTGCCACGAATTGCAGTATTAGCCATGAAGCTAGATGACTAATATGCATGAAATATTTATGGCTACTATTCATTATAACATGTATTAGCTACGATATCTATGTGGCTAAAGTACATTTAATGATGAATATCACATAGGGTAATTGCCACGAACAGTGTTATTAATTATCCACATTCATAATTGATCAACACTAACAATAATGTTCGTGGTAAGCAATATATATTATTTCCACGTATTACAATATTTATGACTATTGATCATTGTCACGATATCTATATCCATGAGTCATCAACGAAAAAAAATTTGTGGCTAAAAATTAGTAGTCACGATAATTTAACCTTTAGCTGCGAAAAATTATGCGGCAACCGATCATATTTGTTGTAGTGTAAGTATGTAGAACATATAAATTTTGTTAACGGACGAAAAACGAGTACCCAATGGGTACTCGGCAGCCGCACCGCCGCCGCATACCTCTAGCTTTCCGCTCTCCGCCTCTCTCCCACGGGCAAAGTTTGGAAGTTAAGTACGTGTGCCACTTGTTTTAATGTGATGAAGTAATGAATTAAGTGTTATATTATAAAACAAGGATGCCTGCCACTTGTATTTGGAAGCTTAATAAACTAAGTGTTATATTATGTGTGCCACTTGTTTTAATTAATTAGAACTTGTAGTTTATATTTGAGCATTTTTTTGTAACTTTGAATTATTCGTATAAATCATATTATATGTTATGATAAGTATGTAAAATAGTTTTTTTATATAAATTTTGTTAACTATTCGTATAAGTCATATTAGATGTTCTGATAAGTATGTAGAATATATATTTTTTATATAAATTTTGTTAATAGGCAAAAAACGAGTACACAATGAGTACCCGTTAAATTAGTGGGAAGGATTTGAGAATTACCTTTTGAAATAGTAACGGATTTGGGACGAATTTAGGATTGAGTTTTTTTAATGAATATGGGATAGGATTGATTTTGTCATCACAAACCTTCCCCAGTATCAACTCTATTTGAGCTCAAAAAGATTGAGTTAAAAAAATGAGTTTTATTTGCTTAGAGCTTAATCTTAGAAAAATTAAATGCACTTAACCTCGAGCATAATCTTTTTGAACTTGCATAAAACTTAGCTCGAGCTCAAGTTCAAACTATTCTACCCAATCTCGAGCTCAAACCTTTCAAGTCTTATCTCGACTCAATTACAACCTTGGGTATGGGTGTTTAGAAAATAAAAACATTTATCTCAAAAATAAATCCTATTGCAGCTAGTTCTGATGTAGCCATCGCTTAATTATGTTATATATTTCTTAATTTTGACTAATGCACATAAAAATAACTTGCTACCTAATAAATTCCTGAATATCCTATCTTAGGATTAATTAATTTACCACCTAAATTTTAAAATTACACATCTCTTCTTTTTACTTGTTTATGTCTATAGAAAATAAAAAGATGTTCTAACTAAAAATAGAACCATTTTAAAACTGGCGGGGCATTCAACAATAATATATATAGCACTAGACAATAATATACATAACAGCTCTTGTTTTTATAATAAATATAAGGGTTATTAGAAGAAAATAATCTCAACTTTTGCGAATTTTTTAATTTTAGTCAATCATTTGATTGGTCTCAATTGTATATAAGAAGTTTAATATTGGTTCCAATAATGGTCCCTCGTCAGTTAGCCGTGATGTCGCCCGTTAACTTGCTAACGTGGTGATCCAAAAATAATTTTTAAATATCATCACATTAGAAGGGATCCACGTAGATTTAAGGATTGTTAGACGAAAATAGCCACAACTTTCACGAATTTCTCAATTTTGGCCAATTCTTTGATTGGTCTCAATTGTATATAAGAAGTTTAACATTGATTTTAATAATAATCTTCTATATGTATCATCAAACACCACACTGATATATATGTACCATCAAACACCACACTGCACTATACTGATATCAGCAGTATCAAAAAGAAAAAGAACACTTCAATCTGATAACATCAAATATACCATAAAAAATACTGAAAACATCATACTATACTGAAACATA
Organism: Canna indica; assembly: GCA_034359265.1. Taxonomy (NCBI): domain Eukaryota; kingdom Viridiplantae; phylum Streptophyta; class Magnoliopsida; order Zingiberales; family Cannaceae; genus Canna; species Canna indica. The sequence goes on from CP136890.1 coordinate 73,190,109, forward strand.
GATCATCGAAAATACGCTATAAAAAATACAGCACTATACTGGTGTTATCAATATGATATATCAGTTTCAAAATATACTTTATTTTTTTATAGTATATATGGTGTTATCAGTATGATATATCAGTGTGGTGTTTGATAGTGTGATTTTATCAATATTTGTATAGATACTTCATTTTTTTGAAATTGATGTATTTGACGTTTTAGTATAGTGCTATATTTTTTTATCAGTATATATGGTGTTATCAGTATTTCAATAGATACTTCATTTTTTTATAGTGTTTGATAAAATTTGATGGTATTTTTAAAACTAATGTATTTGACGTTTTAGTATAGTACTATATTTTTTATGATGTATTTGATGTTATCAAATTGAAATGTTCTTTTTCTTTTTGGTACTGCTTATACTAGTATAGTGCAATGTAGTGTATATATCAGTATGCATTGTGGTAATTGATGATACATATATATTAGTATGTAGTGTGGTGTTTGATGATACATGTATATGAGGTCATTATTTGAATCAATGTTAAACTTCTTATATACAATGAAGTCCAATCAAAGAATTGGCCAAAATTGAAAAATTCATGAAAGTTAAGATCATTTTCGTCTAATAACTCTTAAGTCTACGTGGATTCCTTCTGACGTGACGATATTTAAAAAATATTTTCGGATCATCATGTCAGCAAGCTAACGGGCGACATCACAACTAACTGACGTGGGGGGGCAGGCTATTATTGTAATCAATGTTAAATTTTTTATATACAATTAAGATCGATTAAATCATCGATCAAAATTGAGAAATTCATAAAAATTCTAAATATAACGAGGCAATTTTACAGTGACGTTGACTGGTTTTTGAATGCAAGAATAACATGCCAAATTAATGTGCATGCCAGCGATACCAACCTGTCCCTTGACTGATAAAGTGATAAGCTTTATACGCCAACTCATTAGCAATTTTCAACTCAAAGTTCTGGTGACACATCACATAAATAAAAGCCACCCGGACATGAAGTCATCATGCACCAAAATTTCCTTTCTCAAAAAAAAAAAATAAAAGAAAAAGAAAAGAAAGTTTTTCTTTAAAGTAACACAAAAAAGTTGATTATTATGCATATGAATGAATGACAACTGCAGGAAATTAACAAGGTTAAGGTGGAAAGATTCTGACAGCACAAAAGATCCATATAGAGTTTAAAAGAGATCTCTTCTTCTAAAAGCAAGGCATTTGTCAGTGTGTTTTGGTCTTTATTTAATTTAGTTTGTTCTTTTTGCTTATATGATTCAGTACTGAGTTGCATTTTTATAAAACCAGCATTTTCAATTCATAGAAAAAAAGAGTATTGGATGGTTTAGGTTTAATTTGAAATTTCAAACATGTAATTAATTGACCAAAAGTTGTTGATTTCAAATTCATTTTTGGTTGAATGAATCCGGTCTAATTTTCATGGTAGGCAATGCATTGGTCATAGGAAGTATGTTAGTCCATATTGTGTGTGAATTATATTGACTTCAATACTTTTTCAAGAAAATAAATGGAATTTGTTGCGCAAAAGACAAAAAAAATAATAATAACTTTAGTCAAATTAAAAAAAAAAATCACAAACTTTAAAAATATGTAAAAAAAACAAACTATTAAAAACTAATAAAAAAATCTCATGTGATCATCTCTTCATTAATATATTAACATAATTCTACGTGAGCGCCACGCGTCAAAATTTCATTCGTTCACGTTTAATTTAAATATAAATTTTTTAAAATAAAAATATATATTTTTTAAATTTTCTTTCTTAACGAAATCTCTTAAATTTTAATTATGATGCAAAAAACTTTTCAATTTTAATTAGGATTAATTATTAAATATATCTCAATTTTTGAAGTGTTTCTCAAATTTATCCCCACTTTCAAATCTTTCCAATTTAATACATCATTTTTCGATTTGTAACAAATCTATCCCATCGTTAATGGGACATCACAATAGCTGTTTGGATGCTGACGTGGATCAAGAGCCCAGTCAGCATCCCCTACTTTTTTTGGAGTTAATTACTAAATATATTTCGACTATTGGGGTGTTTCCCTAATCTATCACCACTTTTCATTAATTACTAAATATATCATATGCGAGCTCACCCTCACCCGTCTGGGACTCAACATCATCCACAAGGCATTCGACGACACGGCTGACGCCGCTGAGTATGTGGCCAACAACAGGCTCCATGAAATGGCTGCAATCGCGGGAGCCCATCATCCCATGCACCAATCGGTTCGCCCATGATCGTGAGGGCACCCGAACACGGAGAGCACCTTGAAGATCACGGAGGTGCCCTCACGATTGTGGGTGATATATTTAGTAATTAATGAAAGGGATAGATTAGGGAAATACCTCAAAAGTCGGGATATATTTATTAATTAATCCAAAAAAAAATGGGGGATGCTGACAGAGTATTTTTGAATTTAATATTTTATTAATATTTTCGGATGTTGACTGGGCTCTTGATCCACGTCAGCATCCAAATGGCTATTGTGACGTCTCATTAACGGCGAGATAGATTTGTTACAAATCGAAAAGTAATGTATTGAATTGAGAAAATTTGAAAGTAGGGATAGATTTGGGAAACACTTCAAAAGTTATGATATATTTAGTAATTAACCCTTTTAATTATGATGTAAATAATTTTTAAATATTTAAATATAACATGGAAAATAAATTATAATTTTTATATTTAATAAAAATTAAATTCCTCATAGATTCTAGCATTATCTTTAAATCCAGGGAAAAGATTCATTCCGCAGTGGTTTTCTCTACTGTTGTCTGTTTTTGATTGGGGCGAAGGTCATCTAATCTGACTTCTCCCCAACAGCCATCATCATCAGAATCCAACATGCAACTTCCTCTTTAATTACCGTCGTCGTCGACTGTTCCATGCACCTTTAACGCTCGAGCGAAGAGAGCACCAAATCCCACCTCAACTTCTTTCCTTTGCGCCGCCATGTCGGTGGCGTGCGGGCTGGAGTGCGTGGTGTGCCTGGGGTGCTCCCGGTGGGCGTGGAAGCGGCTCACCTACGTGGGCGCCTACGACAGCGAGGCGTGGCCGCCGGCCACCGCCGAGGAGCTCGAGCCCGCCGCGCGCGCCTGCCGCGCCGTGCTCGCCATCTACGAGGACGATCTCGCCAACCCCCGCCACCCGCCCGCCGGCGGCTTCCGCATGGACCCAGCCGACGTCGTCAAGCGCGTCCCCTACGAGCAGATCCCCGATGGCTGCTGCCCGCCCTACCTCATCTACGTCGATCGCGAGCATAAGGAGCTCGTTCTCGCCGTCCGCGGCCTCAACCTCGCCCGCCAGAGCGACTACAAGGTGCTGCTCGACAACCGGCTCGGCCGCCAGATGTTCGACGGCGGCTTCGTCCACCACGGCCTCCTCCAGGCCGCCACCTGGCTCCTCAACCGCGAGGCCGACACCCTCCGCCGCTTCCTGCTCGACCTCGGCCCCGATTACCAGCTCGTCTTCGCGGGCCACTCGCTCGGATCCGGCATCGCGGCCCTCATGACCATTATCGTCGTCAACCACCGCGACCAATTTGGGGGCATCCCCATGAGCCAAATCCGTTGCTACGCCATTGCTCCAGCCCGGTGTATGTCTCTCAACCTCGCCGTCAAATACGCCGATGTCATCAACTCCATCATCCTCCAGGCAAGCACGCCGTTCGTGTTATTGTTTGTTTGACTGCTTCCTTAGATTAACAAGTGAAGTTGATAGAGAATCTAGGGTTTGCTTGTGGTTAATTTGGTCAAATCATTCCAATGTGGATCTTCTCTCGCATTACTTTCTAGCGAATAGTAAGTAAGGATGTCAATGGATTGATTGAAACCTGTTTGCTCCCATTGCATTTGGGAGCTTGCTCCGCTACTCAAATAGTTCTACCTTATTTCTTTCTATTGATAGCTTTAGTCTCTTGAGCTGTACTGTTTAATTCCTTTACAAATGTTATATTATACTTTTCAGATTATTGTTAAATTTTATTGGATAACAAACTTTTCCAAAAGCTTAAGCTGTTAGGAAAGAGATCTGCATTTATATTCTTAACAAGTATAATACATTTTAAATTTAGACCGTATATGCATACAGGATGTGAATTGCATAGACTCAGCTGCACAAGCTTGCATTTTCATCTACACAAGCTTGCATTTTCAAAACCTCAAGTTATACTCTTTTAACCTTAGTTTTATGATCCATCACCAGATGCACTTGCCTAATTATGTATATGAAGGAACTTGATCTCGTACAATGTACATATACTTCTGGCACCTTACAAGTTATCCATTTCCTTTATTATGTTTATAATCCAATAGCATCTGCGTAGTAATACAAAGTTATAGTACTTGATCATAAAACTTGAGAGACTGATTTGTTTCTTCTAGTATATAACTTCTTGCTTGCAACCGTGTAATTTTTAACAATATAACAGTAGTGAAAGCAGTCCTATGAACCTTCAGTTCACTTTACATGTTCCTTATTAGGTGTCAAATGATGAATCTTTCTGAGAGATGCTCTTGTTGCATTTTTTCCAGGATGATTTTTTACCCAGAACACCAACACCTTTGGAGCATATCTTTGGATCCATATTTTGGTGAGATACTTGAATTCCTTTTGTTTTATATTTAATTTTTCGTCGTGATCTTTTGTGTGACATCAAGTTTCTTCCTTTGCAACCTACACTATTAGGGCCAAGCCATGAAAACAACCTCTGCAAGTATTAAGGTTGCCTACATGAATATCTTGTGTTTGTTTTGGATGAATGGCAAAAGCTTGCATTTGTTTAACTAGGCATTATTGTTGATTTGGGCAGCTTGCCGTGCTTCCTAGTTCTAGCGTGTTTGCGAGATACATTTGTTCCAGAGAAGAGAAAGCTCAATGATCAAAGGAGGCTTTATGCTCCTGGTCGAATGTATCATATCGTCGAGAGAAAAATTTGCAGGTACTGGATCTGCTTGGCATTTATATTCAGAAAGAGTTGCATTCACATATGTTCTCAAACAAACTCCTCATTTTGTACATGTCTTCTTAATCTCGTCCACTTAAAATGTTTGAATCATTCTTGTTGTTTATTCAAGGACTTGAACAGAATAGTTGCATAATTGGCTTGTTGTTGATCAAAAAGCTAGCTTGATGATTTTGGTGAATGCAGATGTGGAAGATATCCTCCTGAAGTCAGGACTGCCATTCCGGTGGATGGAAGATTCGAACACATTGTGCTATCATGTAGTACCACTGCGGATCATGCGCTTGTGTGGATTGAACATGAATTGCAAAAAGCTTTAGATGTAAGACCTCCCTTTTTATATTACCATGAACACAATTCAGTTATTCCCTAAACTAATGTTCCTTCATCCACATTTCCTAAAGATTACTAATCTCACCCAAGCTCCAACATAGATCATCTCTAAATCTCCTTTCCTCGTTCCCATGTTAATTAAACGGAATATATAAAAACTAATCATCACATTGATTTTGTTCATTGATATACAGTTCCAAAAAGTTAAGGGTCCTCATGCCCTTTTATTTTGCAGTTAATACAGGATAAAAAGCCGATGACTCCTCCATTGCAACAAAAGATGGTCAGGAAGTTGAGTCTGGAACAAGAACACAAGGATGCGCTCGAAAGAGCAGTGAGCTTGAACATACCGCAAGCCACAGCAGCAACGGCAGATCACTGTCAAGCCACCGGCATTGCTCCTGAGAGCTGTCAGGAAGGCGCAGCAGTGGCCAATGGTTCAAAATCCAATGGCAAAGGAAATTGGGATGATTTGGTTCAAAAATTGTTTACCAGGAATGAATCGGGACATCTTGTTTTAAAGAAAGACATAAAGATGGATAGTTGAGAAGTTTTTCTTTTTCCCCTTCTTTCTGCAAATTTGTTTGTTCATAGTCATTTGTTATTCTTTTTGTTATTGATTGCATCAAAAAGCTTTGATTTAAGGAATTTGGCCCAACTGAGCCGAATTTGTCAGAAATTATTGTATGACAAAGAAATATAAACTTGTTAAACTTGGAATTTAAGAGTTATATGTTGAAAGAAAATAATATTGATATTTACTTTTGGCTACTTCAAAATGTATGAAAAATTAATATGCACAATTTTGTAGCTAATAGAGACTGGACAATTAATTTAGGCCATTAATTAATTTTATTGGTATAATTTGCTAATTAAATCAATATCCTGCAATAATTAATTATTATTCCACAAAATTGTTCAAATTAATCTCTTCACAACTACTAATCCTAAACTCTGACTAATTCCTATAATTAACCAAATGAAGCATGAAGAGTCAATTTGGCATAACTTTATACATATAGAAATAGAACTGTACAAAAAAAGATTCATTTATACATTTAGAGATAGAACAGTACAAAAAAATTCTTTTTATATTATCAAGAAAATTTCCAAATTAAATTGATCTAACTAAATAATTATTTCTCTGCAATACCAAACAAAAGTCAAGAAAACTCTTTCTCTAACTCAAGTCTCAACAAAATGTATATTTATAGTACCAGGTTTAATCATCATATATCTCACAATCCTCATCTGAGCCAGTACTGTTCTTACAAAGACCATGGATCGGGGCGACGACCTCATGCCCCCGTCTCCCTCCACCGCGTCTATTTCCTCCTCGTCCGATCTCGACACCGAGGTATGCGAATAATCAGCGAGGAATTTATTTTCTAGCGTGCGTTGAGTACTCCTTATATGCTCTCTTTAATTGCGCAGTCAACGGGGTCCTTCTTCCGCGACCGGAGCACGTCGCTGGCGACTCTGATGGGCGTCACCTTCTCCGGCTCCGTCGTCCAGCTGCCTACGACGTCCCCGTCGCGGGCGGAGCACGGCCGTGGCGACGGAGTAGGAGGAGGGCTGAGCCGAGGAGGTCCGCGGAGAGGCGCAGACGGGATGACATGGCGCTGCTGCAGACTCAAGTACTGGCACTGGCCGGGGCTGACATGGCGGAGCACGTGGCGGCGGTGGGCGTTGGGCCGCTGCTCGCGGACGTGAAGGAACGGAGCTTCACCGGACGACGTCGGACGCCATTAATTGTTAAGCTGATTGAACTGTGAAGTTAATATATATTTTCTCAGAGCAAAATTAGGTGATTTAATTGAAGGAGAGTTAAATTAAAGATTGAAAATATATACTCTTTTTTTCTCTCTCTATGTATATAATATATTCAGTTTGGATTTACTTAATAATAATTAGTAATTAATATAATATATTAATAATAATTAGTATTATTGGAAAATTGAATTTGAATCGAAGAACATATTTCAATTTAAAAATCAAATAAAAGAAAGATAATGGCTTGTGTTTATCCCTCAGCTCTGGCATGTATTGAAGGAAGTTTGTCAACGTACGACTTTGCGCGGTCACCATCTACAGCATGAATATAGTAATCCAGGAGTCCCATCAAGACTTTAATTAATTATAAGCTGAAAATTCACTATCATCAAATTCTAATCTTCGTTAAGCAATGCCTAATATGATAAAAGAGCTACAACGATTCATTTAATTGGATCGTAGGATTCTCTATAAGGACGGTGATGAGAAGCCGTACGTAAATATTAACAATATATCCTCTTACGCATGCATGACTCAGTAGCAGCAGCCGGCCGGCTTCAGCCTTCGGTACCCATCCTTCACCCGTGCTGGACTGGGTTTCAAGGCTTCACATGGGACAAAAAGATCTGAATGTGAAAATTCGATTTCATAAATATATATATATATACATATAATTTGTTTCAGTTGAATTTGGGTATTTTAAATTAGGATTAATAGAAAAAAAAATACGAACTTTGATCATTTTTCTATATTTAGCACGAACTTTTTCTGTTAACAAGATAATATATGAACACTACTAGAATATACCACATCAGCAACGAGGATCAACGACGGCTGCCAGAGCCGTCAGAATAAGTCACGGCTTTGCGTTGGCCCAATCGACCGTGGCTGATGTAACTAAATCAGCTGCGGCTCGCATACGGCCGCACAAAGCTGTCACTCATAGATCATGGCGCGCACAACGCGTGAATTAAAATGGGTTAGTAGCCACGATTTAGCGAGGGCCTCGTAGCCGTTGGTGGTGAGAGTAACCAGGCGCGCGAAATAAAATAGGTTGGTAGCGACGGCTACGCTACGCTGTTGGTGATATGCGTAAGTCATTAGCCACAGCTGGCTCGTCGCTTATTATTTAATGCCACGAACACAGCGCGAATATATAACTCTGCGAGCCGTCGGTGATAATAAAGTTACATATCCACGGTGTTCCGACGGCCAACTCGTCGTCGGTGAAAATCCTTTTTATTTGCGTTCGCGCCCGACCCTTCCTCTTTCTTCCTCTTCCTTCTCTACTCGCCGCTGTCGCCGCCCACTACTAGAAATTGAGTCTTCAGCAACGGCTATCAGCAATGGCCGCTCAAGCCGTTGCAGATATGTTGTATCTGCAATGGCTTTCTAACGGACATGCGAGCCGTTGCTGATGATTTTAATTATCAGCAACGGCGTTCTAACTGACAAGTGAGCCGTTGCTGATGATAACTTATTAGCAATGTCTTTCTAACGGGCGAGTGAGTCGTTGCTGATAAGTTTATATAGGTCGCAGATCGCGCCCGACCCTTCTTCCTCCCGCTGCTGTCGCCGCCGCCTCCTCCTCCCGCCTCTCGCCACCGCTGCCGATGCCGACGACGCCAAGCTGCCGCTGCCGACGCTGCCGTCCGTCCTCGACCGCCGATTTCAGGTATTCATCGCCGCCCGACCGTCTCTTACCGTTGCGGCCGGCGGGAAATCCGACCAAAACCCTATTTTTAGGGTTTCGGTCGGCGGCGGTCGGCCGATGGCCGCCGCTGGATCTTGTACAGTGTCCGGACACACTGTCCGGACACTGTACACCGGCGCCGGAGTCCGGAAAATAGAAGATTTATGATTTTTTATTTTTTTTATTTATATGTTAATTAATTATTTAGATTAATTGTTTAATTTGTTAGATTAATTTTTAGGGTTTAGATTAATTTTGGAATTGTCCACTTCAGCATTGTGCCGAAATCGTCCACTTCGGACGCGCGCCGGAATCGTCTAATTTGGACTCGTGTCGGAATTATCCAATATGGACTCGAACTGTCTCGAAACATTTAGAAAATAATCATTCATCCGACGAGTTGATATGTTTCACGTACGCATCGACGAGTCGGATATGATTTAGCAAAACCTTAGATCCGTTCGGGGATTGTATGTTCGTGTAAAAGAAGTAAATGATCTTTTATACGACGTACAATTCTTGAATTGTCTCTGATTGGACAATTTGGGAATATAGTTATTTGTACTGCACTTACGCTTTTATTTTAACTGTTAACTAATTATTCTAAATTTCGGCAACATCTCTCTTGTTCTCCTATACGCGCCCAGATGATATGCGTATTCGGAGAACTGTAGGGAGATGCTGCCGAAATTTAGAATGAAGTTAGCGGTTAAAATAAGTACTTAGTGCAATATAAATAACATAAATCCCGAATGGAATAGAACAATCTCACCTAAAGACATTAACCAAAGAAATTATCATTGATTGACAGAATCATGTCGGCTGATCGAAGTTGGATGTACCGACGTCTTGATCGTGGAGATTTAACGAATGAGTTTCGATTAGGCGTAATGTACTTCCTAAATTTCGCCTATTCGAATCGGAATTTCGTTAGCATCGGTGATCAAATCCGATGTTCGTGCCGCATTTGTTTGAATGGACGATTTTTGGATCAGGAGACTGTCACTCTGCATCTATATAGCAAAGGATTTGCACCAAGATATTTTCTATGGACTTGTCACGGGGAGTCACGCGAAGTCGGGACGTCGAGCAATCCTGTCGTTCAGACATATGGTGAATCTTCCTCTGCTGGTGCTTCTTCATCCAGTCAATCTAATCCCTATAGAACTATGATACTTGATAGTCTTGGGGGTCAATTCCACCTGAATGATAATGTTGATCGGCCAGTTCTTTAGACATCAGTCCCACCAGATACTACAGCGGTTGATATCACAGAAGTACAAACTGCGGTAGAGATTGAATTACCGAGTAAAGAAGCTGCAGAATTTTACGAGATGTTGAAAGCTGCCGATGAACCTTTGTATGAGAATTGTCCTAAATACACTAGGTTTTCAGCAATGACACAGCTCTTAAACATCAAGGCCGATTGTAATATCAGCGGAGTTGCGTATGATCGAATTGCTAGATTGATTAATGGAATGCTGCCTACTGATAACAAGTTTGAGCCAACTTTTTATAAGACTAAAAAGCTAATGAGAAAATTAGGGCTTGGGTAGAAAAAATACACGCGTGCCAAAATAACTGCATTTTATATTATAAAGAAAATGTGCAGTTGGATAAATGCCCTGTATGTCAACATCCTCATTATAAGGAGAAGAAATCGGTCCGACAGAAAAATATCCCATTTAAGGTGCTTTGGTATTTTCCACTAACACCGAGGCTTCAAAGATTATTCATGTCGGAAAAGACAGCCCCCTACATGAGTTGGCATGCAAGAAGTCGTGATGATACAGTAATGACTCATCCATCTGACAGTGAAGCATGGAAACATTTGGATACATGTTATCCTTCATTTGCTAGGGATACTAGAAATATCATATTGGGATTATGCACAGATGGTTTTAATCCGTTTGGACATTCTGCACCTCCTTATTCAGTTTGGCCAGTGCTGCTGACAGTTTATAATTTGCCACCGTCAATGTGTACGAAAGATGAATTTATTTATCTTTCGATGATTATTCCGGGTCCTAAGGGTCCGCGAAAAGAAATTGACATACTTCTCAGACCCTTGATAGATGAATTGAAAACATTGTGGACTGAGAGAGCTGTCACTTATGATTGTCATCGGAAGCAAAACTTCAATTTAAAGGCCGCGGTCTTGTGGACAATCAATGATTTTCCGGCGTACGGCATGTTGTCTGGTAGGAGCACTCACGGCCGACTCTCTTGTCTGTATTGTATGGAACACTCTAAATCAATCAATCTTCAGAACGGACGAAAAATCTCATTCTTTGATTGTCATCGTCGATTCCTACCGGTTAATCATCAGTATCGAAGGAATCGTAATAAATTTACTAAGGGCAGAGTCGAAAGAGATGGGCCACCACCGATGTTGTCTGGTGAACAAATGTTAGCACGTGTTTCAGCACTTCCAGATATAGTATTTGGTCGCAATGAAAGAGTGTCAGGTTTTGGCCAAACACATAACTAGGTGAAAAAATGTATCTTTTGGGAATTGCCCTATTGGAGTTCATTATTGATTCAACATAATTTAGATGTCATGCACATTGAAAAAAATGTGTTTGATAATATTTTCAACACTTTGATGGATATTTCCGGAAAAACTAAAGATAATGTCAAAGCCCGACATGATATGAAAATACTTTGTAAAAGACCAGAGTTGGAGTTACAAGAGGTCAACGGACGATATCTGAAACCGAATGCCCTATATGTGTTAAATAAACAACAGAACTCAGATTACCCGATGGATATGCTTCAAACTTATCTCGATGTGTGAACGTCGATGATTGCAAAATATCAGGGATGAAGAGCCATGATTGTCATGTATTCATGTAGAGATTACTTCCGATCGCATTTCGAGATCTTCTACCTGATAATATTTGGGGTCCGTTGACTGAATTAAGTATGTTTTTTAGAAACATCTGTGCAAATGTCCTTCGAGTCGAAGATATGTCAACACTTGAAAATAATATTGTTGAAATCATATGCAAGCTGGAGCAGTTTTTCCCTCCTGCATTTTTTGACTCGATGGAGCATCTACCGATACACTTGGCATACGAGGCACGAGTTGGTGACCCCGTTCAATATCGGTGGATGTACTTATTTGAAAGATACATGAATCGTCTGAAGAAAAAAGTAAAGAACACCGCAGCTGTTGAAGGATCAATATCTGAATCGTATATTATCCAAGAAATTTCAACATTCTGCTCATTTTACTTTGAATCGACAGTACAGACAAGATTTGATTGTCTTCCACGTAACGACTACGGGGGTGTTCGACATTCAGATGGACGTTTAAATATATTTTGTCACTCTGGTCGTGCTTTTGGTTCTCGTCCATCTCGACACTTATGCGAGGAAGAGTATCATTTGACACACTTGTATGTATTACTCAATTGTCCAGAGATTGAACAATTCATTGAAATATTTGACATTGAGATGGTGCAAAAATATTCTATTCACAACGATGAAGAATTGAAGAGATTACGGAATCGTGATTTCCCTACTTGGATTCAGACTTACAGCAAAGATCACAGAGCTGAAATAGATGAAAGAATATTTGAGTTTGTTAGTGGACCGTCGCGACTTGTGTCGTGCTATAGCGGATATTTTGTTAATGGGTATAAATTTCACACGGTTGAATATGCATTTACAAAGAAGACGATGAATGCTGGGGTCTGTGTGAAAGGGACAACCTATGTTGAATGTGATATGAATTTTTATGAACTACTGGAAGAAGTGATAGAGTTGCACTACTTCGGCTTGAAATCAGTTATTCTATTTAGATGTCATTGGTTCGATACAACAGAAAGGGGCATGAAAGTTCATCCAAAATACAAACTTGTTGAAGTTAATTACAAATCTAAATTGGCAGCAAATGAGTCTTTTATATTGGCATCACAAGCCGAACAAGTATATTACGAGAAGTATCCGGCTCGAAATAAAGATAGAGCAGATTGACGTGTAGTCTGTAAGACAAAAGGTAGAGGAAAAATTGATCCGATAGTAGGAGAAAATGAGTTGATACCTGATATGACACATGGTTTCTATCAAGAAGATGATCCTCCTGCTGTAGATCGTATTATTCCAATACTCGAGGATGCAGACACAACGTCAATTCAATTAGAAGTTGAATATGCTGATGATGACGATCATGAAATTGAGGAAGCGGGAGATGAAGAAGATGAAGAAGAGGAAGAATTCGAAGACTATTATTCAGATGATGAGGAATAATTGTAAAGTATATATTTTATTAAATATATCTGTACTATTTATACAATAATCTGATTATATGTCTGGTCGTGGTTATCGTCGCATGAGAGCTTCGGAGTCTCCGATCGGTGAGACTCCTACACTTACTCATGCTGCTGATCCTCCTGTTGCTGATCCTCATGCCGATGATACTGCCGAGGCTAGTACATCCAGACGCAGGCGGCCACGCGGGTCGAACAGGTGGCAGCCTCCACCAGCCACAGAGTCACGTAGATTTATTAGCTTGATTGGGGAGCGGTAATATATCATGAATTATGAATCATTACAAATTTATTATATCATAATATAATATTAAAATTTATTTTTGTTGTGCAGGTTCGAGCAAGAAGAAGTGCCGAGGAGCATTTCTTCTACTATTCGACGATACATGCACAGGGCATGGCCTAAGTGGTCTCACGTGCCTAGCGAGCACGTCGACATGTTATGGCGCGAGTTTGAGGCACGTATTATTATTATTTTTACATGCATGATGATTAATATTGGTACTGATATTATTATTTTGCAGGCTCGCTTTACATGGGCCGAGGACCAGAGGCCATTCATTTACGCTGCCTGGGAGGCTATTTCTCGTGCGAGGTACAACGGGCAGCTGGGGCAGGCTCGGTCCCAGGCGATGGCCCGAGCTGGGACCACTAACATCGCGGAGACTCGAGGATACGACCTCAATTGGATTACTCTGGATATATGGGACCAGCTCGTGGGAATATGGTCGACGGATCGATGGCAGGAGGTTTCTCGAAATGCAGCTAGAAATCGCATGTCGGGGGGAGCAGCGCGTCACACCGGCGGCTCTGTTGCATTTGCAGTGCACGCGAACCGTATGGTAAGTATACCTTTTAATTATATATTTTATTTGTTACTATGTGTACTAATTAATGTATTTGTTTTGTAAATTTAGACGACGGTGTCGGATGATGGGACTGTCCAGCGACCCTCCCCGATGGCGGTGTTTGAGCGGACTCACCGTCGAGCACATGGGACGGGGGAGTACATCGACAACTGTGCTGCATACATTATGGTAACTATATATTTGTTTAAATTATTCATTATATATTTATAATTTAATTTTTATGATAAATATTTAAAAAAAAATCAAACTCGAGTAGGAGACCTACAGCCAGACGGTGGTGCAGCATGGGGGCACCCCCGAGGACTTTGACGCAGCAACGTGGGTCGAGGCCGCAGGTGGCTGGGACCATGGCCGCGTATATGGCTTTCCAGATAGTGGTCATGCGCGAGCCGTACTAGGGCCACTTGGGGCACCGACCCCTCCGGTCGCTGGTGAGCGGCCGTCCACCTCTAGATCCAGTTATGATCATAGTAGCAGAATAAGGACTCTAGAGGAGACGGTCGCGCGTCAGAGTCAGATGATGGCGGAGATGCATGCTATGCTACGCAACATGTCAGGTCATCCCGATGCAGGCATCTCTTCGGCATCATCTAATCCATCGTCCTCGAGTTAGTCCACGCCGGTGTACACTCAAGCACTCCAGACCCCGCCATATGATCCAGACCATCCTCCATCGTCATCGTGAGATTTTTTATATATTGACTTTGTTACTGAGATATTGGACTTGTTTAATTTATTTTGTTTGGATATTGATACTTCAATTTTGCATTTGAATAGTTTTTATACTATTGTGGATAATTATCAATATAATTATTTTGATGTATATCTTGGTGTATTTGTGATGTGTGAATGAATGTGTGTATGAGTGTATGGGTGTGTGAGTTATGTATCAGATAATGTATCTATGTATCAATGGAAATTTGAAATTTTAATTTTTTTCGTTACCAGGTTCACATCATCAGCAACGGCTTTCCCATGGCCACCCGTGGGAAAGCCGTTGCTGATGACCTACAGCAATGGCTTAGCAACGGGCTTTTACTAACGGCGTTGCTACGGGCTCACCGGCAGTTGCTATTAATATTATCAGCAACGGCTCTGCGTCCGTGGCAAAACCATTGCTGATAATATTTTTAGCAACGGCCCGAGCGGCCGTTGCTGATCCGTTGCTGATCCGTTGCTAAGTTATCAGCAACGCGATTTTCTGCCACGGCTCCATTGCAACGGCTCAGCAACGGCATCAGCCGTTGCTGATGCCCATTTTTCTAGTAGTGGCTGTCCGTCGCTGCCGAGTTGCCGGGGAGTCGTTTCCTATTGCCGCCGCCGGTGAACCTTCCGGTATGCTCGCTTCCTCTCCTCCTCCGTTAAATCCCCACAGTGCCGCCCTTTCCACCCGCGCTGCCTCTCCGCGTCGGCATCGACCCGGCGTTCATCTCAGCGCCGGCCTCAACCCGTCCGGCGCCGCATTGGGGCCGATTACCATCGGCCCCAATGCCGACGAGCAGTAGCTGGCATCACTGCCGGCTACTACTTGATTAGGGTTTAATTACCCTAATCAATTACTTGATTAGGGTAATTAACCCCTAATCAAATTGTGATTAGGGTTTAATAACCCTAATCACAGTTTGATTAGTTTTTTTAATTATTTATTGTTAATTTTTAGAAATTAATGATTAATAATTAGAAATTAATTGTTAATTAGGTTAATTATTAGTTTATTATTAATTAATTAATCGAGCGGAATCATCCACTTTGGACTCATCCGAAATCGTCCACAATGGATGGAATCGTGCTGGAATCGTCCACTTTGGACTCGCGCGGAATCGTCCACAATGGATGGACTCGTGCCGGAATTGTCCACTTTGGAATCGCGCGGAATTGTCCACTTTGGACTCGCGATCAAATCGTCGATGGTGGACTCGTGCCGGAATCGTCCACTTTGGACTCACGCGGAATTGTCCACAATGGATGGAATCATGCCGAAATCGTCCACTTTGGACTCGCGCGGAATCGTCCACAATGGATGGACTCGTGTCGGAATCGTCCACTTTAGACTCGTGTTGGAATCGTCCACTTTGGACTCGCGCGGAATCGTCCACTATGGATGATCAACCGACATCCATAAAGTTAGAAAAAAAATCAAGACGAGTTGATACGTTTCATGTACGATCGACGAGTCAAGTTTTAATTTTGCAAAACCTTAGATCCGTCCGGGGGTTGTATGTTCGTGTAAACGAAGTTAATGATCTTTTATGCGACGTACAACCCTTGAATTGTCCCTAATTGGACAATTTGGAAGCATAGTTATTTATATTGCACTTAGTTTATTTATTTTAGTCATTAACTTTATTTTTTAATTTTGGCTTGTATCTCCCTTGTTCTCCGATACGCGCCCAGATGATATGCGTATTCGAAGAACTATAGGGAGATGCTGCCGAAATTTAGATTGAAGTTAATGACTAAAAAAATTACTAAGTTCAATATGAATAACATGAATCCCGAATGGAATAGGACCATCCCACCTAAAGACATTACCTAAAGATATTGCAAACTTTTTGACAGAACATGTTGGGCGATCGAAGTTGGATGTACCGACGAATTCATTGTGGAGCTATAACGGATGAATTTCTAGTAGGCGTAACTTACCTCTTAGATTTCGCCTACCCGAATGAAAAATTCCTTAGTGGTGATAAAATTCGATGTCCGTGCCAAAAATATTCGAACATAAGATTTTTGGACCGAGAAACTGTCACACTACATCTGTATACGAAAGAATTCACACCAAGATATTTTGTATGGAATTGTCACGGTGAGTCACGTCAAGTCGGGACGTCGAGCAATCCTATTGTCCAAACTCAGGGTGAATCTTCTACTGCTGATGTTTCTTCTTTCAATCCACCTAATCCTTATAGAACAATGATTCTGGATAGTCTTGGAGGACAATTCCATTTAAATGATAATATTAAGTCAGTTATTGAGACGGTAGTGCCACCAGATACTATGACAGTTGAAGTCACTGAAGAACAACCTGAGATACAGATTGAATTGTCGAATAAGGAGGCTGCAGAATTTTACGAGATGTTGAAAGCTGCCGATGAACCTTTGTATGAGAATTATCCTAATTATACAATATTTTCGGCAATGACACAACTCCTGAACATCAAGTCCGATTGTAATATCAGCGGGGTTGTGTTTGATCAGATTGCAGGCTTTATCAGTGGCATGCTACCTCCAAATAACAAGTTTGAGCCAACCTTTTATAAGACAAAAAAGTTGATGAGGAAATTAGGGCTTGGGTACGAAAAGATACACGTGTGCCCAAATAATTATATTTTATATTATAAAAAAATGCACAGTTAGAACAATGCCCAGTATGTGAACATCCTCGTTACAAGGAGAAGAAATCGGTCCGACAAAAAAATATTTCCTTTAAGGTGCTTCGGTATTTTCCACTGACACCGAGGCTTCAAAGGTTATTCATGTCGGAAAAGACTGCCCCCTATATGAGTTGGCATGCAAGAAGTCGTGATGATACAGTAATGACTCTTCCATCCGACAGTGAAGCATGAAAATATTTGGATATGTGTTATCCATCATTTGCTGGGGAGACTAGAAATATCAGGTTGGGATTGTGCACAAATGGTTTTAATCCATTTGGTAATTCGGCAACTCCGTATTCAGTATGGCCAGTGCTGTTAACAGTTTATAATTTGCCGCCCTCAATGTGTATGAAAGATGAATTTATCTATCTTTTGATGATTATTACGGGTCCTAGGGTCCTCACAAAGAAATTGACATATTTCTCTGTCCCCTAATTGATGAACTCAAAACATTGTGGGCTGAGAGAGTTGTCACTTATGATTGTTACCAGAAGCAAAACTTCACTTTATGAGCTGTTATATTGTGGACAATCAATTATTTCCCGGCCTATGGCAAGTTGTCTGGTTGGAGCACACATGGTCGACTCTCTTGCCTTTATTGCATGGAACACTTAAAATCCTTCAGTCTTAAGAATGGTCGGAAAATTTCCTTCTTTGATTGTCATCGCCGATTCCTACCGCCTAACCATCAGTATCGAAGGAATCGTGATAAATTTATCAAAGGTAGAGTCGAAAGAGATGAGCCACCACCGATGTTGTCTGGTGAACAGATGTTAGCACGTGTTCAATTACTTCCAGATATTACTTTTGGACGGAATGTAAGAATCGAAGGCTTTGGTTAAACACATAACTGGGTGAAGAAAAGTATTTTTTGGGAATTGCCGTATTGGAGTTCATTACTGATTCGGCATAATTTGGACGTCATGCACATTGAAAAAAATGTGTTTGATAATATTTTTAACACAGTGATGGATATTTTTGGCAAAACTAAAGATAATGTGAAGGCCCGACATGATGTAAAAATACTTTATAAGAGGCTTGAATTAGAGTTGCAAGAGGTCAACGGACGATTTCATAAGCCAAGGGCGTCGTATGTGTTAAATAAACAACATATGAAAGATGTGTATCAATGGATCAAAGAACTCAAATTACCCGATGGATATGCCTCAAACTTATCTCGACGTATAAACATCGATGAATGCAAAATATTGGGGATGAAAAGCCACGATTGTCATGTATTCATGCAGAGATTGATTCCGGTTGCGTTTCGAGATCATCTATATGATAAGATTTGGGGTTCGTTGACAGAGTTAAGTATGTTTTTCAGAAACATTTGTGCAAATGTACTTCGAGTCGAAGATATGACAGCACTTGAAAAAAATATTGTTGAAATCATATGCAAGCTGGAGCAATTTTCCCTCCTGCATTTTTTGACTTGATGGAGCATCTACCGATACATTTGGCATACGAGGCACGAGTTGGTGGCCCCGTTCAATACCGATGGATGTACTTATTTGAAAGATACATTAATCGTCCGAAGAAAAAAGTAAAGAACACCGCCGCAGTTGAAGGTTCCATATCAAAAGCATATATAATTCGAGAAATTTCAACTTTCTGCTCATTTTATTTTGAATCAACCATCAAGACAAGACTTAATTGTCTTCCACAGAACCACGATGGGGGAGCTCGACCATCAGACGGGGGAGCTGGATCATCGGATGGTTGTTTAAATATCTTTTGTTACCTCGGTCGTGCTTTGGGTTCTCGTTCGTCTCAATTCTTAAATGATAAAGAGTACCATTTGGCCTACTTGTACGTTTTACTAAACTGTCCAGAGATTGAGAAGTTCATTGAAATATTTGACATTGAGATGGTGATAAGATACTCAATTTACAGCGATGAGGAATTAGAAAATTACGAAATCGTGAGTTCCCTAATTAGTTTCAAGCTTACAGTACAGAACACAGATGCGAAATAGATAATTAAATCTTTGAGTTTGCTAGCGGACCGGCATGACTTGTACAGTGTTATAATGGTTATTTTATCACTGGATATAAATTTCACACACTTGAATATTCATCTACGAAAAAGACTATGAATGTCGGGGTCTGCGTCAAAGGGACAACGTATGCTGAATGTGATGTTGACTTTTACGGACTATTGGAAGAAGTCATTGAATTATAATTTTTCGGATGTAAATCAGTTGCCCTTTTTAAATGTCATTGGTTCGATACAAGCGATAGGGGCATGAGAGTTCATCCAAAGTATAAACGACTGGTCGAGGTCAATTACAAATCAAAATTGGCTTCAAATGAGCCATTTATATTGGCATCTCAAGCTGAACAAGTATATTATATGCAGTATTCGTCTCGAAAGAAAAATAGGACAGATTGGCGTGTAGTCTGTAAGACTAAAGCTAGAGGAAAAATTGACCTGATAGTTAGAGATAATGAGCCACCATATGACTTCTATCAAGAAGAAGATCCTTCTGAAGTGGAACGAGTTAGTCCAATACTCGAGGATGATGACACAGAGTTAGTTCAATTGGAAATAGAATACGTTGATGAGGACGATAATGAAGTTTGGGAAGGACAGAATGAAGATGAGGGAGACGGAGAAGAATTTTCAATATTCAGATACAGAAGAACAAGAAGAAGAGTATTACACGGATGATGATAATGACGATGATGAATAATTGTAAATGTGAAGTATTTATTCAATTATTAAATATATCTATTAATCTAATTATATTAAATTTTTACAGCTATGGTTCGAGATATCAGTTCTCGAGGAGGCATTCCTCGTAGGACCCCCCGACGATTACCACCCGCCCCACCTGTACCCACTGACCCTTCGTCTTCCACCACCATCCCCCCACCTCCGGCCACCATCCCTCCACCTCCGGCCACCATCCCCCCACCTGGTTCGGCCACCATTCCCCCACCTGATCCATCCACCATTCCCCTACCTGATCCATCCACCCACCTCCGGCCACCATCCCTTCAGCCGATCCAGGCCCGCCGACATCGAGACGTAGGCCACGAGGGCTTAATAGAATTCTCCCTCCGCCACCCGAGAGAGAACTACGTAGAGCAGTTACTGTGCGCGGAAGAAGGTAAGTATATATAATTCAAAATATCATAATATGAATTTATATTTGGTACAGATTTGAGCAGGAGGACGTCCCCTGCACGATAGCGGGGATGATTCGAAAGTTTATGCACGGGGCGTGGCCTACATGGTCTCACGTGCCCCGTGAGCATATGGATTTATTGTGGCGAGAGTTCATGGTAAGTATATTTATTAAATTAATGTTAATGTTAAATATTCATCGGTAATAATAATTTTTTTTTGCAGGGTCATTATACATGGTCGGAGGACCAGACCACTTTTGTGGAGGCTGTATGGGAGCGTGTTGCCCGCGCTCACTATAACGAGATGCTTCAGCAGGCCCGTGAGACCGTGATGAGACGGCTGGGGGCCACACAGATAGGGCAGACTCGGAGACATGCTCCTGAGTGGATTCCTGGCCCTGTGTGGGACCAGCTCATTAAGCGGTGGGACACTCCAGAGTGGCAAGAGGTCTCCCGGACTGCGTCGAGAAATAGCATGTCCGGGGGGGACGGCACAGGGGCGCGCCACACTAGTGGCTCAGTGTCTTTTGCGGTGCATGAGCGTCGTATGGTATGTATAATTTCCTTACTTTTAATTAAATTATATATTGTGTATAATGATACTAATGTATTTATTTTCTAATGTAAGACGCGTGTGACGGAGGACGGCACCGTCCAATGCCTGTCGATGATGGAGGTGTTTGAGCGCACCCATCGTCGTCGACGAGGAGCGGGGGACTACATTGAAAGCAGAGCCTCGATCATAATGGTAAGTATTTATATATGTCTATTTGATTTACACAATTTTTATTTATAGTTTTTATATATAAAAAATATAAACACGTGTAGGAAACTTATTCGAGGACTGTGATCGAGCGTGGAGGGACACTGGAGGAGTTTGACGCAGGAGCTTGGGTGGAGGCAGCAGGTGGCTGGGAGCACGGTCGTGTTTATGGCTTTGCAGACAGTGGCCATGCACGCGCCGTGCTCGGGCCACTTGGGGCACCGACCCCTCCGATTGTGAGTGAGCGGCCCTCGTCATCCCGAGCGCAGGACCAGAGCCGAATATTGGCCATGGAGTTGGAGCTCACCCAACAGAGACATGCAATGGAGGAGCAGAGGCACACGATGGAGGAGAGGATGCAGGAGCAGAGGCTGACGATGGAGAAGCAGATGCAGGAGCAGAGACGGTCGAATGACGAGTTGAGACAGACGATCCAGAACATGTAGACACTTCTCACTCAGATTGTGTCTCAGTCCGGCCTTCTACCTATGATGTCGCAGCCATTGTCCTCCTCGACCCAATCGACGCTCCCTACCCAATTATTGTCGACTCCACCGCCTCCACCACCGCCACCGCCGTCGTGAGATTTTGATAAATTATATTTTGATACTATATATAGATGATATTTTGATACTTGGATATATAGATGATATTTTGATACTTTGATATATAAATGATATTTTGATATTTGTTTGCCTCCGGTTTGAGACTAAGATTGATGATATTTATGTAAAACTTATATGTTTGGTTTCAAATGCATGTGTATGATATTTTCTGATTGTAATATGTGATTGAAAATAGGTTGTAGTCGATATATCATTGTATACATGAATTTATAAAATTTTCAATTTTTTCAGTTACAGGATAATATCTTTAGCCACGATTCACCCACGGTGACCCGTCACTAAGCCGTGGGTGAAAGCCTATCGTAAAAGGCTGATGTCCTCGGCGGGACCAAATATCACGGTTGTTAATAGTATCACCGACGGCTATGAGCCGAGGTTGATGTACTGGTATCAGTGACAGCCCATAGAGCCGTCACTGATGTTTTTAAATCAACGACAGTACATGAGGCTGTCGCTGATAATTACGTGTGACAGTCGTGCGTGGCCGTCACAACACATATGAGACGAACACATCTGCGACGGTTGTTTGCCACGGTTGGCGTCTTCCGTGATATTCATCACCGACGATTCAGCCACAGTATCAACCGTCGCTGATGATCACAATTCTAGTAATGGAACTTAGTATATGTTATCCCATTTGGCATACCTTGTCAATTTTAATAGAAATGGTTGATATGTGATGTTAACAGAGTATACATGGCGAGTCTTTATCCCACGCAATATCTTTTAAATTTTGTCTGTCACCAACCGCTCATATATGTTAAGCAAGGATGGGTAAATTGGTATTTTTGCCTTAGCGTCGGCTACAACTATATGGATCACATACATATGCTACTCCGATTAGGGCACGATTTCATTAAGGAGAATCGCACGGGGCAATGTGTGATCATGTCAGGAAGGAAAATCGAGAGAGAAATTGAGAAATGTTCAATCATTTTCTTACTAAATGATGCTCAACCTTTGTTGTCATAAAACTTGAGTTGTACTTTTTACCTCATAGAGCCAAAAGAATCCCAGAAGAAGATTTTGGAGATGCAAATATTAGAATGTATGAATATGTAATCTTTATTCTTATTGTAATCCCTCACTCTTTGTAATCATAGGGTATGAATATGTAATCCCTAACCAAGATAATAATTGTCGCTTCTTTGCATGGCATGATCCCAAGGATCACCGCCACACAAATGGTGTTCTGCGAGGATTGATGGCTGAAAAAAGAGCTCTAGTCGAGCAGCTAAAGCTATTGGAGGAGATAATAGAAATTAGTAAGATGAAAGAAAGGACTTATGAAGAAAGAATTGCAGCACTAGAGCTAAGATGAGATAACTCAGTTGAGGAATGCCAAGAACCAAGTCCCAATGACGAAAGACAGTGTGTGTATGTTGTTATTGGTTGTATATATCTTTTTTTTTAGTTTGTTATTTGGTGGTAGGAACAAAGACAATAGCCTAATGCTACTACATGAAGTGAGTAGCTGAATATGTACATATTGGTGAAGTTGGTGTAGACTATTATGTTATTTTGTTGTTACTCTATCTAAGGATTTCAAGACAATGTACAAGCCTTATTTTGTGATGTTATTTTGGTTGTTATGATCTCATTCAAGGGAAAAGGTACAAAAATACTTCTAATATTTTTTCACGAGTACTAAAATGCTCCTAAGATTTTTTTGAGATAAAAAATACTCCTTACGTTATGGAATTGGGTACAAAAATACCCCTATAGGTAAACGACGTTAATTGAGAGATAACGGAGCTGACGTGGTTGATGACTGTGATTGATGACATATACATGCGGCGCGTATGCAGACCAAGACGTTTTCTCACGGGTACTAAAATACCCCTGACGTTTTCTCACGGGTACTAAAATGTCCCTAACATTTTCTCACAGGTACAAAAATAACCCTAATATTTTCTCATGGGTACTAAAATACTCATAACGTTTATTTTGGAGCTAAAATACCCTTGAGATTATTGAAAGTGGTACAAAAATGAAATCAGACTAACTTTTATTAGGTGAGACTTAACGGAGATGTCGTGGATACTGATAGAGATGTTGACTTTACACATGATGCACATTCAGAGAGCAACTTGCCACGCAACCGTAGGGGTGAGAAAAAAAATTGAAAATACGATTAATTGAAAAATCGATTTGAAAACGAACCAAAATTTTCGATTAACCGATTTAATGGTTTCAATTTTGATTTTTATTTTCTAAATTTTTAGTTCTCAATTTCAGCTTCGGTTTTGATTTCTTATGTATCGCTTACGTGGCAAGTTGCTCTCTGCATATGCGCCACGTGTAAAGTCAACATCTTTGTCAGTATCCATAACATCTCCGTTAAGTCTGACCTAACAAAAGTTAGCCAGATGTCATTTTTGTACCATTTTCAATAACCTCAGTGGTATTTTAGCTCCAAAATAAACGTTAGGGATATTTTAGTACCCGTGAGAAAATATTATACGCATTTTTGTACCTGTGAGAAAATGTTGGGGATATTTTAGTACCCGTGAGAAAATGTCTTGGCATATATGCGCGCCACATGTCCACGTCAGCAGTCTCAATCATCGGCCACGTCAGCTCCGTTATCTCTCAATTAATGTCGTTTATCTATAAAAATATTTTTGTACCCAATTTCATAACGTAAGGGGTATTTTTGATCCTAAAATAATTTTAGGAGCATTGTAGTACCCGTGAGAAAACGTTAGGGGTATTTTTATACCTTTTCCTTTATTCAAATAGTTGAATTGATTCAAATAGTCAGATAATGTACAAGCAAGAAAATAATTAGAGGATTGATTAAATTAATAACTTTGATATTCATTCGACCGTCAAGCAAGAAAATAAATAATTAAAAAACAACGTGAGACATTCATTCTGCAGTCAAGCAAAATCCACGTACATAAGTATCCACGTACTAAGTGTTAATCCAAATTCCAACTATGCACATCATTCCAAAATCCAATATCCACGTTCCGAAATCCAATATCCACGTACAGGTTATATCATTCCACATCATTTCCAAAATCCAATACCAATCCAAATACATTTCTATTTCAATATCATTCCACGTCAATCCAATGTCGATAGACACTTGAAGAAGATGCTTGACTACCTCCCTTCCATTTCAGCTTCTTCTCTCTAAGCATGTGGCTGCTCCGGTATTAAGGTGGTGATACTCTGCTGAGTGTTGTGATGCTGCTATTGAGTGGCTTGCTGGATTTAAGGATAGGTAAATTGTCCTTCTTCAAATTTTTCTTCAAATTTACCTTCATAGATGATTCTAACTTGTGTGTTAGACATCTACATGAAACTAAAATATAATTAGAAACTCCAACGAATTATATGATACTTAGAAGTATATATTTCACTTATATGAACATATATAGGTCATGTTTTAGTCTCAATTGTAACTCTTCATCCCTTTGCTACTTGTGCTATCTCCTTATATACAAGACTCTCATAACTTTGAGTCATAATTGGTCTTCTCACCAAACATGATCCATCTAATAGTCTTCTCATTCTTCAAAGCATAATCTTGCACAGTTTGTCTGAATTGCTTTACTGACTCAACCTCATGTTAAAACACAATTCATCATCTTCCTTGCCCCTATATGTCTTACCCTTCTATTTACTCTTTCTTCTTTCACCTTCATCATTCTCATCATTTGTTTGTTCATCTTCATCAAAATCAGTATACTCTTGAGCAGAAGCATTCATAGTCTCATCAACTTTATTAGCTCCTTCATCGTGAGCCTCATAAACTTGCCACGTATACTCCGTTAACATGGTAGATCAACCATTTATGTTATAATTGACAAGGTATGCTAAACAGTGTAACAGATACTAAGTTTGTGTATTATTTTGCTAACGGAAAGTGTATTAGAAAATAAATTTAGAAAAAAATAAATAAAATACTCTCTCATTCTTTTTTAAAATGATTTTATGAATGTAGTGAGATAAAATATTTTTAGAGTGCCTAATGAGGTTCTCTAGATCCATATTGAAATTTGTCAAAAAAAACCTCCACCAACAAAATACCACGAACATAGGATCCTCGAGATGCGGGTGTAGACCTCCTTCCTTTACTTGACCGTCATCGTTGCAAATCTTGCCTTGTCAAGTGCAACTTCTATGGAGCCAAATAGGGAGTGACGCCGGCGGGACGATGAGTTAGTGAGATGTAAATCCCACATTGATATGGAGGACATTTTAGTTAAAATTTGATGTGTCGGATGTCACGTCAGCATCGCTAACGGCACATGGACAATATTTCAAAAATCGGATAAATTTGCACTCTTTTTCGTTACTGTATGAGCACTTTTGCTAAAAAAAAATTAATGGCCAAAATAGAGCCTCCAGACAAACATGTGGGCAAAATAGTACATTTGACACGTCATATTAATGAATGACATGCCACATAACACATCAGCCTCGTTAAGGATTCTTGACATCGTTCCAACGTCAGGGGCAATATAGTAACAATTTAAAAACCTTTTGAGTAATTTTGAGCAAAAAAAGTGGAGGGCGAATAAGCTTTTTATAGTAAACATCATGGAGAAATTAGTACATTTTCTCTTTATTATATATGAAAAATTAATTTTAATTGTAAATCAATATAATAAAACTACATATTTTTGTTCCAAAAATAAATTGAGATAAAATAGATAGGTTAAGAACTCTTGAATTATTTAATTTCATAATATTGACAACACAAAGTATAAATTAAGCATTAAGTGTAAAAATACAAAAATGTTTTTTTTTTTCTTTCAATTATAATTCAGAAAGTGCAACTTACCAATGTACTTCATGCGCTTTGTAGAAAGTTGTACTTTTCAAGAAAATTGTACTTCTTTTGTCTATTTCTTGTAGAGTACAACTTCATGCAGGAAGTTATGTCAACTAAACGAGACCTAAATTAATGAGGTCATGTCCGCTCTAAATTGTATTTTTTTTAATTATATGTTTTTCATTATATGATTAAAAACTAATGTTGGGCATTGTTTAAACCAACCTCGCAGGTGCCTTTATGAGATGCTATTATTATTTAAAATATCTTCAGCGCATTTTGAGATACTCTTGACTCGCTTGTTTCATGGGATAGATTTTCAATTGGATATGAATTCAATTAAAATTGATCAAGATAAAAATCCTATGAGATAAGTTTGTATCCTATCTCACATTTGTTTAAACCTCATTTAAGAGGATCACAAAAAAAAATCAAGTTTTCAAATTATATGCTTGTTAGATATTAATAATTTAATACTTAGATATGAATTATTTCAAAAGTGATGAAATTAAATTTAAATAATTAATTTTTACATAATAATATAAATTTTTTGGTTAAATATTATTCTATACTATTTTACTAAAGTTTTAATAATATGTTATTAATAAGTTAATCATGAAAAACAACGTTAGTGTGTTAAGAACGACTCCTTTTCTTCTTATTTGTCTTCCTCTTTCCTCTCCTACTTTGTTCTCTTCTAATCGTGTTTTCTAATCACACTACGCTTGTACTAGCAATTAGCCATATATGTGCCCGAGCGTGGCTTGTTGCTTATGCGGCCACACCAGTAGCGACAAGCCAAGCTTGTGCAATCCCCTGCGCCCGCATGTGGTCGTAGTTGCAATGATGAACCAAGTTTGCACAATCTCCTACGCTCGCACACGGTCGTAAGTCACAACGATAGGTCATGCACGAGTACAGTTGCAATGATAGACTACTCATGGGCATAGTCATAGCAACAAGCCACAAGGCTGGTTATGTGGTTGCACATACTTAGCGTGAGAATGCGATTAGGAGAAGAGGACAAAGGAGAATGAGTACGGATGACAATGGATCATATATAGTGCATATATTGTATTATTCGCATATGCACCGCACCTTCACATTCGCACATCCGCACATCCGCATTCGGACAGCATCCACTGCGAATATGGATATAAGTATTCATATTTGCACTGCATTTTAATAAAAATAATAATAATATAATATATTCAATAAAAAATCAATAAGGTAAAATGGTAATGATATAATTTATTATATATGTCGTGTAAAATAATATATAAGTTATCATATATAGGGTGAAATGATAATTAAATATATATGAATAATCTGATGCAGATATGGATTGGATATGGTGAAGGTCTGCATCCATATTCAAATCACCACCGCATTCGCGTCGATAATAATTTTTTACATCCATATCCAAAGGCCTAGAAAATCGTGTTGAGCCTGTGTTATCGGGCCACACTGGGCTGACACGAAAAAAATTCAGGCCTGGAATCACCGGCTCGACACAACACAAAAATATAACGGGCCGGCACGGCCCGACCTGATTACCCCGATAACACAAAAAATATTAAAAAATCAAGTTTAAACCCGATAACTAACGGATTTTAAACCTATTAATATTCGATCTGAAGTATTTTATCGGGCTATCGGGCCCGAGCACTTGGCCCGACCTAGCACGATAAGGGATCATGCCTTATTGGGCCAACCCAATAACGATCCGAGCGCAAGAAGATAGTCAAATCGGACAAAACAAATATGCATTTAGAAAAAGAATGACTCAAATTAGTATTCTAACATTGTTTATTTTTTATTATTTCTGGATCAAACTAACTATCAAATTCAATAGTTCAGATTGGTTTCAAATTTTATTTTTTACGAAGGATATCTTTTGATGAAAAATCAGGTTCAGGTTGAGTTTTTGAAATTTTATTAAAAACAACCTGAGAATCAATCGACTTAAAAAGGAAGTATAATTAAGGACGACTAAAAAGAGTTCTGAATCATCATCCACTATGTTTCACATGCAAGAAGCACAATACGGAGAAGGTAAATGGGTGAACATGCACAATGTCTAAAAGAGACCATTACTGTTTATAATCCTAGAACTTCTGCTTTTTAAAAAATATAAAATATTTTCTTGAAAAAAAATACCAGTTAGACATTTTTTTTCTAAAAAATGAAAACATCAGAATTTTAAGTATGACATTTTATCGCCTAGTACATCTTCTGCACATTTTTGTCGTAGTCACATTGTCTTCTAAAAATAACTTAAAATTCATAAGCTCCATGAAAATAATGAACAAGCCATAAAATTATTAAGCCCTAAAATATCAATTTTAAAATTTGTAATTTAAAGATAAGATTTTTTTAATAAAAAACAAAATGTGGTTTACACCAAAGATTTTTTCTTTAAATTTAACAGGAATATCTCCTACTCACATCCTACTCAAAGAACATACAAATTAGCAATCTACAGCCTTTTTTCACTTTTATTTATTCGACATGGAGAGAAAATGAACGGATCATCAGACCATATAGTGTTAATTATTACAAGAAAGGCCAACCTCCTAGGCCAATCTCTTCGAAAGAACATTCAGCAACAATTTCTTCCAAGACAATTCTCATAAAAATTGTTTACTTCAAGAGCTAGATACTAGGAAGTGACAACAATTATTAATTTTTCATCAATCAAGGCTGCAGATATCTGGCTTGATTTTCACGTGTTTTCTGAGTTACAATTTTGCCTTTGTGTTGGCAAATGCAGGATCAACGCACACAACGATCTGCAACAAGAAATGATTGGATTATTACATAAAAAACGAAACTTTTTTTTTCTAGCATTCAGAATCTGGGATACCTTGCCGAGGCTTTTGCCAGAATGTAGGTATTCAACTGCATCGGCTACAGAACTGAGACCCACGAATCTTTTGGGATCAACAGTAACCTATAGTTTAGTGATATATGACAAGCAAATAGGTTAGCATGAACACTTACAATTTCAATTCTATATTCTTTGCATTAATACATTGAGCTTAGTTAGGTGTTCTATTGAGCAGTAAATGCATAAGTGATGTGTTCAGAAATCTAGGTGGAAGATATCCCACAAATAGCTTCTATAAAATGGTATTAGCATTCCGGAATATCCAACAATGATTGGCCGATGGCCATGTCATTAGATTGCCGTCAATGATAGAAACAACATTACTGAGCAGCTGCACATATACAGTATATAACTGACAAGGGTGAACTGAAGATGACATTCTCTGGGGCTCAACATGGTATCAGAGCAACCCTAGGGTATTCCACAATTTTTTCCACTTTTTTCTTGGTTACTTTTCTTGCGCCTCATCCTCTCGGCATGTTTTGTTGTTACTATACGCGATCTATCTTCCTCTCTTCTTGCGCTGTGTCTCCACACAGCGCAACCGGTGTTCTCTTCTTCACGACTCGCGCATCTTCACCGCTCGGCCGACTCTTCTTCACGGCTCGACGCGTTTGCCTCTTCTGAGCTCGTGAGAAGGCGCGATCGACGAGGATCACGTTCTCCTCACCACTCGCGCGTTCTCTTCACCGATCGAGACCTACGTCCGAGGGAGGCTCGATCGACGAGGAGCTTCACCCTCGCGCTCTCACCACTTGCACGTTCCACGTTCTTCTCACTGCTTGTCTGTTCTTCTCTGAGCGAGACTCGATCGACGAGGAGTCTTTCTCTGTTCAGCCCTTGTCCTTCACTCGCCACACCTATTGGGGGCTCGATTGATGAGGTATCTCCCACTTGGTTTTCTTCCTCAGCATATGCGCTGACTCCTCGATTTTCACGCACGAAACATAGGCTGCGCTGACAGCGCCGCCTACCCTGCTGCGTCCTCTCGTCCATCTATCTGTTGTGCCTCATGAGGGTTTACAGTTTAGGTTCCGTGGGTTTAGGGTTCTGTGCACGTACTTCAACACATCTCCAAGTCTCGATATTAGTGCCTTCAGGCACTCTGCGGATCAGGTTTTTGGTTCCAACTCAGAATTTTTTTTCTCTACCAATATGTCAAATTCAATGGTGGATCCCAAAACTGCAACTCTCGGCACTTCTATAAAACTTAACACAAACTATATTCTATGGTCTCGTGCTTTTCGTGTTTTCTGTGATTCCCAAAAGAAAATCAAACAACTTGATGATGAGCCTCCTGATCCGGCTAACATTGGAAAATATTTTGATTGGGAGGCAAACGATTATGTTGTTCTCTCATGGATGATCAATCTGGAGCCGCAAATTACCTCGGTAGTTATTTTTCTTACCACAACCAAAAGCATGTGGGATTCTCTCAAAAGAACTTATTTTCAAGATGCAAACATATCCAGAATTTACACTTTGTATTTTGATATATTTAACATGAAACTTGAGGAGGGCGCATCAATTTAGGACTTCTATGCCACCTTAAAAGGAAAAGCCGATGAACTTACTTAATATCATCCCTTCACTACTGATGTTTTTATGCAAAAGAAGCAAAGAGAGGAATTTTTCGTTGCGAGGTTTCTATCCGCCCTACCACCGTCTCTTCATCATGTCAAGTCTCAGCTCATGTCAAGTGCCATGGCTGGAATTCCAAGAGTTACTGAACTCAATCCTGCCCTAGTTTCCTTCACATCGGAAGATAACTCGGCGCTCATTGCCGGAGGTAGAGGCCACAAGGGACATGGTGGTGGCAAAACTGAAGGAAGGGGGAGAGGCAGAAATTCCTTTCCTCCCTGCATACATTGTGGAAGATCCAATCACCCACCTAACAAATGCTGGCAGAAGTTTGGAAAACCCCCTCATGCCAAGGTTGCTATCTCTACTCTTACTCCCTCCAGCGGTATGAATGGTTCCGAAGAAAATCAAAATGAGGAGACTACTAGTGTCTCCAAATCTGAGTATGAAAAATTCATGAAGGCGGTCAATTCCTCAACTATGGCTACCTCTTTTGGGACTGCGACTATTGATCCTTGACTCAGGTGCTTCCAATCATATGTCCGGTAATAGGAACCTTTCTCTAAATATAACCCTGAGTCCAACCAATCTCATGTCCGCATTGCCGATGGCTCCACTTCTCCTATACATGGTCTTGGCACAATCACTTTTCCAGCAACCTAGAATTAGATAGGGTGTTTTACCTTCCTAAATTTCTTGCATATGTTTTGTTCACAATCTTGGTCCAGGTTATGACAAACTATCTCCTAGAGCTATGAAGTGCGTCTTCATTGGGTACTCTCGCACTCAAAAAGGATATCGTTGTTATGACCGAATCTCCAAGAAACTCTTTACCTCTGCTAATGTTTCCTTCTTTGACGATATTCCCTACTTCACCACTAGGCCTGAGTCCCGAAACTCCTATGCAAGAATCATTACCACTTCCTCCACCTCTTATTGCTCCTTCTATCACAAATCACTCCAACGAGTCTGTGTCTCATGCTCCTCCCTTGTTGGTCTATCAAAGGAGGCATAAAGATAATAGGTGATCTCTCTAGACAGGTTACCCTGCCAGCTCCAACCCACTCACAAGATCCTCTATCCGAAGTTGAACTTCCCATTGCATTACGAAAAGGTAAACGAAGTTGTACTACTTATCCCATTAGTAATCATTTATCGTTTGCTCAACTCTCATCCTCGCTTCGCCAGTTTGCTTTCTCCTTGTCCTCTGTTTCTATTCCCAAGGCATACTAGGATGCTTTGTTTAATCCTAAGTAGAAGAGTGTCATGGATGAGGAGATGGATGCTCTCATATCCAAACGAACTTGGGATCTTGTTCTACCTCCTCCTGGCTCAAAATCTGTTGCTTGTAAGTGGGTGTTTAGCTTGAAATATCTACTAGATGAATCCATTGAACGGTAAAAGGCACGCTTGGTTGCAAAAGGCTTTACACAACAATTTGGAGTGGAGTATTTCGAGACTTTTTCTCTCGTGGCTCGCCTCAACTATGCCAGGATTATCATCTCTCTTGTCATAAATCTGAGATGGAGTATGCACCATATGGATGTTAAGAATGCTTTTCTTTATGGGGACCAAACAGAAACTGTCTTTATGGAGCAACCTCCAGGGTATGTTACTCAAGGGAAAAATCGGGTGTGTCATCTAAAGAAAGCAATATATAGTCTGAAAGAAAGTCTTCGGGCATGGTTTGACAAACTAAGCAAAATTACATCTACAATTGGGCTAAAAGAATGCAAATATGATCACGATGTGTGGTTCTTGCTATCTATGTGGATGACATCTTACTCACTGGCAGTGATTGCGATGAAATTGAGAAAGTCAAAACTCACCTGAAGAATCAATTTGACTAAAGATTTGGGTCGTCCGAGATACTTCCTTGGCATAGAGTTTGCCTATAATGAAACATGGGTGATTCTTCCGCAAAGGAAATATGCTACGGATCTCCTGAGGTAGGCATGCTTGGATGCAAACCTGCCAGTATAGCGGTTGATACATGTGCCACTCCTGAGCCGGAAGGTGACAGAGACTTCGAGGACCTTGCTAGATTTCGGAAATTGGTTGGAGAACTCATTTATCTAACTGCCACTCAACCGGATATCTCCTATGTTGTTGGTGTTGTTAGCCCGTTCATGCATCAACCTAAATATTTTCATTGGAATGCTTTACTTAAAATCATACATTATGTCAAGAACTCTCCTGGAAAAGGCTTGTGGCTGAAGAAAAATGATCATATAAACATTGAGGGGTACCTAGATGCAGATTATGTCGAATCTGTTAGTGATAGAAGATCTACCTCTGGGTGGACTTATGTAGAAGAAAATTTAGTCACTTGGAGGTGTAAGAAACAAAATGTGGTGGCTCGCTCAAGTGTCGAAGCTGAAAATAGGGCTATGGCCCATACCACATGTGAATTAATGTGGGTTCAAAGTCTCTTGGGAGAACTCGGATTCTTTTCTGATAAGCCTATGGTCATGCACTGTGAGAACTAGTCTACTATTCATATTGCTAATAATCCAGTCTTCCACGAAAGGACAATACATATTGAAATCGACTGCCATTTCATCTGGAATGTCGTTCTTTCAAAGAAAATTATCACTCCTCACATCTTCTCTCTAGATAAATTGCTAACATCTTCACTAAAGCTCTTAATCCAACTCGGTTCAAAATATTATTTGACAAGCTGGGCATGATTGACATCTATGCTCCAGTTTTAGAGGGAGTGTTGATATGTTAATGTTATTAATTATGTTATTTATTTTGGGTATAGGTTAACTAATGTAATCCCCCTGCATTGCTTATTTTGCTCTTGGCCTATTTATAGGCCTATTATATTAATGAAATACTCACTTTCTCTGGGGTTCAACATACACATCAAAAAAATGAACTATATGCTCTGAGACTTCTTTTTCTATTTACCATAAGTGAAACCAACAAATATATCATACCAAAAAATGCTCTTGTATGCCATTTTAAGAAAACAACATCGTAACTACTAATATATTGTTTTAGTGAAACAATATATTGAACATAAAATAATATGTTTTATACTTAAAATAAAATAACTGTACCGGTGGCACTATATGTACCAATCTAAAGTAACTGTACAATCAGTTAAAAGATTTCAACCACATGCAAGGATCTGTACAAACAATTTTGTATCTCATGCGTCTAGTGAGCCTAAATTGATATAAAGAAAAATGATCCATGTTAGTCAAAGCAAGAAATATAGGAACATTCTAACAAAATGCCACAAATCAATAATATATGTTATTTGAGCCTAGGATTAAATGACAAGAAAAGTCAGATTTGTTAAAACGTGGATATAAAAAAAGAAAAAGTTTTCTTAATAAGATAATTGACAATATGGAGAAGCTTAACAGGTACTGAGTTATGCTATACATGCTGCGAATGTTGGATAAAATTGAAGATTTGGTAATAACATAACCCAGTAAAATTTTGCATATTTAAAGAATACATTTGAGTACCAACAAAAGAAGGTGATAATTAGCAGATCACCACTAGTAGTAATATGTTCGTGCCCATGCAAATGTGTTTGATGCAGAAACTAATGCATGTTGCCTAAAGCTCTAATTTTCTTAGACAACTTCATTTTCATGTTTCTGGAAGATCTTAAAGATCTTAATGAGTGGTTCCTAATTGTGTTTGGCTTATATATAGTGCTCAACCAAACCGATGGCAAGATATCCAAAATGATTAAATAGAAATAATATGATCCTACTGTTGAAGACAGACCTTAAGCTTTCCTGCGGAGTATAGATCAAAAAGCCTATCCATGTGTTCTTGCCACAAGTGAGCATATTGAACGAGGAAAAAACCAGCCTGAGATTTAATAGAACAGATAAGATTTAGAACAGTATTTGGTAAAAAAATTACAATTAGATAAAGAAGAAAGCTTATGGACTCCATCCATCCTATTATACATATATCTACAAAACTACCTAAGTTACAAGTGGATTTTAAATTGTCAGCATTAGAACAGTAAGAAAACAAGTGTAGAAACTTCAATCAATCTATTTGTTGATTAAGATATCAATGAAAAATAAAAAATAGTGTGCATAGAGTGGCAAACCCTTATAACCAACATGTTCAACTGATAAAACTATTATTCACTACGTGCAAGAAACTGTACTAACAGCAAGGACATCCACATAAAGAGAAAAGAAAACCGTGAGAAAAGAAGACAATACTCATTCCCCAACTTTTCTGGGGTCGTGTATGCTCACTATGCTACTCTCTCTAGCCTTATATTCGCTTCTCCGGTGAATGCTTATTTGCGTACCCCTTCTATTGTCCTGCATTCTCCCATGGCTGACTCTTCCAAACGAGGTCTAGAAATATGATACTGTTTCTAGTATGGTTTAAAAAACCGTCCGAAACAGTATATACCGGTTTTTGGGGATTCCGGTATTCGGTATTTGAAAATACCGGGTATATCATGTATACCGGGCGGTATATGGCGGTATTTCGCCATATACCGCCCGATAAGGGCGGTATATGTATTATACCGACCGGTATTACACGATATCGGTTTTTTTTTTAGAGTTAGATATAATTCTAATAATACATAATTGATGAATAAATGCTTAAAATCAATATTCAAATGTCAAATACATGAATACAATGTTTAAAAGCCATTTTGTACTCTATTAGGATTTTTCACAAATACAAGAGAATTACATTAGAATTAATATAGGGCGACACAAACCCACAATATAGCGGGACCGCCGAAGACTCTGCGTAGCGCAACATAAGACGTAGCACAACATCAACTAAGATGATGAATAACATGTGTTGGTACGTCTTATTGTTGCGTACCAACACATGGTATTAATTCTAATGTAATTCTCTTGTATCTATGAAAAATCCTAATAGAGTACCAAATGGCTTTTAAACATTGTATTCATGTATTTGACATTTGAATATTGATATTAAGCATTTATTCATCAATTATGTATTATTAGAGTTATATCTAACTCTTAAAAATAAAAATTAAAAAAAAAAAACGGTATGCTATTTTCCGTACCGGACCGTACCGTGTGTCAGTACGGTACGCAACGGTACTGGTTTCGGCCGGTGACCGAAATCGATACCGGTACCGAGATTTTAAACCATGGTTTCTAGTACCATACCCATTTCGGATACACAAGTACTAGTCAGAGTGACTATGTCAAAAAAATAAGTAAATAACAACACTATGTTGTCTTAGTCAAAACGAGAGTGACATGTTGTTAACAAAATAAGTAATGATGATTATGTTATTTGTTAAATTTTAGGAATTAAATTCCATCCATTAACATTGACCGGGAACATTATTGTTATGGAATGTTGTCACAACAATCAAACTCATGAGTAAAAGATTGTATTTTATCAAGTAATTTTATCTTTCTGGAGTTATTTCTTATAGCTAGGAATTCCTATTCGGAAATATAAAAAAAAGTATATTATTTATGAAATTACTAGAACCCGTATATTTTCTTCAGTAACTAATGACAATGATATATAGATGGATGCATATATCTATGAAATAAGTATACGGTAAAATGACAAATATTTGTTCCATCTAGAATTATTACAAACTGAATTATTAGACTAGAAAAATAATTGTCTTAGTTTGTGTTAAGAATATAAATGCATAAATTGGTCTATTTCCTAACAACTTGAGCTTTTGGAAAAGTTGGTCATCTAATCAAATTTAACATGGTATGAGTTCGAATCCTCCTAGCGTCAATATTAAAAAAAATATCTCCCACCTTAATTAAGTCAATCCACTTGTTGGGTTTGAGTCAGTCTCCTCAAGTTCACCCGCCTAAAAGTGAGCGAGAGTGTTAAGAATATAAATGCATTGATTGGTCTCTTTCCTAACAGCTTAAGCTTTTGGAAAAATTAGTCATCTAATCAAATTTTTTTGCATCAAATGAATATGGATTTGTATTAGCATGTGACATTTCATTTTGTTACGCTGGTGGAATTTGCTAACGTTCTAGATCTTAGTAGAATGCATCAATTATATAATGGAGTTGGTACAATGAAAATATTCTTTTGAGTACTAAAGATTTGTGAGGGCAATGGGCAATTTGGTCAATTGTGATGATGACCTAGTCAGTGAAGACTTTCTTAGTATCCCATGTATTAGGTAACTACAAACTTTATTCATGTATCATTGACGAAATAGTTTTGGGCACTATAATAATAGAAGTCTGGAAAAGCAAGCTTAGTTGACATTCATAAATTAAAGGCACATTTTGACTATCTTCAAGAACTGTTTATGCAAATTGTAACACAAATAAAGTTGCAAAACAAGCTGAGGTAAAATTCATATAATAGACTGGAGGTTTTGTATTTAAGAACTGTTAAAACTTGTTTATCATTTTTGTTCGCATAAATATTAATGATTTGGGCAACTCAGGGGTGGTAGTGATGAATATTTAATTTACTTTTTAATAGTTTTAACCATTTTAATGCTGGATGTACTAAGATGTATAGCGTCCAACTTAACAAACTATTATTAAATAACAACTCTTAGAGAAGCAGAATGATTGTCAGCGACAAGCTAATCCAAGATAAGGATGTGAGCTTCTCCTACTAAGATTAGAAGGCACAATTGCATGAGTAGCATTCCAAATCACTTCTAACATTATGGAAGAAGATCTTGCAGCTTTAATGCTCAAGTAAAACTAATTACGATTAGTACAAAAAAGAAACTAATATCCACATTTTCCTGTAGAAGAAATACATTTCCATGCATGACATTTCTAAATGGTAATACTTCTTTCAGAATTTCATTTCAGGTTAACTGTTTTGCAATTCTTAGATGCATATGATAGTTGTGGATGCCTACACAAATCACAGTGCAACTAACCAAGGTTTAAAATCTCGGTACCGGTACCGATTTCAGTCACCGGCCGAAACTGGTACCGTACCGACACACAATAGGTCCGGTACGAAAAATAGCATACTGGTTTTTTTTTTTAATTTTATTTTAGAGTTAGATATAAATCTCATAATACATAATTGATGAATAAATGCTTAAAATTAATATTCAAATGTCAAATACATGAATATAATGTTTAAAAGCTATTTGGTACTGTATTAGGATTTTTCACAGATACAAGAGAATTACATTAGAATTAATATAGGGCAACACATGATATTCATCATCTTAGTTGATGTTGTGCTACGCAGAGTCTTCGGCGGTCCCTTTGGGTTGTGGGATTGTGTCGCCCTATATTAATTCTAATGTAATTCTCTTGTATATGTGAAAAATCCTAATACAGTACCAAATAGCTTTTAAAGTATTCATGTATTTGACATTTGAATATTGATTTTAAGCATTTATTCATCAATTATGTATTATTAGAGTTATATCTAACTCTAAAAAAAAACCAACAACAACAACCCGATATCACGTCATATCGGGCGGTATATGGCGAAATACCGCCCGGTATACCATATATACCCGGTATTTTCAAATACCGGGTATATCGAATACCGGAATCCCAAAAAACCAGTAAATACCGGGCTTGCCGTACCGTTTCGGCCGATTTTTTAAACCATGCAACTAACACAATAATGGAGCTAACTGAATTCCAACATCAAAATGGAAAGTTAGTCAATCAAGAAAAGTTCTAACTTCTAATAAAATATCTAATTTGCAAACTTGGTAACTGTCCAGATATGATATAGCCATAATCATACTCCACACACTTGCAATTTCAGCCTACATACCACTGCTTGACTTTTTGCAAGGAGCTTCTCACAAAGACCAGGATACGCCAAAGGTTTCCATCCATGCTTTCCTTGGTACTGAAATAGAGGGGAAAGGAAATAATGTCTTTAAAAAATAGTACAAATTATGAGTGCACCAACTGATAGCCAGTGCATGTTATCAACACTGAATTATGCAAGAAGAAGAGGAAGAAAAAACAACAGGAAAGTACCTGAGAAACCATTCCAATAACAATAAGTCTTCCATAAACTGCTAGAGCATTTAGGCATGTATTGAACATGTCTCCTCCAACAGATTCATATACAATATCAACACCTTTAGGAAATTCTGTCTTAAGCACCTGAAATTAATTTTGATTAAAAAAATCGTGATCCAATATGAGAGACAAAGGAACAACAAATAAGTAATCAATCAATATATCTGTGACTCTATTGACAGACTGACAACTCAAATGTAAAATCCTCTTAGGACGAACTAGAACACTTCTAATTTGTAGGCAAGTTTTTCTGATGTATTAAATCATATTCCTTAACCAACATAGGTAGTAATTAACATCAAGGCTAGAATAGTTGTCTTTCTTACACTAAGGCCTTGTTTGGTTGACATGGGTTTATGTGGAATGTTATATTCCATGAATTAATTTTCCACTTATGTTTCTCGTGAAGTACCGAAAATTTGTTTGGTTGACAAGAAATTAATTGGTAAGAAGTGTAACTTCCCACCTCGAACATGTTTGGTTGACATGGGTACTTCCCGGGAAGTATACATCAAATGACCAATATAACCTTCTTCTTATAAATTAATATTTTAATATATATATATTAGTATATATGGAAAAATTAAATTTTATTTGTAATTAATATTTTAACATATATATGTAAAATATAGTATAATATTTTTCATATATACTAATATCATATATAATTTATTATATAGGAAAATTAATTTTTATTTAGAGTTAATATAAAAAAATTGCATATTTTTCTCGAAAATAAATTAAAATAAAATAAATAAGTTAAGAATTCATGGATTATCTAATCTCATAATGTTGACAACATAAATTATAACTTTAGCATTAAATGCAAATGTGACGATAAAATTATCTTTTTCTCCCAAATACAATGCTACTTGCATTTTGGAAGTGTGTCAACCAAACAAGACTAAAAAAATAACTTCTTGCAAAAAAAAGTTGTGTCAACCATGGTTTTAAAATTCGTAACGTACCGGGCATTATGCTCGGTATTTACCGGTATTTTGCATTTCCGATATGGGAGAAATACCGGGTATCTCAGTCATACCAGGCGGTATTTATCACATACCGCCCGGTATGGGCGGTATGTGCATCATACCGCCCGATATAGGACGGTATGATGGCATATAGCGGCTATATTAAATGAAGAATATTAAAAAATACCGGTATACCGGTAAATACCGCCTGGTATGCCCCGGTATTTGCTATCATACCGGGCGATACCGCCCGGTATGATCCAACGACTCTTAAAAAGAGCCGTTCGGTACTGTTTGGTACTGTATTAGGATTTTTCATAGATACAAGAGCGGGACCACTGAAGACTCTACGTAGCGCAACATTGACCGAGATGATGAATACCGTGTGTCAAGGGGGCAGCGCCACCTACTAGGGCTGTGGGGGCGGAGCCTCCGGAGATTTTTTGGACCCTTTGGGTTGTAAACTTGTGTCGCCCTATATAAACTTCAATGTAATGATTCTCTTGTATCTATGAAAAACCCTAATACAGTACCAAACGGCTTTTAAACATTGTATTCATGTATTTGATATTTGAATCTTAAATTTAAGTATTTCTTGATTAACAGCAGCAAAAAAAAAAAAAAAAAAAAAAAAAAAACTGTATGGTATGCATTTTCATACCGGACCACACCGTGTGTCGGTACGGTACGTACCGGTACAGGTCATCAACCGAGATGACATGATATTGGAATCTTAAATTTAAGTATTTCTTGATTAACAAAAAAAAAAAAAAAAAAAAAAAACCTTTATGGTATGCATTTTCATACCGGACCACACCGTGTGTCGGTACGGTACGTACCGGTACAGTTCATCAACCGAGATGACATGATATTGGAATCTTAAATTTAAGTATTTCTTGATTAACAAAAAAAAAAAAAAAAAAAAAAAAACCTTTATGGTATGCATTTTCATACCGGACCGCACCGTGTGTCGGTACGGTACGTACCGGTCATCAACCGAGATGATGACCGGTACCGGTATTTTAAACCTTGGTGTCAACCAAACGACACCTAAGTGTGTATGAGCCAACAACTAATATATTTTTTATTTTCAGCCTTTTGCCTTTGGGGATTCCTCTACTAAATTTAGTGAAATAGCACTAAATAAATCCAATAAGACAAGACTCTAAGCAATGAAAGCCGTAGGAACAGGTAGAGATCACTGCAATCAACCACAAACATATCTGTATCGAGCTCAAATAACAATCACAAATTATTTCATCAACTAATCATGAAACTCCACATGTATCACTTATTTCTTCTTGGAATTACTAGAGAACATAATACCTCTTGTCCTCTTGATGTGAATTGCTGAAGAATTTCTACCCAACTTGGAACTAAAAAGAAGCAAATGAAGAAGTCTCTCGATTTTTCTATAAAAGAAAATGTACTTTATAGGGAAACCTTAAAAAGGAAGGCATCCTGTTTGTTGTTTTCCTGTACAATAAGAGTGGTCAACTTATAGAAAATCGCAAAATACTTATGTCTAAAAAACCTATAGTGAAATATAGATGGACAAACTTTTCTAAGTTCCAATGATAGCCCAACTCCCAACCAAGAATTGTCATTCAGGTCAGTACAGGGCATAACATAAAATGCCTCAAGGTTCTCAAAAAATGCATCATACTGACACGTGTGATGTGTCATATGGCTTAACCAAGTTTTGGGTTGTTCCAATCGAAAAGCAATAAGCTGCCACATGCAACGAAATTACAATCCTTAGTTAGCAAACATTAATATCTTCATTGTATTTTCTAACCGCATCATGAGACAATGAAGTATGTGAGATATGATTTAGACTCTCAACCTAACTAAAATTCAAGTAAAAGGAAGTGGATGACAATGGAAAAAATTTATAGTGCGAGAGGGCTTTTGGTGATGAATGAGCAAGGTTTCACAAAGACAACTCATGAGATGGAGAATATGCAGGATATTCCTTTCTGCATGACTTTGATCATTGATGAGAGAATTGGCAAGTGTGATACCTGGGTTCCAAAATTGGTCATTCATGCCCACCCATCTCAACAAAATTTATGGAGACTAAGGAGAGCCAACTCCTAGATATGTTTGGACCTAATAATTAATCTATATAGTGGAATATAGTGGCTATCTTAATTTTCCATAACCGATTCTGTAGAACTTGAATCTCCTGAGTGCAATACAAAACAGGAGTAGATAAAACCTTAGTTCTTTGCATGTTACAATAAAAGAATCATGTCCACAACTCAAATTAGTGAAGTACTAAGCAACAAATAAGCCTCATTCGCAAGTAGGCAAAGATCTAATGGTTTACAACTTCTAATTATACCCATAGAACGAACTGGTGAATGGAACAATAAAAGGTACAGGTAATTTCATATCAAAATTTGTCCTTATTTCTCAATGTATCTCCACAAAAAAGTGCATATAGATAAATTGTATGCATTGATATCATCAATAGTTTTCCACATAATTCTAGTCATATCATTTACTTGGAGATTAAATCCAATTGATAAATAGATTTGTAAATGTGTTATTGTATATGTTCAGAAAGTTAAGAAAAACTAAAAAATAATGAAACAAAGTGCAACAAAAAAGTTGAGTAATATCTAAGACATTTCTGAGATGAGCAACAAAAAAAGCACATAAAACAGAACGTTAAAGATACATACATCTTTAATGTTCTCTTTGTTATAATCAATAACACGATCAGCTCCCAAGGACCTCAATAATGATGCTTTCTTTTCCCCTCCACACGTTGCTACCACTTTATTGCCAGCCAGTTTTGCCAGCTACTAAGAGAAATTCTGGTTCAACTTGTGCATCATAGATAATAGAAATACACTTAAATGATAAGAAAAGGAAAATCCAGTAAATACTTATTTCTGAACCATATAATAGGAGTACATTCAATGGTAAGAAAAAGAATGTTCAGTTACTGGTATCCAATTTTAAGTCTGTCTCTCTACATATACATCAAGATGTAGAAAGCGAAACCACACATGGCATAGGAGGAAAGAGAGTCTAACAGATTAAAAAACGACAATTATATGTTCATTAATTAGACTCAATCGGATATTCAAAGAAGTATGTACTGCACGATTCTTATGTCACTTAGGGTCCAGGCAAGGACAAAGAGTATGATCAGGGGTTCAGAAAATAATGCAGTAACGAGTCGTGTGCTTATGACAACATATATGAAATTATTCAATAATGCAAAATTCATACAATTGTTCTTAGGAAAATGAAGATTTTCTCATGCCATTAATGGTGCAGGAAAAGACAAAGAGTATGAAAAGGAGTTCAGTAAAAACACCAGAGTGACAATACCGCAGTAACAAGTCCTGTGCTTATGACAAGATATATGAAATTATTCAATAATGCAAAATTCATATAAATGTTTTTAGGAAAAATAAGAGATGAATGGATCTTTTCCATGAGGAACATAACTACAAGAAATTGATTTCTAGTGATATAATGGCGCAACGAGACATCTTAAAGACATCTTCTCCGAATTATTCAATGGTAGTGAGAACCCAAGTTAGCATTGTAAAGGAGATGGACCCAAATACCATAATGGGGGCGTTTGGTTCGTGGAATGCCGAAAGATTCTCATGCATTCAGAAGATGAGCAAGTAACATTACTACGTTTAGTTTGTGACCTTGATAAACAAATTTGAGATAAATTTTATGCAAAAATATTGCTCGATTCAAACTAAAAAAAATCAAAGAGAACTTTATACTTATGGATTAGTGTAATCATGGTCTTAAATACCGTATTGTATGTGGTAATACGGTCAATATTTACCGTTTTTTGAAAAAATTGGTACTCTACGCCTTGGTACCGGGGTGTACGAGGTGGTACATGACCAACAGCTTCTAGCTGTTGGGCATGTTCTGTACCAGCTCTAAACAGCTCTTTGAGCCATTAGGGCTAGTTTTTTATATTTTGAGGGATTATATAAAGCCCCAAACCTCCCATTTACCCGCTCATTCACTCTCTCTCAAATCTCTTGTACTTTCTCAAAATTTCTCATTCCCTCTCAAATCTCTCATTTACTCCATTTTCTTAAAGATTGTTGAAAATCTAGGTCATCAAAACTAGCCGTTGGTCATGTTTTTGTACCGGCCCTAGCCTACAGAAACTGTACCATACAGACACTCGGTACGATGGTACACACAGGTCGATACCGGCATGTCTCGAAATTTTCATTTTTTTTTCAAATGTAATCTCCAAAATATAGTTTTAAGCTTCAAAAAACACATAATCTACTAAAACTCTCAAAATTGGTATAGACAAGCTGGTACCGGGATAGTACCGGGCGGTACAAGTCGAGTTCCAAGCGGCACATGCTCAGTATCACCGGTATGAGGAGGTACAGGCTCGGTACCATCGGTACGCAGTCATTACCTTTGGT
Organism: Canna indica; assembly: GCA_034359265.1. NCBI lineage: Eukaryota > Viridiplantae > Streptophyta > Magnoliopsida > Zingiberales > Cannaceae > Canna > Canna indica. The sequence goes on from CP136890.1 coordinate 73,234,621, forward strand.
ACACCTCGATACCATATGTGCTGATATTGATTTTTTAAAAAACCGATAAATACCGATTGTACCGTATGATATTTAATATCATGATTTTGAGGGACTATATGAAGTCCCAAACCTCCCATTTACCCCTTCACTCACTCATACTCTCTCAAATCTCTCTCATTCCCTCTCAAATTTCTCATTTTCTCGACTTTCTTAAAGATCATTCACAATCTGAGTTATCATTAGAGGTGGTTCTGATCATTGTTCAATTCTCCTTAGAAGGGGTATGACATGAAAACTCTGCCCTATCTTTAACAATCTTTGAACTCTAGAATATGCTTCATCCATAGTTGGTATTGATTCCAGCAAAGATCTTATCACGAACAACTTGCAACTAAAAGATGTTTCATAAACATCAAAGAGTCTTCTTTGATATTTTTCTTCAGAAAATTTTTCACCCAGGTTATCCCAAACAGCCTTAGCGGTATCATGAACCATCACATTAGCTGCAACGTTCTGTTCCATACTATTTCACAGCCATATAAGAAATAATATCATTTTCCTCCATCCAATTTTCACATTCTTTGGAGTAAGAAGCAGGAGGATCTTAAGTAAATACTTGGACTTGCCTTTTGCATTGTTATATTTCTTCACAGCTTTCTACAATAGAAGGTAATTAGAAAACCAGTAAGTTTGAATGTATGATAGATGTAATATAATCTGAATATTTACATTATCCACCAAAGATTTACCACTAGCCGCCATTGAAAAGTAGGTAATATTGCTTCACAACTGAGAAGTTGTTGGTCAGGTGCCATACACAGAAGAGAAACTTTTTAATATCGGATACCAAGGTTTGAAATACCGTACCGTACCATGCTGTCACGGGCCAATTGTTTTTTGCGGAAGAACCCGTGCAGCACCCTTGCATCCCGTGCAAGGGATAAGCCTATCATCCCGAATCAGTCCCGAATTGGGCTTCCCGACTTAACATTGCGGGGCATGCGTTGGTCCACGTACCAACCTCGTGCTCCATATCCGCGCCCCCAAAAGACCATGTTAGCCGATTGGTATTGAAGGTGTAAAGTAAAACAACAATTACAGAACTATGGACGCAAGAAAACATAAACCGGGTGTAGGACGAGCTCTGCAAGTTGTCTTAGGCGAAGATCCACTGGTCGCACACCCCTATGGGCCGCTCGTTCATCTCCGCCCAAGGCAACCACTTTGTTTGCCAACGCTCTCCTACATTATACTTGAGACCCCTAACCCCCAAGTGCCACCCCTAAGGTTCCCAAAAGCATGAGGAGCATGACAAAATCGTGGTCATACGAGATGGTGATTTTCCATGGCCATGGCCATGACGAATGTAGGAAAACTGCTCCGCTTAGCCGTAGCGCATGCACCAAGCGCCGAATGACCTTGAAATGCATCCAACTCGTACCGTGGGCCCTCGGGGATCACACAAGAGATTTTACAAATACGAACTATAATGAAAGCCAAAATTACATGGACGCGAAACATATTTACAAACATGTAGGGTACATTCCGCCATGATTCGTCGTTGCTCGGGCAAATCGAAAAGTCCCTAACAGGGCGTAAGCCCAGTACGTACCGGTATTTTCATATTCTAGTACCCAGTACCAGGTCAGTACCGGGTGTACCGACATATACTGCCCGTACCGAGCGATATTCACAAGATACCGGGCGGTACCGTCCGTATCACAACGCAGCCGTTTGAGACCAATTTTGAGGGGTTTTTAGGGCTATATAAACACCCCAAAACCCACCTTTCACTCCCACTCGCCCCCTTACTATCTCAATCTCTCTCAAAATCTTTCAAACTCTCTATAATTCTTCATCTCCACACCGAAACGCTACTGAAATGGCGCCGAAATCTCAATCTGACGTTGCCTGGCAGCACGCCCTTCGATTGGAGAAGAAGCATCATTGGCAATGTCTCCACTATGATTTAATTTCCCGTGGTGGAGCCATCACTCGGTTGAAGCAGCATTTAGCCCAAGGATATCCCAACGTGGCCAAATGCAGCAAAGCACCGGCAGAAGTCCGAAAGCTCTTCAAAGAATTGCTCGACAACAAGTGAGAGCAGTGTGTTCGGGATACTGAACAAAGACAAGAGTTTGAACGAAGAGCTAGCGAAGACGTTAGCCAGTACGAGGGTCACCAATATGAGGCTCGTGGTGGCGGTGCCGACGAGGATACGGATCTTGAAGTCGCCATTCGTGCTTCATTGGAGCAACACGCCTTCGAACGAGATTGGAGGTATTATCCCGGATCTCAATTTGAGTATGGCGGCGGCAGTGGCAGCGGTGGCACCAATAGCGTCTGCTCAACTTCGGTTGCTGGAGCAATGAACCGAAGTGATTCAATTCCCTCGATCCTCAGATTGGTCGGAGTTCCAGCATCTGGGCAGCTTCTCATAGTAGAGACAGAGGCAGCAGAGGAGGCATCCGGGGCCTCTTTTCAAACTTCGTCCAAACTGGCGATAGGAAATCTTCTGTTGATTTAACTGCCCTTAATCGCAGGGCATTTCCTTCTCAAACATCCAAGCAGTCGCGCATACATTGACGGGCAAGACGAAGAAGTGGGAGTTGGGGAGAGCAATCTCCAAATGGTTCCATTTCAGCTGAATTCCAACAAATACAGCCAACAACCCATACTACCAAACTATAGTCTCTACAATCCAAAATGTCGGCCCAGGTATTGCCCCTCCAACTCCCTTTTCGTGAAGCAAAGGTCGTTGAAATCAAATAATGAATTCAAAAGACAATGGGAGGATTATGGGTGCACATTGATTTGAGATAGTTGGACCGGGCCAACCCGGATGAGCATCATCAACTTCCTCATTTATTGCAATAGGAAGATGGTCTATCACAAGTCGGTAAACTCTTCGGACGGGTATCATGACGCAATCTACATCGCCATGTTGATGACAAACGTGCTCGAGGAGATTGGTCCACAAAACGTGACGACAGGGCAATTTTCAGAAAGGCAAGTGAGACAATTAAACAAGATTATCCTCATATTTGTTGGACTCCATGTGCAGTCAATTGTACAGATCTCATGATGAAAGATATTGGTGATTTGCCGTTGGGGAAGGCAACGGTTAAAAAGGCACAACAGATTACGCGATTCATCTATAATCACACATGGGTACGTGCCTATATGAAGCAATTTACAAAAGATACTTTTTAAAAAAATTATCTAGTGTTTAGTATTTATTAATTAGTTCACCATAAATAATTACTAACGATTAATTCGTTTCTAGGTTGAATTTGTTCGACCGGGAGCGACTCATTTTGCAACTGATTTCATCGCATTAAGGTCACTCCAACAAGGAAAGGTTGACTTGATAACAATGTTTACAAGCCAAGAATGGTCTTCATCAAGATATGCCTCAAGACCAAACGGAAAGGAAACCGAGAAGAACGGGTTGAACTCGCGCTTCCGGGATTGTGTCGCAGAAATCATCATCGTTGTAGAACCTTTGTACAAGGTTCTACAACAGGTGGACATGGAAAAGACACCCCAAATAAGCCATATCTACCATTACATCCATCAAGCACAAGAAGAAATCAAGTGGGTTATGACTGCTCAAATCAAATATAAGCCCTTTATCGACATTATCTCTAGGAGATGGGATAAACAAATCGAGCGTGATATAGATTTAGCATATATTTTTTCTTTAATATTCTGAAATTATTTAATTTTAAATCATTATACTTATTGAAATTATGATTTTTTTATAGGTTATTATTTAAATCTCGTACACCAGTACAAATATGCCCTTGGAACAAGAGATAGTTTGTTATTTGCCCTCCGCAATGTGATACAGCGTATGTTAGCAACTAACTTACAAGCCACACAAGCTATTTCGGAATCAAAATATTTCCAAGATGAAAGTGGCAACTTTGGTGAATCATTTGCAATTTCTTGTCGAGACATGATTCTGGTAGATACAAAAAAAAAAAAGTTCAAGTTTTTTATTAAAGATAAAATCTAATTTCTAATATTCATTTTAAATGTATTGCAGTTGAATGGTGGTTGCAATTTGCATACGATGCTCCAAATCTTCGAAGGATTGTCGTACGAATCCTCTCACAAATAACATCATCAAGTGGATACGAGAGGAATTAGTCAACATTCTCCCTCATTCATACGAAGCCACGCAACCGCCTCTCATACGCCCGATTAGAGAAGTTGGTCTATGTTCATCACAACATGCGACTTCGAATGCGGGCGATACAGAATGAAGAGAGAGACAACGCATATGTAGATCCGTTTGATGCCGAGTTCATCCAAAGCGATACGGACCCGATGATGGATTGGTGGAGCGTAATGGATCCACCTCGATGCCGGGTTCGTCCAAAGCCTCTTTTTGACGAACCAAGCGATCCACCTCGGCCTTCACCGATTGTTTTTGATGCACTTGAGTCAGAGAGCCAATAAGACATGGATAGCCAGGCTTTTGAGAGGGACATGAGCCTTGCTCCCTCTCAACGAACACATTCTCAAGCGAGATAATGATTCGAGTCCGACTCTCCATCTTCCCAATCACAATCAAAGGGAAAGAAGAAGGTCGCACCTTCGCCATCAAAGGGAAAAGGCAAAGGAAAACGACCAGTAGTGTATCCTTTGAATGCAATTGCAGAAACAAAAGAAGATGAAGAAGAAGAAGCCTTCATTCATAGTAGTAGCAGCACACAAGATGGAGGAGATGATGATGATGATGATGATGATGATGATGATGATGATGGAGCTGGTGGAGAAGACACTATCGTACCATCAACACCAGTACCTACCACATGGTTTCAAATCTCGCGGTATACCGGGCGGTAAGCTCGGTATTTACCGGTTTTTGAAAAAACCGGTATACGAGATGCCCGGTATGGGTAAATACCGGGCATCTCGGTAAATACCGCCCGGTATGTCCGGTATTTATGAAATACCGGGCGGTATTTGCTATCATACCGGGCTATACCGCCCGGTATGATATTTTGCACTGTAGCAAAATTTGTATACTTTAGGAATACCGATAAATACCGATAAATACCGATAAATACCGACCGGTATACCGATAAATACCGATAAATACCGACCGGTATACCGATAAATACCGCCCGGTATACCGATAAATACCGATAAATACCGCCCGGTATTTGCTAAATACCGGGCGGTAAGAGTTATTTAGCACACGAGAGTTATTTTTAGCAGTAAAATCAAAAAAAAGAAAAAAGAAAAGCTCGGTATGCAATTTTCGTACCGGACCGTACCGTGTGTCGGTACGGTACGGTATCGGTACGTACCGGTACCGGTCATCCACCGAGATGATGACCGGTATCGGTATTTTAAACCATGACCTACCAATCTTTGGACGAATGAGCTCTACTTCGACCACTGCGTGGAAGATACTGATCACGGTGATAGGCAAGGAGGAACAACTAAGGTGTATGAGAAGAGAGTGAAAGATCGTCGTCAACCAAAATCGGGAGGGGGACCAATAGCCTTGCAAGATTATCATCACGGTATATTGAGTAGCTTGCAAGAGGTTTCAAACTCAACCTACTCTCTATCCAATACCTACACACATGACTTTGTGAATACAAGGACTAGTGCTTGGGATCCCACGAAAGAATCTCTCAGGTCAATATGGTATTCTGGATACCAAAACATAATGACTTGGGAAAACTTCCAAATGTGGGCAATTGAGACCTATGGAATCAACCTTGGTCGTGTTGATCGCCAAGAGATGGCTACCTTGTCATTCGTCCGTATTTTAAATCTTTTATTCATGTATTTGACTATTAAGTTGAAATTGTATTCGGCCTTAGCCTTAGTGAAGATGAAATGGTATTTAACAGCTTAAAAAAACAAAAAAAATCACTCGGTACCATTTCCGGTACCCATTCGTACCAAGTGTTGTTGGTATGGTACGGTTGAAACTGAATTTGAAACTGAATTTTTAAACCTTGTCAGATAGGCCAGGAGCAAACATTAGCCCCCTGAGTTACACGGCCACATACAAACAACACCTAAACAAGATTCACTCTAAAACAATAGGAAGAAGATTAAATGACTCTCAAAACAAGAGGGATATTATGAGAATCGACTAAAAGAAGGAAGGGAAGGAGAATGTAGAAAGATGGGGCTTAGATCAGCAAAGTTGCTCTGACGCCATATAATAAAAATTAAATAGACAAGAAAGAGAAAAGAAAAATAGGAGAGAAGAGAGAGGCGGCAGCCTTTTTTCTTTCCTTAAACCTCTTAGTTTCCACCTTTTATATTACGTTAAGAGTATAAAGACAAGAATTTCCTTTTTACAAGATTGGATCCATCAAATCACTTAAAACAAGCAAACCAGTTCCTAAGTAACATTTAATTTGTTTTATACAAAATTGAGGATATTGTTGTTAAATTCCTTTGAAATGTGACTGACTTAACTTAGCATACTAATGTTAGACCTGGTAATTTAACTCTGCATTCTCATGCGAACCAAACACGTCAACTTACATGCTTGGGCATTTAATAGATGGTAATCAAATGTCCAGGTATGTAACTTGACAAGGAAATATTATTTTATGAAACCAAATACACCTTTTGGAATTGGACTCCCGTGTAGTGTTTGGTTGGACGGAATAGATGGGGAATGGAAACTATTCCTTATGCCCCACTTATTCTCTTGTTTGGTTGCAACTTATAGACAAGGAATAGATAAGGAATACTATTCCTTGGGTTAAATATTGTTTAAGGAATAGTATTTGTCATTTATTCCTTACGACATTTTTAAATATTATTCTAAAATATTTATAAAATTACACAATAATATAAAAATTAAATTGTTAAATCAATTTTATTAATTGCATATCATAAATAGATAATTATTGTTTTATTATCAAATATTGTTTAATATTTATTTTTTAAGATTCAATTATTTTTTATGAAAATAAAATAAATAATATTTTTATTATTTTAAATTAATAAACTAGTTTACATTAATCCTTATTTTTATTATGTTGCCATTAATTAGAATATATTTTTAGAAGGGTATTTTGGTTATTTCCCTATCTATTCCTTGTTTAATCCTAATGTTAACCAACAAGGTAATACTATTCCTTGCCTACTCCATTCCTTATCAATTTATATTCCTTGTCTATTCTTATTCCTTATTATTTCATTCCATCCAACCAAACGCTACATCAATTTCTCTTATGGTGTGCCAATAATTGACATGGTTGGCCTTTTTTCCCTCCTAAATAAAAGGATTTCTAAAGATAGTGATAGAAGCTTATTGCACAATCTCAAAGGAGAGTATTTTCTTGGACTAAATTTTTATATTGGATAATCAACTATGATGAAATTGATTGCACTTGGCACAAGGCCTCTTGACGGCCAAGATTCTGCTAATACAAAAGATTTTCATATGGGCACTCCTAAGCAAAATACTCTGCACCAAAGATTTTCACCAAAGGTAGTCTATGCAACAACGCTAATTAATTAAACTGTGAGACACCTTTTCTTGGAATACTTACATCCTTTATTGCAAACCAACATCAAATCCCAAAAGACCTATACTTGGGCTGAGCATCGGGCGAGTCGGGTCAATACCCGACCCGATCCGATCGGGTATTAACCCGAAAATTTCAAAAAAATTATACCCGACCCGATTTTTTAATCGGGGCCCGACCTGAATAACCCGAAAAAATCGAGCCCCGACCCGATTAACCCGAATAACCCGAATTCGGTTTAGAAAAAAAAAATCATCTTGAAAATGGTGATAAAAAAGGTGAACAATTGTATTAAAATGATAACTCAAGTAGGACTTGAACTCAAGACCTCCTAAACTTTATCTGCACACTTCTAACCACAAAGCCAACACCATCTTTTACCAATACATACAACATATATATGTATTTAACTTAAAATCAGGTCGGGTTGGGTTAAATAGGGTTTTCACCCGAACCCGACCCGAAATAGTAAATGAAAAATTTAAAAATATAACCCGACCCAACCCGATATACCCGAATAACCCGACCCGAAATAAATTTTCGGATCGATTTTTTTGGGTTTTTCGGGTCGGATCGGGTTTTGCTCAGCCCTACTTCATATGTCCACCATAAACCAAAGTACAAAAGGAACACATCAAAGGGGTGATCATCAGATAGTGGAAAGAGAGGAATAATCATACTTCTTACTTCTTACTACTACTACTAATGTACATACAAGAAATTACAAAAAGAAAAAAGCAACGAATAAAAGTAACTCTAAGCAACAATTCAAACTTCAATATGTCAGAATGTTGATTCTTTTGAAGAAATATATGAAAAATGAGAATGGCAATGATCCTTTGGCTGGAAAAAAGAAAAAACATTGCGATGACAAACCTGAACTGCAAACTGTCCTGTTCCTCCAGCTGCTGCTGTCACAAGAACTACTTGTCCAGATTCCATTTGGCCAGCCTAGAAGCATAGCATTTAATCAGTATAATGTTTAGGACAATTTTCATCATCCATCTAGTTTTAGAAAAATTCAGCAAGACAATCCAACTCCTGATGATTCAGCATGGTGTAAGCAAACTGTAAAGAAAAATCTAAAGAGGAAACAACTACACCTACAGCATACAACAAAAAGAAGATGTTTAATATATGAGTAAAGACTTAAACTCAACATGAGTAAAGATCCAGATACATTATCTTTAATATATCATACCTTTTCTAGACCAATTGAAGCAGTCAAACCTGATGTAAGCATCGCGACAACCTCTGCATCTGGTCTTGGGACAGGAAGAAGATGTTTTGCAGGTACCTACATAAAAAAGAAAAATACTTGAGGTAGTCTTGTTAGCACATACAATGCTAGCATAATAGTCTCAACTAAACATAAAGAATGTTAAAGCTACAAACCACTGAGAATTCAGCATAGCTTCCAAAAGTCATAAGTGCCACAGGAGTTCCAACTTTTAGTTGGACTGAATCACCAACTGCAGCAATTATGCCGACTGCCTGAACAATGGAGTCTATTTAAGCAAGGATATATCACATAAGCAATATATTAGACTGAACAATCAATCCTTAGAGGACGTAGGTGCAACTTGTCCATGGACAAGAAGGCGCACAACTAGTGTATAATGCTCAGCATGTCATAAACATTAAATCAAGTTACAAGAACAACCAATAAATAAACAGTACAAAGAAGAATTGGCAAAACACAAGGTAGCTAGCTATCTATGAAAGACAAGCACTTGATAGAACTTAGATGATGATAATAATAATAAATCAATTTCTTACCTGGGGAATGATTCTGATATACTTGTGAGTATTCCAACCAGGACCATTGACTTATAAATAACAGACTTCAGATGGTTGGTTTGGTACAATTTTATGAAGCACCAATAGATGGAAAACTAATTTTTAATGACAAATTTTATTTTCCTTCATTTTTCTATGACCTCCTACTTTTGCTCCTACAAGTACAAACACGTTGTCAGCATTAGCAATGTGCACAATCTTGTTTTTTTTTCTGAACAATAAGAAGTTACAAACTGATGAATTATTATATGGTAAGCTAGTTTTTCAAACCTATTTAATAAATCAATTTTTCATTAGCAGCCAAATCAAACTAAAATTTAATGTTGGTTTCCGGTACACGATTCATCTAACTCATCCAGCCAATCGTCACAGTTATAAAACCTAGCTTACAGCATGTATTAAGATGGAATCTGTAAGCTTGTCCTTGCAAGAAACAAAGAAACCATGTCACTCACAAAGATGACAAGGCCACTAGCATATTGAATAATATAGAAATAATGACATATAAACAAATGATCAAATAAAATCACTGTTAATGATTTGGACTAAATGGGAGAGAACTGAACCAAATAAAAATGTTTGAAACGTCATAAAAATTCGAAACCCAAACCGCAAGATCTCGTGTGCTTCAGTTTGGTCTGATGAACACCAGTCTGTATTGCATTCATGATGATTACTGTACTAGTACAGAATATCAATACTGACATCCCATCATTCAAACCACACATATCTCAAATGAAACTTAGGAAAACCAAAGAAAATTTTGAGTTTAAAACATGGAAGGTGTTGCATGGTTGAATGATTTTTAAAAAAAAATCCAAAGCTAAATATAATGAGGGATTTGAAGTGCAAGCATCAACTCAAAGGGAGAGGTCTTGAGTGGACAACATCAAACTAGTTCAACAATTTAACAGGTCGGGAGCTAAACTAAAGGACTGGTATGCTTACTGAGGGAAAAGATACAGAAAGATATGACTGAATAGTCATCCCACATGGAATAAAAACACACTTGACCAGTAAAAAACAGTACTATGATGGATTTAAGGCCATGGTTTGATTACTAACTATTGACAAATGCATTATAGGTAATACATTAGTAGCAAATATCTAGTCATCTAAACTATAAAGAAATGTGTCAGTTTAGGATTATAGTTAACACTTAACGGACATAGCATGCATTTATTTCGCAATCTTTTGGGGTACTGGACTGGACAGTCCACCGCACCTTTATCCTCTGTTTGTTTTGCAAAATGCACTTTGGTATGGGACTACGTGAGTACCCCATCACTGGACTACGATCCATTTTGTTGCCCCGAGAAAAATCTCGGGACAGCGATTTGAGGGTGTGGGACAGTGAAATTTTGGATGCTTTTACCCTTCAAAATCTATTTTTCTTGGCAAAACAAACAGGGCAGGTACTGTACCGTAAGGTCCAGTGCCCACTGTCAAATGCGGTGCATTAGCAAAACAAACGCACCCATAGACTGATAGACTATTGCATAATATTTTAGGATCTGTCGCATCCAAGGCAATTAGGTTCAAGACCCTAGGAACATAAGAGGGCTAACAGGATCAGGAATGTAGGGTCAAATTGTAGGATAAGATCCTCCTGAAGTACTAAAATATCATTTATAAATACAGAGTTACATATAAATATAAATAAGTAATACTAATATGAAATGAAGGAAACACATCATGAGATCAAGCATGTTAAACAAGGCGACAAGCACAAACATTATATATCAATAACAAATGAACAAAATACATCATCCAACAAGTCCTGAGTAGTAAAGGAGCTCTCAAAGTCACTCCTCATAACTCAAAAGAACATTACATTAAGTTCAAATTTAAGTTCTTAAAATACTAAAGCAACAATGCCAACAAGTCAACCACAAAATTAACTTCAGGTTTCAAGGCCTCAAGGGATCAAACATAAAATTAATCTTCATTTGCTACATCAATATGATCATCAATGTCATAAGCATAATCCTATTCACTTCTTTCCTCATTGTCTTCTTCCCCAATGGCATCAACATCAATATCCTCATTTTCTTGTTCCTCAATCATGTCCTTCATCTCCAAGTCATTTGAAATTTCTAATGGTGCACTTCCTCCATCACTTCAAGAACCATCGCCAAATGTTCTCAGGTTTTACCTTTTTTTCTTTTTATTTTAATTCACAGACCCACTAATATGGACCCAGATCCATATCGGACTTGGATCTGTCTAATCCAGTGGCCGCATGATCGAGGACACAACCCGGCTATGCTCTCACTCCTTCTGCGATCCCAGTCCCAATCCAAGTCGGGAGCATCGATCTGGGCCATAGGATCGTGCAATCCTACAACCTCGGTTGCGATCTTAACTATGTTTGTCCCATCAGCATATCTATACTAAATTTTATCAATACAAATATCTGATGCCAGTTAACCAACTTTATGTGAAGGTCAAAAGATATGAGAAAACCTCAAAACCAGCAGCAAATGGAAGGCGTGCAAGAATCTCTTCATCTTTGCCTCCAAAGTAACGTCCAGAGCTAAAGTTCACCTGCATATATGACATTAACATCAGATGATTAAGAAATTTGAGAATAAAGATATATTTAAGAAAACTAGATATAGAAAAAGCAGTAAAGAATAGAAGCATACATCACTAGCATTGACACCAGCATATATGATTTTGACAATGGCATGTTTTGGTTTCACAGGTAACTTCAATTGTGCTCGAACAACTTTAGTAGCAGATCGGAAATTGTGATCAAGAGTGTGGACAATTCTAATAAAGAAAAACAGTGTAGTTAACATGGAAACAAGCAATATAAAAGAAAATTAAATGAATGAACTTGGAAGTCTAATAATCACAATATTTAGCTGTAAAATTAAATGCAGTAGATAAAATAAAAATATTAATTTAAATAGATCGAACAAAAAATAGCTAATTAACATATATTGCATTAGTTATCATTTCTATATTCCTACAAAAAATAAATGATGAGCAAGACTTTTGAACCCAAGACCTTTACTTTGAACAATCAAAGCTCTTACTAACAAGCAACATCTCTTTAATGTCAATGCTATATTATTTATTTTATTACTATCCCACACAAGAAGACACAAGACAAGGCTCTACTATTCCCCTATATATCCCACATGGAAGGATTCACATGATATACTCTACTCCTCTCCTATATAAAGACCTGGACTCCCTCAAAACAAGTATTCATTCACAGAACATTCATTGTGCTAAGTTGAACTCTTCTTTAACTTTGAAATAAAATTTAATTTGAGATAAAGTCAAGTTTAACGAAAATTTAATATTAAATAATTAAGTATGGTTTAAATTAGAAATTAATTTGAAACCAAACTTTAAATTGAATAGGCCTGGTTCATTGAAAAACTGCCCAGTTCAGCAAAAACTAACCAGGTTAAATGCAGATTCAATCCTATTTATGGGCTAGATCAGCCTAAGGTCTGGGTCTGGTTTTTCCGATTGGACCAGTTGGTCGGTCCAGGTTTTTAAGCATTGTCCAGAGGCAAAACAACATGTGAAATCAGAGGTGTATAACAAAGGTCTAAGTAGTGGCTTACATTTTCTCAAAAGTATCTGGTAAAATGATGTTGGCACTTGTGGTGTATTGAAACCTTCTTTGGGGCTTTTGCGAATTTATTAAGTATTTTCTTTCTTCTGAGACTGTAGGCCAATACTCCATTCCTCTACGTTTAGTTATCCACAGACAAGCACCAGCTTTGCTCTCATTTGTAATAAGCTCTAATGTCCCTGGTTAATTGAAAAGGAGATATATCAAACAGGGTTATAAATACATGGAAAAATCAGCCTAAAAGAGCACAAATCCCATTACATTAACTATTCCATTGACAAAAGAAAAACACAGGATTTCCTGAACTCCAAGTATATTTATATTCCTGAAAAAAATTGCATATTTGCATTCAAGTGGCTGTGGCTCAGATCAAAATTCAACCAAGTAAATAAATCATAGAGGATCTGTTTCTCAAGAAAATTTATACTTTCTGAATCTAACAAGTCTTCAATCCAGTAAAAAATTAAAATTATAAGACAAAATAAACACAAGTAATGAGAAGTGTGTGTGGCAATCCTATATTGATCAATATGAATAAATGGGATAGACCTAAACATAAAGATTGAAGTGATTCTTTGACAGGTTATGAGTAAATCCTACATTAATATAAAAGTAAAGAGGTAAAAAATAACATTAAATTTGAGAAGGCAAAATACTAATGTAATGAACAAAAAGGTGATATTGCCTTCCCTCATTAGAAAAATAATTTAAGCAAGCTGATCCTCTTAATGAACTTGGCAACTTGCATCAAAGTAGCAACCATAGTCCATACATACCATTGATAACTTCCTCTACAGAGATGAAGCCACCGCTAGCATTGACAAATCTGGGATCCACCTTCATTCCCAGTTCAGTGTCAACAAACTGCATAAAATCAGGATAGAAATAAGTAGAACGTCAATCAGTTTTACATATAAAATATGAGAAACTATGGTAACTCTGACAGCTGTCAGCAGCAGGATAGATCCTTCATATATAATGTAGGATGCCTGGGTGGTATGAACAGTAAGGTAGCACTGGAGGAAGTTGAAAAGTGAGAAAGGTACAGGAGCAGACAAGTGAGGAGGTAAATGTATCACGGTCATTAAAAATACTTCATGAATTTGTTTGTTTGATGGAAATATTGGATGAATTTGTTGATATATTGGGATTCTTGGTGGATCAAAGTGCAGCATCTGATAAACAGGGGTGTTACTCTATGAAACAAGGGTTCTATACTTCCATATAGGAAGCTTTTTGTAATGTGTTAACAAACAAATTACACTGTACTTTCAGATGAAGCTCAATTGAACATCATTCTAAGCATTTCCCAACAAGAAAAAAAACACTAATCTGTATCTTATACCTCAGGGCAAAGCACATTCACACGAATCCCTTCACGCTTCAATGGGGCTAGTGATCTAGTAAAGAGAACCACACCACCTGCACATGTAGCAAACAATCAAATTTCCATGGTCAATCATGATACATAGAAAAGTCGTTAGTGAATTGAGCCCTTTCCTAGATTTAAGCTTTGGGGATCAGTTGCCATCCAATCAAATTTACATGGTCATTGTAAGTCCTATATTTGAATCTTGTCAAAATTATGTATAAAATTATATACCACTAGTTAAATTAAGTCAATTGTGGTGTTAGGCTTGTACTAGTCTAGTCAAGACTTTTTAGATTAGTTGTGCCAGTATTACTTTAACTGTTAGCAAGTTTATGAAATCATATGCACTTTGGTTTCTAAGAGTAGAGTCACCTCCTGTGTGCTAAAGGGGATTCTCCACAAAGAATCAAGGGTTAATTAATGAATATATCACGACTTTTAACAAAATTTTCAAATCTATCACGACTTTTCATTTGTTTCAAATGCAAGCTTCAACTCTCGATTCGTTTCAATTGTAGTACACCGTCATACTCAGATTAAGTTTCCCGTTAAACTACTGACCTGGCATCGATGACATGTCAACCTAAGTCCAGTCAGCCATTAATCTAATATATAAAAAATATGTAAGCTGACGTGTATTAGTAAGTACAGAAATTTAATAGGTAACCAAAACAATGTACTTACTAATACACGTCAGCTTACCTATTTTTTATATTAAATTAATGACAGACTGGACTTAGGTTGACATGGCATCGATGCTAGATCAGCAGTTTAACGAAAAACTTAACCTGAGTCTCACAGTGTGATACAATTGAAACGAATCGAGTGTTGAAACCTGCATTAGAAACAAATGAAAAGTCATGATAGATTTGAGAATTTCGGTAAAAGTCGTGATATATTCATTAATTAACCCAAGAATCAATGGTAACATGAGAGGGTACTATGATATGTATGGCAAATCTCCAGTGGGTAGCGGGTGTACCAATATATACCGCCCATACCGATCGGTATTTGCAAGATACCGGACGATACCGCCCGGTATATGAGCTACAGTTGCTGACTATCTAAGTCAAGCAAGCTTTTCAACAAGCAAAAAGCTTGGTTGCTACCAGTTGCTTGCTGTTGTTTTAGCTTACTAAGCAAAGTTCATCGGTACCATTTCCGGTACCGGACCGAACTGTGTGTCGGTACGGTACCGGTACTAGTACCGAAATCAAGATTTTAAACCATGGCTAAAAATCTCTATTGTATATTTGTGTGTTACAGATTTGTGTCATGGCACGAAAATGAAGGGTTCATGCGGCTATCTTGTAAGCCTCAGATTTTCCTACGCTTCAATTTGACTAAGTATGTGATCATTCATCTCAACACCCATCTAACCCCCGGTGGTACAAGGGTGTAGGGGTCTTTAGTATAGTGGGGTGAGTACATGGACTTGCTTCCACCCAAATTTGTCTACCAAAGTACTAGTGTTGTAAAGTTCCCTGTTAAGCAATCTAAGATAAGTAGTATGCCTTGTGGCCAACACTTTGTTTCCATAGTGCATCTATTGTTGTGGGACCCAGAAGCTTCCCGGAATATGGTCAGAGCAAAGTGATCCTATGAGAAGGTTCATCCTGGCTGCGAGAGATGCAAGGGAATTGCTAGGATGTGCTAGTGTGCAAAGGCTAGTTCTATGATACCTAGGGATGTCAACGGGGCGGGGCGGGGCGGGGCGGGGCGGGGCGGGGCGTGTACGGGGGGTGCCTACCCACTACCCGCCCCGTGAAATAAACGGGTACCCGCTACCCGTTTATTCCCCGCGGGTATTAAAAATGGGTACCCATTTAATTACCCGCGGGGGGACGGATACCCACGGGTATTGACGGGTACCCATGACAGTTTTAAAAAATATAAACTTTGACATTCGATAGGAATTTCAAATATAAACTCCCTTCAAATAAACACACAATATTTTGATAACAACTTCAAATATAAACAATTAAACACACTTCAATGGGTAGGTAGTGGATAATGGGTATTGACTATTGAATTAGGTTAGGAACTTAGGATTTTTTAGTATATGTATTGAGGGTAAAATAGTAATTTATTAATTCTCACGGGTAACGGGTACCCACGGGTACGGGTACTATGATACCCATACCCGCCCCGTTTAATAAACGGGTATGAAAAATTACCCGCGAATTATCCGCGGGTAGAAAACTACCCCCCATACCCGTCATAAACGGGTAAATACCCACGGGTACCCGCCTAAACGGGTTTTTTTGCCATCCCTAGTGATACCCCACCCACATTGAAAGTCGAGGTGAGCAGAATTCCCCGATTCACCAAAACCGAACCGAAACCGACCGAACCGAAACCGATTTAACCGAACCGAATTTACCGAATTAATTTTGGTTCGGTTTTCGGTTAAAGGAAATTTAATATTTCGGTTTTCAGTTCGGTTCGGTTAATTTACCGAATTAACCGAATATATATATATAATGAAAATTACATCATATATTGTTGTTTGCCTTGGTGGTTAATAATAGTTTTAATCTTCCCGATCGCCCAGGTTCGAATCCTGGTGTTTAATATTATTTATTTTATATTTGACTGTCTATATAATTTGTTAGTTAGAAATATGTTGGTAATAGAGTTTGCTAAGATGGTTAGAGGGATAAAAATAAAGATGGGTTTGGCTGCCTGGGTTCGAGTCTTAACAATGTTATTTTTTAAAATCTTTTTGGTTATTTTTTTAATCTTTTCGGTTGATTTGGTAAATTAACCGAACCGAACCGAAAATTCGGTTAACCGAACCGAATTTTTTCGGTTTGGTAAACGGTTAAAATATTTTTTTTGGTTCAGTTCGGTTAACCGATGATTCGGTTCAGTTAATAACCGAACCGAACCGTTGCTCACCCCTGATTGAAAGGAGGGGGTACTAAAGGACAAAGGTATAAATTGACCCATTTTTCTTAAGCTTTTGGGATAAGTTATCTAAGCAAAATATTCATAGTAAAAGTCTTTTTTCCAGAACAAGTAATAGCAAGTACAAAAAGTATATATTTCATTGAATGTTCTGTAATAATGAACAAAATTTAAAGACAAAATGCAATTAATTAAGCTTGTAATGAACTTCTTGAACATTCTGTGATAATGTGTGGAGAATAACGAAGCAAAAAATATTTACAAAATACAAGTTAACATTATAAGCTGAGACACATGTATTCATAAAATAATTAGATATTACTTCACTAAGGCCAGGAGCTAGGAGAAGCCAAACCTTTTGTGCCAGAATAGATAGGATCAGGATACATGGGATAAAGGCCTGAAGCTGAACCAATGTTTATTATAACACCAGGCTTCTTTCTAGCCCTCATTATTTGAATCTGTAGATTTTTTACAGAACATTTGAGAAAAGTTGCAAAAATCTACTAATACAGTGAAGAACAATGAATGAAAAGAGATATAAATACTGCAATTTATAAGAAAATAAGCCAAGAAACAACAACTCATATATACAGAGTTTTGCAATTACGCACACCTATGATATTTATATTCATCTATATGCAAGTTTCAGTGTATAGTTATATATTTAGGTGCAATGACATACGTAGTCCTTTCAAACTTTCCTCAATTAGAAACTTGATGTCTTCCATTATGATCCTTAACCAATTACTACATTAGAAAATGCTAGTCCCCATCCCAATCTGGTGACTACTTGATGTAGATAACTATTTCTTATAAATTTGATAATGGTTGTAAATTCTAAGAAAAATAGTAAAATAGTGTCATTTAACTTGAACTCAACTGTTCATGGTTGCCATCCCTAATCATCAGAATTGGTTGCCTATGCAGTCAGTTATTTCAATACAAATGAGTTCATAATTTGCCGGCACTTCGGAACCAACATGACATCCATGATAGACCAGATGATTTGTTAGCTCGTACAAGCAACCGTGTAGCCACCAGAGAGGATATAAAATATCAAACCAAGTCTTTGATGAGTTTACTAAGTGCCAAATTTCTCATCAGGCGCCACTTGGACTACAGTCTACCACATCATAAGACTGCACCAGTGGCAGATAGAAATTAAGTGCAAGTTAGACAAAGACAGAGAAAATTCAAGGTGCTAAGCAGTTGAACCTCAACTGCCTAAGGTCTCGCTTGGTTGTAACTTCCTACAGAAAGTTGTAATTCACATAAATTAATTTCCCACGTGTATTTCCCGGGAAGTACCTAAAAAGTGTTTGGTTGACAAGAAGTTAATTCATAGGAAGTGTAACTTCCCACCTACAATATGTTTGGTTGACATGAGTACTTCCTAAGAAGTACATATGAAATGACCAATATACCCTTCTTTTTATAAATTAATATTTTAATTTATATGTGTTAGTATATATATAAAAAAATAAATTTTATTTGTAAATAAATACTGTAACGTATATATGTAAAATATAATATAATATTTTCATATATAATTAATATAATATATATTTTATTATATAGAAAAAATAATTTTTATTTATCGTTAATATGAAAAATTACATATTTTACTAAAAATAAAATAAATATGTGAAGTATTCAAAGATTATTTAATCTCATAATATTGACAATATAAATTATAAATTTTGCATTAAATGCAAAATGTGGGGCTAATATTGACTTTTTCTTTCAATTACAATGCAGGAAGTGCAACTTACCTAGGTCCCCTAGGTAAGTTACTTCCTGTGTTTTGTAGAAAGTTGCACTAGCTGAGGAAATTGTACTTCCTGCAGAATGTAGGAAGTGTGTCAACCAAACAAGAGCTGTTTTGGCTACTTCTTGGGAAGTACAACTTCCTGCAAGAAATTGTGTCAACGAAACGAGGCCTAAGTAAGAGGAATAAAGAAAGTGCCTGAAATTGTGTGTTAGAATTAATTGTATTTACCCTTTGACCAGGGCTTTCCGCCTCTTATTTAAGTCACAAAGGAAGACCAAACACTTTGATAACAAGCCATGATCAAGAAATATTAAAAAATATGCATATTTGTAAAAAGAATGGTATCAGAGCAGGACCTAGTCCTGGGCATGGTGAGGGAGCCTATGTGAGAAAGGGCTACCCAAGTGATGGGTTGGAGCCACTACTAGGCTAGGCCTCACATACCGCTGACTTGGGTGTATTCTGGGCTATGTGTTAGACTCGAGTTGGGTCTTGACAAGGACGTCAAGACATGAGTGGGGGAGATTGTAATACCCCAGTTTAGTCCCACATTGGGAGTATATTGAATGTGGTCTTGACTTATAAGACTTGATGGGTGTGTTACCATTAACTTCAGCTTAAGCATTTTAATTGGGCCGATAGGTTGGCCTATGAAGTTGATGGGTGAGTTATCCCATCAAGCGGGTCGTAAAAAAAATGTTAGAAAATCAGGCTTAGACCTAACTCTAGTTACTCCACCCCAAAAGCTAGCTCATAGGGGGAGGATTGCCCAATCTATTTAAAGGCTATCTAGATCACAACCTCAACCAATGTGGGACTTTAACGATGTTAGAAAATCAGCCTTGGACCTAACTCCACCCCAAAAGCTAGCTCTTGAGGAGAGGATTGCTCAAACTATTTTAAAGGCTATGTTAGCCATATTTTTAACCAATGTGGGACTTTAACAAAGCTGAAGAAAAATTATCAGAAGTATCTACAGTTATGAAAATAATCCAAAAATCTTATAATAAATTGGTTACTTAGTATATTTATACACACTTAACTGAGTAGCTGAATCAAAGTTTCAAACAAGCATATACCGCAATTCGGGTGCAGTCAACAACTGCAGTCAGGTTTACATTGATGGTGCGCCTCCATGTGTCGCTCCCATCTGTAGTATCCTTGTGAAACAATATAGAATTACCAATTCCAGCATTGTTGATACAGATATCCAGTCCTCCATATTGCTCCAAATGCTTCTCAAAAGCAGCATCTAGATCATCTAGGTAATGAAACATTTTTTAGTTAATGTTGAAAGAGAGAAAAGATGTACATGCAAGATAAAAATGTTGCTTATATAATTAGATCTACAAAGGTTAAAATACCTCGTCAATAGCACATTTCAGGTAAATAAAATGATAATGGCATTGATGTTCTCAACTTCTCATGATGCAAAAACACATCAGAAATAAAAATTAAATGAATTTAGAAAAGTAACGCCAATAAAAAATTCATTTAATAATCTTCTTCACGCCAATAAAATATTATATTAATGTCTTATGTTAGATCGTTGAGAAGTCAACTCCTCTAACTGAACACAACCACAGTTAGGAAATTGAATTTGATAGTTATAAATAAGTGCTAACAGAATATTAGTATCTTTTAATATAAGCATTAAAGCCTTACTTGCATTGGTAACATCACATTTTACAAATAGTGCTGATGGAGCTTTAAGTTCTGGATGAAGCTTCGTGTGCTCCTTGTCAATCAAAAAAGCTACTTCTTTTCCCTTCTCAGAAAGATCAATGACAGTTACAAAAATGCCCTTCTGTGCAAGAGCCAAACAAAGCGATTTACCTACAAAGAAAAATGAAGGAAAAAGTGAATATAGGTTCCAAAATCATTTTAGAATAAAAGGAAAATAGATGGTAAGAGTATGGCACTTTCATGATGCCTAATATATGATACATATTTTGTGTTTCTCAACTTAACATCAAAATGCCACTAGGAAAGATATTAGATCAAAGTTGACTAGATCATAACATATTCATATAATGCAAGTTTTACCACTGATGATTAACAATAATTCCAGTACATATATTTCATGGCACATGAATTAGTCTGTGAAACTAATTGGAGTTAAATAAAAGAATGACAACAAGAACAACACAAACAAAAGTGTGATTATAAAAGGGCTGGTAGTAGGATTGCTAGTTGTGTTCTTAAGATCATTTTAATTTGCCCCAGCCACAATTAATTAACCCACCTGACACAAGGTCCTACCATCAAACAAGGAATCTATCAATATAACATTAGGAAAAACAGAAATGGTCAACTTAGATATTAGTGCACCAGAATTTCATTTGCAGAAATATAATGTCAACATGTCATATGTGGCTCTATATTGACATAAGGCTTATGTGGCACATATGCTGTCCTACTATATTTGGTATTTTGGTGTACATAAGCATACATATATCACATGCACCATTATCTGGTACTTTGACAGTGTTCCATTAGCATGAAAATACATGCCACTCATGTGAGACCTATTTGGTACCTACTAGGCTGCTATTGACATCATTATACCACATCATTGCTACGGATGACCATTTTCAGAAAGATGCTAACTTTCTTTAGAGGTGAGTAATGGGAAGGTATTCCCAAATGGAAAACTAAGATAAGCGAAGTATTATAAAGTGCACTGCATGAGACAATGAAATTGTATTGTAGCATATGCGAGTGGTCTAGAAATAATCCTTACCTCCAACACAAAAAGAAATCTAACATATATACATATATTAATGCACATTCATTTCAAGTGTAAACAGGACAATCCAAATATCTATGTTAAATTATTAATGCACATAAAAGCAATAAAGATAAGAAATAGCTGTAAGAAGTAGGAACTTGTTTCTTATAATAATTTATTAATCTAGTGTGTTATGGAAAGTCATCTATTTAATGATTATGAATGCTTTAATCAAAGAAGATATCAAGATATAGGCAGGGCTTGAACAATATACAAGCCTAAAAGGACTCCGTTGATAGGCATTAGCAACTGGATTTATGAGAAGTTGACAAAAAGTATAATGAAAGAATGAGAAAAACTGAAAACATACTTACAATTTCATCAAACTATTTTTTAGGATGGTACAAGTCTATATAGATAATGTTTAAACACAGAAGACTCACGAGCAATGTAATTTTTCCCTTGTAATCATTTTATACTTGCATTCATCTCCATCCAAAGTACTTTTTAGTTTTTATCACAAAAAGAGTAACAAAGTGGAATGTAGTTTTTTCATTCATTGATAAAAATGTGGCACATAAGCCTGAAGGGCCATTGATATTTACCAAGGAGCAATAGATAGGGAGAAATTTATACCTTTTTTACAACAGAAACTTTTAAGCAATATTTGGTTGACGGTAATAGCTATTCGAGTACAATTTAACAAGTTATTCCTGATGAAATATTATTATGTTGTTTCCTTGGACAAAATGCTAAGAAATAAAACTCGCAGATTAGGAATACAATTGCAAAATTGCAATAATTACATCACCCAAATAGTGTTAGCAAGAGTACTTTGGTCCTTTTTTGTTATTTCTAATTTATTCTTGGTGTTATTCCTACAAACCAAATATTGGAAAACTATTCCTTTCTATTTGATTTCTTGTATGTTCTTATTCCTTCTAATTCAGTTACTTCCAACCACATGACCACTCAGTATATGCCCAAAGAAATATTAGAAAAATCTCATAAATGTCATTCTCATGGCAACTAATTATAATTCTTAAGTTTCATGCTGCTAACGATAGACCATGCATAGGGCATAGGTTTATTGTTTTACGGCATTCACATAAAACTTTTCATTCAAGATGATGGATTCAGTGATGCAATTGTCACTCATCAGCTAAAATTTCTTTCTTTTTCATTTGTTTCTTGCAAAGGTTAAAGTCCTTCCCGACGACATTGAAATCGGCACAATAGCCGCCCCTCGAAATTACACATGAGTTCAGGTAATTTGAAAATTAGGATGAAAAAGCAAAAGGAGTCGATGCTCAAACCCAAATAAGTACGAAGAATTTCGAATCCTGGACTAGAATAGGTTGATTCTACCATAGTTGAAGGTAAACGAGGGGGTTACCAATTCCGGCGGCGCCACCGGTGACGATTGCAGATAGTCCAGGTTTTAGCTCCATCTTGGGGGCGATCCAAAGCTAGGGTTAGGAGGATTTCTCGAGGAGTGATATGGACTTCGCGATCGACAAGGAGAAGAAGAGAGCAAGACAGGCAAAGAATGATTTAAATGGGTGCGGCCGCCCTCATTCGGCAGGTTCTTGCCTGGATATATCTACCCTCACATGCGGAAAATGGCTGACACGGCCATGAACATCATGAGCGGGGCCCTTCACTGAGAAGAATGACGTCTTCGGGTGATCAGCCGTGTAATTTGTCAAGGGTGAGTATATAAGGGGGCATAATTTCCCGTTTTCCTATGTCTTTTTTCTTTCCAAAATATCCCGTCTCGTTGGTGTTAGGACAAGAGCAAGTTAATGGTGAAGTCCTGGCACTTATGTCAGCTTTACAAAGGCTACCCGCCTCTTCATTGATAGATAAAATGGGACCCATAATGGCCTGACCTACGTGGCGGCATCTACCCGATCAATTTTTTGTCCGCTCTTTTTAGCTGTCATTAAATTGGTCAGCGAAGTGGGACCCACGTCAGGCGAGGCAATTACGAAATCATTCCCAAATTTAGTTGTGTCGTTTGTGGGAATTGTTACATCACCATTAATAATACTTTCATTAGATTGTTCTATTATCCTAATATTTTATCAATAGTGCGATATATAAAAGAAAATCCAATCTTTTTATTAAATAAAAATATCAACATATGTATTCATCCAATCTTGTAGCTATCAAATTTGGGATATTGATCATCCCACCAATATCTCATGGGATAGATAATTTTATCTCATATGAAAGACAGCCTGAATGGCATGAAGTTCCTTCCCAAGTGGTTATTATTATGTGTGAATTAAAAATCCATCATGGTAAATTCCTTGTGATTATCATTGGGGTAGGAATTTAATTATATTAGTCTATTACTATTTTATTCCTGCATTTTTTATCTTTTTAATTTCTTACTTTCTAATCTTGCATGCTTTCGTAGATTTATTTTTGCATAATATAATTGTTAATGAAATATTCTTATTAATGTTAATAGAATAGTTTTATGAATATTCTTTAGCTTTTATTGCTAATAGCATATACTTGCAAATATTCTTATCATTGCTTAAGACCATAATTAGCTTTTATTGTCTTGCCACATTTGTAATTCTAACATTTTTATTTGTAGGGTTATTTACGGGTCGGGACGGATCGAGTCGGGTTTGGAGAAAAAAATTGGCTCGACCCAACCTATCCCAGATCGGGTTGGATAGTCGGATTTACCCGTTTAACAAAAATGAATATAAAAATATTTTTTAATATATATATATATATATATATATATATATATATATATATATATATATATATATATATATATATCCACGTCTTCTCGAGACGTGTGTGTCACAATTTTTTAATTTTTAATATATATTTTTTAAAAATTATAAAAATATCGGGTCATCAAATTCCAAATATTAAAACCCGAGATCAGACCGAATTAAGATCGGATTTGATCAAATTGAACTTGACTCGACCCAATTACCGAACTCGACCCGACCCAATTATCCAACCAGACCCTGACCTGATTGGTTTAGGTCGAGTCGGATTCTCGAATTCAGTGGGTAGACCTAACCCAATGAACACCCCTATTTATTTGTAATATCTCAATCAAATAATTAACAAACAATTATTCTTCACACTTCCAACATTTTTTTCAATAGTATATGCAATTTGGATAACTCTATTATTATTCGATTAAGATGGTATTATTGTGGTAATTATTTATTTATTTATTTATTTATTTATTTATTTATTTATTTATTTATTTTATTTATTATTATTATTATTATTATTATTATTATTATTATTATTATTATTATTATTAGATTGGACTAGAACTATTGGGCCCGGTCGGATTAGACCCAGCAACTCCCCACAACCCAACTTGAGCCAAACCCAACGGCTCTGCCCAGAGGCTTCACTCGGTCATACTCCTAAACCTGACTCAAGCTATACTAAATGGCTCCGCCCAGGGGCTCCACCCAACTATACATGGACACCTATGTCCTTCCTTATCACAAGGGATACGTCATTACAAGTCTGTCATCTCCGAGATCAGTCTCGACTCATTCTGAGCAATATCCATGCGAGATTGTCAAGCAGCGTCATCACCTCCACCTGCAATAAATATAGATGCGACATGCCTCGGGTAGGGGTGATCATCAGCCGGGTCCGATCAAAACCCAACCCAAATAACCTGAACACGAATAAGAAGACTCCTACACCACCCGACCCTACTCGAATAAGATCGAGCCCCGACCCAATTAACCCAAATAACCTGAATTTCTTTTTTTTTAAAAAATATCTAAATTCATAATAATAAAAGACAAATAATTCTCCAATTGTGAATATGGTGAAAAAACAAGGTGATAAATGGTATTATAAATATGACCCTAGTAGTGGTTGCACTTCAAACCTTTTAAGTTATATATTTAAACTTCTAACCATTAAACCAACATCACTTTTTATACTTATAATATATATTTAACTACATTTCGGGTCGGGTATATCAAGGTTTTCATCCGACCCAACCCGACCCGAATAAGGAGTATAAAATCTCTAAAATCCAAACCCGACCCAACCCGAATTGAATTTTTGGGTCGATTTTTTCGGGTTATTCAGGTCGGTTCGGGTTTTGCTCACCCCTAGCCTTAGGTACCCTAAGTTCCATTTTTATTACCTCAAGCAGGAACACTTGGCGCCCACCATGCGGCCTTGTAAAGCTTACCTCCCCCACAATGGTTGGGACCCGAAGCCAAGCGATCGTCGCTGCACGCCAACGGCAACGACTTAACGACAACGATCGTCCACAACCTAGTGACGCTGAAACTACGAGAATAGGGATGTTAACAGGGCGGGACGGGTACAGGGGGTGCCTACCCACTACCCGTCCCACGAAATAAACGAGTACCCGCTATCCATTTATTCCCCACGGGTATCAAAAATGGGTACTCATTTAATTACCCGTGGGGGACGAATACCCACGGATATTGGCGGGTACCCATTTAATTACCCATGACACTTTAAAAAAATATAAATTGCAGTATTTTGATAACAAGTTAACAACTTCAAATATAAATAATTAAACACACTTCAAATATACACACAATATTTTGATAACAACTTCAAGTATAAACTTTTTTTAGTATATGTACAAGGGTAATTATGTAATTTACTAATTCTCACGGATAATGGGTACCCGTGGGCACGGGTACTATAATACCCGTACCCGCCCCGTATATTAAACGGGTAATAAAAATTACCCGTGAAATCCCTGTGGGTAGAATATTATCCCCCATACCCATCATAAACGGGTAAATACCCGCGGGTACCCGCCTAAATGCATTTTTTTGCCATCCCTACACAAGAAGCGATGCTCCGGCACCAGTCCAACCTCCCCAAAAGAACTCCAGCATCAGATAAACGACTTGGAGGCAAAGAACCAACGATTAGTAGCCCAGGTGGAGATGCCGACATGGTCCCGGGGACAACTCACGGCTGACCACGAGCGTCGCCGCTCAGAGCAAGAAGAAAGCAACCACTCGAAAAGGAGGAGACCGATTTCCGTCCTTCACAACGAGGTCTCTAGCGCCCCTGTCAAGAAAAGGAGAAGGACTCCAAAGCCTGGGAGGTCACGACTGCCCTTCTAATCGACTCGAGACCTTTCACCGAGCACATCATGGCAACATATCTCTCATTGAAAAGCAAGTTGCCTACCATTCTGACGCCCTATGATAGTACATGTGATCCTGCAATACACCTGACGACGTTCAGGATCATGATGCTCTACCACGGAGCAACCAACCCTGCATTCTGCAGGAATTTTCCAACTTTCTTGGGAAAAAACGTCTTACTATGGTTTACTTCCCTCCCGTTGAGGTCTATCCACTCCTTTGAGGACCTCTCCCGCATCTTTCTCAACCGGTTCACCACATCGTAGGTCTACCACAAAATGGAGGATGCCCTCCACTATATCAGGCGATGGCAACATGAGCCCTTAAGGGAATATATAGGCATGTTTCAAACTGTAGTGGCCGAAATTCCCAACCTCGGCCCATGAGTCGAATTCTCCTCCACTAAATTCGGGCCGCAGCCCAGACACTATGCCGACCATATGGCCTTGACAAAGCCCAAGGATATAACCAACTTCCATGAGAAAGTCGTCAGCTTCATAGAGATGGAAGACTCCGAGAAGCCAAAAAGGCCCACAGGCAGAACCTCAAGGCCGCTCTTGAACATAGAAAATCCAAAAGGGCAGACAGAAAAGGCGAAGACTGCAACCGCCACAAACAAAATAATGGCAGATGGCTGAGGTCGCCACCTAGCCCGAACGTCCGGTACGAAAGGTATATTCCTTTAAACACCAGCAAGGAGACCATCCTTCACGACATCTACAATCTGAAGCTTATCAGGTACCTCGCCAATGAGGGAAATCAAAAGCTACCACCCAACGCCAATATGAGCAAGAAATATGTCTTCCATTGCACCTATGGACACACCACCGAGGAATGTGTGGTACTCGAAGACCAACTTGAGGATTTGGTCCATACAAGACACCTAGTTAGGTATATCCACCGCTAGAGAACGAGGTCGGAGAAGGAGCCACGACCCTCGACGACGAAGCCGAACACCTCCGAACCCCCACTCGGGTCAAAGGGAGAACAACCGAGCAGATCGCTCAGGAAATGAACACCGAGGAGTTATCGATTACATTGTCGACGGATTTACGGGAGGTGGCGAATCAAGCTCGACCAAAAAGAGATCCCTTCGGGCAATCATGGCGGTTGACAACATTACTCGTCCACGCTCACCCGTCTCCAAAACCCCGGTAATATCATTCTATGAATCTGATTTCAAAGGAACTAATCAAAACCTACACGACCCAATCGTAATATTTGTGATTGCATGAAACTTTATTGTCAAAAAGATCCTAGTCGACCGAGATAGCTCTATTGACATTCTTTTCTACTCCACCTTCGAGAAAATGCAGCAAACCGAAGCCTCACTCACTCCCTTACGCTCGTTAGATAGCTCGGCTTGACCCTCGAGTGTAGTCATCGGCCCCTAGAGCCGCCACTTTCGGCCTCAGAGCCTTTACTCGACTCCTCGTGTGTGGTTCTGCCTTACGCTCCTTGGCGAGCTCGGCTTGAACCCCCGAGTGCGGTCCTCGGCTCCTAGAGCCACTACTTCTGGCCTCAGCACCCTTACACGACCAGGCTCGACTCTCACCTGCCTGGATCGTTGGCTACCACGTCACTATTTTCGGCCTCAGAACTCTTACTCGACTCCTCACACGCGGTCCTGCCTTACACTCCTCGACGAGCTCAGCTTGAACCCCCGAGTGCAGTCCTAGGTCCTAGAGCCGTTACTTCCGGCATCAGTGCCCATACACGATTAAGACTCTATTTTCACCAGCTTGGCTCGTTGGCTATCACGCCACTACTTCCAGCCTCATAGCCCATACTCGGCTCCTCGTGTGCGGTTAGGGGTGGAAATAGGTCAGGTAGCCTGTGGTCTGACCTATATTCGGCCTGGCCTCTTAAAAAAAAACTCAAGCCCAGGCTTATTTTTAGGCTTGTTTTCCTTATCAGGCAATGCCCAAGCTCACTATAAGGCCTATTGAGCCTAATAGGCCGGCCTGAGCCTGTTAAGGTAGTATATATAATATATAATATATATATATATATATATATATATATATAATATTATTAACTTATTATATATTTACATTATATATAATAATATATTTTTTAATTTAATAAAACAACAACTATTGTTGTTATGCTTAAATTTATTGTTATCATTTTTGCATTGGAATTTGGAAGTAGGTTTTATAAATAAGTTTAAGGTTTTAGCAAGTTTTATAAACAGGCCACAAGCTAGGCCAGGCTCAGGCCGAAAAAATAGCCTATAACAGGCCACATGCTAGGCTCAGACCAATTTTTTACTATACAGGCTTGGCATGTTTCCACCCCTATGTGCGGTCTTGCCTTACGCTCCTCGGTGAGCTCGGCTTAAACCCCCGAGTGCAGTCCTTAGCCCCTAGAGCCGCTACTTCCGGCCCCAGAGCCCTTACTCGACTCCTCGCTCATGATCATGCCTTACGCTCCTCGGCGAGCTTGGATTGGTCCCCCGAGTGCAGTTTTGACAATAAATGGAAGCCATGGCAGCACGAACCTACCCAATTTAGATTGTCGAAGAGACATGAAACTACAAAAAAGCTTCTAGCCGACCAGGAAGGCTACCCATGCATCTGTACAACGCCTCCCTCGAGTAAAAAACAAAGGAAGCACCATTGACATAAGCCCGACATTGCGAACATATGACGAGCCTCTCGCTGTCTATCCTCCTCTCAAGCCCGATGGTACAAACTCACGGCGACTGACGAACCATTTGCCAACAGGACAAGGCAAACTATTTTCCAGCAAGACAAAACCAACCCCGGAGGGACGATGATCCTCGAGACCTCCCACTCCATGATTTCTAAAATATGCAACATGTAGAGGGTTATTTATAAAGATCCTAGAAATAAAAAGCTACCACTCTAATGGGTAGTTTCCATTCCTTCACGGGCGGAACCACGTCCCATCAGTTCACAACTGGCATTCAAATGCCTCGGAAACCACATATCAAATCTTTTACTTTTCGGACAAGATATACCTATCGTACAAGCAAAAGCCAAAATGATGGCCTCCTAGAAATGGTGAGGAACGTGTGAGCACCTTTTACCGCCATAATCACCTCTCAAACAAAAAAAGCAGAGGGCCAATTAGGAGGTACCATGAAGAAAGAGAAAACCTCATAGCTAAGCTATCACACAAGACACAGAAGACAAGAAAACACAGAGATAACACGATAAAGGTCGGCCACTCGATCTCCAAAGACCATTTTCCCATCTCGGCTTCTACAACCACTCGTTTCATATTGGCCTCCATGGCCACCTACTTTAGCCCGACCTCTATAATCGACCACTCCAATTCGACCCCTGCAGTCGTCTGTTCCAGCTTGGTTTATACAATCGCTCGACCTCTAATGCCACCTGCTTCAACTCGGCCTCTATAGCCGACCAGTCCAATTCGACCATTGCAGTCGTCCATTCCAGCTCAGTTTCTACAATAGCTCGGCCTCCACGACCACCTGCTTCAGCTTGGCCTATATAGCCGACCATTCCAATTCGACCCTTGCAATTGTCCGTTCCAGCTCGGCCTCGTTAACCACTTGATACAACTCTGCCTTTGTAAAAGCTAAACGCAACATGGTAAATATTTCCAGAATTTTCTCAGACTCCAAAGACACTAAGGGAGGAAAGTTCATCCCACTTAAAGAGCTCGACACGTAGTTCTCCAAACTCCGATCGAGCTCGGGGGCTGTGGAATGGACTAAAACTATTGGGCCCGACCAGATTAGACCTAGTAGCGCCCCATAACCCAATTCAAGCCAGCCCCAGAAGGCTCTGCCCGGGGGCTCCACCCGGCTGTATTCTCAAACTTGACTCAAGCCAGACTAGACGGCTCCGCCCGGGGGCTCCACCCGGCCATACATGAACTTTCATATCCTTTCTTATCACGAGGGATACACCATTACAAGCCAACAATCTTCGGGAATAGACTCGACCCATTCTAAGCGATATCCCCACGAGATTATCGAGCACTGTCATCACCTTCACCTGCAATAAATACAAACACAACACTCCTCAGATAAGCTAAGTTCCATATTCCATTACCTCTATAAATACAGACATAACACCCATCATGTAACCTAAGTCCCACTAACTTAAGTGTTGGAGTGTCTTCTGCAGCCCACCCCCTCACCTGCCGGCGTTGTACCTGATCAAGAGCGACACTAAATCGGACTGGAATACTTTGATCCTCAAGCAGGAATAATAATATTATATTATAATAATATAATAATATAATAATATAATTGATGGAAATAATTAATCAATTTTTGTCTATCGCTAATCGGACACAATTTTGTCATAATTTATGGTGGAAAAATATTTCTAATCATATATATCAGTGATGAATTTTGTTTTACAGATGTTTCTTTCACAGAAGAGCGAAGGAGCTTTTTAGCAATAGACATTGTGATGAAAGTTTATGTCATTGATACCCTTCCATGATGGATTTTCAAGCATTTGTGATGGATTTTTCCGTCATTGATGTTCGCTTTTCTTCTAGTGTTTGTCTTTTTTTAGGGAAAACGGCTAAAAGCATCCCTCAACTATTGAGGCTGATTCACTTTGGTCCCATAATATTTTTTCCACTCACATGAATCCCTAATTATATTCGTTGTTTTCAATTTAGTCTCCGCCCCCACTATGTCGTTAAAAAATATCTATGTGGCTAACTTTTTTGACGATGTGACATGTTTCTTTAGTTGAACAAAGCTTAGCTATAAAAATAGGTGCTGATGTGTCTCAGAAGGTGATTAAGTGTCATGGATCGCCATGTAAAGAGGGTTTATACATGAAAAAAAACCATAATTTGAAACCACAGCTTTGCATATTGCTTGTTGTGATCACCCTCAATCTTTTACTTTGCAATTTTCCTAGCCCTTACCGCCTTAGAAACAGTGATAACAACAAAATAGTTATGTCTTACTTATTCAATTACTCTCCGCAAATTCAAATCCTTATTTATGGTCATTGCCTTGTGTATCTTCTTTGCAACCCACTTCCTATTCAAAATCTTACTGTTATGCACTCTTGAACAAGTGTGCTTGTCATTTAAGGTGTTAATTTGGTAAACATTATTTTTACCAATCTTACTACACAAACACACCCAACTACAACATTCTCTACAAACAACTCTACATCTCAATTTATCATTCTTCTTGTATTTTAATCCAAAACCATGCAACCCTGCATACTCCTTGATTGCATCCTTAAACTCCTCAGCTGATGCAAATTACATACCAAGCTTGAACCCGAAGTTCATTCCCATATATGTTGGGTTGTATTTGTGTGAGGCTTCCCTTCTCACTAGAGGTGGCAATTTTATCCACATCCGCCAACTAAAAATCGCATTTGCACCGTATCCGATACATATTCGCAAGTAAAAATAGATATGCATACGAATATGGATTTAGAACATTTATATTCGCGTGGATACGGTGCAGATAAGGATATGACTGTGGATCCGCACCGCCTATCTGCGTTTTTGAATTACTATTTTGCCCATATAAGTTATTAATATATATAAGAGATCTATGGTAATTTTAGTCAAGATGAATTTTGAAGTATATTATATATTTGGTTTGGATCAATGAATTGATAATTTATTAATTTTTTAATTAAATATATTATTTTAATATTTTTTATTAAATACGGTGCGAATACGGATGCGGTGCGGATATCCGCATTTGAAGCGGTACGGATATGGATATCTATATTCACATCCGTAGCGGATACGGTGCGGATACAGATGTGCGGATATGAGGTGCGGTGCGGATACGAATAATGCAGTATTCGTATTGTATTCGATCCGTTGCCCGCCCTACTTCTTACATCATCACCACTTTCATCTGAATATAACTCCTCAAAATTAAGCTCTGAATCAAGATGTCCATCCTCAAAAATATTAACATTTTTATCTTGTTCTTGCACAGGTTGGGATGGTGCACCTATCTCCCAGTTCTTGGTGGTTGGTTATTTGGTGCCTCAGTTCCTGAAGCCTGACTTGGGAAGGGTGGGGACAATAGCTTCATTCACAACAGCTTGCATCCAAGTTGAGAGGAAGATCATCAATGTAGTCAGCAAAGTGATCATTATCACTTACATCCTCAAAATCATCAAAATTTATATCTTCATTTTCATCACCCTTAGCTACATTTTGAGCATCATTGTCAGCTACATTCTAAGCATCATTGTCATCTACATTCTCAACATCATTGTCATCTTCATTTTCTACTTCATTTTGCTTCATTTGTTGTCAATATAACCCCATCACCTTAGGTCCTCCACTTATTACATACACCTTAATTTTCTTCGAAACCAAGCTAAGAGCAACCCTCCCTAGTGTTGGCTTAAGGTTTTCAACCTTGGTATTAATCTCGGTTTTGATGATAACAAACATAGAACTAATATTTCATTGAGATATCTTTTAGATTCCATATCGGTTAGCGCACGACATCCTCGATCAGAAATATCGAAGAAATCGGGAAATTGGAAGGACGTTGGTCGACGCGCTCGAATTCGTCGGGAAGATATAGGTTTAGGGTGTCTAGTTTATATTGTAATATCATCATGATGATGCATAAGAATCAAAAAACCATCCCTGAATCCCAAAATATGAAAATCTGGAAACCGTCCTCAAATAACCTAGGGAGCTCCTTGGAGGGCTATATGGCCTAGATAGTTTCTTGAGATAAAAATGACGGTAATTGTTCCTTGGGTTAAAACTAGATAATGAGATATTTTTAGGTATTTTTTGGAAGCCTTTAACCTACCCTTATTTGACCAGAAAAATTAGAAAAGTTCTGTTTTCGGAAAATTTGTACTAGACCCCAAAAACTAGATTTTGATTCTTAAGGATTTTGATTTGTTAGATATTTTTATTGAATTCAAATGGAGGTAATCCTTATATAATATTTATGTTTTAAAGTTATTGACTTAAAGTTAATAAATATTATATAAGTAGACTTAGTGAAGATGGAACCAAAAAATGAACAAATTAACAGAACCAAACTGCCCAGCACAGTCCAGGTTCGGTCGACCGGTCGGTCGATCGAAGTGTGCCAAAATTTGACAGAGGGCGCATCAGTCGACCGATCGGTCGACCAGACTGCGGATCATCGAAGTCGCAACTTGCGTCGATCCACCGATCGATCGACCGAATTGTGGATCGCAGGAATCACGTCTGGTGGTTGACCCATCGGTCGATCGCATAGAGACATTGAGCTAGCGATCGCTCGAGCAGTCGATCGGTCGGTCGACCGACGATCGACCGACAAGCGACCGAACGGCGATAACGGCTAGTTTTCCGCCCGTTGAGCTACCGTTTCTTTGAGAGATTATAAATATCCCTCATCTAACTCCTTTAATTCTTCTTACAGATTTTATTGAACATTAAAAAGAGAGTTTTGAGCCTTCTAAAGATCGATTAATAGTTCTCTGTTCCTCCATCAAAATTTTCTCAAGCGCCCATTTTTCTCCTCAACTTGGCTTCAATTCAAGCTCAACAACTTGGTGAGTTGGAGGCTTGAAGGCTTGGAAAAGAGCACTGATTCTTGGTTTTATTCTTTAGCTCTTTTCATTGTAATCTTTATTGTTATTTGAACGTGTTTACTTATTGAAGTTGAGATTGTGTAAGACCTAGTGTCAGGTCATGGATCTAAGTGGTTACTTGAGTACAGAAGGTGTAAAGTCACTTGTGTAAATATAGCTTACTAGGATTAGTTGAGGTATCTCTTAGGGTTGAGGTGGAAGAGTACTCTCAATAAGAAGACGGGGACTTCTGGGTGTGGAAGTGCCTTAGATTGAGAGTGAGTCTCTTCAGGTCAAAGTTCTCTTGTAAGAGAACCAATTTAATCTAGTAATCTTAGTTTGGAAATTCTAAGCAGGGTGCTTAGGTAGTGGAGTAGGCATTGGGGTCGAACCACTATAAATTTGTGTGTTAGCATTATAATCTTTTGTTTGTGCTTAATTAGTTTTTCTTGCTTCCGCATTTAATCGTAAAATTATAATTTACCTAAATAATATAAGAAACGATTAAAACCGGAATTAGACAAATAGATTTAGATAACACACTATTCACCCCCCCTCTAGTGTGACCATTTCACCCAACACCTAGAAATCAAGCATGTCCATCATCCTTGACTTCCTCTAAACCTATCTCCAAAGGGTACGCAGGTCTACAAAAGTATATTTTAACAAACCCCTTGTATCCTAACTCCCTTAACACAGCTATTAGTTTTTGTAAAGACCATCTATCTAACTCACAGTTACAAAGATCGTGCATTGTCCCCCCACATACTTCATATACCCTCTATCAACAAAGAAGCCACCATGATGAATTTTAATAGTAAACAACATCTCCAAATCACCTACATCAATATTATTTAATCAACATGACACACTTAACAACATTATGCACTTCACATGCATAGGGTTTACCCAAACACAACTAATCAATATTTTTTTACCAAAACACAACTTATCATTCACATATAACTAAGGGTTGCTTAGAATACCTTCTTTGACTTGCGGGTTGAATGGTGGTAGTGGTGAAAGACTTGGAATGATGGATTGTAGATTGGTCGTCTTTCTTTTGCTAAAACCTTGGGAATTTCTTGTGGTCATCGTCATCATTCTTCCGGTGCGCTCCTTGCTGATCTTCAAGTGGTCTTCGTCGAGAGTGTGAGGCATTTAGGTTTAATTGTGAGTTGCATCGAGAGTGTGAGGGATTTAGGGGTGAGTTGCGTCGAGTGTGCACTACTAGAAAAATGGGCATCAACAACGGTTGAGGCCGTTGCTGAGCCGTTGCTGAAGAGCATCAGCAACGGCCGAGCCGTTGCAATAGAGCCGTGACAGAAAGTCGTGTTGCTGATGACTTAGCAACGGATCAGCAACGGCCGCTCGGGCCGTCACTCAAAACATTATCAGCAACGGCCGCTCGGGCCGTTGCTAAAAATATTATCAGCAACGGTTTTACCACGGACCCGGAGCCGTTGCTGATAACATTAATAGCAACGGCCTCGAGTCCGTAGCAACGTCGTTAGTAAAACCCCGTCGCTAAGCCGTTGCTGTAGGTCATCAGCAACGGCTGTCGATACACTTTTAGCAACGGCTTTCCCACAGACGGCCGTGGGAAAGCCGTTGCTGATGACCTATACCTGCAAGCAGAAAAATTTCAAATTTCTAATTTCCATTGATACATTGATACATTGATACATTTATCTGATACATAACTCACACACCCATACCCTCATACACACATTCATTCACACATCACAAACACACCAAGATATACATCAAAACAATTATATTTATATTGATAATTATCCACGATAGTATAAAAACAATTCAAATGCAAAATTGAAGTATCAATATCCAAACAAAATAAGTTAAACAAGTTCAATATCTTAGTAACAAGTTCAATATCCAAACAAAAAATCTCACGATGACGATGGAGGATGGTCTGGATCATATGGCGGGGTCTGGAGTGCTTGAGTGTACACCGGCGTGGACTGACTCGATGACGATGGATTAGATGATGCCGAAGAGATGCCTGCTGCGGGATGACCTGACATGTTGCGTAGCATAGCATGCATCTCCTCCATCATCTGAGTCTGACGCGCGACCGTCTTCTCTAGAGTCCTTATTCTGCTACTATGATCATAACTGGATCTAGAGGTGGACGGCCGCTCACCAGCGACCGGAGGGGTCGGTGCCCCAAGTGGCCCTAGCACGGCTCGCGCATGACCACTATCTGCGAAGCCATATACGCGGCCAAGATCCCAGCCACCTGCGGCCTCGACCCACGATGCTGCGTCAAAGTCCTCGGGGGTACCCCCGCGCTGCACCACCCTCTGGCTGTACGTCTCCTACTCGAGTTTGATTTTTTGTTTAATATTTATCATAAAACTTAAATTATAAATATATAATGAATAATTTAAACAAATATATAATTACCACAATGTATGCAGCGCGGTTGTCGATGTACTCCCCCGTCCCATGTGCTCGACGGTGAGTCCGCTCAAACACCGCCATCGGGGAGGGTCGCTGGACAGTCCCGTCATCCGACACCGTCGTCTACATTTACAAAACAAATACATTAATTAGTACACATAATAACAAATAAAATATATAATTAAACGATATACTTACCATACGGTTTGCGTGCACTGCAAATGCAACAGAGCCGCCGGTGTGATGCGCTGCTCCCCCCGACATGCGATTTCTAGCCGCATTCCGAGAAACCTCCTGTCATCGATCCGTCGACCATATTCCCACGAGCTGGTCCAATATATCTGGAGTAATCCAATCGGGGCCGTATCCCCGAGTCTCCGCGATGTTAGTGGTCCCAGCTCGGGCCATCGCTCGGGACCGAGCCTGCCCCAGCTGCCCGTTGTACCTTGCCCGGGAAATAGACTCCCAGGCAGCGTAAATGAAGGACCTCTGGTCCTCGGCCCATGTATAGCGAGCCTGCAAAATAATAATATCAGTACCAATTCTTAATATATCATCATGCATGTAAAAAAAAAAAAATACGTGCCTCAAACTCGCGCCATAACATGTCGACGTGCTCGCTAGGCACGTGAGACCACGTAGGCCATGCCCCGTGCATGTATCGTCGAATAGTAGAAGAAATGCTCCTCGGCACTTCTTCTTGCTCGAACCTGCACAACAAAAATAAATTTTAATATTATATTATGATATAATGAATTTGTAATGATTCATAATTCATGATATATTACCGCTCCCCAATCACGCTGATCAATCTACGTGACTCTGTGGCAGGTGGAGGCTGCCACCTGTTCGGCCCGCGTGGCCGCCTGCGTCTGGATGTACTAGCCTCGGCAGTATCATCCTCACGAGGATCAGCAACAGGAGGATCAGCAGCATGAGTAAGTGCTGGAGTCTCACCGATCGGAGACTCCGAAGCTCTCCTGCGTCGATAACCACGACCAGACATATCTGTCGAACAGACATATAATCAGATTATTGTATAAATAGTAGAGATATATTTAATAAAATATATATACTTTACAATTATTCCTCATCATCTGAATAATAGTCTTTGAATTCTTCTTCTTCTTCTTCCTCTTCTTCCTCTTCGTCATCTTCTTCATCTCCAGCTTCCTCAATTTCATGATCGTCATCATCAGCATATTCAACTTCTAATTGAATTGACGTTGTGTCTGCATCCTCGAGTATTGGAATAATACGATCCACAGCAGGAAGATCATCTTCTTGATAGAAACCAGGAGGATCATTTTCTCCTACTATCGGATCAATTTTTCCTCTACCTTTTGTCTTACAGACTACACGCCAATCTGCTCTATCTTTATTTCGAGCCGGATACTTCGCGTAATATACTTGTTCGGCTTGTGATGCCAATATAAATGGCTCATTTGCTGCCAATTTCGATTTGTAATTAACCTCAACAAGTTTGTATTTTTGATGAACTTTCATGCCCCTTTCTGTTGTATCGAACCAATGACATCTAAATAGGAACACTGATTTCAAGCCGAAGTAGTGCAACTCTATCACTTCTTCCACTAGTCCATAGAAATCCATATCACATTCAACATAGGTTGTCCCTTTCACGCAGACCCCAGCATTCATCGTCTTTTTTGTAGATGAATATTCAACCGTGTGAAATTTATACCCGTTAACAAAATATCCGCTATAGCACGACACAAGTCGCGACGGTCCACTAACAAACTCAAATATTTTTTCATCTATTTCAGCTCTGTGATCTTTGCTGTAAGTCTGAATCCAAGAAGGGAAATCACGATTCCGTAATGTCTCCAATTCTTGATCGTTGTGAATAGAGTATTTTTGCACCATCTCAATGTCAAATATTTCAATGAATTGTTCAATCTCTGGACAATTGAGTAATACATACAAGTGTGCCAAATGATACTCTTCATCGCTTAAGTGTCGAGATGGACGAGAACCAAAAGCACGACCAGAGTGACAAAATATATTTAAACGTCCATCTGAATGTCGAACACCCCCGTCGTCGTTACGTGGAAGACGATCAAATCTTGTCTGTACTGTCGATTCAAAGTAAAATGAGCAAAATGTTGAAATTTCTTGGATGATATACGATTCAGATATTGATCCTTCAACAGCTGCGGTGTTCTTTACTTTTTTCTTCAGACGATTCATGTATCTTTCAAATAAGTACATCCAACGATATTGAACGGGGCCACCAACTCGTGCCTCGTATGCCAAGTGTATCGGTAGATGCTCCATCGAGTCAAAAAATACAGGAGGGAAAAACTGCTCCAGCTTGCATATGATTTCAACAATATTATTTTCAAGTGTTGACATATCTTTGACTCGAAGGACATTTGCACAGATGCTTCTAAAAAACATACTTAATTCAGTCAACGGACCCCAAATATTATCAGGTAGAAGATCTCGAAATGCGATCGGAAGTAATCTCTGCATGAATACATGACAATCATGGCTCTTCATCCCTGATATTTTGCAATCATCGACGTTCACACATCGAGATAAGTTTGAAGCATATCCATCGGGTAATCTGAGTTCTTTTACCCATTGACAAACATCTTTGATCTGTTGTTTATTTAACACATATAGGGCCTTCGGTTTCAGATATCGTCCGTTGACCTCTTGTAACTCCAACTCTGGTCTTTTACAAAGTATTTTCAGATCATGTCGGGCTTTGACATTATCTTTAGTTTTTCCAGAAATATCCATCACAGTGTTGAAAATATTATCAAACACATTTTTTTCAATGTGCATGACATCTAAATTATGTCGAATCAATAATGAACTCCAATAGGGCAATTCCCAAAAGATACTTTTTTTCACCCAGTTGTGTGTTTGGCCAAAACCTGACACTCTTTCATTGCGACCGAATACAATATCTGGAAGTGCTGAAACACGTGCTAACATTTGTTCACCAGACAACATCGGTGGTGGCCCATCTCTTTCGACTCTGCCCTTAGTAAATTTATTACGATTCCTTCGATACTGATGATTAACCGGTAGGAATCGACGATGACAATCAAAGAATGAGATTTTTCGTCCGTTCTGAAGACTGATTGATTTAGAGTGTTCCATACAATACGGGCAAGAGAGTCGGCCGTGAGTGCTCCAACCCGACAACATGCCGTACGCGGGGAAATCATTGATTGTCCACAAGACCGCGGCCTTTAAATTGAAGTTTTGCTTCCGATGACAATCATAAGTGACAGCTCCCTCAGTCCACAATGTTTTCAATTCATCTATCAAGGGTCTGAGAAATATGTCAATTTCTTTTCGCGGACCCTTAGGACCCGGAATAATCATCGAAAGATAAATAAATTCATCTTTCATGCACATTGACGGTGGCAAATTTGGCATTGGCGAATCCCAACGATTTCATAATGC
The DNA here is from genome assembly GCA_034359265.1 of Canna indica. Taxonomy (NCBI): domain Eukaryota; kingdom Viridiplantae; phylum Streptophyta; class Magnoliopsida; order Zingiberales; family Cannaceae; genus Canna; species Canna indica. The sequence continues at coordinate 73,274,867 of CP136890.1, forward strand.
ATTGAAGAAAGCTCCATTCTATGCGATCATATGCTTTACTCATGTCGAGCTTAATCGCCATTTCCTGCGATGAATTCTTAGGCTTAGTTTTGAGTTGATGCATAATCTCATGAGTAAGAAGGATGTTATTTGATATCAGCCGCCCCTTAATGAATGCACACTGGTTTGAAGAAATGATGCTGTCAGAATACCTTGCAATCTAAACATCAGAATTTGGAAGAAAAAAATTATATATGCAGTTGCAAAGACTGATCGATAGGCCTGAATTGAGACATGTCTTGGACCGTTTTGCATTTGGGAATGAGAGTGATGGCCGTGTGGTTGAAACCTTTTAGTAGCCATTTGTTATGGAATAACGCTGAGGCAGCTTCATATATATCTTAGCCAATGAGATCCCAGAGATATATGTTGAAAGAATCCTCCAGTAAACCCGTCCGGCCCAGGGGCACTATCACTTGATATGGAGAAGGTTGTTTTTTCACCTCCTCAATGCAAATAAGTCGCAACAACCAGTTATTCATCCTCCTGTTAACTCTAGGAATTAAGTCATGGATCATCACTAGAACACGCATGTGTGATGATGTGAAAGGTCAGTGAAATAAGAGATAGCAGTGTTTGCAATTGCTTCCGTTCCTTCCACACAATGCCCCAAGGAATCCTTTAGTCGCTTGATAGAATTTATGCTTCGCCTTTCAATTGTACTGGCATGAAAGAAAGAGGTGTTCCTATAACCCCCCTCCTTAAGCCATTGAATATGTGATTTTTGTCTCCAAAACTATTCCTCCTCCTTAACACTATGTTTGGATTGAGGGTTTCGGAAGGATTCGGAGGGGGAGGGTTTTGAAGGGGTTTAAAACACTCTGTTTGGATATTTTTTTTAAGGAGTTTGGAGGGGTTTCAAACCCCTCCTAGAACCCATTTTCAAAACCTCCCAAAATGGGAGGTTTTGGAGGGGTTTGAAGAGTTAATGAATTAAAAATAATTAAATTACAAAAGTATTTTTAGAACAAAAATATATATTATTATAAACGAGGGCATAACGGTCTATCAAATCCCTCCAAACCCCTCCAAATCCTTTATGAAGTTTAACCAAACAAGGTTTTTAAAACCCTTTCAAAAACCTCTAAACCCCTCCCCCTCCAAAACTCTTCAAACTCCTCCCCCTCCAAATTTCTTACTCAAAGTTATCCAAACATAGTGTAAGTGCAGTGGCTAATATATTTTTCCATGTCCTTCACCAGAATCTCTCTTCCTTATTATGAGCACCTCTGAGGTAAGTTCCCTGGGTCGTCGGGGTTCGCCTTCTTCCCTGCCGGCGACCCCGGTGCTTCCTGCTAATGATGAGTGGACCTTGGTCGCGCCCCGACGTCAAGGAAAGCATGTATCTTTTGCTGAAGCCCCCCGCCCGTCTTCATCTCACTGGATTGCTCCTCGTTCATTCGTAGAGGCAGTTCGTTGCCACTGCCCATTTGCACCAAGGTCGAGTTCCACCTGTCCTTCATCATTGCCTTCTCTATCTGGTTCTGGCTCGCGGTATTCTTCATCTGCGATATCTGCCTTGGTGGATGATCTGCGACGCTCGGGGCGCTGCTTCAACTGTTGCCGGAGAGGCCACCCCAGTTCCTCTTGTTCTGCGCGTGATGTCTGCCATCGATGTAGACGTCCTGGGCATCGCGCAAGTAGATGTCCATCTTCTCCTCCCCGGAGGGTTGACTCTACCTCTCCTCTTCCTGACTTGCCTCCTCCTCTTCCTGTTGTGCCATCTCCTCCTCCTCCGTATGCGGTGCAATATTCATCCTCCTCCCCTCGCAATGTTGTCGTCGCCCCGGCTCCTAGCACTGATGTTGTCACCGCCCAGGCTCCTGGCGCTGATGTCGCTCATGCCGCTCCTCTTTCTCCCTCTTGTTATGGCCCTGTGGCTCAACGTTGTGTGGCTTCTGGGTGGCCGAAGTCGTTCGAGCTCCATTTGCATCCTTCGGTCTCCACTTTGAACCGTGTTGGTTACCTTCATGAGCGATGTGTGATTTTTTCTGTGTCTGGGCGATTGTTGGAGGATGCCGATATCGCTGGTTTCATTGCCTCCTGTTTTCGCGACGAGGCCTCTCATCGCCGGAAATGGCGTCAGTGAACTATGTGCGATGGGTGATTCTTGATTATGACCACTACTAGAAATTTGGTCTTCAGCAACGGCTATCAGCAACGGCCGCTCAAGCCGTTGCTATTTGCAACGGCATTCTTACGGCCGCTCGAGCCGTTGCAGATATATTGTATCTGCAACGGCTTTCTAATGGACATGCGAGCCGTTGCTGATGATGTTAATTATCAGCAACGGCTTTCTAACGGACAAGTGAGCCGTTGCTGATGATAACTTATTAGCAACGACTTTCTAACGGGCGAGTGAGCCGTTGCTGATAAGTTTATATAGGTCGCAGATCGCGCCTGCCCCCTTCTTCCTCCCGCTGCTGCCGCCACCGCCTCCTCCTCCCGCCTCTCGCCACCGTTGCCGACGACGCCTCTTCCTCCTCCCGCTGCTGCCGGCACTGTCAGGTATACATCGTCGGCCGACCGTCTCTTCCCGTTGCGGCCGACGGGAAATCCGACCGAAACCCTAAAAATAGGGTTTCGGCCGGCGGCGGTCGGCCGATGGCCGCCGCCGGACCTTGTACAATGGCCGGACAGTGTGTCCAGCCACTGTACGCCGGCGCCGGAGTCCACCTGACTCCGGCACCGGAATTTGTAGATTAATATGTATTTTTTAATTGTTAATTAATTATTTAATTAATTATTTAGATTAATTATTAGGGTTTAGATTAATTTCGGAATTGTCCACTTCGGACGCGCGCCGAAATCATCCACTTCGGACTCTTGGGTACGAAAAAATACACGCGTGCCAAAATAACTGCATTTTATATTATAAAGAAAATGTGCAGTTGGATAAATGCCATGTATGTCAACATCCTCGTTACAAGGAGAAGAAATTGGTCCGACAAAAAAATATCTCGTTTAAGGTGCTTCGGTATTTTCCACTAACACTGAGGCTTCAAAGATTATTCATGTCGGAAAAGACAACCCCCTACATGAGTTGGCATGTAAGAAGTCGTGATGATACAGTAATGACTCATCCATCTGACAGTGAAGCATGGAAACATTTGGATACATGTTATCCTTCATTTGCTAAGGATACTAGAAATATCATATTGGGATTGTGCACAGATGGTTTTAATCCATTTGGACATTCTGCAACTCCTTATTCAGTTTGGCCAGTGCTGCTCACAGTTTATAATTTGCCATCGTCAATGTGCATGAAAGATGAATTTATTTATCTTTCGATGATTATTCCGGGTCCTAAGGGTCCGCGAAAAGAAATTGACATATTTCTCAGACCCTTGATAGATGAATTGAAAACATTATGGACTGAGGGAGCTGTCACTTATGATTGTCATCGGAAGCAAAACTTCAATTTAAAGGCCGCGGTCTTGTGGACAATCAATGATTTCCCGGCGTACGGCATGTTGTCTGGTTGGAGCACTCACGGCCGACTCTCTTGTCCGTATTGTATGGAACACTCTAAATCAATCAGTCTTCAGAACAGACGAAAAATCTCATTCTTTGATTGTCATCGTCGATTCCTACCGGTTAATCATCAGTATCGAAGGAATCATAATAAATTTACTAAGGGCAGAGTCGAAAGAGATGGGCCACCACCGATGTTGTCTGGTGAACAAATGTTAGCACGTGTTTCAGCATTTCCAGATATAGTATTTGGTCGCAAAGAAAGAGTGTCAGGTTTTGGCCAAACACATAACTGGGTGAAAAAAAGTATCTTTTGGGAATTACCCTATTGGAGTTCATTATTGATTCGACATAATTTAGATGTCATGCACGTTGAAAAAAATGTGTTTGATAATATTTTCAACACTTTGATGGATGTTTCCGGAAAAACTAAAGATAATGTCAAAGCCCGACATGATATGAAAATACTTTGTAAAAGACCAGAGTTGGAGTTACAAGAGGTCAACGGACGATATCTAAAACCGAAGGCCCTATATGTGTTAAATAAACAACAGATCAAAGATGTTTGTCAATGGGTAAAAGAACTCAGATTACCCGATGGATATGCTTCAAACTTATCTCGATGTGTGAACTTCGATGATTGCAAAATATCAGGGATGAAGAGCCATGATTGTCATGTATTCATGCAGAGATTACTTCCGATCGCATTTCGAGATCTTCTACCTGATAATATTTGGGGTCCGTTGACTGAATTAAGTATGTTTTATAGAAACATCTGTGCAAATGTCCTTCGAGTCGAAGATATGTCAACACTTGAAAATAATATTGTTGAAATCATATGCAAGCTGGAGCAGTTTTTCCCTCCTGTATTTTTTGACTCGATGGAGCATCTACCGATACACTTGGCATACGAGGCACGAGTTGGTGGCCCCGTTCAATATCGGTGGATGTACTTATTTGAAAGATACATGAATCGTCTGAAGAAAAAAGTAAAGAACACCGCAGCTGTTGAAGGATCAATATCTGAATCGTATATCATCCAAGAAATTTCAACATTCTGCTCATTTTACTTTGAATCGACAGTACAGACAAGATTTGATCGTCTTCCACGTAACGACGACGGGGGTGTTCGACATTCAGATGGACGTTTAAATATATTTTGTCACTCTGGTCGTGCTTTTGGTTCTCGTCCATCTCGACACTTAAGCTATGAAGAGTATCATTTGGCACACTTGTATGTATTACTCAATTGTCCAGAGATTGAACAATTCATTGAAATATTTGACATTGAGATGGTGCAAAAATACTCTATTCACAACGATCAAGAATTGTAGAGATTACGGAATCGTGATTTCCCTACTTGGATTCAGACTTACAGCAAAGATCACAGAGCTGAAATAGATGAAAAAATATTTGAGTTTGTTAGTGGACCGTCGCGACTTGTGTCGTGCTATAGCGGAAATTTTGTTAATGGGTATAAATTTCACACGGTTGAATATGCATTTACAAAGAAGACGATGAATGCTGGGGTCTGTGTGAAAGGGACAACCTATGTTGAATGTGATATGGATTTTTATGGACTGGTGGAAGAAGTGATAGAGTTGCACTACTTCGGCTTAAAATCAGTGATCCTATTTAGATGTCATTGGTTCGATACAACAGAAAGGGGCATGAAAGTTCATCCAAAATACAAACTTGTTGAGGTTAATTACAAATCGAAATTGGTAGCAAATGAGCCTTTTATATTGGCATCACAAGCCGAACAAGTATATTACGCGAAGTATCCGGCTCGAAATAAAGATAGAGCAGATTGGCGTGTAGTCTGTAAGACAAAAGGTAGAGGAAAAATTGATCCGATAGTAGGAGAAAATGAGCTAATACCTGATATGACACATGGTTTCTATCAAGAAGATGATCCTCCTGCTGTAGATCGTATTATTCCAATACTCGAGGATGCAGACACAACGTCAATTCAATTAGAAGACAACGTCAATTCAATTAGAAGTTGAATATGCTGATGATGACGATCATGAAATTGAGGAAGCTGGAGATGAAGAAGATGAAGAAGAGGAAGAAGAGGAAGAATTCGAAGACTATTATTCAGATGATGAGGAATAATTGTAAAGTATATATTTTATTAAATATATCTCTGCTATTTATACAATAATATGATTATATGTCTATTCGACAAATATGTCTGGTCGTGGTTATCGTCGTAGGAGAGCTTCGGACTCTCCGATCGGTGAGACTCCAGCACTTACTCATGCTGCTGATTCTCCTGTTGTTGATCCTCCTGCCGATGATACTGCTGAGGCTAGTACATCTAGACGCAGGCGGCCACGCGGGCCGAACAGGTGGCAGCCTCCACCAGCCACAGAGTCACGTAGATTTATTAGCGTGATTGGGGAGCGGTAATATATCATGAATTATGAATCATTATAAATTCATTATATCATAATATAATATTAAAATTTATTTTTGTTGTGCAGGTTCGAGCAAGAAGAAGTGTCAAGGAGCATTTCTTCTACTATTCGACGATACATGCACGGGGCATGGCCTACGTGGTCTCACGTGCCTAGCGAGCACGTCGACATGTTATGGCGCGAGTTTGAGGCACGTATTTTTTTTACATGCCTGATGATTAATATTGGTACTGATATTATTATTTTGCAGACTCGCTTTACATGGGCCGAGGACCAGAGGCCATTCATTTACGCTGCTTGGGAGGCTATTTCCCGTGCGAGGTACAACGGGCAGCTGGGGCAGGCTCGGTCCCAGGCGATGGCACGAGCTGGGACCACTAACATCGCGGAGACTCGGGGATACGGCCCCGATTGGATTACTCCAGATATATTGGACCAGCTCGTGGGAATATGGTCGACGGATCGATGACAGGAGGTTTCTCGGAATGCGGCTAGAAATCGCATGTCGGGGGGAGCAGCGCATCACACCGGCGGCTCTGTTGCATTTGCAGTGCACGCGAACCGTATGATAAGTATACCTTTTAATTATATATTTTATTTGTTACTATGTGTACTAATTAATGTATTTGTTTTGTAAATGTAGACGACGGTGTCGGATGACGGGACTGTCCAGCGACCCTCCCCGATGGCGGTGTTTGAGCGGACTCACCGTCGAGCACATGGGACGGGGGAGTACATCGACAACCGCGCTGCATACATTATGGTAACTATATATTTGTTTAAATTATTCATTATATATTTATAATTTAAGTTTTATGATAAATATTAAACAAAAAATCAAACTCGAGTAGGAGACCTACAGCCAGACGGTGGTGCAGCGCGGGGGCACCCCCGAGGACTTTGACGCAGCAACGTGGGTCAAGGCCGCAGGTGGCTGGGACCATGGCTGCGTATATGGCTTTGCAGATAGTGGTCATGCGTGAGCCGTACTAGGGCCACTTGGGGCACCGACCCCTCCGGTCGCTGGTGAGCGGCCGTCCACCTCTAGATCCAGTTATGATCATAGTAGCAGAATAAGGACTCTAGAGGAGACGGTCGTGCGTCAGAGTCAGATGATGGCGGAGATGCATGCTATGCTACGCAACATGTCAGGTCATCCCGAAGCAGGCATCTCTTCGGCATCATCTAATCCATCGTCCTCGAGTCAGTCCACGCCGGTGTACACTCAAGCACTCCAGACCCCGCCATATGATCCAGATCATCCTCCATCGTCATCGTGAGATTTTTTTATATTGACTTTGTTACTGAGATATTGGACTTGTTTAATTTATTTTGTTTGGATATTGATACTTCAATTTTGCATTTGAATAGTTTTTATACTATTGTGGATAATTATTAATATAAATATAATTGTTTTGATGTATATTTGGGTGTATTTGTGATGTGTGAATGAATGTGTGTATGAGTGTATGGGTGTGTGAGTTATGTATCAGATAATGTATCAATGTATCAATGAAAATTTTAAATTTTAAATTTTTTCGTTACCAAGTTCACATAATCAGCAACGGCTTTCCCACGGCCGTCCGTGGGAAAGCCGTTGCTAAAAGTGTATCGAAAGTCGTTGCTGATGACCTACAGCAACGGCTTAGCGACGGGATTTTACTAACGGCGTTGCTACGGACTCAGCGGCCGTTGCTATTAATGTTATCCGCAACGGCTCCGGGTCCGTGGCAAAACCGTTGCTGATAATATTTTTAGCAACGGCCCGAGCGACCGTTGCTAAGTTATCAGCAACGCGAGTTTCTGCCACGGCACCATTGCAACGGCTCCGACCGTTGTTGATGGTCTTCAGCAACGGCATCAGCTGTTGCTGATGCCCATTTTTCTAGTAGTGGACGCCGGCAGAGCGTCACTCCTACTACAAGGCATCTCTCCTCCAGCGTCGTCGCTTGTTTTGGGGAGAGGCTTCTCTTGTTATCTCCAACTGGTCCTGTGATGAGCCATATGAAGTGGTTCCGAGCTATGAGATTTGCATCGGCCTTGAGCTCTCTAGCCTCCCGATGATTTTTTGGAATGAGGAGGCTTTGGTGACGATCATCAGCCCTTTTGGGGTGTTCGATGCCCGGTCGCTGCGCTGGTCGTCGCTCGCTGCGTGCCATGTTCGAGTTCGGGTCCGGGCTCTAAATTTGATCCCACTGTCAATCCTAGCTATCTCGGAAGGATGTCGCTACAAGGTCTCGATCGGCATATCATGGTATCGTTGGATCTTCGACGAAGACGACCCTTCGTCCTCGATTGTTTTTGACATGCGGGAGCCGAATCCGGAAGATGATCTCGATGACATGCCGCCTTCTGAATCGCTCGATGAGCGCCGTTTCCAGCAGACTTTCCCTCAGGCGGAGTCTTCTTCCCTTGATTTGGGTGCATCTGGTTCGTCCTCTCCCGGCCCGTCGGTCCGTCAGGCGCCCTTGGATGTGTTTTCTCCGGCGATCTCCTTGTCAATAGTCGATGATAGACCGGTCAAACATTCTATCGAGGATCGTACTTTTTGCGTACTGGCTCCTCGTACGGAAGATCGGATGCATTAGAAGATTGCTGCGCCATTTTCCATTTCGGTGCTAGCTAGCCTCCTGCCCTCCTGCTTTGATCCTCCGCCACACTTGCTTCTATCTCGCTCTGCTGTCTAGGGAGTGGTGCCCGAGTCGAGCACTGTTGCTCCGTGGGGTGAGCAGGATCTCCGTTCTGCCACCATCTTCTATTTTGGCATTGCTGCGATATGTTGCGACAAATATGGATAACTTATGTGGAGCCCTAGCGGACTCCACTGGGCTTATTGGAGGCGTCCTCCTCCTCCCCCCCCCCCCCCCCGGCCGATCATGTTCAAGTCGACGACGAGCGCATGCCTCATTTCCTGAAAGTCTACACCCGACGCCAACGTCTTTGACCCCGCATTATGGTTCGGCACAGTCGCCGCCTCCGCTCTCAAGCAGCAACTCACTGTGTCCTGCGGGCGGAGAGGAGGAAAGCAATGCTTAATGAAGACCTTGCTGGTTCTAGTCACCGGTGGGGGCCCGGACTCGTGTCATGTTCTCCCTATCCTCGTGTCAAGATGGTTTTATTGCAGATGCTCGCGCTATTGATGATGGTGGGATCATTAGAGGATGGGATATCTCATTCACATCGCCGGTAGACGCAGAGATGCTGGCATCAATGGTAATGGACTTGGAAACAATTCAGATGTCTTCAGGAGGTGACTCTATCGGCCGGAGATGGGCCTCAAATGGGAGGTTCTCTACGATGAGCTTTTATGATATGCATACCTTTCGAGGTGTCCTGGCCTCCTCTTACCAGGCGTTGTGGCAAAACAACATTCCTCCGAAGATATCCATATTTGGATGGATCTAGCTCAAGCGGCGCCTTCTTACTCGTGATCGTCTCGTCAAATGGGGAATTGTTGTCGATGTCAACTGTCTCCTTTGTGTGGGAAATCATGAATCACATCAGTACATCTTCAAAGAGTGTCCCTTCACCTCTGCCGAATGGTCTTTTCTTTTATCCTTCCTCCGTATGAGCTTCTTTCTGATCCTCTCGGCTCCGCTCTCCTCTTCTACAAATTCGGGCCCTTCACACATGCGACGCCGATGGAGGATATCCCTGATATGGTGCTGGTTCGTGTGGTTCGAACGCAACTCTCGTCTCTTTCGTCAAATATGATGTTCTCCTCAAGAGACCACTGCTAGGGCGGGAAGTTATCTGATGACCTGTAATCAATGTTTTTTGGTTGGGGGGGCGTAAATGTTGTTACTCTTCGGAGGTTTACATGTCTGGGTTTAATGTTTACTTGTATGATATAAACTGTTTTTTTACATCCCTCTTTTCCCCTTCATCTATAATCTATCAATCCGCTTGAATAAGATTTCAGGTGTTCTTCTTTTCAAAAAAAAAAAAGTGCAGTAGCTAATTTAGACTTCAAGTCTTGTATAATCTCAATACTGTGAGGAGGGCTGTTATTACGGAGGAGAGTAATTTGATTAGAAAGATCGGCAATAATGGATGCAGAATTAATGTTCTGATCTTTCCTCCAGGATAGTAACTGATTGTGGACTACCTTGAGCTTGGAGAAAACCTTATATTGCCTTGATCCAGAGTAGTGAGACTGCCATGTTTTTGTGATAATGTCAGCTACAGCGGGATTAGCAAGCCATCTTTTGTCGAACTTGAAAGGAACTTTGAATCTTTTAGGAGGGACCGGAGGACATAAGCAATATAGGTCTGTGATCACTACGTACCTAAATAGTCAAGGTGCAACACAGAATAATTTGGCCAAGTTTGGAAGAGAGAAATGTTACCAAGAAACCTGTCCAAAGTTTTCTCTATATAGAATGGAGCCGACCTGCGGTTGTTCCAAGTGAAGGGGGAATTCGGCGAGATTGCCCTCCCTAGTGAGATGAGTTAATTCTTCCGCCATCGAAGAATGGAAAACAACGCCACCATTCTTTTCTTCTTCTCTCAATATGGAGTTAAAGTCACCCCCCATTATAACCGGCTCATTGAGGGACTGCAAGAGGGAGACAGGTTCTCCTAATTAATTGAAGCTGACGAGCGTGCTTAATATAATGTAAGTGCACCCCAATAAAGTTGCATAGTGAAGGAATAGACGAATCAAAAACCTGAGCATGTATATAAAATGAAGTAGCAGATATAACAGTCAGGTTGATGTGATGTTTCCATGCCATGATAAGACCACCACCCGGGCCTATAGAATCCACCACGTGCATATGAGGAAAGTCACATTTGTTTAGAAGGTTAGAATATTTCGCTCCAGGACCTTTCACCTCCATGAGAAATAGGCAGTCGGGGGAACTTTTGAAGGATAATTCCTTCGGTCTATGGATTGTCAAGGGATTCCCCAGCCCTTGACAATTCCAGCATAGGATATTCATGATAAAGATGGGGCCATATAGGGTTGGCCATCTCCCCTCAAAGAATTCTTTGGAAACAGACTTATCCTCGCTCTGCGATCATCTTTCGGAGGAGGAGGTCCTCAAGGCCATTAAGGTGCTGGGTAAGGATAAAGCCCCAGGGCCAGATGGCCTCACAGCTGAGTTTTTCATTCATGCATGGAACGTTATCGGTCAGAACTTTCTGGTTCTATTGGAGGATCTTCTCTTCGAAAATTCAGACTGGTCTAGAATCAACAAAGCTTTCATTTCGCTTATCTCGAAATTTGAAGGGGCAGAAGATATTGGCAGCTTCAGGCCAATTAGTCTCACTTCCGGTGTTACCCGAATCCTTTCAAAAATTCTAGCCCTTAGGCTAAAGCCATTAATGCTCGGGATGGTTGGAGACACCCAATGTGCGTTCCTGCCTAGGAGATCTATCCACGGTTCATATTTGGCGGCAAATGAAATTATTCACCACTGCAAAAGACAAGGTACAGAGGCTATTCTTATCAAATTAGATATGGCTAAAGCTTTTAATTCTATTTGTTGGGATTTTCTATTGGACATCCTTCGAAAAAGGGGCTTTCCTGCCCTTTGGATAAATTGGATTGGAAACTTACTTCGATCGGGAGAATCGACATTCATGCTGAATGGCAATCCGGGTAAATGGTTTAGACACAAGAAGGGGCTGTGCCAAGGGGATCCCCTGTCTCCTTATCTTTTCCTACTTATGGCGGATATATTTGCAAGAGTTATGAGAAGGACAAACAATGAAGGGTTGACTTCGGGTATAGACCTGGGAGGAGGAAGGGAGGTTTCGAACCTCGAGTATGCAGATGATTTCCTCCTCTTTACTAAGGGAAGTGATGAAGATCTCAGAAACATTCAACTTCTTCTGCGAGCTTTTCATCTCATGAGCGGCCTGAGGGTTAATCTTAGCAAGACAGTGGTAGTGCATCTGCAGAATGACTTCTCAAAGGCCTTGAGAGTGGCGGGTTTCTTAGGTTGCCAAGCTAAATCTTTCCCTCTGCGATATCTTGGCTTACCGCTGCGTGATGGCCATCTTAAAAGGGAGGACTGGAATGAGGTTATCGAGCAAACAAATAGGAAATTAGCATCGTGGAAAGGGAAGGCTCTCTCTAGGGGAGGAAGATTGACTCTGATAAATAGCGTTGTCAGCGGCCTCAGCGATCACTTTTTTAGCATCTTCAGAGCTCCGAAATGGGTCTTAAACCAAATTGATCGCCGAAGAAGAAACTTCCTATGGAATGGAGGCAGTGAAGAAGCATGTAAGGCTCTAGTGTGTTGGGATGATGTGACCTCCCCTAGGCACAATGGGGGGTTGGGAATTCTAGATCTAGAGAAGCATAACGTGGCTCGCCTCGGAAGATGGTGGTGGGGTTTGGCCTCGGGGGCAAATTTACTATGGACCCATATCGTCTCAAACCTTTACTTTCGTCGGGCGGGGTGGCAAGTGAACCATAACACGTCTCGCTAGTCTGCTGTCTGGAAAGGTATCTATGAGTCCAAGCACATATTTTCCATGGGTATGGAGTCTACTGTAGGCAGGGGGAACTCTACGCGGTTCTGGCTTGACCGATGGATTCAGAACTCTCGACTGGCGGACAGGTTCCCTCACCTATACTCCTTGTGCGTAACAAGAAGGGAATGATTGAAGATTTCACCTCTCCTAATGCGAATATATGGCTCTTCTCATGGAGGGGAGAGGTAAACCTTCAAGAGGTTGCATGTCTAAGAGTTCTTTTAAACGCTCAAGATTTGGGATCCTCGGATGACTTTCATCATTGGCGTTGGAACTCATCTGGTATTTTCTCCACCTCCTCAATGTATAAAATTATGGTGGAGAGAGGAGTCCGTGACCTTATGGCAGCAAATGTTTGGAAGTGTAAAGGCCCGCTAAAGATGAAAATAACATTATGGTTTGTGGTGAAGAAAAGGCTCCAAACTAAGGATCGGCTCATCAAGCATGGATGTGTGGACCTTGACCCCAAATGCATCTTCTGTAAGGTATTGAATGAAACCTCCTCCCTCTTTTTTGGTGAGTGCATTGTCATCTCTGCGGGATGGAACCAATTTCTTCGGAAGGTGGGTAAGCTTGCTTTCAACCCGATCTCGGTTAATGATAAGGAGAAAGAAGAGTGGGATGTGGATCGTGCTTCCCTCGCTATGCTTTGGTGTTGGAGTGTGTGGTTGACCATGAATAACGTGATTTTTAACAATGTGCATCTGGACGCTTCGGACATTGTGCGGCTAGGGTGGACCTTTTGGACTCGCTTAAAGGACGATGGAACTCAAAGGTCACCTTAGTCCTGAGTTCTGATCTAGATATATATTTTTTATCTCTTTTTGCTTTCTTTGTTTGATTCGTGCCCTTTTTGAACTTTGGCTATGGGGGAAGGGGAAGGAATCTCTTTCACTTGGCTTTTGTACATTTCAAACATTATGAAATGCATTGTGTGGCCTTTTGGCCTCACTTCCTTTCAAAAAAAAAATTGACAGTTTACCTTTTTTCGAAGCCTCACCATCAGACTTTCTCCGGATCGTTTCCCGATACCCTTTGGAGAGAATAGAACTTGTATGAGCGGCCTGCTCATACAAATTTGTATGAGTAGGCCGCTCATCTTCCGCCACGTCAGCTCAGCACGCATCCCGATGCAGAATTCGAGTTCGGGATGCGTGCCCAGCAACAGCCCAGACTGCATCCCGAACTCAATTTCTGCATCGGGATGCGTGCTGGGCTGACGTGGCGGAAGATGAGCGGCCTGCTCATACAAATTTGTATGAGCAGGCCGCTCATACAAGTTTACTCACTTTGGAGAAAGTATTATGTTTGGAATGGTGATATCTGGGCTTTTCTTTGGAATTCTTGCAGCCTCTTTAGCTTTTCTAATTGATTGTTGTCGTCTATCGGATCCCGAAGCCGTATGAGTGACAAGTTGTACCAGCAACTTTCTCAGCAGGAAGATGAAGAGGGGCCGACGGCTGATGATAGGTTGTGATCGATAGGGAAGATAAATTGAGCATGACCTTTGGTGGAACCTTCGAAGAAGAAGAAGGAACAGATCTCGCATTCATAAAATCGCTTCCCATCTATTTGCCCGTCTGAGTCGCACGTAGCCAGGGGCCATAGTTATACTCTTGAACATTTCCAGATTTTTCATCATGCCAACAAGCTTTGAACATGTTTGTCATCATGTCCAACAAGCCCACAGTAAAAGCAAAATAATGGGAACCCTTCATACCTGAAGTCAGTCCAGAACTCTCCATGGGAGGGAGAAGTTGAAGAGACGCCTCTCAGTATCGGCTTCTCCATGTCCATGATCACTTTGGCTTTGACAATGACGCCTTGGGAATCTTTAACAGAGAAGAGACCTATTTGTTCCACTGCGCCGAGACGACTGAAGAGTCTTTGTCCTACTTTGATATTACGAAGATGGCCCGGAATTCCCCAACCTTGGACCCAAAAGGATACCTTACTGAAATCATATTATGGGGCATCAGTTCCATGATCGAAGCCATTTCCTCAATACCAACGGTTGATTCTTATATAGCCTAGGGTGGCAACGGAGAGTTTAGCAACTCGACTTCATCTTCAAAGTAGAATTTGAACATTTTTGGATGAATCTCTTCACATCGGAAGCCCTTAGGATTATTCCAAATACTGGAAAGAACAAAAAACATGGTATGTTGGGATTGAGGTTTCTCCGTCCAGAGTTTGCCAACAAGGCAATGTAAAGAAGAACCTGCAGGAGAGAAGACATCCTCATCGTCAAGTTGGACCGGATCATCTTCTATCAAACTGGATGAAGGAAGGTTGCGATGTGTGGACTCCATCAAATCAACGAGGAGAAGGAACCCACGAAGGGAGATTCACTGAGGAATTGAAGAAAGCCGACGAGCGGAGAAGATGTTGCAATCAAGAGTCACAAGGAGCTCAAGAGATAGTGTATCATTACGTAGCCTCTAAGTAATATCCTTTATTTGCGATAACACTTACGATTAAAGTATTTGAATGCTTGCCCATGGTATCCTCCTTTCCATCTTAGTTTTTAAGCATTAATTTAGGAGTGGGACTTATATGGGCAGCCTGCCCATATAAGTCTCTATGAGCGGGATGACGAGATTGCGACATGTCATCCCGCCCGGATCTCAAAGCATATCAAACACGCAACACTGCCAAGAGAGAGGCAGCGCTGCAAAGATGCCCTCGCAGAGGTCGGCGATCTCTGTCGGGGAGATGGGATCCTCCCCGGCGTACCACGCGTTCACCAACGGGTTCGACGCCATCTCCGCCAGCTCGTGCGCCACCACGCTGACCATGCCGCCGACCCCCACGTCGACGTTCAGTGGCCGCTCCGCCTTGCGCAGCCCGGCCGCGAAGGGCGGCACCACGAAGGAGTAGGCGCAGGACCCGGGGCACTGGGTGGCCGAGTTGCCCACCCACACGTAGGGGAGAGTGTGCCCGACGATGGCCAGGAAGGTGAAGTAGTGGAAGCCGCACACCTGGACGCAGAAGTCCTGCACGACGACGTCGGCGGAGGTGAGGACGAGGTAGAGGCCGCCGCGGGGGTTGACGGGGATGGGGCGGCACCGTGCGTTGACGGCGTCGTGGATGACGAACTAGATGTCGAGGCGGGTGAGGGCACGACCGCAGGAGTAGCGGCGGTCGAAGTGCTCGGCGCTGAGGAGGACGGTGGCGAAGACATTGGCGCCGGTCTGGTCGGTGTAGAGGCGGACGGTGCGCCACCAGGCGACAACAGAAGGGTGGGGGCGGCGGAGGCGGAGACCGAGCGAAGGAAGGCGCGAAGGATTTAGGGTGTTGATAGTGCTTTGAGATTCGGGCGGGATGACGTGTCACGATCTCGTCATCCCGCCCATAGAGACTTATATGGGCAGGCTGCCCATATAAGTCCCACTCTTAATTTAGCTTCAAAAATTTCATCATCCAAATAAAATAATATTATTATCATCAAAATTAAATATTATCATGACTCATCATCGTATACAAATCTTAAAACTAAACCAACAATTAAAAAATTAGATAAATATATAACTCATCCACTCATGAATCGTTGCACTTAAAAAATTATATATATTACAACCTACATAACCATTTATTTAAATAAGTATAAATATAAATATATTATCATTATCTTATATATAATAAAATTAACCCATCTTAATTGTGAACATTTTAATTAAAGATAACTAAGAAATTCCATCAGAGAGAATAATTTTATATCATCGGAATTCACATCCGCAATGGACTTAGACCAAAGATTTTATGTCGTACGAGAAGCCATTTGAGACATGTCTTTCAAAACTTTGATTTGCTTTACAAGTGTATGCTTCAACGTTATTATCTGACACTACTCAGTTTACATGATAGAAATTTCAAAGATTAATTATAGCCAGCTATCTGAACCTTTTCACCAACATGCTCATAAAACATGGAATGAGAATAGGGATGCATGAGTCTATTACTCATCATATTAATTACAGACTGATTACCTTTAGCAATAGGGTTGCTCTGGGGCCATAGCCTGAAGTTTTAATGCTTTATTTCTTCAAAAGATTGAGGTTTCTTCATGAATCCCTGCCCAAGATAAAAGTGCAGCCCCTCTTCGCTCATGCTAGGCTGCTTTTTTTCATGGCCTTCAGGATGGATAAATGATCTTCGACAAAAATGCCAAATGGAATATTTATATGAAATCATCGTCAGACATAGCAGAAGCAATCGACATCCTTTGGAGAGGAGACTGATTGCTGCAAGGGACCTTATATTTCTTAAGCACATGGGAATTGGGTAATGTCCTCATCAACTTAGATTCCTTTGATAAGGGAGTGCCTAAACTGCCCAAACTCTTCTGGTTTGCATTTCCAATTGAATCTTTAGATTTTTGCTTAACCTGCAATGACAATGTTAATTTTCTATTGTTTTCTTTCTGACCTTTTTGATCGTCTACATTCTGAGGGAATCTTGCTGCTGATTCAACTGGAACAAGTTTTCCATCTACCTGATTAGTAAATACAAACGTAACCTGCAATGTCGATTTGAAGTAATCTCAGTGAGTAATGAAATCATAAAAACAGTCACAATCAAAATGCTGGCTTGATTTTCCATTCTTTAGTAACTCATCAAGAAAGTTATATTTTGATGTTATTCTATAATTTGTTTATCAGAATATATGTGATATGTTCAAGGTGGTTTCAAAATCTGTTCTTGTATTGCCTTTTTTGGGTTCTTTGTCTTTGTATTGTCAATCGTGATTGATTAACAAATATATTAGTTTTTAAAAAAAATTATGCCCTATTTTATTATAATTAAGGAACTTTAGTAAACCTATGGTTTGGTTGCTTCACTGGATATAATAGGATAACAAATGAAAGGTAGTATTGCATAGAATTTTTTAAATTGGATGTTCAACCAGACATAATATCATTTTTTTATATTACTCTAATCTTATTTTCTTCAAATTCATGTACTAAATCCATCTCTTATCCTATCTCCTTTTATCCTATCAAACAAACAAGCCCCTACAAAATTTGAAACATTAGCTAAAAACATGAACTTGCTAAGTCATCAAGAACAATTATGCACATCACATTCAACATGTTAAAACGCAATATAAAAGAAACTCGAATAGTATCACACCTCTTCACCAGCAGAAGATTGAAGAATTGCATCAGGTATTGTTGCTGGATCTGAATGATGGCCCCAGCTTCCCAAATCTTCTTCAGAAGGGGTTCCCAGCTAAAAACAGCAGAACAAATCAGTCCAAGTATTTAGCATTTTTGTAAACAAAAGTAGCACGATCATTCACAAAGCAGGATACCTGTTTGTGAGAGCTTTTCAATTTTTGCAAGCATCCAGCAATTTCAGCAAATCCACCAATATCGTTGACCATTCCGTTTAGATGCTGGTTTTGTTCACATGAATCTCTATCAGCACCAACCTCTCCCTCATTAGTAACGCTGTTGCTCACCATTGGAACTTCTTTGCAGCGTGCACAGTTCATATTTTCATGAATCTCAGAACTATGAGAAATAACACATCAACAAGATTAATAGCACTCGTGAATTTTGGTTGGTTGATGTAAATATAGAAGAGTTTAAAATTTACTGGATATACTTGCATGTGGCAAGAACCCATCATGCAATTGATCATGCAGTCATTTTGAAAGCTTTCATCTACTTGTCTTTTGGGGTTGGGCAAATGATCCGTCTCTCATTATTTAGTTTCATAAGACTAATGTCTTATAAGTTATAGAGCTAGTAATTTGTCTTATGTTTAAACCCCTTTGGATTTCTTGTCCCTCACCTAATTTGACTCAAACCTCTATACTACCAAATAATATCCTAAACATACATTCTTCCGAAAGGGAATAATGAACATTAGAATATGTGCAATAGTAATGGATAAATTTAACCCAACAAATCAACAAACAATAAACAGCACTAGAATAAAATTTCTTGACTATTTTAACTAATTTGGAATAAACCGATCCTCTTTATCTATGCACTTTTGCATCAAAGATGTTAGGCCAAAATATATTGATCCAGAAACATTATATGGCTAAAACATATACATAAAGGCATTTCATTGACATAAAATGAGTTACCTGACATTATCATGGAAAGTAAAAAGATCCCGTAGATCTTCTGTTGACAAAAAATTCCCCTGCAAGAATAAGTATCTTAAGTGGCAGGCAAGGCCAGCAAGATTAAGCAAAAGACAAGCAGCAAGTTCACACGTGTCGTGTCTGAATATCTGCTTGTTCCTTCTGAATAACTTTCTGAAGTCCTTCTTTTGACATCTGGCGCTGGTAGACCTGCCAAATGTCATGTCAATTTCACAATTAGTCACAATATAAAAATGCAGTCATGGTAAAACACTCATCTAAATTTTCCCTCCCAAAATTTTACCCCACTTAAATTCGTAATAGAAATTTTTACCCCACTTATTTTCTCTATATACACCTATTTTGATATTTTCAATTTTGTATTTATTGTTTTTTGAATAATAATTGTAATATTTTTTATTATTAAAGTTTTTATATTAATTTTTTGGTTTTCAAATATTATATTTTGGATTTGTTATTGAAAAATAATATTTCAAAACCAAAAAAAAATTATGTAGTTTAGAATAATTTAAATATCTTATTTTATATTTTTTTCAACTTATTATCTTATACTTATATTATATTTGATTTTTATCCATAAAAATCTTATTATTTTTCATTTTTAATTTTTTTGATCATTGAAATTCATATAAATTATTTTTTATATTACTTTTGTATTTATGAAATATCATTTTTTCTTTATTTTTGAAAAAACTTAAATAATTTCAAATTTCTTTTATAATATATATAAGTAACATATCATTCTCGTCTAAACTCCCTCCCCTCAAATATCATTTTTATTTATTTAATTCTAAATTTTTTACTTAAATTATTAAGAATATTAAATTATAGATAAAATTTAGTTTACAATTTAAATTGTGAATTAATTTAACAATTGAAATTTTAAATAATCATTTTCTAAAATTATAAAAATTAGTTCTAAATTTAAATTTATATAATTTCAAATTAAATTTATATTACAAAATATAAAAAATATCATAATTTTTTTGATAAATTAT
Organism: Canna indica; assembly: GCA_034359265.1. NCBI lineage: Eukaryota > Viridiplantae > Streptophyta > Magnoliopsida > Zingiberales > Cannaceae > Canna > Canna indica. The sequence continues at coordinate 73,294,408 of CP136890.1, forward strand.
TCTATTTGTATATAAATATATATTAAAATATAACCTTCAATTTCAATTTTTTTTATTTTTAAAATTATAAGTTAACCGTGCAAAGTGCGGGTACTGCAGCTAGTTATATGATAATAAGATGATGATATTATTCCCTGTAAGGCTGTAATTACTACGATATTATAAATCATCTGTTCCCAACCTTTTCTTCAATGGTTCCTGTGCTCAAGAACCTATAGATGTAAACTCGCTTCTTCTGTCCATCCCTCCAGACTCTTGCTGCAGCCTGAGTAAAGAAAAAAAGTTACAGAGATGATTTTTTTAGATACCAGTTACATGATTATCAACCTATATATAAAAGATGGAAAGGAAATTTCTTGGCAGAGAGAATACTTGTTTGTCATTAGCAGGGTTCCAGTCAGGATCAAAAAGGACCAGGCGATTTCCACCAATCAAATTAAGTCCACAACCACCAGCTTTGCTGCTTAGAAGAAACGCGAATTCGTCCTGCTAGGTAAATACCCGATCAACTTGATAAATAATGTGGCTGCATTGAACATGCCAAAACAAAAAAGTTCAATCACTAACTTTAGATGGATCATTAAAACGATTGACCAGCTTTTGCCTTTTTCCGATGGATGTAGTTCCATCAAGCCTCAAATAGGGATACCGTCTTTCTCGGCACAATTGAGCAAAAAGATCCAATGTCTGAAAGAATATAAATCATCAGGATCAAGAATACAGACAAATTGAACTTATATACGGATGAGCTAATACTAATAGGCATGAGAACAGAAACAAAATAAGTTGATTAGAAAAGAGAGAACTTAAGCCAAGATGTGCTTCCGTAGAAACACTACAAATCAGTGATAAAAAGGAACGTATACATAGGCATATTCAAAGATAGGTTTTCCTATCAAATAAAAAACAAGAAGACACTTAGTCAGAGGAACCATATAAGCTTGCATCTAGGAAATAATGGCTTTCCTTTCCGTTTCTACCTCTCACACCTCACTGTCTAAAGTCAATGCATTACAAGCAGTTGCTTGAAAATTAAGCTAACAAACTTACTGATCTCATAGGAAAAGAACTTTGCTTGTGTTTGGATGGAGAAATTTGGAACAAAAGGGAGCCAAGGGAGAAGAAGAAAAACCTAATTTTTTTGTTTGAAACATTCCAGAGGAAGGCTAATCCCCATCGACTCCCAAAAATCTACTTGCTTAGCTTGTTTCTTCATCTAAAATATTTTCTCAAACAAGAAAATGTGTTACACTCGGCACTCCCCTTTTCCTCCTCCCTCCTTTCCACCAATCTCTCCAGCAAAGTAAAAGATTAAGCAAATATACAAATGAAAATGCATTTTTCAACCATAAATTTGGAAAGCCTTAAAATTAAATGATTTCTGTAAGATCATGTTGAACATCAGGCTTATAGTGTCCTTCACAAGGTTGTCAAAAGCGTTAAGCGCACTCAAGGCGCAAAGGGTCCATATCGCCCGAGGCGCAAAGCGCAAAAAAAGCGCGCGCCTGACTAAAATAAGGCGCGCCTTACTAAATTCAAATAAAATATAGAAATTAAGCATAAGTCATAACTAAGGTTTAAAAAACCGCCCGAAACGGTATATACCGGCCGGTATATACCGGTTTTTGGGGATTCCGGTATTCGATATACCCGGTATTTGAAAATACCGGGTATATCATGTATATCGGGTGGTATATGTATCATACCGCCCGGTATGAGCTGTATGATGCGATATCGGGGAATATTGGTTTTTTTTTTTTTTAAGAGTTAGATATAACTCTAAACAATACGTAATTGATGAATAAATGTTTAAAATCAATATTCCAATGTCAAATACATGAATATTAAAAGTCATTTGGTACTGTATTAGGATTTTTCACAGATACAAGAGAATTACATACCGCCGAAGACTCTGCGTAGCGCAACATAAGATGTAGTGCAACATATCGCCCTATTAGATATTAGTGCAACATAATTCGGCTATTAGATATGTTGCGCTACGTCTTATGTTGCGCAACGCAGAGTCTTCGGCGGTCCGGGTTAGCGGGCGGGGGTCAAGGGGGCAGCGCCCCCTGCGGGGGTGTGGGGGCGGAGCCCCCTCCCGAAAAAATTTTAGACCCTTTGAGCTGTGTGCTTATGTCGCCCTTAATTAATTCTAATGTAATTCTCTTGTATCTGTGAAAAATCCTAATACAGTACCAAATGACTTTTAATATTCATGTATTTGACATTGGAAGCCCTAAGTTTTATTAATATTTTACTAAGTTTTATTAATATTTTACTAAGTTTTATTAAGTGGGTAGGCCCCCACTTAAAGGCAGGAACCACCAGTTCACCCAGGCGCACGCCTGATGCGCCTGGGGCTTCAAACTTGAAGCGCTGAAGCACTGCCAAGGCGCGCGCCTGGCTGAAGGCGCTGCGCCTTGGCCGCGCAGAGGCGCTGAGCCTCTGGTGCGCCTCGCCTGGTGCGCCTAGGCGCCCAGGCGCGCGCTTTTGACAACCTTGGTCCTTCAAGTTTTCTTTGTATTCCAAAAGCTCCTAAAGGAAACTAAACAACAATGTTATTTGAACATGTATAGATATAAGCCACACAAGAGATTTAGGTTTAATTATCAAACACATTTGTTAAATAATGTTGACCTAGTGATCAATTTTGTTTAACTAATAATAAGAATACTTTTGTAAAGAAAAAGAAGCAACTTTGCTGTAGCAGAAGAACAAAAGATCTTTTAATCAAGCATATGTACTTGTTTGTGATGTTGCAAGGTAGATATGTTGGCCTGTGGTAAAAAGCTTAAATACTTTTTAAAAAATTAAGCAAATATTCAACATTAGGAAAACTACACATACATGCCTATTCAAGGTAATATTTTATAATCTTAGAGAGTTAGGTTCATCTGAAAATCTATTATAGCATTTACTATATTTCAGATTTTAGCTAGTTAAGAGAGAAGCAGGTTAAGCAACTAAGTCCGTAGCACTTGAGTAAGATAGACATGAGTATTTGTAGAATTTAAGTAACAGAACCACTATATATTGTTTTTCAAAAAAAGAAAAAGAACCACTATACATTGGCAGCAATGCACCTGAGTGTAGTTGGATACAAGAACAATTCTGTCATTAGTCTTTTGATGAAGATGGCCAAGTAGCCGTGCTAGGACATGCATTTTTCCAGACAGTTCCACCCATATTCCAGTGCCACCAGTCCATGTTCCAGATCTGCTAAAGAAAAATTAAGAAAATCAGGGAAAAACATCTTTCACGTATCATTAAATAGAACATTACTGATTGTACCTCCCAGAAAATAATTCCGGAGGAAAGAAGCGTATGCAGTCATCAAAATCTGATGTTCCTGAAGTTGCATTTTTGATAGAATCATATATGAGCTGATGAAAACAAGGAATTTTGAAATAGTGATTAGATAATACATATACACGGAAAAGAGTAAAAAACATAATGAAGAGAACAAACAACCCGTATCAAGTAATTAGAAGAGCACGATATTAATAGAGACCATGGTTTCAAGTACCGTACCACCCGGTACGACCGGTATTTACTGGCAGTGTTATCATCTCGTCGCTATCTCGTCGAGATAGCGACGAGATAGCGTCATCTCGCCCAGAAATCTCATAGCGTCCGGACGAGATGACTGGCAGCGAGATATCTGCCATCTTGTCGGGAAGTTAGGAGAAAACCTAACTTAAAAAAAACGCCTCAGAGACAAAAAACGCTAGACTGTTGCGACTCGACACAAAAAAATGCCTCATTTGCCGATCGCGCTCGCTGCTCATCGCTCGAAACCCACCATTGCGCTCGAAGCTCACTGCTCGCCAAGATGCCGCTGGATCGCTGCTCGATCGCTACTCTCCAAGACGCCAACACTCGCTACAGGTTCTTCACTTCTTCATCTTCTTTCTTCTTTTCTTTTCTTTCTTTTCTTCTTCTTTTCTTTCTTCTGGTCTACTGGTCTTCTTTTCTTTTCTTCTTTTTTTTTCTTCTTCATTTTAAACTGTGCACAGTGGTATTTTTTGATTGCTGTAGGCTTTTAATTTATAATTAGTTATATGTTTTAATGTAAATAACATATAACTAGTAGTGTTTTTATGCTTTGGTCTTCTGCATATAATTTAAATTTTATTGCAGTGGTCTTTTTTGTGCGCAGTGGTCTTATCTTCATTAGGTTTTAATGTAACTCTTAATTTGGTTTTATATGTTTTACCTATTATTAGTTTAAACTGTAGCTACATTTTGATTGTTGTTGTGGTCTATATTTTAAAGTTTAAATTGATTGCTCATCTATATTTTAATTGATTGCCGGTTGTTGTTGTGCTAGTGTGCGGTAGTGTCCAGTTTTTTAATTGATTTCCATGTCAATTTTAATTGATTGCTCATCTTACATCTATATTTTATGGTTCATGGCTATGTGAATTTAATTGGATTTATGTTTGATACTATATATATATATAATATTTTATTGTCGATATGTCGCGAAATGGACGATATATCGGTCGCGAAACGATAATATCGATGTCAAGGTTCGCTACCGCAAATTTTTTTTGGTTGCGATAATAAGCTTGTTTACTGGTTTTAAAACCGGTATACGAGATACCCGGTATTGGGCGATACCGGGTATCTCGGTAAATACCGCCAACACCATGCGGTATTTGATGTCATACTGGGCGATACCGCCCAATATGATTGCTACAGTACCCGACAACATAATATGATTTGTCATGGTCGAGGCGTCACTCGATTGAAGGCACACTTGGCCGGAACATCCGACGAAGTCGTCAAATGCACCAAAGCACCGCCGGAAGTCCGAAAGATGTTCAAAGAGATGCTCACCAACAAGAAGAAGCAGCGTCTTAAGAATGCAGCTCAACAAGCCGAGTTCGACCGACGAGCTACCCAAGAAGTCTGCGGTGGCCATTACGAGGTTCGGGGTGGCGGTGACGACGAGGATCCAAAACTTGAAGCCGGCATCCAAGCTTCATTGGAGCACGCTGCATTCGAACGAGATCGGATGTACTATCCCCAACCTCATTTTGAGTATGGCGGCAGTAGTGGCAGCGGTGGCACAAGCAGTGTCGGCTTGACTTCGGCTGTCAGATCAATGGACCGAAGTGGTTCGTTACCCTCCGGTCCTCAAATTGGCTGGAGTTCTAGCATGAGGGTACCTCAAAGCAGAGGAGGCAGCAAAGGAGGCATTCGTGGATTCTTCACAAACCTCGGAGCAAGTGATAGGAAAACTAATGTTGATGTTTTTGATCTTGATCCCAGAGCATTTTCTCCTCCATCAGGAAAGCAACCGTGCATAGACGATGCTTGGGGCAAAACGAATAAGTGGGAGTTGGGGAGAGCCATCTCCAAATGGTTCCACTTCAGCCAGATTCCCGCAAATGCAGCCAACAACCCATACTACCGAACCATGATGTCTACCATCCAAAAGGTAGGCCCAGGTATTGCCCCTCCAACTCCCAATGAAATTTCAGGTCCTTACCTTGAAGCGGAGGTCGATGAAATAAAAACATGGATCGACGAAATCAAGCGACAATGGGGAGAGTATGGATGCAGTTTGATGTGCGATAGCTGGACCGGGCCAACCCGAATGAGCATCATCAACTTCCTCATCTATTGCAACAGGAGGGTTGTTTATCACAAGTCGGTGAACTCGTCCGATTAAATCCATGACGCTTACTACATCTCGAAGCTGATGACCAAGGTGATCGAGGAGATTGGACCCCAAAACGTTGTTCAAATTATAACCGACAACGGAGCCAATTTCAAAAGGGCAGGTGAGATAATTGAACAGGATTATCGTCAAATATGTTGGACTCCATGTGCAACCCATTGTGTAGACCTAATGATGAAAGACATCGGTGATATACCGATGGTGAAGTCGATGGTAAAGAAGGTGCAACAAATTACCTGCTTCATCTACAACCACACATGGGTACATGCCCTAATGAAAAAAATTACATAAGATAATTTATTAATTTTTAAATAATTCACAGTATTTATTTATTAATTCGTTTATCATTAATAATTACTAATGATAATTCCATATTTTAGGTGAAATTCTTCGACAGAGAGCGACTTGTTTTGCAACCAACTTCATCGCATTAAGGTCGCTCCAACACAAAAACACGGCCCTTAAAACCATGTTTACAAGTGAGGAATGATCTTCATCAAGATATGCCGAAAAAACCGATGGAAAACAAACAAAGAAGAACATCCTCAACACGCGCTTCAGGGATTGCATCGTAAAAATAATCGTCGTCGTTGAATCTTTATACAAGGTTCTACGACAAGTGGATATGAAAAAGACACCTCAAATGGGCCATCTCTACCACTACATCCACTAAGCACAGGAAAAAATCAAGAGGATTATGATTTCTCCTGCCAAGTATGAGCATTTCATCGAAATTATCTCCCGGTGATGGGATAATCAAATGGAGCGTGACATACACATCGCAAGTATTTTTTATTTAATATTCAAAAATTATTTATATTTAATTCATTATGCTTAATTACTTATTCATTCTGCTTAATTTTTTATAAGGTATTATATAAATCTTGCATCCCAATACAAATATGATCTTGGAACGGTCGATAGTTTGTTATATCTCCTCCGCAAGGTCATACAGTGAATGTCGGGGTCCCACCGAGAAGCGACACAAGCTCTCAATGAATCGAAATGGTTCCAAGATGCAACTGGTAATTTCGTAGAATCATTTGCAATCTCCATCTAAGATACTATGGATCTAGGTAGATAGAAATATAGAAATTTTTTGCCAATTTATTTATCAAAGATAAAATCCCGTTACTAATATTAATTTTAAATTTATTGCAATCGAATGGTGGTTGCAATTTGGAACCGAAGCTCCAACTCTTCGAAAGATTGCAACACGCATCCTCTCTCAAACCACATCATCAAGTGGATGCGAGAGGAATTGATTGACCTTCGCCTTGATTCATACGAAGCCGCGCAATCGCCTTTCGTACGCCCGATTAGAGAAGCTCGTATATGTTCATATGGCGCCATGGCGTGGCGGAATATGATTAAACTGCCACATAAAAACCGCAATGTTGCGGTTTCTGTGTGGGGTTGTGTGGCACCCGCCATCCGCCATGGCGGAAATGGCGCCACATAATGTTTTTTTTTTGTTTTTTTCTTTAAATAGGGGCATTTTTATATATTTTTAAAAAGAGTTAAGAATAAAACCCTAAACCCTAAGGCAAGGCTAGCGGCTACTCCAACTTGAGAACCGTCCTACCTATGGCTGCTCCACTCTGGCGATGAAATCCGGCGACAAACTCCGGCGACGAAATCTAGTGACAAGATAGCAATTTTTGCTGTTTTTTTAAGGCATTTCTCTCCCATTCAGTTCTCTTCTTCATTTCATTAAAATTTTCTTGCTTTTTTAGGTATTTGCACACGTACACGCAGATCCTTTTCCTATTTCTTTCTTTCTTTTTTACTTTTGTTTTGTTCGATTCTTTTTTATTGCTTTTGTGTTTTGTTCGATTCTTTTTTTATTACTTCAGTTTTCTTTCGTTTCATTTTCACTTCATTTCTCTTTGTTTCAATTTCTTTTTTCAGTTTTCACTTCATTTCTTTTTCACTTCTGTTTTCTTCTTTTCTGTTTCTTTCTTTAATTTCAGTTCTCTTCCAACGGCCCTTCACAATTTTCTCTCTATTTCTTTCTTTTTTATTACTTCTGTCATGTTCTTCTTTTTTTTATTTCAATTTTTTTATTACTTATGTCGTGTTCTTTTTTTATTTCAAATTCTTTTTTATTACTTCTGTCCTGTTCTTTTTCAGTTCTATTTTTTTTCTGTTTCTTTCTTTCATTTCAGTTCTCTTCCAAGTCATGGTTTAAAATCTCGGTACCGGTACCGGTTTCGGTCACCGGCCGGTACCCGTACCGACACACGGTACGGACCCGTATGAAAATGCATACCGGCCAGGTTTTTTTTTTTTCGTGACATACCGCCCGGTATCGCCCATACCGGGCGGTATATGGCATCATACCGCCATATACCGCCCGGTATACACAATATACCCGGTTTTTTCAAATACCGGGTATATCGTATACCGGAAACCTAAAAAACCGGTAAATACCGGACTTACCGTACCGTACCAACCGAGATTTTAAACCTTACTTCCAACTGCCCTTCACAATTTTTTTCTCTATTTCTTTCTTTTTTATTACTTTTGTCCTAGTCTGAATTTTAGGTTTGGTCTGCTCCTCAAAGCCTCAAATTTGTAGGATTTAGAAATTACAACAATATGTTCATTTGTTATTACTTATATATTATATATATATATATTTTCAGCAGCCATGCTTCCGCCATTGGCCGCAACGCCATCCGCCATATTTGTATGGCAGATTTTTGACTTTTCGCCATGAGCCGCCATCCGCCATTAATAACACTGTTCATTACAACATGCGACTTTGATTGCAGGCGATGCAGAACGAAGATAAAGATATTCCACATGTAGATCCGTTCAATGTCGAGTTCGTCCAAGGCGATGCGGACCCGATAATTGATTGGTGGAGTGCAATGGAGACTGACCCGCCTCTTCTTGATGAACCAGGCAAACCACCTCGGCCTTTACCAATTATATGTGATGTTGAACCTGAGAGCCAAACAAAAGACACGGATAGTCAAGCTCTTTAGAGGGACATAACCCTTGCTCCCTTGGACTCTCAACGAGTTCGACAAGTAAGACGACGATCCACGTCCGATTCTCCATCTTCACAATCAAAAGGAAAGAAGAAGGCAACACCTTCACCTTCAAAGGCAAAAGGCAAAGGCAAAGGGAAACGACCAATTGATCCTTTGGACGCGATTGCAGAAGCGGAAGAGGACAAAGAAGACGAGCCTTCGGTTCATAGCAGTAGCAGCACAGAAGACGAAGGAGATGATGATGATGATGATGATGATGATGGAGCTAGGGGAGAAGACATCGTTGTGCCATCAACACCGGCACTTGCCGATCTGTGGACGAATGAACAATACTTTGACCACTACACCCAAGATCAAGATCACGGTGCTAGAACCGGAGGAACAACTAAGGTGTACGAGAAGAGAGGCCGGCGTCGAGGAGGTGGACCGACAGCTTTGCAAGATTACAATCACGATATAATAAGTAGCTTGCAAGAGGTTTCTGAATCAACCTACTCTGTATCTAGTACCTACTCAACTAATGATACATGGACTAGTTCTTGGACTGCCAACAAAGAAACACTGATGGAATGTGGTATAATGGATACCAATGCATGATGGCATGGGATCATTTCCGGATATGAGCATTGGAACTTACGGTGTCGACCTTAGTCGTGTATGTCCCCAAGATATGTACGAGTACGACGGACGTCATTCGTTCGTATTTCAAACATTGTATTCACGTTATGGGTACATGCAATGGGTATTACTATTACTAGGGCTACTTGTCATAGTTATTGATGTTAATTGAATCATGTTATAGGTAGTTTGTAGACAGCCAGTATTGTTATCTATGAGTTATTGATAGAGTTATTTATCAATTGGAGAATTATTCTCCAAGTTAGCTTAGTCAAGTTGAAAATAAATTGGGTAGAATTTGTCCTTGTTAGTTTCAAGTGAAGGCCTACATAATGGCCTAATTGTAATAAGATGCAAGTATTTGATATGAAATAAAATCTCTTTTCTTTCTTCCCTCTTAAGATTATGTTCTCTCCTCAACGAGTTCACCAAAATTGGAGTTCTCTTGCCCCAACCAATTCCAGGAGATCGCGAGTTTCTCTCACTAATAGAGCTCTTTATCCCTTTGACATCTCCCAATCGCGAGTTCTCTCACTAACGGAGCTCTAGTCTATCCATACCTATGGCAAATACCTATAATATTATAGCCGTAACAATGCCCATAATAATTATAGAGCCACAGTGAGAAGACAAACATTGTATTAGTCAATGGACCCATTTCCCATGTAACCACTCTATTTTTGTCCCATTATTATCATGCACAATCAATCCCGGCTCACTTTGTGTAATATTCTCATCTTCATGTTTACTTTGTACAAAAGGAAAAAGTGTCCAGACCACTTTTGTGCATTAACTACGTATTTGTGTCCATATATATTGGATATCTATAGTCTCTTGGAAGTTTAGTTAGGTTTAGTTTGTCAAAATATAGATAGTTCAGCTTTAGAAAACCTACTGTTTTAAAATCTGGTCTGACTTGAGTCTTAATTTGAAAGTTACATAGCATATCCAGAATATTTTTATGATATGAACCTGGCTTTCTGTCGATTATCAATGTTTCAATAAGCTGGAGGGAAAAGGGAACTAGAGACTTGAGCGAAGAGACAAACTCAAGCAAAGCACTTGTGCCCGCTAGGAAACAAAAAAGGAGTAGATGAGTGAGCTATCTCAGAGTAAACTAATTGCTTAGTGATGACTAATACAATGCAAATAGGTGTGCACGTACATTTAAACTTTCAAATGCCACTAGTTCCACTAGTACGGAAAAGGAAAACTCTAAATACCATGGGGATTAAGAATCCAATTATAAATGAATGTTTTATTTTCCTTTTCGAGGAATCGGAGAATCAGCAAAAGTGATTCTCAAGACTTCTGTCAGATATCAAAAAATAAAACTAAGTCAGTGGTTTTTCATGCTATCAATAGAACCAGCCTAGATTCAAATGCATCATACCTCCATCTCCATGGCAATAGAAGCCACTAATAATCAAGGTGTTGAGAAGCAACCAGGGAATTTAGCTAATCTGTTCGTGCTAAAACTATCCAGTCAGCTCACCTGAACCTGCTTGTCACCCACCAATGGCAGTGAAATATACTTGCTAAAATGCTAAGATAAAATATATCCATTTTTAATCTGCCAGCCCTTGTGCAAGTTCTATTAGTATCCTATTAGTCTATTTTGTTTGATCTACAAATCTGCAGGCCTGATTAGCCAGCAACACAAAGGTAAGAATGCTACGAAAACCTCCTGCCCTATTGCAGAAGTGGCTGAATCTTGTAGTGTATGTTGTTACACGCTTATTGGCATAAAATTTGCTAGAACCAATGACTGCTTGGCTTCAGTCTCTTTCTGGCAGATTGCCGACCATCAAAGAAAAGGATTACCCTTTCAAAAATTCTTATGTCCTTGAACACTATTCTTCACCAATTTGGGGGAAAAAAATATTTCTTCAAGGCATTCCATGAGTAACATGAGAGATAGGGTAGCACAGATGAAATAATATCAAACAAAAGAATCAGAAACACACTTGAAATAAAGGAAAACCAAAGGTAATGAAATTGTCTTACAATTTCTACTTAGAATTTTAATAACACTATAGATCTATAAACAACTCAAACAAACTGCACAGATGAATATTTACCTTCGGATGATTGCATAGCTTCTTAAGAGCAGTTATATATGCTAAAATTTTTGATTGCTTTGTCTCTTCAGCTATTGCACGCTTAACCTATAAAATTTGTATAATGCAAAACAAGGATCTTAATTTTGGTAAGTAAAACCAACTTTCTAATTAGCAAATCATGGGTATTGATGCAATGTAAGAATAAAGGCTTACATTTTTTGATTGTATAAAATGGTTATAGAGTTCAAGTTGTAAAGGAGTCAACTTGCAACATACAACTTCAATGATCTACATTAAACTAACCAAGTTAGTCTACACAGTCAACTTGTTCAAAAAGAATAGTCAGAACAAGAATAATGTACTACATAAAAACGACAAAAGGCACAATAATATCCGCTATCAAAAGATGAAACCCTCTTTTCCAGTGTAATTCTGACCTGGTCACCTGAGTGTAAAGTGTATACAAAGAAAAATGGCTACATAGAGTCATAGACCTCAATAGTCAATTCAAAATATGAAGCAATATAATGCAGAAAATGTTTAGTGGAGCTGAGATGAAAAATAGAATAGAATTAGGTTAATTCGAAATAGAGAGCTTAAAAATATAAAGACTCAAGAACTGTATAATGCACCACCATACAAACATAAATGAAATAGATCAGCATACAAGAAAAGAAAACCATACTAACTACCCAAGGGAGTAAAGTAATAATAGAAAAACCACATAGGAAATCACTCCCTAATTATATTGTTTCTACTTAATATTCTCAACACTCCCTCAAACTCGAGTGGGTATAGGGAGATCATGGGAATATATCTTGATCTTGAAGCTTGGATAAGCTAAAAATGGACAAGTAGAGGGATTAACGGAACAGTGGAATTGGGGAGCAATTTTGGCTGAAAGAAAAATATTTGTGGTGGGAAATAAAATATGGGGAACAAAAGAAAAATTGTGGAAATGCTTTGTTTTGGCTAACCCAAACAAAACTACAACTTAATAAAACAAATTAATCAATGCAATGATTAATCATAGTCTTGGTGACACATGGGTGCATGTCGGGTTCAAGTCGAGTGGCGCTGACCCATTTCCCCATCACCTTTTAAAAAAAAATTAATGTGTTCAATCATCTAAACTTTTAATGAAAAGTACTATGTGGGTTGTATTGCACTAATATATGAGATCAAATATATCAATGAAAGGATCAAATTTATTGCACTTAATTAAGTTCAGAACTAATTAAGTTGCTTGGGTTTAGAAAAACTTGATAAGCTACCTCAGTGTCAAAAAAATTTATTACTCTTGATCTTATAAAAAATAGTGTTAAATGATGTATTTCCAGTTAATATTATTTCTAGTATATGATAGGTTAGGTGTTCCTCATGTATACTACACCCTGTATTTGCCCTATTTATAGGACCTCATTTAATGAATAACATAAGCTTCTAGGGCTCAACATGGTATCAGAGCCCTAGATCATCTCCTCAATTTTTTTCTGCGCCGCCACATTTCTACTTGGCTCGAGAACCGAAGCTCTGCACGCCTCACAACCGCGTCCACCTGGGTCTGCTCGAAACTCATGCTCAGAGGCGCCTCATTTGTCGTGCCATACGCGGCTATATCTCTCTCTCTTTTGGACACGCTTCACGAGACACTTAACGTGTCTGTTCCACTCGGCAAGGGTGCCCAACGGCACACCTTTCTCCTCGAAAGCCGAGCCTTCAAACCGCTCCATTGATTGCATTGTTTCTTAAAGCGGTTCCATTGACTACAATGTTTCTTCAAGCGGTTGTTTCCTCTCGGGAAGACGCAGCACCATTTATTGCATTGCCTTGGAAAGAGGCTCCATTTATTGCGCCGAGTCTCCTCGAATATCGTCCCTTCTCTGTCGCGGTTCACGCATACCAAGATCTCTCAATCGCACCCCTTGACCTCCTCGGGAGTTGTGCCTCAAGCGGCCCCATATCTACTGTAGCCGAGGAGCAGCATCACAAGTGGTGTCTCACGCAACATGCCTCACGAGGAGACCACCTGCTGTTGCAAGGGGTGTTGTGCCTCAACCTCCCCACTCGTCTCCCCTTTGAACTCGTGTTGCCTCTTCGTTTTTTGCGTCATTGCCTCTGGTCGAAGAAATCTTAAGCGATAGGGGTCTCGGGAGCCACGCCCAATCATACACACGTTTTCTAGCTTTGGAAGTCGTGATTCGTCTCCTCGAAAAGTGTGCACCTCATTGCTTCCGCCTGGCTCTCTGCACCAAGTAACGCCTCAACTTGTTGGAAGCTATCTCACGTGGCTGCCAACTTCATCAATTTCCAAAGCTGTTGCACCTTACATGGCTCCTCTTTCTTCGGGACTCGAGCAACCTCTTTCGATGTCGATTTTTTGCTTAAGATTCGTACATCACTTCAGCACGCTTCCCAAGATAGGTTATATTTATTATGTAGTTTTTCTTGATTGATCGCTTGCTGTCAATTTTACATCAAACATGACAAACTCAACAGTGGACCCGAAAGCTACCTCCCTCGGCACCTCTATTAAACTCAAAGGTGCTAACTACCTCCTTTGGTCGAGAGCATTCCATCTTTTTTGTGGATCTCAAAAGAAGATAAAACATCTCGACTTTGAGCCACCTGATGTAGCAAACATTGAAAGAATATATTGATTGGGAGACAAATGATTGTGCAGTTCTCTCATAGATGCTCAACAGTTTGGAACTACGAATCGCCTAGACAATTATCTTTCTCACCACAGCCAAAAGTATGTGGAACTCCCTCAAAAAGACCTACTTTCGAGATATGAACATCTCAAGGATTTACACTATACTCAGATATATTCAACATGAAGCTTGAGGAAGGAGTCAATTTAGGACTTCTACGCCACTTTGAAGGTAAAGGCAGATGAATTGACCAAATATCATCCCTTCATTGCTGATGTTTTACTACAAAAGAAGCAGAGAGAGGAATTCCTCGTGGCGAGGTTTTTTGTCGGCCCTACCATTTTCACTGCAGACAATACTATCCCTGAGAGTTACTGAGCTCACCATTGCTCCAACCTCCTTTCCATCGGGTGGGAACTCGGCGCTTATCACCGAGGGCAAAGGCCATGGTGGTGGCAAAACTGGAGGTTGTGGAAGAGGAAGAAATTCATTTCCTCCCTGTATACATTGTGGGAAGGTCCAATCACCCCTCTGACAGATGTTGGCAGAAGTTTGGGAGGAAATCAAAGTGAGGAAATTATAAGTGTCTCCAAGTCTGAATATGATAAGCTCTTGCAATCCGCCACCTCGTCATCCTTCGCTATGGCTTCCACCTCTGGAGTTGCAGCTACTGTTTCCTCTTGTATACTCTGGGTTCTTGATTCTGATGCTTCAAATCACATATCAGGTAATAGCAGCCTTTTCTCAAAATTTCATCATGAATCTAGTCTGCCACATGTTCATTTAGCCGATGGCTCTTTGTCACTTGTTGAGGGTCCTAGCTCTATCACCTTGAAAGAGTCTTTTATTTACCCAAATTACCTCTTAATCTTCTTTCTATTAGCCAACTCACCCAAAGTCATAATTGTTGTGTAATATTTTTCCCTTCTCATTGTGTTATATGTGTTATACAAGATCTAAAGACGAGGTGGAAGATTGGTAGGGGAGCTCAATCTAGAGGTATCTACTTGCTATCCTCATGTTTTCCTATGGCTCATCACTCCACCGCCTTCTACCAGTGGCATTGTCGCCTAGGTCATCCGTCCACTAAAAAGCTCAAGTCTAGCCTTCCTAAGTCTGTGTCATGTGTTCCTTTTAAATGTGAAGGTTGTGAGTTAGATAAACACCACCGTGCAACCTTTCCCACAAGCTCTACTTGGTGTAGTGAGTCGGTGTTTAGTTTAGTTCATTCTGATATCTGGGGTCCAAGTCCTCTTGACGATCGTACGGGATACAAGTATTTTGTCACGTCCATTGATGACCACACTCGCATGACCTAGTTTTATTTGTTAAAGTGCAGTGTTATTAAAAGGCGGCTAGGCGCTCGCCCAGGCGAGGAGAGCCCTCGGCGCCTCAAGACCACCTGAGGCGGGCAACTTTGATGAAGCGCTGCCTCAGGCGGCGCTTTCCTATGGGGCGCTGCGTGTTGCAGGCAGCGCCTGATATAAAAAAAATGCGATAGAAGGGTTTGAACCCTGGCCTCTTGGTGGGACAAAAAAGGTCCCACCACTAGGCCAGGGTTACTTTTTTGTTTTGTTTTTAACTAACATGTATATAATTAATATATACTAGATTGTTTGTTTAAAAAAACCTTAAAAGCGCTGCCCAGTTAAAACTTTTAACCCTCTCGGCCTCTCCCTCTCACGCGACTGTTGGAGGACTCGGCGCCTGCTCACTTCCTCAATTCCTTCGGCACTCACAAGATTTTTCCAGCAAAAATCCCGCCCGCAATTCTCCTTTCTCCTTTCTCCTGCTGCCCTGCTCATTGTTCTGGAATAAAATGACACTCGTTTGAATCCAGAACTTGTTCTGGATTATCAAACTTGATTCCAGAACAGAGTTACAAAACTTGAGTTCTGTTCTGGTCCTTCTGGATTATCAAGTCTTTGTTTGATTCCAGAAGGACCAGAACGGAACTCTTCGTTTGATTCCAGAAGGAACAGAACAGGTTATGTTCTGGAATCAAAGTATCAAACACACTTGTTTGATTCCAGAACAGAACTTTCTGGAATCAAGCATACTTGTTTGATACTTTGATTCCAGAACAAGTTCTGTTCTGGAATCAAACACAAGAATTTAAACTGTAACATGTATGTTTGAATTTAAACACAAGTTCTGTTCTGGAATCAAACACACTGTTCATCCTTTTTTGTAGACTAATGGATAGTTTGGCACCTAATGTTGAATCTCAAGCTTCAAGAAATAACAAAAAGGATCCTTGGTTAGAAGTACAACTATTTGAAGGACTCTAAGGATCCTAATTCTGTAAGTCTGTAACATGTATGTTTTGCGAGAAAACTACGAAAGGCGGGATTTATCGAGCAAAACAACATCAAGTTGGCAATTTTAAAAATGCAGCAGCATGCAAAGAATGTCCTCCTGAAGTGAAGCTAGAATTGGAGTACATGACAGGGAAAAAAACTCAAAGGGATGAATTTTATGGACGTATTCCCGATCTTGACGATGCACCTATCGGAGATGATCAAGATGAAGAGGAAGAATTCACTCAACAAGCCAAAAGAATTTGCAGAAAAGAATAAGAACCTATGACCAGTAATAAGTCATCAACGAAGAAGGGGCCAATGGATTTGTTTTTTATCAAGATTCAAAGAAAAATATGCAAGGAGGAAAATTAAGACAGACAAACATCAATGATGCTTGTGATAAAGAAGTGAGAGCTAGGGCAATTCAATATATAGCTCGCTTCTTTTATCAAGCCGGAATAGCTTTTAATGCTGCAAATTTGGATAGCTTCAAATGGATGATTTAAGCAATTGGAAGGTATGGACCAAACTTAAAGCCTCTAAGTTATCATGAGCTTAGAGTTCCATTACTCAAAAAGGAACTTGAGTATACCAAAGATCTAATGCAAGGTCACAAGGATGCATGGGCAAAGCACGGGTGTTCTATTATGTCAGATGCATGGACGGATAAAAGGCAAAGAAGCATTATCAATTTTTTGGTGAATTGTTCTTTAGGAACAATGTTTGTGGAGTCCATTGAGCATCTTCTTTTGTGAAGTATAGAGAGAAAATATTTGAGTTACTTGATAGTTTTGTGGAGAAAATTGGCGAGAAGAATGTTGTACAAGTCGTCACCGACAACGGAAGCAATTGTGTTGGCCGATAATGTGCTTACTTTTTTTTTTCTAATTTGTTGTTGTTTTTAAATAAATTATTTATTTTTATATTGTTGAGTTACAATTTTATTCTAAATACTTTATTTATTCTCTTTCACATGATTAGGAAAGTTGCTACAAGCAAAAAGAAAAAATATATATTGGACTCCACTCCTTGCGCAGCTCATTGTATCGATATGATGTTGGACTACTGTTGGAGGATATCGGAATGCTACCTAATGTGAAGAAGACTTTGGAAATAGCTATATATGTTGTTGGTTTCATCTATAGTCATACTGGTGTTCTCAACATGATGAGAGAATTTACAAGTAAAAAAGAATTGGTTAGATGTGGAGTCACACGATTTGCTACCATATTTCTCACATTGCAGCATTTTCATTCACAAAAGCACAATGTAAGAAATATGTTCACTTCTGAAAAGTGGGTGAAAAGTAAATGGGCCAAAGATGCTAAGGGGAAAAGAGCAAATGATGTCATTTTGATGCCCTCGTTTTGGAATCATGTGGTGTTTACACACAAAGCCATGGGTCCTCTTGTAAGAGTTCTTCGACTCGCTGATAATGAGAAGTCGGCAATGGGATATATTTATGAAGCGATGGATAGAGCCAAAGAAACAATCCAGAAATCATTTGGTGATGATGAACAAAAGTACAGAGAGATTTTTGAAATCATTGATAAAAGATAGGAATGCTAACTTCATCATCCATTGCATGCAGCGGGACATTATTTAAATCCTGAATTTTATTATAAAAATCAGGATGAGATTGAAAAAGATTTGGAAATTGTTAACAGTTTGTATGAGTGCACTCCTAGTATTGATCTTCAAGATAAGATAATGAATGAATTATCCTTGTACAAAAAAGGCAGAGGGACTTTTTGGAATTCAAATGACTATTCGTTCACGAGCTACTAAAGCTCCAGGTAAAAGTTTTCATTATGATTTAATGAATTATTTTAGCTTACAATTTTTCATATTAAAATTTTATTATTTTATTAATTTGTAGCTGAGTGGTGGGATTTATATGGCGGTGCAACTCCAAACTTAAAAGATTTAGCCATTAAGATTTTGAGTTTAACATGTAGTGCAGCGGGTTGTGAACGTAATTGGAGTGTATTTGAATATGTAAGTATAATATTATAACTTAACTTTCATACTTTCATATATCTAATTATCATTTTATGTATAGCTAACTTAGATATAATTTTATGTAACAGATTCATTCAAAGAAAAGATAGATTGGAGCATCAAAAGTTACAAGATTTGGTATACATTAAGTACAATCAAGCACTTAAGGCTCGACATGAAAGAAGGAACATTATTAATTCAATTTCATTGGATGATATTGATGTTTCAAATGAATGGTTGGTAGGAGAAATGGGTGCTAACAATGCAGAAGATGAGCTTGTACACGAAGATGATGATTTGACACGGGGGGATGTAGCAAGAGCAACGGGTGCTGAAGAGTTCAGAACATATACTAGACAACAAGCGAGGTTGTCTAGTAGCAAAGCATCTGATTCAAGGAGAATAATTACCGAGGAAGAAATTAATTTTGCTACCATTGATGAAGAAAAGAATCTGAAGCCAAGGAATATAAATCTAGTGAAGGAGAAAACAATGATGATGAAGTTGATTTTGTTGATGAATTTGACGATTAGATATTTACTTTTCATGTTTTGTTTAATTTTTGTTGAACTGAACTAGATATTTACTTTTTTATGTTTTTTTTATTTTTTGTTGAACTGAACTGTGAGTTGAAGTCTTGAACTATGGAGTGTCATTTTACACATTTTAATTTATAAGTTATGACTCATATTTGATAATTGATGTTTTAAATTTTATTATCATTGATAATATAATATATATATATATCTTCACTCGGGCGAGCGCTTAGGCTAGCGCCTCGGGCAATAAGGGACCTTGGCGCCTTGAGGCGCCTAACGCCTCATGATAACGCTGTTAAAGTGTTGTTCATAGGTGTTTAATGTATTCTAAACTTTTCATTCCGAAATTAAAAATCAATTTGGTGTCTTCATTAAAACTTTGCATAGTGACAATGCTCGTGAATACCTTCATTCTAAGTTTATCATTTTTGTGCATCTCAAGGTATTATCCATGAAACAACTTGTTTCTATACAACCCAACAGAATGGTGTAGTTGAGCGAAAAAAACGTCCTCAATTGGATGTTGCAAGAACTTTGATATTTCACATGAATGTACCCAAGTATCTTTGGAAAGATGTTGTTCTTACTGCCAGTCTGCCACTTACCTCATTAATCGTGCCCCATCGTCCATTCTTGGGGACAGTCTCCTTTCTCTATGCTCATTTACCCTTGTTCAAAGTTCCACCTAAACTTTTGGGTGTGTTTGTTTTGTCCATACCATGCGTCCTGGTCACAAATTATCTCATAGGATTGTAAAGTGTATCTTTTTTGGCTACTCTCGCACCCAAATGAGGTACATATGTTATAATCTAGAGACTAGAAAACTGTTCAATCTTCACATCTGTCGATGTCACATTCTTTGAAGACACACCCTTCTTCACCTCTTCTATGAATTCTCAGACTCCTACTATGGAGTCCCCGCCTTTACCTCCTTCTATGGATATGCCACCCACCACAACTACTAGTGTTCTTCCTTTACAAGTCTATCAGAGAAGACACAAACGAGCTGAAGGACCCTCCGGGCAGCACACCTCACTTATATCTCCCAAGTCTAAGTCTAATGATCCTCAACCTGAACTTGAGCTTCCCATAACCCTTCGTAAAGGTAAACGTACTTGTACTGCTCACCTCATTAGTCATTTTACATCCCTCACTCACCTCATTAGTCATTTTACATCCCTCACTCAGCTCATTCAACACTATGATTATTTACCCCTTTCTCCTATCGTCTCTGAATTTACTCCAGTCCTACTATCTTTTATACCCAAGAAAGTATCAAATAGGTGCTAGATATCCTTTTTAAGTATATCACTATATCCTTCCTACTTCACTAAGCCATTCAAGCATAGTTACAATGCTCTTTGGAAAAGAGATCTAATAGGCAATTAGGCATTGAACTCCATAATGTGCACTCATCTAGCTTCCAAGAAAAATTTTGGAGAGGTCATTTTGTATAATTTTGCACACAACAATTGTCAAAGGAGTTTTAAAACATTCAAATCTATCATTTTGTGATGCAAAGATCAATTTCATTCAAGCACAAAGTCAAATAAAATTTTAAAAAATTGGTAGTTGGCAAAATATACAAGAGCATGCCAAGTCCAAAATAGAAATTACCAGTAAATGTAAAAATAACCCATTATGACCACTTTTCTCATGTTGATTAACACAATATTTTTTCCCTGCCTCAAGTTTATCAAAGGCTATTCCTGCCAACAAGGTCGCTTTGTATTATCCTAGGAATTGACAAGCATAAGAATAACCACGTGGCAAGCTCAAAGCAAATTGATTCATTAACAAATAATACAAGTTAAAACTTAACTCTACTAAAAGACTTAAAGTTCTTCATTAATATCCATCTAACTAAGAATAGATGCATAGAAGTAAGCTTAAGAAGAAAAGGCTTTCAGTTCATAAAACAGAAAAAAAAAAAAAAAAAAAAAAAAAGACAAGCTAATCTAGCAAATTAAATTATAGAAAGCCAGCATACCTTGGGTGGTAAGTGATTTGACAACAATGTGTTCGTCCTTCTAAGTATAAACTAAAATATGATCAAATTAGTCAGAAAAAGAATACATCAGAAATTTATCAACATATATTGATTCTTGATCAACCAGTCTAAAGTAAATCTATGATTGCAAGTTAATGGTGATAATATAATAATATCGACAAGGTTTATATTTCTTTTAACAATTTACAAAAACAGTGTCTTAATTTTTAAATAGAAAGAATTACATGTTGTATAATTACAAAAGGCTCAAGTTACTAACCTTAAGGAGATTCTAATTTCTAGCTATAGCATATGATAACTTCTAAATCTTGTGCTTTTGCTTAAAATTAGTAACAGTATACATGGAACTTTGTTATGACCATAGTTTAAAATTTCGTACCGTACCAAACAGTATGCCCGATATTTTGAGTTTCCGGTATACGATATACCCGGTATTTGATAAAAACCGGGTATATCGATCATACCGAGCGGTATATGGCGGTATTTATCATATACCGCCGGTATGGGCGGTATGAAGCCGTTGGGGTGGCCAACGGCACTCAATGTCGTTGGCAACGGGTGGTATTATTTAATACCGCCCGGTATGATGAACAATAACCCCAAACGGCTCTATAGCCATTTGGGGCCGGGTTTGGCTTGTTTTGGGGGCTATATAAAGCCCCCAAAACACTCCTTTCACCCTCACTCACCCCTCTACCCATCTAAACTCTCAATCTCTCTCAATCTTTCTCAAACACTCTCTCTCTCATCTTTCCACGTCGAAATTCTATCAAAATGGCGCCGAAATCTCAAGCCGACCCCGCATGGCAGCACGGTCGTTAGTTGGAGAAGGCTTATCACTGGCAATGCCTCCACTGTGATATGATTTCACGTGGTGTAGGCATCACTCTATTGAAGCAACACTTGGCCGGAGGATATGGCGACGTCGTCAATTGCCCCAAAGTACCGCCCAAAGTCCGAAAGATGTTCAAAGCGCAACTCAACAACAAGAAGGAGCAATGTCTTAAGAAATGCAGCTCAACAAGCCGAGTTCGACCGATGAGCTACCCAAGATGTCAGCGGTGGCCATTATGAGGCTCAAGGTGGCGATTACGACGAGGATCCGGAACTTGAAGCCGGCATCCGAGCTTCATTGGAGCATGCTGCATTCGAACGAGATCGGATGTATTATCCCGGATCTCAATTCGAATATGGCGGCGGCAGTGGTAGCGGTGGCATAAGCAGCGTCGGCTCAACTTCGGCTGCTGGAGCAATGGACCGAAGCGGTCCAATTCCCTCCGGTCCTTATATTGGTTGGAGTTCTAGCTTAAGAGCACCTCAAACTCAAAGCAGAGGAGGCATTCATGGATTCTTCACAAACCTCGGAGCAAATGGTAGGAAAACCAATGTTGATGTTTCTGATCTTGATCCCAGGGCATTTCCTCCTTCATCAGCAAAGCAACCGCGCATAGACGATGCTTGGGGCAAGACGAAGAAGTGGGAGTTGGGGAAAGCCATCTCCAAATGGTTCCACTTCAGCCAGATTCCCGCAAATGCAGCCAACAACCCATACTACCGAACTATGGTGTCTTCCATCCAAAAGGTAGGCCCAGGTATTGCCCCTCCAACTCCGTATAAAATTTCAGGACCTTACCTTGAAGAAGAGGTCAAGGAAATAAATCAATGGATCGACGGAATCAAGCAGCAATGGGAGGTTTACGAATGCAGTTTGATGTGCGATAGCTGGACCCGGCCAACCCGAATGAGCATCATCAACTTCTTCATCTATTGCAACAGGAGGGTTGTCTATCACAAGTTGGTGAACTCGTCCGATGAAATTCATAGCGCTCTTTACATCTCGAAGCTGATGAAGGAGGTGATCGAGGAGATTAGACCCCATAACTTTGTTCAAGTTATAACCGACAACGGAGCCAATTTCAAAAGGGCAGGTGAGATAATTGAACTGAATTATTCTCACATATGTTGGACTCCATGTGCAGCCCATTGTGTAGACCTAATGATAAAAGATATCGGTGATATACCGATGGTGAAGTTGACGGTGAAGAGGGCGCAACAAATTACGCGCTTCATATACAACCACACATGGGTACACACCCTTTACAGAATGTATTTTTTAAAAATAATTTATAGTATTTATTTATTAATTAGTTTAGGTGATAATTACTAATAATAATTCCATATTCTATGTGAAATTCTTCGACCGGGAGCGACTCGTTTTGCAACAAACTTCATCGCATTAAGGTCGCTCCAACAACGTAAGGCGGGTCTTTGATCAATGTTTACAAGTGAGGAATGGTCTACATCAAGATATGCCGGAAATACTGATGGAAAGCAAACCGAGAAGTACGTCCTCAACACGCGCTTCTAGGATTGCATCGCGGAGATAATCGTCGTCGTAGAACCATTGTACAAGGTTCTACGACAGGTGGATATGGAAAAGACGCCTCAAATGGGTCATATCTACCACTACATCCACCAAGCACAAGAAGAAATCAAGAGGGTTATGATTTCTCCAACCAAGTATGAACCCTTCATCGACATTATCTCACAGAGGTAGGAGGATCAAATGGGTCGTGACATACACATCGCGAGTAATTGTTTATTTAATTTGCTAAAATTTATTTAATCTTAATTCATTATGCTAAATTACTTATTAAATTTATAATTTTTTGTAGCGTATCATTTAAATCTCGCATACCAGTATCGATATGATCTTGGAACGATGGATATTTTGGTAATATCCGCTTCGCAAGGTCATACAACGAATGTCGGCATCAACCAAAGAAGCGGCACAAGCTCTAAAAGAATCAAGATATTTCCGAGATTCAAGTGGCAATTTCGGAGATCCATTTGCAATATCGTGCCGAGATTCTATGGATCCAAATAGATATATTTTTTTTTCAATTTATTTATTAATGATAAAATTGGTAATCTCGTTACTAATATCAATTTTAAATCTATTACAGTTGAATGATGGTTGCAATTTGGAACTGAAGCTCCAACTCTTCGGAAGATTTCAACACGCATCCTCTCGCAAACCACATCATCAAGTGGATGCGAGAGAAATTGGTCGACCTTCGCCTTGATTCATACCAAGCCGCGCAACCGGCTTTCATATGCCTGACTAGAGAAGCTAGTATACGTTCATTACAACATGCGGCTTCGATTGCGGACATTACAAAACGAAGATATTCAACATGTAGATCCATTCGATGTCGAGTTCGTCCAAGACGATACGGACCCGATAATTGATTTGTGGAGTGCAATGGAGAGCGACCAGCCTCTTCTTGATGAACCAGGCGAACCACCTCGACCTTCACCAATTATATCTGATGCACTTGAGTCTGAGAGCCAACCAGAAGACATGGCCATTACTCCCTTGGAGTCTCAACGAATTCGGCAAGCAAAACGCCGATCCGAATCAGACTCTCTATCTTCCCAATCAAAGGGAAAAAAGAAGGCAACACCTTCAAAGGCAAAAGGCAAAGCCAAAGGTAAACGACCAATTGATCCTTTGGATGCGATTGCAGAAGCAAAAGAGGACGAAGAAGACGAGCCCTCTGTTCATAGCAGTAGCAGCACACAAGACGGAGGAGATGATGATGATGATGATGATGATGATGATGATGATGATGATGATGATGATGATGATGATGATGATGGAGCTAGTGGAGAAGACACTGTCGCACCTAATGATCTGTGGACAAATGAGCAATACTTCGATCACGCCACCCAAGATGAGAACCATGGTGCTAGAACCGGAGGATCAACTGGGATGAGGGTGTACGAGAAGAGAGGCCGGCGTACTCGAGGTGGACCGACAGCTTTGCAAGATTACCATCATGATGTGATGAGTAGTTTGCAAGAGGTTTCTGAATCAACCTACTCTATATCCAGTAACTACTGAACTGATGATACAAGGTCTAGTTCTTGGAATCCCAACAAAGAAACGCTAATGTCAATATGGTATAATGGATACCAAGGCATTATGCCATGGGAAAATTTCCAAATATGGGCATTAGAGACCTACGGTGTTGACCTTAGTCGTGTACTTCCCGAAGCTTAAGATATGTATGGGTACGACGGACGTCAT
Source organism: Canna indica (assembly GCA_034359265.1). Classification (NCBI taxonomy): domain Eukaryota; kingdom Viridiplantae; phylum Streptophyta; class Magnoliopsida; order Zingiberales; family Cannaceae; genus Canna; species Canna indica. The sequence goes on from CP136890.1 coordinate 73,319,384, forward strand.
TCGTCCGCATTTTAAATATTGTATTCATGTATTTGACATTTGAATATTGATTTTAAGCATTTCTTCATCAATTATGTGTTATTGGAGATTTGGAGTTATTTCTATTAAAAAAAACCGGCCGGTATGCATTTTCATACCGGTCCGTACCGTGTGTCGGTACGGTACCGGTACCGAGATTTTAAACCATGGTTATGACTATGTTGTTCATACAAGAATAAGCATCATGGGGATATATATGCCCCAAAAAGATATTGTCTTAGTAGCTTCATGTTTTGCATTATGACCTAAGCCTCTCACACTTCTATCAAGAAATTACCTGGTTTACTTTTGTACTTAGTTCAGCAGACCTCTCGATGCCCAAGTTCCTTTCTTCTAAAGTAGTTGTTGGCTCTCTTCCGGAAATTATTGGTGTCTTTATTTAAGCCATCAAAAAATAAAAAAGAATTAAGAAAATACAACGACAAAACTTCATAAATCAACGAATATATGAATGCAAATTAGTTTCTTATTAATCTGTCAAGAGACCGTCATAATTCTGATAAGCTCAAAATGAAACAATAAACCTCATTGAATAGAAGATAAGGTTGTCACGAGATTTCAAAAAATCAAAGCATCAAAAATCAATTGTGGAAAAAGAGTAATCTGAAGGCTAAATAAATCATGGTATTTTGTTAGTTCAGAAATAAAACCAAAGGTAGAAATCCAACAAAGAAAACTCTATGTCAATATTAATAAAAGATGTGGTGCATGAATTCAAGAATTGTTGAACATTCAAGTGCAAATGTGCAATAGCACATACCTGAACAATGCAAAACAAGCTTGACTTTTCTTTTCTTTTCATAGAAGAAATAAGTTCGAAAAGTGGGGCATCAAAGATGCTAATATTAACTCATGGTACTGGAATATTGACTCAATAGATTAGGCTCTATCAATACGATGACAAACAAACAGCTTATGATTGGCTCCTCAAGCAAATGAGCACTTATTGATCATATGAAAGCCAATCCAACTGACTTCTAGCCAATTTTTATACCCAAATTTATTGGGATAGCTTGGGTATGTCTCAACAATTCAGATCCAACTTGACCAATTCAGGTTGCCCTACTTTAGTGCAAGAGATATGGTTTATTCTTGTTGTGGTTTAACCATACTTCCAGTCAATTGATTATAATCTACATCCAAAATAACAATGCCCATGGTATGGGTTTTGGAATTCATTTGATCCTTATTTGAAATGATTATTTTTAAGACATTAGCATGTTAGCAGCTAGGCTATTTTGATTAACAATTAGGATAGCAAGTTCCTTGGAGTATCTAATTCAAACACAGGGATCCTGCATGGTAGGTCCTACACAATTGATAAGTTGTGTTAGCTGAAGTCTAATATGTAAAAAAGAAGTTAAATTATCTAATAAATACCAATGGTAACTTTTGAACTTTCATCTCATATGCATCCACATCTAGCAGATATAAATCTATGATTTATCTTTGACTATTTCATGTTATGGAAAGATTTATATAAAAAGAAAAAGAAAAAATGTCTGGCCCTGTCTGTGGAATTTATTTACCACTTTTTATAATTTTTCCAGAACATAAACAATCTATAACAGGTAATGATAATAAACACACCATAAAGGCATCAACTCACTTCATAGTAGCGCCGAAAATATGCAGCATCTCCTAGAATTCCTGGATTTGTGAAGTTCACCATGGCAAAGAACTCCTCCAGATCATTCTGTTGAAACCAGATTCAGTATATAACAGATTTGGTAGAATAATCATTCACTCAGAGCACCATAGCAAGAATTATGCTACCTGCATAGGAGTTCCTGACAATAGGATACGCCTTTTGCAAGGAAGAGCAGCCAATGCCTAATCCAAGAAGAACGTCAACCATACAGATATCAAGCTCAATCAGTATTTGAAGCAAAAAGAATAACCCAATATATCCATACTACAATGCATGTTTTACGGAATCATCCTTCTTAGAATCTAAAAAATGACTTAAAAGAAAACTTCAGGAGCAATTGAACAAGATTGAAAATCTATTTTTTTCCGTACCCTATTAGTTAATGTCTGATCATTTTTCAGCCTATGGGCTTCATCACATATGAGAAGGTCACAACTTCCACTTTTTTCAAATTTTGATGAATGCATTCGGAATGTCTCGTAAGATATGATAAGGACCTGAAAGAAATTCATGCATCAAACATTGTGTCGGAAGACATATCTAGAACCATTAAGCTATCATAAAGATAGAAATCTCATGAAAATGCATTTCCAGTTATAAGAAAAAACCTGAAAAATACTGCAAGGTTTTAGGAAACTTTCTATCCCCAATACAACATCTGCTCGTGTGCTTTCACAAAGTGAAAGAAGCTTCACTTTTCCGCCAATCCACTTGTTAATCTCTGCTTCCCAATTGCTAACAAGGCTTGTAGGAGTCACAATCATGGCCTTCATAACCATTGGCTGGCCATCAAAGCCCTGCCGCAGGAGTGTGTACAATAAAGTGATTGATTGTAGTGTCTTACCTAATCTGGAAATATTAAACAAAAAGACAATGCAGAGGGGCATTTAGAGAAATGTAGCTGTAAATCATCTTAAGTTAGCACACAATAAAAGATAAAATAAATAATTGTTGATATGGATGAGATATAGCCAAGTACCCCATATCATCTGCCAGAATGCATCCAGATATACCATCGGAACCAGATAATCCAGAAACACATTGAAACATGAACTGAACTCCTTCTCTGCAAAATATGTAAAGGTTAAATGTTAATTAATCCTTTATCATTTGACTTATATTTGATTCAGCTGTTCCCAGTCAACTTCCAATTGGGCTCTAAAGCACTATCCTACTTTAGCTAAACAAGGAGCCAGAGAAAAGATCTAGAAATAAACAATTAAGCAAGTCAAGAAGATAAAATATAAGCTAACAAGAAGAGCATATATCTGGAAAGAGGGAGATTGTGTACAACGCCATACCTTTGATGAGGACGAAGATAGCGAACAAGTAAAGGATCTACTTCAATACGAGGTACATTAACGTCTGCTTCGTCTACTCCGTCAGGTTGCCACAAAATTAAGGGCTCTATCCCAGGTGGCAGAGGCTGATCTTTTTCTTCAGGATCATCACTACTGATAGAAGGTTCATGCAGAAAATTGTCGATGGTTACCAACGGCACCCTTGAGGAACCCCATGGCACAAATCTTTTACGTGCCCATAGTCGTCGAGCTAGTTCCACGTTTTGATCCTTATATCTGTTAGGGCATGGTGGCTTAAATGGCTTTCTAGCCACTGCTGCTCCATCAGAGACAGACAGAATTCTTGGAATAAGTGGCTGTCTTTTTACGATAAGATTTCCTCTAACACATAAAAGAGAGGGATTAGCTCAAAATGCTACTCAAAATAAAATCAATTCGAAATAAAATGAAAACAGATATGAAAAATTCCATTTCCAATGTTCTGAGAGAAACTACCACTAAAGCCTTCCAAGTATTGTTTTTCATGTTTCTTCTATCCAAGCAATGAAAAGTTATGTCTCTAAGTAACATCGTACAATCTTTTTAGAAAGTCAAAAAACTTCCAGTACAATATTATTTGTTTTGTCAGACTACCTTTTCCTAAAGCAGATGAACCGTCTCCAATGTATTCACAGCCAACCACCCCAAATCCCAAAATTATCACTTCTCACATACAGTATTCGTGCACATGTATTGTCTCTCCTCATATTTCGATACAAAAAAGTGCACCCTTGTAAACCCTAGGAGGACTGCGTCACAGACAGGTGATAAGAGGTAGGAATGTAGGCACGACCCTAAGAGATATCATACAAGTGCAACGCGACATTCAGATCCAGCTAGCAATTCAAGGAGGGAAAAGGGCTAGTTGCCATTCTATCTTCAGAATCAAGAAGAAAAACGCTCCAGAACTACCGATTTCCGCGGGAATCGAAACCCTAGATTACACAATCTGGGGGATTGTTTTCATAAGGGCGGGGAGAAAAAAATTTGGCGTACCTCACGAGGGCAGCAACGTTTTCGGACTTCCTATCTCGATCGGAGGGCAAAGACTCAGCAAGGCGCGCTTCTTTCACGCTGTGTCCGTCGTCCTCTCTGTCGGTTTCTTCGTCCTCTTGCTCTCCATAGTCGGATTCGTTTTCGCAGTCTCCTTGATCGGAATCAGAGAAAGAATCAAACACTTCCTCTTCCTCTTCTTGTTCGGAGGTCATTCGTACTCCTCGTAGTGAGATCGGGCAGCAGCGGCGCGCGGTTTTGTTCTTCCTCCGCAAGCTTTGCACGGCTGCCTACTGCTTCTAAGTCGAGCAAATTTTTGGCGGCAAGCGGGGAAAAGTGAGCGATACGATTGCGATTCCCGTTTTATAACAGGCCATGTCTTTTTAAAAAAATATAATGCGTTTCCCGTTTCCAAAACTTTGGGCCTTTATAAAAATTATAGAAAATATCCCGTGCTACGCAACGAAATTCAAATAATAATTTTATAAAGTATTATTAAATTAATAATAGTAATGAAATTAATTCTATATCAATATATATAATGGATAAAATATAATTATACATTATATAAAAATAATATTATTTATTAATAGAGCTAAATATAAATATCAATAGTAGAATAGTAAACTTAAATTCAATTATAATGATAAAATTTTAATATTCTCCATAAAAAATTAATAAAAGTATAATAAAGATGGATAAATTTTTTTAAAATGGAATAAAACAATAAAACAAAAAAAAGAATTAATAAGTGAAATAATTTATTTAATAATTAAAAAAATCAGAGTTTACAAAGTACAATAACTACACCTTTCAATAAAATAAAAAATATTATAAAATATTTTTTTAATCAAGAATATATGAAATCAATTATATAGTAAAAAACGTAATAAATAAAATATTATAAAATATTATAATATAAAGTGAATTTTATAATGGTCAAATTTAAAATCAATAATAATAATAAACTTTAATATACACAATTAAAATGGTCGAATATTAAATAAAGATGAATATAATTTTTTTAATAAAAATACAATAATTAACACACATTTTAAAAAAACATTAAACATAAACAATATTCGAAAAATTAAAAATGAACATATGAATTACATTTCCGATAAAATTTAAAATAATAAAAGTATAAAAATAAAAATGAGAAACTTAAAAAAAAGGGACTAAGAGATCTCACTTATCACGTATCATTTTATTTTATATCATTAAAATTACTATAATATCTAAAATTGAAGTAAAAGTTAAAGACTCAAACTAAACAATTTAATTAAAACTTACTAATCAAATTTAATTAACAAATAATATTTTTTTCATATGCTATAAATAATAGAGAAATAACAAACATATAAATGTTTAGAAAATAATAATATAGAAAATATATAATTATACTTAATTTATTTTAGAGTTTTGAAAAACTTTTGGAAAATACGAAATATCAAAATAAATAACAAATTATACTTTAAAGCTTTAAAACTTGAACGAAATTAACTAAATAAGGATAATTAAATTAAATTTCTACATCTTTTTAAATAGTAAAATAAGAATAAATAATAGAAATAATTATTAGTATATATTAATCAAAATTAGGATCATATTTATAAAACAAAAAAATCCCAACTTCTCATATACCATTTGTTATATACTATTTGATTAACATATTATTTATTTTACTACGACATCAATTAACTATATATAAGGTATTTATAGTTGTTTTGCTTCAAGTTTTTAAACTCCCTCAAAAAATGTGAAAGCTTAAACTAATTTAAAAATTAGTTAAAAAATATGACAATACAATCAAGTTAATGAAAAATAATATTTGTTTACTAAATAATATATAACTAAATAAAATATAAAATAATGATAGTACAAATAAATAATATAAAATATATAGTATATAAGAAAAATAAAAAAATAAAAAGAATTTTAAAAATATATAAATATATATAATTAGCCTATTTTAAAATTTGAATTTTAGAAGAAAAATACGATGCATCAATCCAAACTAAAAAATTTTGCTCAAAAATTATAAAACTGGAATAAAATCAAAGAAAATAAAAGTAAAAGATTTGGTGTTTAATAAACTATAACAAACAATAACATAATAGTAGTGATATTTAATATAATAAATAAATATTGTATATAATATATATTCAATATATAATTATATAATAAAATACACTACTAATATATAGGTATTTCAATTAGATTTGCTAAAGAAATATGAAAGGTAAATCAAATTAAAAAATTTAATGAAAGAAATCAAGAAATCTTATTATAAAATAGATCAAAAATTGATGAATGAACTTAGGAGATCAACGTCAGTTTGGGCACCATTTTTCCAATAACTATCCTATTCTTGCATGAGGATCGGAGTAATTTGGTTCAGTTCTAAACTTTTAGTCCAGTACACATCCTATATAAAAATAATAATATTTAATATTGGAAGCATAGTTATTTTGAACATAATCACCTCTATAAGAATACCATATGATACCAATTCATAAGTAATATTTCAACAAAAATTGCCAACGGTTGGTGGCACAGTTGGTGGCAACATGTTGAACGTTGCCTAGAGATTTAGGGTTTGAATCCTAGTATGGTCACATATTGTGATTTTTTATCTTTGTTAAAAAAAATATTTCAACCAAAATTAACAATTTTTTTTTCTTAATCAACAACATTTAATGGGACATTAAAAAGATTCGGCTTGAATGACTTACAAAATTTGTAATATTGATGTCTCTGCTTATTACGTCGATTTCTAATCAAATAAAATAATGAATTCTAGTGCCTCTTATTATCGAATATATAATTCGATAATTTTGATTTGAATAAATATTCAAATTTCAGAGACATTTGAAATCACATCTTTTATTCAAATTTGAGATTTTAAAAAAATTTGAACTAATTTAAATATTCATTTCAATTTGAGTAAAATTTATTTAAATTATTTGAATTGATTGAAATATCTTAGTTTCCATGTATTATATATGTACATATTGTATAAAATTAATTTATTCAAATTAACTAAACTATATTCATTCGAGATTTTAAATTTTTATTATAGAATGCAAAATTTATAACTAATAAATTTAATGAAAATTTAGTAATCAAACTAAACTAAAGAAACAAATAAATTTTAAGTAATAATATAATCGAAATATATTAGTTTGATTAGAAGTATTAATTTTTTTCTTTCTAAAATGCAAACTTGATTAAAAAATAAGAAAACAAAAAAGATATAGAAAATATAATAATAAATATACTAAAAGATAATATGACTACCAAAATTAAAAAAAATAAATTAAAAGTGTATGAGAAATAATAGTAAGTTAATAATATTATAAATTTAGAAAATAAATTTTCAAGTAAAAAGTAGAATAAAGAAAAAAATGATATATAATATAAAATATGAAAAAATGTATATTTATAAAATATATTTTATATTAAAAAATTAATATTGAAAGGTGCGATAATTTTGGAACGATAAAATCATGCAATTATTTTTGGAAACAATAATTTGAAGAAATTTGAATCGAGTTAAAAATTTGATTGCATTCGAATTAAATCTAATTAAAATTGAGATTTATTCAGGTTTTAAATTATACTATTAAATCGAATAAAAATTTGATTAAATTAATCAAATTATAAAATTTCAAATTTTAATAGGTAATAAAATAAAATATAATAATACTGTTAAATATCTATTAAAAATAATATAATTTAATACTACCAAAATAAAAAATTAAATTAATTATAATTTTGATAATATAATAAGAACTAAAAATATAAAAAAAACAACAAAAAATAAAATAATTTCAAAAATAAAAATAAAATTGTCTTCTTTCTTTTAAAAAATAAAATAAAAAGGCAAAATAAAAAATATATATAATTAAAAAAGTAAAATAATTTAAATAACAAAAACAAACAAAAAAATTAAATTTTTTTTTTAAAAAAAATAAAGTGCAGCCAAGTGACTGTATTTTTTTTATAAAAAAGAAAAGCAAAAGAAAAAAAGAAAAAAAGGAAAACAAATTTATGAACTTGATTAAAAATATTGGTTTGATTTGAAGTATCAATTTTTTTTTCTAAAATACATATATGAACTTGATTATAAAATAAAAAAAAAACAACTTTAGAAAATATAATAATAAAAATACTAAAAACTAATACTGCCTAAACAAAAAAAATTAAATTAAAATTGTATGCGAAATAATAGATAGTTAATAATATTATAAATTTAAAAAATAAATTTTCAAGTAAAAAAAAAAGAAAAAAGAAAAATGATATATAATATAAAATGTGAAAATGTGTATATAAAAAAATATATATTGAAAGGTGAAAATTTTAGAATGATAAAATCATGCACTTATTTTTGCTAACAATAATTTGAAAAAAAATTGAATCGATTTAAAATTTTGATTACATTCAAATTAAATCTAATTAAAATTGATTTTTATTTAAATTTTAAATATATTATTGAATCGAATAAAATCTTGAATAAATTAATCAAATTATGAAATTTCAAATTTTAATAGATAATAAGTAAAATATAATAATATTGTTAAATATCTATTAAAAATAATATAATTTAAGACTACTAAAATAAAAAAATTAAATTAAATTTAAAATCATAATTTTGATAATATAATAAGAACTAAAAATATAGGAAAAAATAAAAAGTAAAAAATTTCAAAAAAAATAAATAAAAATATATTCCTTTTTTTTAAAAAATTAAAAAATTAGAATAAAAACATATATATAATTAAAAAGCAAAATAATTTAAATAACAAAAATAATCAGAAAAAGAATAAATATTTTAAAAAAGAAAGAAGAAAGGGCAGCCAATTTCTTTCTTCTTCTTGGTTGCCCTTTCTTACTTCTGTAGCTTTTTTTTTAAAAAAAAAAGTAAAATGAAAGGAAGAAAATAAATGACAAATGGAGAGTGTGGGAGAGTCCTCCGTACAAACCAGTGAAACCACAAATTCAACTTCCAAAAATACTATGGAGTTGATTATTAGATAATAAAGGCCTTACGGGCCAGGATCCATAAGATCTGATGGAAGGATGTTTTCTAAGTCGAGTTGTCGAATAGTAGACCAACTTTTAGATTCTTTGAACCTCCTCCCATATTTTGCTACCCGATCAGTACGTAGTTTTGTTTGCCTCTCTTCTTACAAAAGCATACTAAAATGATAGATCGTTTAGATACACGAATATTAATTTGCAACACATGTTTCAATTTGCCAAGAAACGAGTCGTGACCATTAAGGGATCTAATAATCTGTGACGAGTCCAACTCAATGGTAATGTAAGGGAAACCAATTTGTGTAGCATAAATGGTGGCTTGAAGGACAGCAGCAGCTTAGCATTGTAGAGGAGAAGAGGCAGAAGTAAATTGTTTTTCAGCATGGATGCAAAGCCCATCATGTGGAGTGGGACTTATATGGGCAGCCTGCCCATATAAGTCCATTTGGGCGGGATGACGAGATCGCGACACGTCATTCCGCCCGAATCTCAAAGCATATCAGCACGCAGCGCTGCCAAGAGAGAGGCAGCGCTGCAGATAGCGATCGCCAACGCCGTCCACACTGGATGGGTGGTCTTCCGCCGATCGCCGATGTTTGCTGATCTTGTCGCCGCCGAAGTTTTTCGATCATCGACGTCTCCAACATTTTTTGATCACTGTCGCGCCGACATTTTCCGATGTGGCAGCGCTGCCGAGAGAGAAAGAGAAGACTTGTGGGCGGCGATCGGAAAACGTCGGCGTTGTCGGCGAAGTCGAAATGGAAAATGTTGGAGGCGTCGGTGATCGAAAAACTTCGGCGGCGGCGGGATCGGGAAACGTTGGCAATCGACGAAAGACTACACTGGACGACGACAGTGCTGCCGAGAGAGCGCTGCCTCTCTCTCTCAGCAGTGCTGGGTGTTGATAGTACTTTGAGATTCGGGCAGGATGACGTGTCGCGATCTCGTCATCCCACCCATTGGGACTTATATGGCGAGGCTGCCCATTTAAGTCCCACTCCATCCTGTGCATCCCAGTTTATTATATTTATCCAACCATCCTGTGCATCCTGTACTCCCCCGACGCCCCGGACACCATGTACTCCCCCGACGCACTCAAGTAAGATCAGCAACTTCACATGCCACTTTCCTCTTCTCATGCCACTTTCCTCTTCTACTCCCCGTACTACTATCTGTGTTTCTCTCAAGTCTCAACTTCACACGCCACTTTCCTCTTCTCTCCATTCCAATCCTACCTTCTCTCTGCACTACAGCCGTGATGCTTGGAAGCCACCAATAAATGTCTATTGTAGATATCTGCTTCAAAGATTTTTCTATCTCACCTATTTTTACCCATGAACTCGCACGAGAAGACAGGAGGTGTGCCTAAAATTGGTTCTTAAATACTACTTTATTCTAATTTTTCTTCCCATATATATGATCATGCTTTCTTGTCTTCTTATAGTCCTATTCATGTTCTGGAAGAAGGGAGAAAGGGATTCTTCCCGCATTTCTCGTATTGTTTTTCGTGGATTAGCATATGTTGTACCGCATGCGTGCTTCATATCAATAAAGAAATTCCATGGTTTTGAATCAGGACCAAAAATTTAGACTTATAATCTAATTATGCATCCTTTCTATTCAACTTATGAAGTAAATCTCTCTGATGGTGTGGTTCTTCATTTATCCAGCACCTCATCGAGCAGAGTTTTAAACAGCATGAAAATAATTATGGAATGACAAGGCATTATAATGTGGATAAAAAAAAGAGAAAAACAGAAATTCTCTCTTTTTTACATTATCCTCTTGGTTTAATAAGTCTAAGACAGACAATAAAGTCCAGGATCATAGAAGTTAGCACCACATCCAAAACAGTAGCTCTGTTAATAAGACATGGATTATTCAAAAGTGCTCCTCTATAAGCATCTGTTCTTGCCTGTATGTCAGTATAGGATTAGTTCTATGAACACATTGTCAAGAAGTGAAATGAAAATAAACATTAATTCATCCGAGTATTGAGTACTCTCAATACTGATATCCTATCAAAAGCTAAAGCTACTGACATGTACTCAATACTGATATCCTACTGATATCCTCTATAATTCATCCGAGTTGTCGTTTAATTACTTTGACTTATGTCTGACCATGTATTTTGCATTTTAATCCTTGGTTCGTTTTAGATGTACACATTCAGTATACATGCTTTCGTTCTTTGGCTAGTTATAAATACAATTATCTTTGACTACCCATCATGAGAGTAATCAGCATGGTATCCTAATACAAGTTGCAAACAGGAGCTTCTCCTGAGCAAATCTGATGTTTTCTTGGACCATTCCATGGAGCATTATTAGGCTCAATTGAATTGAGTCTTTTTATTTACATTTATCATGCAATCAAGTGGTAAACTAGTAAAGTGCTTAGAAGTTAGAAATGTGGGAAAAATGCTAAGAAATGGAGAATTTTGAAATGCTCCTTAGTCCTTATCCTTAGTACCTATTACCTAGGTACTCCTTAACTTCTATAACTTTTATACCTAGGTACTACTCTTTTATTGAAATGCTCCTTATCCTTAGTACCTAGTGCAGAACATCCCTAATTCACCATGAAGTGCATAGTATTTATGAGAAACTACATAATTCACCATGTACTTATTTATGGAAATAGTTTGATGTTAAAACAGTTCAAAGAAGTCTATGCAAAGGCACACTACTGTGGCCAATATGTCACAATCAAACAAGAGTTACTTTTTTAAAAATGTAAATAAATAGAGCATTTTTAATTTTACAATTGCTAAGAAATGGAGTAAGTGGGTCAGATTATACCAGTTACTAACAGATACTGAGAGCATAAGTTGTGTTTCATTTGTCATGCAAGGATTCTAAGTTTTCGATTCTGTACATAACATCATAAGTACACTTGAATTGAGTTTTCTGTGTCTTCACTCAGTGTATTATGCGTCATTGTTCTCTGTACAAGGTTGATGCATTATTTGCAGAAGTTTGTTGTATGAGTCTAGTTGGGGTCCTTCTCCTTAGTTCCCATTTGTTGATGCAGGATTCCATCCTAGTTGTTAGGTTGAAAAGCTAAGACTTGGGCAAATTCTAGAATAAGATGGGGAATTCAATATTTTAGTAAGCCAGTTGGTGCTAATTATTTTGTTTGTTTTTGTAATACCCGCTAAAACGTTTTATGTATATTGATTTCAGCGGGTTGTGTGTGACGCGAGATGATGAGTGCGGGCTTGAGCATTGACGCTTAGCTTGAGGTGAAATCCGGATACTCTAGAAATTTTCTTAATTATAAATTTAAATGGAAAAATATTTTATGGGTCGCGTATTTAAAGAGGACTCAGAGTGGAATCCATCAGTCCAACCGAAACTTGATTTGTATTAGAATCAAGTGAGATATGACTGATTTAGTGAACCACTTAAGTTAGGGGCAAAATTGTAATTTCATCCAAAAAAGGGGCGCCGTACAGCTGCTACAGCCGCACGGAACCCGAGACTTGCTTGGGGAGAGAAGGGCGGCGACCAAGGTTGGAGCGGGGGTGTCCGATCCGGTCGGAATTTGCGAGTCGTCGGCGTCGAGCACCGCTAGGCCTTCCCTACTCCTTGTCCTCTCGGATTCCTTTCCCGTGAGTGGTTTTGGGGCTGATTTCCATTAGGGTTAATGGATTTTGTAGAGAATAAGATTTCTGAGTTTTTTTTGAAATTTGTTGTTTCGATCAGTTTTTGGTCGGGAATCATGATTGTTCTCCAACCTTTTTTCTCCCTTGTTGTCTTGTTGTGATTTTGAACTTGTGCAGCCCGAGTTGGGTTTCTCCAATCTCTACGGATTGAGTTCTTTAGTATGTGCTCCTGTGAGTAAGGAGAATACAATATCCACACATGTGTTTCTTTAAATTGATGATTGCTTGGGCTCTACGAACATGTGCAGAACCTCATGTACATCATATTATTACTGTAATAGCAACAATTCTTGCTAGATGCTTGTGTGTTGGTGCAAATTCCTGAATCTGTGTGCAGCCGTTTTCTATGTATAGGAAAGAAATAAGTTAGTGGAAATTTATCTATACTTATCATCTTATTTAGAACAGGAATTTCCGGTTGTAGTGTATGATGTTAAGGCTGAAATTTCAACCTGAAAATATCTCTATTTGTTGCTGAAATTAATCACGCTTGGATTTTATACATGTTTGCTGAAATTAATCATGATGGATTTGCATAGTCATATACTGATTTTTATATGCATATTTTATATGTACTGGAGTTACATAACTGTATGCTAGTTTTAGTTTGCTGCAAACTGGTTTAAATATACACTGCTGTGCTAAAATTATACATGATATGCTGAAATTATATGCATTGCTGTGCTGAAATTATACATGATGATATGCTGAATTGTTTTAGTAGTTTGGTAATCAGTTAAATGCGGAAGGTACTGATGTAACCTACCGATGTTCGTGTAAGAGATGTTTGGAAACATAGAAAGTATTTAGGGGACTTGAACAGTAACGTGTGGTTAAGAAATGGATGATTTCAGTAGGTTGGGTTCCTGTGGCATATGTTAATCGGGCCGTATGTAGGCCGAGTGGTACGCATAGTGTGCGAATGATCATGGGTCGGAAGGCCTTCCCGACCGAGTGGGTACGGGTTTTAGAGGGCCTTCCTAGATTAGTGACCTGAGCAGAGATACAATGGGTACTGGTTCTAGAGGGCTTTCCTAGACCAGTGAACCCGAGCAGAGAAATAGTTGGGTACTGGTTCTAGAGAGCCTTCCTAGACCAGTGAACCCGAGGGGGAGAGTCAGTTGGACACTGAGTCTAGAGGGCCTTCCTAGATCAGTGCAATTGAGAAAAGTGGCTAACGGGGATTCGAAAATTAGGAAGCGTTTTCCGTAGAGTCGAATGGGAGTACATTCCTTACATAATTAACTTGGCATCCACACTCACTTGATATATTACATGTATTGCCATTACCGGATTCCCTTTATTGAGGATTGGGAGACCATTCACCGAGTTTTATACTCACTTTTATTTTTATGTTTGTTTTGCAGAGCAAGAGCCTGAGGTACGGCGCAGCTGATGATGACGGACTCCGGTAGCGATCTCGTGAGCTAGTTGACGTAGTCGAGTCGAGTCTTATTAGAACAGAGTCTGTTAAATCATTAGTGTGATTGAAATGATAGTCTTTTAATTTTCTAAACTTATAAGCAGCATGCTTATATTGTACTCCATGGATGTGATATTGAATTGTCATCAGATGTTTATTTCTATGCTATAGTACATTATCTTATGGTTTTGATGCATATTATATCTAGATGTTGGTTTAGGCTTCAGGGTGTTCGATCACACTCTAGCCGGTCACGTGACTCAGTTTTGGAACGTGATAGTTTTAAACTAGTGCTATACAAGTTTTAAATATCAGTTCACTTGTTCATCATAGAAATCATATGTGTATCCATTAACACTTGATATATGTACTTTTTTTATCTGCTACATATGTGCCCTTCTCCGGTAGTGACTTGATTGGACTATATGAGGTTCCAGTTAGAAATTCTATTGCAATATATATATTACTGTATTGTTTAGATGTAAAGTCTTTTTTTTAAGGTTATTGACATTTTTAAATATTAATTAATTTATTATTTTTTAAGTTAATGCGAGTTGTAATTTCTATTTGCAGCTAATCAAACGTCTGCAAATAGAAATTCTAAGTTACAAGTGTACTTGCAACTTTCATTTGCGGCCAACCAAACACTCGCAAATAAAAGATGCAACTCTACTTGCGGGCAATCGAACGATAGGCTGTAAAACTTTTTTGCAGGCATTTGCTTTTGTATGCAAATAGATTTTGCAACATTTGCATTTGCGGGCAACTAAACGCCCCCTTAATATGAAATTTATAATTTATGCTGTCAATATTATAATATTAAATAATTCTTGAATTCTTCGCATATTTATTTCTTTTAATTTATTTGGCAAAATATGTAATTTTACATATTAATTATAAATAAAAATTATTTTTTATATATAATAAAATATATATTATATTAACTGTATATACAATAAATTATATTATATTTTACATATATATGTTATAATATTAATTTACAAATAAAATTTATTTTTTTCATATATACTATATATAAATTAAAATATTAATTTTTTAAAAATATATATTGGTCATTTCATATGTACTTCCTATGAAATACTCATGTCAACCAAACATATTGTAGGTGGAAAGTTACACTTTTATGAATTAATTTTTTGTCAACCAAATATTTTTTAAGTATTTTTCTTGAGAAATACATATAGAAAATTAATTCATGAAAATTATAATTTTATGTAGAAAGTACTTTCAAGACATGGGATATTAAGAGTTATAGACATAAAAAAAAATATTCTGCTAACGAGGCAAAAGATGGATAGTACAACCTACCATTAGGGCTGACAACAGATCAGATACGGTGCAGATACTAAATTATTCATATCCGCATCACATCCCATATCCGCATATTCGTATCCGTACCGTTTTTAATAAAAAAAAATATTTCATTAAAAAATCAATAAATTATCAATCCATTGATCCAAAATAAGTATATAATATACTTCAAAATTCATCTTGACATGAAATTATTATAGGCAAAATAGTAATTCAAAGATGCGAATAGACGGTGCGGATCCACAGTCATATCCGTATCCACACAATATCCGCGTGGATATAAGTTTTCTAAATTCATATCTATATCCATATTCGTTTTTACTTGCGAATATGAATCGAATATGATGCGGATGCGGTTTTTAATTAGTGGATGCGAATAAAATTGCCACCCCTATCTATCATGCATCTTTTCATTTCTAGCCAATCATATAAAACACAGACACTAGCAACCCAACCCTTAAAATGGATCCATTCAAAGAATTATCCAGCAATATGGGAGGGCTACGAGGTGGCTTATTTATCAAACGTTCATGTTATTTTAAATTAGGATTAATTAATTCCACAAACCCTTTTTTTATATAGCATTAGTTTATCAAACTTTGCCCGTTGTTTGAAAATATATCAGACTCGAGCCATCCTCAACGTCATATCACCATCTTCTATGGTTTATTTTATTAGGATAATAAATAAGAAACTCAGATAATTTTTTTTAAAATTCGATATACATTAAACAAATATAATATTAATTTTATATTTTTTAATATTTTTTTTAAAAAATTCATGTGCTAAAGAAACAATAAACATAAATCCATTTGTTATCATGTCCCACTTTTATCAAACAAACATCCCCTAGTATAAAAAGTATTAATTTCAATATCGTCTTCCATAGTTGTTATTTTTTTTTTTATCAATTTGGCATGTGTACTTAATAAAATACCAACTTAGCTCCTTAGCATTAAAAAATATATGAATTTGGTCCCTTTTCCTTCAAATCTCAAATGGCTTGTTTTCTCCGCGCAATAATTGCACATGTGCTCTTCACGTGCTACATGGACACTTCTTATGAGGGTAAGGGTGTCATTTTACTTGCTCTTACATACATACATACATATAATTCTTGTTAGATATATATATATATATATATATATATATATATATATATATATATATATATATATATATTCGTGAAGTCAATTATTTTTCATATAATTTGAGTACTACTTTATATATAATCAAAAGTGATTTTGATTGTTTTTAATTCACTTTAATTACTTTTATGTTGGTTTTATAATTGCCATGAAATCTATGAATCAATAAATCGTGATCGTGACATATGGATAACAAATATGAAATAAGCTTCATATTAGATAATAAATCAGTAAGATCAATGCATGATGATATATCTGCGTAATTTTGAAAAAATGGGAGGAGCATACGAACGTGGTCTGTACGGTAGCGCCGAGAGCTCTCAGCGCTGCATTTGTCTTATTTTTTTTTTTAATTTACGGCAGTATTACTATCCCTTTGTTTTTTTTAAAAAAATAATTGAGGAAGTAAAAAAGTCAACTTTTCTTTTAATTTTGATTCAGTTTTTTTTTTATAACAAAAATAAGAAGTCACACTAGATGATCATACTAGGAATTAAATTTTAGACTTCTCGACAACTTATATCATGTTGCCACAAATTGTGCTACCCACAGTTGATAATTTTGACTCAGCTTTTGTGTGTTTTTTTTCTTTTTTTTCATTTTTTATTTTTTAAATTTCATCGTTTTACTTTTATTTTATATGTAAAAATCTTTGCTTTTTTTTAAAGAAAGAAAATGAGGGAGTGAAAGGGGCAGCTTTCCTTTTAATTTTGACTCAGCCTTTGTGTGTTTTTTTAAATTTTAAATTTTAAATTTTTAAATTTCTTTTATATTTTTATTTTTTAAACTTCATCGTTTTACTTTCATTTTATATATAAAATTTTTTTCTTTCAAATTTTAATTAATTTTAGTATTATTAATAATATTATTCTATTTTATTTATAGCCGGTCAAATTTTAAATTTTAAAACATGATTCAATTTTTAAATTTTATTTTCTAATTTTTGCAATTATATTAGGCTATTGCACTTAGAGGAATTTAAAATTTTGAAAAAGTTAGAGGAATGTACGGACGTGATCCCTATTGAAAAAGTTAGAGGAATGTACGGAATTTAAAATTTTGAAAAAGTTAGAGGAAAGTTAGAGGAATATATATATATATATATATATATATATATATGCAGAATTCTATTAGAGTGCACATGCTGAAATTGTTCGTACATGTTGGAATCGTACTACGTATAATGGGTGGATTAAAGTGTGTTGGGACATTATAGTACAGGCTAGAACTAATCTTGTGTATGCGGAAAGTTTTCCATCTAGACTTAGATCTGAACCGTGATATCTGGGCCCGAGGGAGGGCCGCGTTGGGCTGCGCAAGCGCGTACCCGAGTTGTTGGTTAGATATAGTGTTTTGTGTACTTGTATGCACTGAGTAGAGATAATGCATGTGTTTGTGCTTGTGCTTGGAGTATGGCCGAGCTGAGAAGTGCTTTAACTAGTAGAGCTATCGCCCGACTTAGTGAGTGGATTTTGGACTCGGGAAGCTCGTCAGCAAGCCACACAGACGACCGACCTAGGGAGTGACATTAGGTGGAGGGCATTCTTCAACCACAGGAGGGTTATCGAGGCTAGTTGGCCATACTAGCTCAAAAGGCCCGAGGCGAGAAGCTCGCTAGGCGGTGTCCTAGTGATCGACTCGTGAGATTCTTACATGCTATGTTGTGATATGGCTGGTGTGGGCTGATGTGTTTGCTTATATGCACTATATGGCTGATGTAGGCCAATGTGACTATATGTGCGGAGGCGCACTAGATGGTTGCTTAGATGCTATGATATGATATGGCCGATGTAGGCCGGGTGGTTAGATATGCAAGGGCGTACGTGATGGATGAGTATTATTAATGTGTATTATCATGATAATTTGATACTATGTGCATATGTATTAGTGTTGTATATTCTGGAGTTATCACATGCGTTGGCTTGGCGAGGGCTTGGTTCAAGCCACTCATTGAGTTCGTTTGAACTCACCCGTCTCTCTGTTGTTGTTTTGCAGATCCTGACCAGTTGAGGTACAGTGTACCCATGTGGCGCGGCTGGGGTTGCGGGCTCAGGCAGTGGATTTCGTGACGAGTCAGGTCGTAGTCGAGTTGTAAGAGTTCACTTATGCATATGGTCGTGTTTTGACCGTAGACATGGATTGTACACATCATTGATGTCTAAACTTTTTGTTGGAGCTATCCACTTCATATTTTCTTTGGTATCTGCATGGTTTGTGTATTACTATTCCACATTTGGTATGCATGAGTTTGTAGGCTTCGGAGTACGAGCACGTACTCTGGCCGGTCACGTGATCCAAAATTTTGGGGCGTGACAAAGTGGTACCAAAGCGAGGTTAGGTCCTGACTACGACTATAGGACATAGAGCGTTGTATGGGCAGTGCTAGCGTGTCGGCATACAATGTGTCCTAGTCACGAGATCGGGCGACTGAGTCTGCACACTAGCGGCGATATGTATGGTCAGTGGATATTTGTAAATTATAGTGTTTACTTTATTTACTTTGGTTTGCTGAAATTTTTTGTTTAATGCATGCTGAAATTATTATAGTAATGATGCTGTAATTATATAGCGTGTGCTGAAAATATATACTACATGCTGAATTGCTAAAATGTGTTATGAATAAGCTGAAATTTATATTGTTGTAGTGTGCGAGTCTGTGGTATAATATATCGATGTAATCTATCGATTTTCGTGTAAACTATAGTTTGAAGACATAGAAAATGTTTTGGTAACTTGAACAGATGTGTACAGGTAGAAAATGGCTACTTACAATAGGCTGAAATTATTTTTGCATGTGAAAAGTGAGCCGGGTTGCAGACCCCGCACCCTGTTCTAGAGTCGCTGTAAACAAATGAGACTTTATTCTGGCATTGGTAGCAAAGCAAGCTATCGCGTGATGACATGAGGGTATAGCCCTCGAGTGAATATATGAGAAGTTAAATGTAGAGGGTTTGAGGTTTGGAAGTGAATTAACGTTCCGCAAGATGAGGGAAAGCAAGCAGGCTTAGGGGTTTGGTGGTTCTTAAAATTGATATTTAGTGGACCTTATTGGGCCGAGTGATATGGGTCGGAGGGCTTTCCCCGATCGAGTTATGGGCACTGAGGCTAGAGGGCCTTTCTAGCTCAGTGAGCCCGAGTGATATGGGCCGGAGGGCCTTTCCCGACTGAGTTATGGGCACTGAGGCTAGAGGGCCTTTCTAGCTCAATGAGCCCGAGTGATATGGGTCGGAGGGCCTTTCCCGACCGTGTTATGGGCACTGAGGCTAGAGGGCTTTTCTAGCTTAGTGAGCCCGAGTGATATGGTTTGGAGGGCCTTTCCCGACCGAGTTATGGGCACTGAGGCTAGAGGGCCTTCCTAGCTCAGTGAGCCCGAGTGATATGGGTCGGAGGGCTTTTCCCGACCGAGTTATGGGCACTGAGGCTAGAGGGTCTTCCTAGCTCAGTGAGCCCGAGTGATATGGGTCGGAGGGCCTTTCCCGACCGACCTATGGGCATTGAGGCTAGAGGGCATTCCTAGCTCAGTGAGCCCGAGTTGAGAGGTTTAGTGGGGGTGATCGGCCTAGCGAGTACCCTGTGAGTTGTAGGCGGGTAACTAGAAGATTGTTTTTAATTGGACCGAGGCAGAGGCTGAGGCCGAGGTCAAACTGTAATCATGAGCAGCCAGGGTTGAATAAGACCCAAGGTGGTACAACTCGAAGTTTTGGTTCAAGAACTGGTTGGTATGTGATTTTTCCTTATTTTAGGACAATACCAGAGCCACTCTAGGATTCATGATGGTGAGGTTTTGAGGACCTTCTGTAGTCAATTTCTGTTCTGGAAGTGTGACACTTGCTGGGGACGGTCGCCTTGGCGAGTACTTTGTGAGTTGTGGATTGGGCTAGTGAAGCAAGCGACCGCGAGTTAGGGCCGTGGGAATATCCGAGAGTTGGGGGTGCCCATGTGCGGACCCAAGGCCATTGGCAAGGTACCCTAACAATCCAAGGATATGTGTAACTGAAGGCGTATAATTTTAACCCGACGATGGTATGGTTAATGAGGTCTTTGGGTTAGTTTGGTCGGGTAGTTTGGGGCCAAGATAGAGGTCGTGTGGTGTGCCCTTGAGTACACCCGAGATAGATGGTGGTGAGTAAGCTCACACTTTTTTTTTGCCGTTGAGAATGTGCCTGTCAGGCTAGCGGGTATGGGTCGTTTAGGGACCATGGGTGAAGAGTGGACAAGAAGGATTGTACAAGGATTCAGAGGTCGAATTATGGTGCCAAGTGTGGCAGAGGTTCGGTGTCGCGCACTATGCATAGCTAACGCTCGTTCGGGTTCAATGGTTTGGTGAACAAAATTCGAGGACGAATTTTTTTTAAGGGGGAAAGATTGTAATACCCGTGAAATATATATATATATATATATATATATATACTTGTTTTGACGTTAGCAGGAAAGTCGAGATGCAAGTCGGAGAGGGCCGAGAAGCCTCCGAAGGGCGCGATTTGTGAGGTGACTTTTATAGATGAGTAAAAATAATTCATTTGAGTCAGGATGGAAGATTGGGTCGAGTCGAGTTTGTAGGTTCAAACGGAACTCGATTCGGATGAGTATAAGTTGAGTTATGTCCACTTAAGTGATAAAGGGGAAAGGGTAATATGGTAAGTTGGATATATATATATATATATGGAGAGATGAGACTGTACAGCGAAAGGAGGAGCCGCACGAACGTCGAGAGACCGGAGGGGGCGACGCTAGGGGGGATTTGGTCGGAGATCCAATCATCGTCGGAGCCGATTGACAGGGGGATCAAGAATCGTCTTCCCCTTTGCCTTCCTTACCTACTGTGAGTGGTTCTACCATGCTCATTTTATTCCTGTTGTTATTTATATGAGTAGATGTTGATCGGTATTGATCTCGGTGTTGGCCGGAGAAGGTTGAACGAAGGGGGTTTGATCGAAGGGGGAAATAGGAAGAAGATGATCGGGAGAGGAGGGGAGCACCGAACCAAGGGTGCGGCGATCGCACCCAGTCCGAGCGATTGCTACCGCACCATGGCGGCAGTAGTTGTTGCTGCGGGCAGGGGAGGCCACCATGGGTTCCCAGCCATGAGCGCCGGAGGCGACGGGAGGCGTGCACTGGGCCGGCGAGTCGGTCGCCGGTGGCTTGGATGGCCGTCCGACCTCTAGCCGAGAAGGGGGGAGAGCGGCGTCAAGTGAGTGTGCCTTGGAATTAATGTTAGTAGGATTATTTATCTTCTCTATGTAGTGGCGACCAATCCTCTCGTTACTTGCTCTTGCTTTCTTGTTCTTTTATTCTTGTATCGTTCTGTAAGTGCAAGTCTTGATTTATTTCATTGGATGGAAATGTTTATGGAGAGTTAGCTGCTGCGTCGAAATTTTAGTTGATGTTTTCCCCCCCTTTGATTGGATCATTTCGATTTATTAAAATTCTCAGGTGAAACAATTTCACATACAATGTCAGAATACCTTTGGATTTGAATTATGATCATATGCCATGCATGGCGTGGAGAATGTACCAGAAGATAATGATGTGGAAAGATAGAAGAAACTTAAGGAACTCACAAAATAATATATCTTCTGATCATCTCTGTCATAGGTGGTTCCTTTGCTTCACATCAAAAGCTACATATATATTATTGATCCAAACGAGTAAAAAACCAAACTATAAATTCAAAGGCTCGGTTAGCATTTGAGGCCAACTGTTAAGACAAGCAAAGTTCAGACTTATCATATGAGACATTTTAAAATCGTAGAAGAACACAATTCAGTAAAACTAAACAACTTTGGGTATTTGAGATCCTTCTTTAGAATGTCACTGTAGCAAGTGATATAATATCAGCTGCATATAATGTTGGGAACAAAAAAATCAGTGTCTCGGATTTCAATTACAGAGTGATAGCTCGTGTGTACATATGCAACCCTGCAGCTTAACTGAGAAGCATGAAAAAAAAGGAGCAACTACCCAAAATCATAACTTTTTTTTTTTTTTCAAATCCATAACTTTGAATTGGATTTTCCCAAATTCATAACTTTCTCTTGATTTTTCCGGTTTTGTCCCCTGGTTGTTGGTTTGGACCTTGGCCGACTGGTTCAACAGGGTTTAATGAAAAAAAACCGGTTTTTAAGTAACGATGGACGTGGAACTGGAGCATGTAACTTCTTCTTCACACTTCTTCTCCGGCCGACGTTAGAACATCCGGAGACTCAAGGTTTTCTTCGGCGCCTTATTTTGTTGACATCACATTTGCTCTTCCCCGTGCTCTTCCATACTTTTAGCTAGCTCGACCTTGTTGCTACTGGCGGCTTTCTTTGTTGACGTTGAGGTTTTCTCTTCATTCGTCCACGACCTCGACTAATACCTTGGTTGTTATATACTTTTGGCAAAGTCACAGGTTTGTACCTACCGTTTCACTTTTTTTTTGATTTATTATGTAGAAACATGCCATATTAGTAAACAAATCTCTAATCATGTATTCTTTTTTGCTTGATTCAATACTTTTATGAAAATATCTAATGCCCTAGTTTTTGAATACTTAGCGGCATTTCATACACATACAGTTCTATTAGTAAAATTTCTTCATTATTAGTCACTTCTCAAACAAGAATGATTGTTACACTTTATTTAACAGGAACCCTAGTTGTAACTTGGGAGCAAGGTTGTCAAAAGCGTTAAGCGCACTCAAGGCGCAAAGCGCAAAAAAAGCGCGCGCCTGACTAAAATAAGGCGCGCCTTACTAAATTCAAATAAAATATAGAAATTAAGCATAAGTCATAACTCATAAGCAATATAACATACACCAAACAATGATAGCAAATCAAACAATATGAATCCAACATGTACCAAGCAATATAACATACACCAAAGTGACCAAACTACATGAATCCAACATATACCAAGCAATAATAGCAAATCAAACCACAGTTACTACTTACTACATGAATCCAATTATCTAAATTAAAGAGACACAATCACACAAGTACACAACACATCAAATAAAAATTAACTTGAGTCTCAAATCAAAATGCAAGAATTCTAAAGACTTTAATTTAGTGATTCCTCTAATCTCTAAAGCTCAAGCCTCATCCTTGGAGTCCTCATCAGTCATCACTAAAGTTGTCGTCCGTATCACCACCATCCGACTTATTTGCTTCAACATCTTCTTCGGTTTCATATGAATTCGCCTCGCTTTCACCAAGATCAAATCGAGTTGAGCCTTGTGAACTTTCTAGATGAGCGCTACTCTTTCCATGAGATGACTTAGTATGTTTCTTAGACACTCTAGTGGGTTCCCCAACTCCCGATGCTCTAGCTACAAGACCCCACGTCAAGCCTCCTCCACCTTCATCATCACTAAGAAAACCCCCTTCATTTTCAGCAACTTCATCATTCCCTTCACCCATTGTTCCTAACAACCACTCATTGCTATCATCAATGTCCTCCAAAGCAATCGGATCCATGGTATCCTTGCAATCATAGCGAGCCTTAAGCGCTTGATTGTACTTCACAAATACTAGATCATTAAGCTTCTGCGCCTCAAGCTTATTTCTCCTCTTGGTGTGAATCTATATAATCAAAAGAAAATATTACAATTGATAAGAATGATTGTAAGCATAAACATGTTGAAAACTTGAAATGTTAACTTATAAGTTAAAATTAATCATCTGCTCAAATACACTCCAATTTCTTTCACACCCAGATGCACTACATGTGAGGCTAAGAATCTTGATGGCTAGTTTTTGCAAATTGGAAGCGGTGCTCCCGTACAAACTCCACCATTCAGCTGCCATGGAAATAATTCAAAAATTAACAATCAACTTGAGCAAAGCAAAGTAAATTAAGAATGAGGTGATAAATTTTACCCGGTGCCTTCATCTTTCTAGTTTTGATCGCCAAGGGAAACCCGAAAAGACCTTCGGCCTTCTTATATAACGACAACTCATCCATTATCTTCACTTGCACATTTTGATCCGAAACCAACCAACTTTTCTATACAAGCATAAAGGCCACTTGTGACTTCGGAATCAAATTCTATATTTGGATCATCATAGAAGAACCCGGGATTCAAAAAATGACCCGCCGCATGCAATGGATGATGGAGTTGGCATTCCCATCTGTCATCGATGATCTTGAATATGTCTTTGTATTTCTCATCTCTTCCATTGAAAGCACTCGTGATTGCTTCCTTTGCTCTATCCATGGCTTCATATAAATAGCCCATTGCCGGTTTCCTTTCATTGTCGACTAGACGAAGGACTCGAACAAGAGGTCCCATTGCCTTAAGGATGTATACAGTATTGTTCCAAAAGGAAGGCATTAACACCGTTTCAACTGAACGCTTCCCCTTTGCCTCCTTTGCCCACTTGCTAGAAACCCATTCTTCCGAGATGAACATTGTCCTTAATGAGTTCTTGTGCTTGTGGATGCTTTTGAGTGTGAGATAGCATGTGGCAAATCTTGTTTTTCCAGCTCTAACAAGATTAGCTTGCTTTGTGAACTTCCTCATCATATTCAAGACAAACACATGGTTATATATATAACCTGTCAAAGCTACGGCCCTTGTCAAAGTTCTTGAAACTAATGGAATTTTTCCAATATCTTCTAACATGAGATCAATGCAATGTGCAGTGCATGTAGTCCAATATAAGTGCGGCCTTTTAGGTTGAAGAAACTTGCCCGCCAACTTAAAATTAGAGCCATTATCGCTAATGACTTGCACAACATTAGCTTCTCCCACATACTCCACAAACTCATCTAGCAACTCAAATGTCTTCTCACCGGTCTTCGAATAGGAAGATGCATCAATGGATTTGACAAACATGCTCCCTGCAGGACAATTCACCAAGAAATTAATGATGCTCTTGCCGGTTCTACTAGTCCAACCATCGGCCATGATTGAACACCTATACTTCACCCACATATCCTTGTGACTTTTCAACAGTTCATTTGTATACTCAACTTCTTTCTTCAAGCAAGTGACTCTCACTTCGTGGTAGCTTGGGGGCTTCAAATTTGGACCATATTGTCCAATAGCTTCAATCATACATTTAAATGAATCCAACCGAGTAACATTGAATGGAATTCCGGCTTGGTACAAGAACCTAGAAATGTATTGAATGGTCACAGCTCTTCTCTCTTTATCTAACTTCTCATCCACATTTGTTTGCCTCAACCTTCCTTGCTTGCGAAGCTCAACAACAGTTTCCGGCTTCTTGTAGGCAAAAGAATCCATGGGACCTTTCAGCTTGCCTTTTTTTGGGTTTGGCACCAAGACCGCTTTACTCTTGCCTCTATCAATCCGATTTTCTGTCCTCTTTCCATATGCATTTAACTGAACATCATCTTCAACTTCTTGCATATCATCCACATTATCAAAGTCGGGCAACTTATCATAATTAATCTTGTCTTGCTTTTTCTTGTTCATATACTCCATCAACTCCAATCTAACATGCTCGGGGCACTTCAAGCACTTCTTAGCATTCCGGTTACCGCCGACTTGATGCAATTTTGCTCTGTAGATGCCTCCATTTGTAATTTTTCCACAAAACACATATTGAACAAAATTTGCATCTTTAGGATTTTGTATAACATTGTACTTCCATGCCGGGTCTTTCTTGTTTGTCGATTCAGATGAAGCACTACCACTAGCTACTGGTGCACTGCCAATTCCACTTCCACCCTCCATATTAATCCACTGCTCACTCAATACACAACTATCACAGTGTCACTGCACTGCTAGTCTACCACAATCAACACACAAGGATGATTATGAGTTTATGACAAGCAATGAAGAAGAAAAAAGTAGAAGTAATGAAGAAGAAGAGGACTAGAGGAGAAGAAAGAAAATTCGGATGAAAATGACTGTGAATACAGAATACATGGCTGGAAGAAAAAAACTCGGCTGAAAATGACTGTGAATACATGGCTGGAAGAAAAAAAAATTGGCTGGAAAGATTAAAGAAAGAAAACATGGCTGAAAAGAAAAAAAACAGAGATGAAAAGAAAAAAAAAATCTGCTGAGAAAGTGAGAAGAAGAAAATACTAGAAGTAATGAAGAAGAAGAGAACTAGAGGAGAAGAACGAAAGAAAATGGATGAACTTACTTGAAGAAATTGGGCAGCACTCCGGCGGCCGGGCGACACTCCGGCAGATTTGGTGGCTGGACGAGTGAAGGAGAAGAAGAGAAGAGTCACTCGACGGCTGAAACGAGTGAGGAGAGAAATTTTTTTTGACTTACACAAATGAAGCCCTAATTTTTTTAATATTTTACTAAGTTTTATTAAGTGGGTAGGCCCCCACTTAAAGGCAGGAACCACCAGTTCACCCAGGCGCACGCCTGATGCGCCTGGGGCTTCAAACTTGAAGCGCTGCCAAGGCGCGCGCCTGGCTGAAGGCGCTGCGCCTTGGCCGCGCAGAGGCGCTGAGCCTCTGGTGCGCCTCGCCTGGTGCGCCTAGGCGCCCAGGCGCGCGCTTTTGACAACCTTGCTTGGGAGTTGTTTCAAGACTTTCGCAAAAGTCTGTAAGTACATCCGCCCAAGTTTGTATCATCAGTGTCATTGGTTTTTTGTTTAATTTAGTAGAATCATTCTATATTAGTAATGATAAAAATAATGATATTATCTTTTTTGATCAATTCCGTACTTTTGTGAAATTATGGAATTCTATTATCTATTCCATACTCAATCTGATTTAATTTGGTTATAGGTGTATGTGTGATGGCTGATGCACATAATTTTGTGGTGCAAGATTCTGATATTGATAATATATTGTGAGTTATTGAATTATATGTCATTCATCCTCACTTATTGTTAACTACGGATAAACAAATAATTATCAATTTATATCATTATAGGTCGCAACATCTTGACAATGATGATTTTATTGTGCCTGATACATATGCCAATGTACAAACTTCTACACAACAAGCGTCAAACCAGGTTGAAACTATAACTGACACTATCATTGTAGCTCAAGAGGCTCAAGAAAATACAAGTCAAGCATTTTTAGATCTGAACTTCCCTTTGACATTTGATGATGATGAGTATGACTACATTGAGGAAGAGCTTGCCGAGGAGAGGATAAGAGAAGAAGTGGAGACAATTGGGGAATTCCCAAATTTAATTTTTACTTCTAGTGATGTAATTGGAAGATATTTTTCATTGGAGGAACATATGTACAAGAATAATGGAGCAGGTGAGGGTGTGGAGAATATCCACACAAGCGATGAGGAGACTGAAACATATGTGAACAATGATGAAGATGCTATTCCTTCTGAATCCTATGATGTTTTTACTTCTGAAGATGTCAATTGCATTGATTTTGACTTCACTGACGGTCAGTATGACATAGGGGATCATGATTTTCAAGTCGAAGAAGAAGAAGATGACACCCTTGTAAACTCCATGAATGTTTATCCAATTGATGATGATTCACATACTTCAGAATTGTATCTACATCAGGTAATTCATTTGAAAATAATAAGGTGTCTTCCATAATTTTCTGAAAGTTTTGATAAAGTATGGAATCATTACTTTTGCACTTCCAGAGTATGGAAGTTGGGTTTTTCTGTGTATTAATGACATTCTATAGTTTTGATAAAATGCAGAATTTGGTTAATGATTTATTTTTTGGAATTCTAGAGTTTTCTCAAAATATGGAATCATTACTTTTGCATTTTCAGAGTATAAAAGTTGAGTTTTTCTGTGTATTAATGTCATTCTATAGTTTTGATAAAGTGTGAAATTTGATTAATGATTTATTTCTTAAAATTTCAGAGTTTTCTCAAAGTATGAAATCATTACTTTTGCACTTCTAGAGTATGGAAGTTGGGTTTTACACAGAAAAACCCCACTAGAGGAAATAGTAGTTATGTTGTCTATAATGTATACTTGTATATATTACCCTATGTAAAACTACAATAATCATACCAGTATAAGGCATTCCATACTTTCACCAAAGTATAGAACTTGAGAAAATATTATTCCATGTATCATTTTTTTATACAAGTCTAATAGATACCATTTGTAATTATTATATTTGAATTTTGTCTAATAGTCGTATTCGTTGATAGATATTCCATACTTTTGTGAAAGTATGAAATTATATAAAATATCAGTCCAATTATCATTTATTGGATATCAGTCTAATAAATATCAGTCTTCTATTAATTTCAGATATTTTTTGATAGAGATAGTTTCAGGAGAGCTCTTACCACTTATTGCATCAAGCGAAATTTTGAATTGAGACGCATCCAAAACAATAGTCACTATATCAAAGTCGAATGCAAAGAGCCCAATTGTTGTTGGACGTTATCAGCAATCGGTAGGGGTAAATTTCAAATAGTGACTTTTGTCAATGAGCACAATTGTACTGTTGCAAGGTTGAACTTGGACCATCGACAATGCACTGTCACTTTTGTTGCGAATCACATAAAGGAGCATCTTTTGGGCAATGAGAAAATCAATAGTAGTTTCGTTATCTCTGAGATAAGAAAGGTATTTGGAGTGCGTATATCTTATAAGAAAGCATACAATGCACTCCAAATTGCTCTCGTTTTCGTTCGTGGTGACTACGATCAATGCTACAAAGATTTGCCAGCATATCTTAGGGAATTAAGGATTCATGACTTTGAATCAAAAGTTAAATTGATGAGTTGTTCCTTGACCCACCGTTTTCGACGTGTCTTCTGAGCTTTCGGTGCAAGCTTGCGTGGATTTAGAGAATATATGCGTTCTATATTATGTATTGATGCAACACACCTGAGAGGTAAATACCCAAGTGTTCTTATGATTGCAACGTCTATTGATGCAGAAAATAGGTTTTTTCTGTGACATTTGCTGTGACTGAAATTGAAAAAACAGAAACATGAGAGTGGTTTTTGGATGAACTTTTTAGATGAATCTCCGGTTATAGGGGATTAAGTATTATGAGTGATCAGAACTCAGACATTATAGTTGTTGTGAGAAATGTCTTTCTGGACGCTGCGCATGGATATTGTATGGTTCATCTTGCAAAAAATTTAGTACATGATGTTTGTTCAAAAGATGTTGTGCCCTTGTTTTGGGTAGCTGCAAGATCAACTACGGAACATGCATTTAATGAATGTATGCAAAAGATATTGACTATTCATGAGCAAAGTTACCAATGGATATCTCAATTGAAGAAGGAGAAATTGGCTAATTTCTTTTTCTCCGGTAGGAGGTATGATATCATAACAACTAATTCTATGGAATGCTTGAATGCATTATTTAGGGAAGTTCGTGGGTTGTCAGTCACAATATTGATTGAGATGACAAGACGCAAGGTCTCAGAGTGATTCTTCAAGAGACATAAAGTTTCTCTTACATTGACCACTACTTTGAGTGAAGAAAATAAAAATAATTTTAGCAGATAATTGCCACAAATGTCGTTGGCATGCTGTGCATCCACATTGGGACCATTGCTACCAGGTACAAGCATCATATCAAACAGTTATTGTTGATTTAGCTAATAGATCATGCTCTTGCAGGAAGTTTCAACTTTATGATATTCCTTGTTCACATGCCATGGCTGCTATCGATTATTGTAGTCTTGACCCTTATGAGTATTGTGAGCGTTATTTCACTGTTGAGACTTATAAAAAAATATATGAGGATAAAATTTATCCGACAAGAAGCAAGCAATATTGGCATAGAGAACCTTATGATACCGAAGTGAAACCACCCCAATATCTAGCACAACTTGGTAGAAAAAGAAAAAATAGAAAAGAATCAAGACATAGTGGCAGACTTCAAAGCAAGTGCTCAAGATGCAAGCAAGTAGGGCACAACAAACGTTCATGCAGAGCTCTCCCACCCAGCTGACAACATACTTCATTTCTGATAATATTTTTGTTGGATAAAATTTTGAGGGTATATATCATATTTTGGATACCATTTGATGTATAACCATACTTCATTTTTGAATTCTGTATGAGTTAAGCTCAGAAGAAGACATTCCATACTTTCCTGAGCTTAAATCATACAGAATGAACCGGTGAAAGTACTAATTTTGGACTCTGTATCACAATTACTATAGGTTAATATATGAGTTGAGCTCAGAAGAAGACATTCCATACTTTCATGCAAGTATGCAACTGGAGAAAATACTAGTTTTTTTTTGTTAAAATGCCAATTAGCCATATTGGATATTCTTTCTAAAGTCTGAAAGTTGAATTCTGTATGAGTTGAGCTTAGAATAAGACATTCCATACTTTCATGAAAGTATGAAACTGGTGAAAATACTAGTTTTTTTTGTCAAAATACCAATTAGCCATATTAGATATTCTTTCTAGAGTCTGGAAGTTGAATTCTGTATGAGTTGAGCACAAAAGAAGACATTCGATACTTTCATGAAAGTAAAGTATGGAACTGGTGAAAATACTAGTTTTTTTGTCAAAATACCAAATAACCATATTGAATATTCTTTCTAAAGTCTGGAAGTTGAATTCTGTATGAGTTGAGCTCAGAAGAAGGCATTTCATACTTTCATACAAGTATGGAACTTGTAAAAATATAAGTTTTTGACTCTATATCACAATTACTATCTGTTAATATATGATTGGATAGATATGAGATCCTTTCTAAAGTATGTAAGTTGAATTCTGTATGAGTTGAGCACAGAAGAAGACATTCCATACTTTCATAAAAGTAAAATATGGAACTGGTGAAAATACTAGTTTTTTTCTATCAAAATGTCAAATAGTCATATTGCACATTCTTTCTAAAATCTGGAAATTGAATTCTGTTTGAGTTGAGCTTAGAATAAAATATTCCATACTTTCATGAAATTATGGAACTGGTCAAAATACTAGTTTTTTTTCTGTCAAAATGTCAATTAGCCATATTGAATATTCTTTCTAAAGTCTGAAAGTTGAATTCTGTATGAGTTGAGCACAGAAGAAGACATTCCATACTTTCATGAAAGTAAAGTATGGAACTGGTAAAAATACAAGTTTTTTTCTATCAAAATGTCAAATAGCCATATTGAATATTCTTTCTAAAGTTTGGAAGTTGAATTCTATATAAGTTGAGCTCAGAATAATGCATTCTATACTTTCATGAAAGTATGAAACTAGAGAAAATACTATTTTTTTTTCTATTAAAATGCCAAATAGCCATATTGCATATTATTTCTAAAGTCTAGAAGTTTAATTCTGTATGAGTTGAGCTCAGAATAAGATATTTCATACTTTCATGAAAGTATGAAACATGTGAAAATACTTTTTTTTTGTCAAAATGTCAATTAGCCATATTGGATATTTTTCTAAAGTCTGAAAGTTGAGCTTAGAAGAAGGCATTTCATACTTTCATGTAAGTATGAAACTGGTAAAAATACAAGTTTTTGACTCTATATCATAATTACCATCTGTTAATATATGATTGGATAGATATGATATCTTTTCTAAAGTATGTAAATTGAATTCTGTATGAGTTGAGCACAGAACAAGATATTTCATACTTTCATGAAACTAAAGTATGAAACTGGTGAAAATACTAGTTTTTTTCTGTCAAAATATCAAATAGTCATATTGCATATTCTTTCTAAAGTCTGGAAGTTGAATTCTGTATGAGTTGAGCTCAGAATAATACATTCCATACTTTCATAAAAGTATGGAACTGGTGAAAATACTAATTTTTTTCTGTCAAAATGCCAATTAGTCATATTGGATATTTTTTCTAAAGTTTGGAAGTTGAATTCTGTATGAGTTGAGCACAGAAGAAGACATTCCATACTTTTATGAAAGTAAATTATGGAACTGGTGAAAATACTAATTTTTTTCTGTCAAAATGCCAAATAGCCATATTGCATATTCTTTCTAAAATTTGGAAGTTGAATTTTGTATGAGTTGAGCTTAGAATAAGGCATTTCATACTTTCATGAAAGTATGAAATTGATGAAAATACTAGTTTTTTCTGTCAAAATGCCAATTAGCCATATTGGATATTCTTTCTAAAGTTTGAAAGTTGAATTTTGTATGAGTTGAGCACAAAAGAAGACATTCCATACTTTAATGAAAGTAAATTATGGAACTGGTGAAAATACTAGTTTTTTTATGTCAAAATGTCAAATAGCTATATTGCATATTCTTTCTAAAGTTTGGAAGTTGAATTTTGTATGAGTTGAGCTCAGAATAAGACATTCCATACTTTTATGAAAGTATGGAACTGATGAAAATACTTGTTTTTTTCTGTCAAAATGCCAAATAACCATATTGTATATTTTTTCTAAAGTTTGGAAGTTGAATTCTGTATGAGTTGAGCTCAGAATAAGGCATTCCATACTTTTACGAAAGTATGTAACTGGTGAAAATAATATTTTTTTTCTGTCAAAATACCAAATAGTCATATTGCATATTCTTTCTAAAGTCTGAAAGTTTAATTCTGTATGAGTTGAGCTCAGAATAAGTCATTCCATACTTTCATGAAAGTATGGAACTGGTGAAAATACTTTTTTTTTTGTCAAAATACCAACTAGCAAATTAAATAACTCAGAATTTCAATTAGCCAACTAGTTTTTGTCGTAGAACTCAAAAGAATTTTAGAGTATGATAAAATACAAATTAAACACTGTACAATTAGAGGATTATAAATAGTTTTTGTTTCAAACTGTGATTGTACGTTACAGAATCACTATTGAATAAGAGTCGTATAAGAATGTTGTTGCAAGCTCAAGCCGAAACCTTTTCATATGCGGTTGATTCCAGTCCATTTGTTTTGATTGATCAAATATTCACTATACTTCATTAGAAAGACACCACAATCAACACTCATATTTTGTTGAGGACATTCAAACATTTCTTTTCTCCAACCTTGAGATTTCATCTGGATGCTTAGGTTGGGGCATATGCCATCCAAATGTTCATTTGGCATGGATTGAAGCAATGAAACATTATCCTCAAAATCTTTGGAGGAGCCATGGTAGGACCACATTGAATTTAGATAAAGAATATTTTTTGCTCAATGTCCACCACAAGGAGATGCCAATGTCCTCCGGTATCTTTTTCTTGATTTGCATGTTGGAGGCCGCTACTATTAATGGGCATAAAAATATATTTAGGAATATATGACACGACTAATGACCTTTGGATGTAATTCAATGCAGCAGCCCCATGACTTCTATAATATCTCTGAAAAAAGAAACAACTTTTTTTAGTCTAAAAGTGCAAAAATAATGATTCAATACTTTGTCAAAACTCTGAAATTCCAAGAAATAATTCATTAACCAAATTCCATACTTTATCAAAATTATAGAATGCCATTAATACATAGAAATAATCAACTTTCATACTCTGAAAGTGCTAAAGTAATGATTTCATACTTTGAGAAAACTCTAGAATTCCAAGAAATAAATCATTAATCAAATTTCATACATTATCAAAACTATAGAATACCATTAATACACAGAAAAATCCAACTTCCATACTCTGGAAATACAAAAGTAATGATTCCATACTTTGAGAAAACTCTAGAATTTCAAGAAATAAACCATTAATCAAATTTCACACTTTATCAAAACTATAGAATGCCATTAATACACAGAAAAACTCAACTTTCATACTCTGAAAGTGCAAAAATAATGATTCCATACTTTATCAAAACTCTGGAATTCCAAGAAATAAACCATTAACCAAATTCCATATTTTATCAAAACTATAGAATGACATTAATACACAGAAAAACTCAACTTTCATACTCTGGAAGTGCAAAAATAATGACTACATACTTTGTCAAAACTCTGGAATTCTAAGAAATAAACCATTAACCAAATTTCATACTTTATCAAAACTATAGAATGTCATTAATACACAGAAAAACCTAACTTCCATGTGCTGGAAGTGCAAAAGTAATGATTTCATACTTTGAGAAAACTCTAGAATTCCAAGAAATAAATCATTAATCAAATTTCACACTTTATCAAAACTATAAAATACCATTAATACACAGAAAAACTCAACTTTCATACTCTGAAAGTGCAAAAATAATGATTTCATACTTTGAGAAAACTCTAGAATTCACTACAACACATCGTTTGAATTTTGACGGCAAATTATAAATAAATTTTGACGTCGGTGGAAGTAAATAATTGCATATTGACGATAGTAAATTCGTCGAAAACGTGTGTCAAACAACCAACGTTGAATTTTAAATATTGATGCCTGCAGAGGTGTCAATATTTAAATTTTGACGTCGTATACAGTCGAAAAGAGGTGTCAATATTTAAAATTCGACGACATCTACAGTCGAAACGAGGCGTCAATAATTAAAATTCGACGTCGTCTACCGTCGAAAAGTTAGGTGTCGAAAAGGTATATTGACGCCTGTGTGAGGCGTCAATATGCTACCATATTGACGCTAGCGAAGGCGTCAATATATTTAGCATATTGACGCCTGTGGAGGCGTCAATATGGCAGCCCTTTTTGTTTTTTTTTTAAAATAAAATTTCGTGGACCGCGTAATTAATATACTCGTAATAAATAATTAATATATTAATTAGCTAATTAATTTAAAGTTAATAAATTAAAATTTCTAATTACACATTAATCAAATTACCTCTAACCATTAATCAAATTAGGCATTAAATTAATAATCTCATTTGATTAAAACAGTAATACAAAATTTGATTAAAATAATAATACAAAAAAAGAACTAACAATAATTTTATTTACAAATAAAATTAAATAATTTAATCTTCATCGTCCATTTCCTCCTGCTCCTCCTCATCTTCTTGTTCTTCCTCATCGTCTTCTTTATATGGATCGACGTCTCTATCTATACATCAATATCAATTATAAATATATAAATTTGAATATTATCAATTAAAATATTCAATATTACAATATATAAATTTACTTATAGTTTAGAAATGGATCTTTACTTGTACCTTCTCCGATATTAGCCGACGGTATTTCATGAGGAAGACTTTCAGGAACACACAAGCGACTCTGTTAGAAAAACATATTTAATTAATTACAATGCTAAAAAATTCAACTACAAATAAATTAAATAAATACATACATAATCAATTGGTGAGGAAAATATATTAGCTTGACTAATAATTGGATTTAGCCCATGTGACGATGAATTATCAAATTGATGATGAAGCCACATCTGCTTCATTCTGTTGAGTCTTTGTTGAACCTCCCTCATCTCAGCATCGTGTTTTTGCTACATTTCTTTCATTGCAGTCTCTTGTTATCGTCGAAGCTCGTCATATCTTGCATCGTGGGAAGGTGCAACAAAAGGTTGTCGCTGATGTTCGTAAAATTGACTTGGTGTGACTCCAATCCCTTGTAGGCGAACTCGAGAATGATGTTCGGGACCAGATATTTCTCGATATACTTGGTTCTCGAGTTGAACTCGCTCTGTTGTTGGATTGGTCTCAAGTCGCTCATTAAGTGTTCGTTCAGCAGTGGCCTACATTTCAAACAATTGATTATAAAATTAAAAAATATTAATTTAATTCATTCGTAGATGTGTTATACCATAAATTGAGCTGCTTCTTCGCGTACATATCCTCCACTTCTACGAAGATGTGTTGTTCTATACACTTCAAGCTCACTGGGCTCTCTATCATGTGCACGCCGCTTCACACAATGTAAATAATAATTAATTATTTAAATGATATTAAAAATAAAAACAAATAAATTATAAATTATTTACTAAACTACTTACAAAATCAGCATGTCTTTGAATGTAAGGGGTCGCACCACTAGTATGTATGCAATCTTGAGTTGCACTTCTTGCCATTCGACCCCGTTCAGATGCAGCCTGTCATATTTAATTATAATTATAAAAAAATATTGCCAGTATCAAAATATAAATTCTTACCTGACTAGTTGAAGAATGCCAATAGTCGACCATTCTTATCCATGATTCCCTACTAACATTTCGTGGTCGACGTGCAAGATTTTCCTCCTTTGACTCTTCAATTTTAAAATATTTTCTTTTTAATATAAGTTTATAATTTTTAAATTTTCTATCAAAGGCCGCCATAGTAGTGCGAAAAATACGATCCCTGTTCTCAGTAGGGATCAAAAAATATCTTTGCATTTATAAATGATATTAATTAGTTTGACCCCAAAATATATATTTAATATATAATTTTACACAACCAAATAATGCAATCTAACATAAATTCATAACATACCAATAATTGCTCCCATAATCCATTCTTATATATGAAAGAAATTTGATTCCAAGGGTCAGGCGTCAACGGTAAGAATGTAGAATCACGCACTAGTAACCCCATAAAACGTGAGTATAATATGTGGCCGCCATCATGACTTTGACCCCAATCAGAAAAGTTGACCATAATTAACTGGTCGGGATTAAGTGCGTACACAGAAGAAGCTGTAAAATATGGAGACCCTTCATATTGCATTTGTGTTGTAGTGTCTGTTTTCAAATTACAATAGAAAACATTAATATTAATTTGATTAAATAAATAATGTTCACATGTATGGTGACATAAAAACTAACTCCAAGCGCAGAAAGGTCTATGAATTCGTCCTTGTGACGGCCTAGGACGATCACTCTCGGGACTAAGTTCACCCTCCTCGCGGGTCTCAGCATATGAATCTACTATTCTTGATCTTGACATCCTGTATAATAACATAATATTATATATTGATAAATACATAAAGATTAACCAATTATACAAATAATATTGATAAATAATAAGTCATTTACCGATGTCATATAAATCTCTAGGATATACATTTATGATATGCAACCACTCATTATTCTTCGGATCTTACATGTAAAATACTTGTTTTGCTTGTGATGAAAACACATACGGGTCATCTTTTAGAAATGCACCGGTATGAAATAATCGAGAAAGATTGACTAGTGTGAATCCATTCTCATCCACTTGTAAACCCCGTGAATTTCTTATATCAACCCATTTAGCACGAAAATGAACTACCTTGAATACCCCACGATAGTCCAATTCAATTACATCCGTTAGAACTCCATAATATTGACGATTGTCAGCTTCAACCATTAAACCACTATTTTGTGTTTTACGTAATCTTTCTTATTGTTTGGTATGAAATCTATAACCATTTATAATCAGTCCATCATATTTTCTAATTACGGATACTGGACCTCGAGCTAACGCAAGTAGTGAAGCATCACAATTATTTTGTACCATTTCCGACACTTTATCTTGTAACCACAATGCGAATCTCTCTATGATCCACCTTTGTTGTTGAGCATTCGATGCAACTGATAAATTATTTATACGACATTGTTCTTCAAGAAATTGTCTGAGACAATAAAATAAAAATAACACCAAGAATCTTAAAATAACTTAAAATATGGAGACATTTAATAACAACTGATACCTTTTGTATGGTTCAATCATTGGAGTATGCAACAAGACATATCTGTGCATTTGTGCATATGCATTTAAATCCAACGTACCAATGCGAGCTTTGCCAATAAATCGACCACCAGAAGAAAATAAGTAGTTTTCAATATTTTCAACTTCATAATTTCTCTGCGGTCGATTGAACATTGTTTCAATATTATTAAAATATCGAGAACAAAATGTAAGACATTCATCAGCAATATATCCTTCAACGATGGATCCCTCTGGTTGTGCCTTATTTCGAACATGAGATTTATATCTCATAAATAACCTATGAACACGAGACAAATTCTCCTCATTTGACGATTCCCTATTAATACTTAATGAACACGAGATATTTAAAAAATATA
Source organism: Canna indica (assembly GCA_034359265.1). NCBI lineage: Eukaryota > Viridiplantae > Streptophyta > Magnoliopsida > Zingiberales > Cannaceae > Canna > Canna indica. Next base: position 73,357,757 of record CP136890.1, read on the forward strand.
AATAAAACAAACATTTCAATTGGGTACATCCAACAGTAATGAACAGGACCACCAAGTTTCATCTCTGTTGGAAGGTGAATCATCAAATGCACCATAATAGTGAAAAAACTCGGTAGAAAAATTTGCTCCATTTTACATAAGAGTAGAGGCACACGTGATTGCAAATCGTCCAGGGTACAATGGTCTAAATTGGCACTGCATAACTTTTTGAAAAATGCAGAAATCTCTTTAACAATGAGGAGAACATCTTTATGCACAATTCCTCGTAATGCATTCGGAAAAACATCTTGAAGCAGTATATGTGAATCACGACTCTTCAACTTTTGTAATCTATGATCCTTGAGATTCACACATCTAGAAATATTTGATGAGTATCCATCAGACACTTTTATATTTTTTATACACGTCAGCATGAGATCTTTTTCAAGAGTGGACATTGAATAAATTGCCAAGGGTATATCATATTTACCATTTGGTAATAATATTGGATGTAAATGATATCTTATATTCATATCTTGCAAATCTAATCGTGCATTCAAATTATCTTTCCCTTTTCCATCAATATCCAATATAGTACCAATCAGATTATCACATATATTTTTCTCAATATGCATAACATCCAAATTATGGCGCAATGGATTATGCTGCCAATATGGTAATTCGAAAAATATACTTTTCTTTTTCCACATTCCATAATCTTGTCTCTGAAAACTTTGCTGAGTTTGTGTGTCTGCATTAATGCCTTCTGACTCACTACCCAAATTATTTCGAGTGCGCTTTCTACTTGTGTTGGTAGTTTTGCCATAAACATGTTTAATGTGTTGAATCTGCTCGTAAACAATCTTTGAATCAACTGGCACTGGTGCATTATCATTTTCTATTATCCCGTCAAATAATTCAGTGTCCTGACGAAACAGATGTTCTTGTGACAACCATCTACGATGGCCTAGATAACAATGTTTTCTTTCGTGATTAAGCCAACGAGAATCTGTCTTATCACCGCATATGGGACATGCATATCGTTCTTTAGTGCTCCAACCTGATAACATTGCATATGCTGGAAAATCATTAATGGTCCACATTAAAGCTGCACGCAGAGAAAATTGTTCGCCGGAGATACTATCAAATGTTGTTACTCCGCTCCACAACAACTTCAATTCAGAAATGAGAGATTGTAAGTACACGTCAATGTCATTTCCTGGTCCCTTAGCGCCTGAAATTAACATTGATAACATTATTGAAGATCTGTTCATACATGCCCATGGTTCCATATTATAAGGTATCAATACAACAGGCTAAGTGCTATAAGTTGTGCTCATGGATCGAAATGGATTAAATCCATCAGTTGCAAGACCCAATCTAACATTACGTGAATCAACAGCGAAGTCTGAATATCTTCTGTCAAAAGCTTGCCAAGCTTCTGCATCAGCAGGATGTCGAATGATTCCATCTTTGGTGCGTCTTTCAGAATGCCATCTCATTGAGCTTGCGGTCTTCAATGACATATATAAACGAGTCAGTCTTGAAATAAGTGGAAAATATCGTAACACTTTTGTAGTTTTTTTTTCGTTCTAACTGACTCGTTGATTCATCATTAGTTGAAGAAGAAGTCCATCGAGACAATCCACAAATGTTGCATGTTGATGCTTCCACAATTTCATCCATGTATAGAATGCAATCATTTGGACAAACATGTATCTTTTGATAGAATAAACCCAAATCTTTCACATATTTTTTTGCTTGATAACACGTTGATGGAAGTGTATTGTCTTCTGGAAAAGCTTCTTTCAACAATTCTAACAACATTGAGAATGACTTTCCAGACCAACCATTAAGAACCTTTATATGATATAATTGAATGATAAATGATGATTTACTATATTTTGCACAATTTGGATACAGAGGAACATCAAGATCATCCATCATAGAATGTTGGGAAGGTTCTTGTGGCGGTTCTACTGCATTTGGAGCTTCATCAAGATTAACATTTGGTGTTTCATCATTGACATCAATTGGTGTTTCATCATTGACATCAACTAGATTTGGTGCATCATCATAAATCACATCGGTTCTATTTAGTGTGTTATCATTATGATAATGTACTTGCTCAAATGTTTCGGCTCTGTTTGATATATCAAGTTGTGCTTCTATTGTCGGATATAAAGGTTCACCATGGTAATACCAAATGGTATATCTCGGTAAAATTCTATTCCATATTAAGTGTCTTTGAACATCTTCTGGTTTATGATATTTCCTATTGATGCATCTTCTACACGGACATTTCATTGTGCCATCATCATCCAATCCATGATCAATTGTGAACTGAATAAAATTTTTCATGCCTCTCGCATAGGCTTCAGATGATCGAGGTGCTGACATCCAAGTTTTATCCATCTTTGACTTCAAAATTGAACTTCAATGTTACTATAAAGGGTATAGTCATATAGGTGGGTTGGTCCTATCCCATTCAGCAACACATTATTAATATCGCACCTATAATCTCATTTAATCACAACAAGTCACTGAAAATTTCGGCAGCATCTCTCTTTAGTTATCCAAGTACGCAAAACATTTGAAGCGTACCAGAGAACAAAAGAGATGCAACCGACATTCCATTGACATGTGTGATCAAATGAAATTAAATTTGCGATATTAATAATTGTGTTGCTAAACTGTCCAATAAGGGACAATTCGAGATTTATTATTTGAAATATATAAAATTTGTAGATACTATTTAGTAAAATATTAAGTAGAATACGCATTCCTTCGTATCGAAATAAGTATTCAACCTAATATTACGACTAAATTTTATCAACAACATTTATAAAATCAATAAATATTTCTCGAACGGGTCTAAGCTCTTGGTAGAAAATTATACATCTCAAAATTTGAACAATCAAATTATTTTATTCAGCCTATCATAATTAAGAAAGATAAATTAAGATAACACAAATCTATATTAAATACATAAATTGTATTCAGTCTATCATAATTAAGAAAGATAAATTAAGATAACACAAATCTATATTAAATAAATAAATAATATCAAATTGAGAACAAGGCATATGATATTAAATAAATAAAAATTGAGAATTAAATCTATTTGGAATCCTTGATGTATTTGGTTTGCTGTGTGCTGCTAGTTAAAATCTTAAGTCATGGCGTGTGTGAATTAAACCTATTTGTAATATGCTTTTTCGCACAATAAACAGGTCCAAAATCTTTTATTATCCCGAAAATTACTTTGAATTCATTTGGTGTAAACAAAAGTTATAATTTATCTGAACCTTGTAAAATAGTTTTTTTTACAGATGGGAGGCCAATGTTGTACAAGAAGGTAGACTATGTAGGCATGAAAATAATTAATGCTTGACATCTGTCATGAAAAGAACAAGAAATGCTATCCATGTAAAATAGATCAAAAGAACAAATAAAAAAGAAAATTAGAGAAAAAAAAGTTATCTTCTAATCAACGAGGGATTCTAACAGAAAATATCATAAATAAAATTTTACTTGAACTTGATATAAAAAATAAAATCATAGATAAATTATTTTATACTAACCTGGGTGTAAATTAAAGAAATTAAAACCACCTTAGTATTGAGCTTGTTTCATCGGAGTAGTGTGAGCGCGGCTGCTGAATTTACCAGAGGAGAAAGGCTGGTTTTATCGGAGGAAAATAGAGGAGACGGTAAAGATGAGGAAGGAGGGAAAAAAATAGCGGGAGAGACGAAACGAGAGGTAAAGTGAGGTTTTATAAACGAAATTAAATATTAAATTTTTAATAAAAGCTGCAACAACAGCTGTAATATATATATATATTACTATATGGTTTTGCAGTTGAAAAGAAATTTCAACTACAGGCCGTACTATTTTGCAGCTGAAAAGAAATTTCAGCTGTAGGCCGTACGATTCATATGCTCACGGGTCAAAAATTTTCAACCCGTGAGGCGATGCTTCGACGACCGCGAGGCGTCGAAACATTTCGACGCCAGCGCGAGTCAAAACACTGGCATCGAAATATTTCGACGCCATCGTTTCGACGCGCGGTAGCGTCGAATTATTTCGATGTCAGCGCCGCGTCGAAACATTTCGACGCTGGTGTTTCGACGCCATGTTGCGTCGAAATGTTTCGACGCCTTTAATCTGAAGCGCTTCGACGCAAAAAAGATGCTATTTTGCCGAATAAACGGCGACCGTGTCAAATTATTAACTTTTACATATCGACGTCTATATTAGACGTCGATATGTATAGACTTTTGTTGCCCGCCTTCTTTAGACATTTCGACGCTTCTTTGGACGTAAAAAAATAAACGTCATTATTTCGAGAGTTTGGTGTAGTGATTCCAAGAAATAAATCATTAACCAAATTTCACATTTTATCAAAACTATAGAATGCCATTAATACACTGAAAAACTCAACTTCCATATGCTGGAAGTGCAAAAGTAATGATTCCATACTTTGAGAAAACTCTAGAATTCCAAGAAATAAATTATTAATCAAATTCCACACTTTATCAAAACTATAGAATGCCATTAATACACCGAAAAACTCAACTTCTATACTCTGGAAGTGCAAAAATAATGATTTCATACTTTGTCAAAACTCTGAAATCCAAGAAATAAACCATTAACCAAATTTCATATTTTATCAAAACTATAGAATGCCATTAATACACAGAAAAACTCAACTTCTATACTCTGGAAGTGCAAAAGTAATGATTCCATACTTTGAGAAAACTCTAGAATTCCAAGAAATAAATTATTAATCAAATTCCACACTTTATCAAAACTATAGAATGCCATTAATACACCGAAAAACTCAACTTCTATACTCTGGAAGTGCAAAAATAATGATTCCATACTTTGTCAAAACTCTGAAATCCAAGAAATAAACCATTAACCAAATTTCATATTTTATCAAAACTATAGAATGCCATTAATACACAGAAAAACTCAACTTCTATACTCTGGAAGTGCAAAAGTAATGATTCCATACTTTGTCAAAACTCTGAAATCCAAGAAATAAACCATTAACCAAATTTCATATTTTATCAAAACTATAGAATGCCATTAATACACAGAAAAACTCAACTTCTATACTCTGGAAGTGCAAAAGTAATGATTCCATACTTTGTCAAAACTCCGAAATTTCAAAATTTTACAAAATAAATGATAAATTTATCTCGAAAATTATGCCCAAATATATATAATTAGTTGGGCTGCTACAAGCATTCTTTAATAAGATTGACGCATAGCCATCAATCGTGTCGTCGTCTATGAGCGCATCGAAGTCTAGTATATTTCATAAACATTCCAAGTTTAAAAAGTAGTGCCCACATCTCCAAATATAGTCATTGCTCAACCTAATAAAATAAAAGATACTAATAATTATTCAATCTACTACAACATTCCAGCATACTCACTCTAATTTCTAATGTATTCACTCATAAATACAATTATTGTCCTGCAATAACAATTTAAATTGTAGTAACACTCACTCTAATTTATTCAAAGTTAGAAGTAAATTGGCAATGTTCTCCTCCGCATCTTTGAATTCATTTCTTATCTGCACAAAAAATAAGAAGATAGTTATTGTTATTATAGTTATTTGACTGCATCCTTATACACTTCGAAGAATTCATTTTTTACCTTTCGAAGAATTTTTCCTTTTGCGGCTCCATGCTTTTTAATAACTTTAGTTTTCTCATCTTTTTTCTCCTCATCTTCATCATCCAGACTTAAATTCAATGGAAAAATTGATGTGGTATCTTTTCTCTTGTTTGGACCTCTTAGTGTATATCTTTGCAATAGCGTTTTTCTTTCTTTTGCTTGGCTCTGGGCTTGCAACAGTAGCCATGGTTGGTTCCGGGCTTGCAACAACAGTAGCCATGGTTGGTTCCGGTGTTGCAACAAGAACTTTGGTTGGTTCCGGGGTTGCAACAAGAACTTCTTCAACCTTCTTCTCATTTTTTTTACTTTTTTACCATTTATTTTCTTCCAAGGGGTTCCCCTCCTTTCCCTCAGATTATATTTATTCTTTTGAATTGATGCCCTCCTAACAATAATCCTATATACAATGCTGGGGTGAGAGGGCATGCATCAACAGTAGATCTCTTCTTCTGCCTTGTTTTTCCTTCATTTCCTTTCACAAATATCTATTTATGTGTTCTTGGAAGTATTTCGTTATAAAATCAATCAACAAATCTTCGGCCGTCTGAAAAAAATTACATAATAAAAAGTCATTTCATAGTTTGGTGAAAGTATGGAATTAGAGAAAATACTATTGAACTAGAATAGATATGCAACTTTAATATGTAACTTCATACCCTAGTGCGTGGCCGGAATAAAACTTGTTCTTCGGCTGAAGGAATAAGATTTTCAACAACTTGAAAATGGGTCACAGCCTCCCATTTGGACTCGAGGGTCCTTGTTTGCTAGTTTATAATAACCCATTTTCACAATCTGGGCTTATTTGGTATGACTCTGGGAACCAAAATGGGAATATGTTCAAAAAACCAACCCTCAAAGAAAATATAATCCATAAAACATGTTATTAACAATATAAAACAAAATATTGACATAAAAAATATCATACTGACCAGCAAAAGAATAACACAACCACGCATGTAGGTGACAGCTGGGTTAGCTTGTTGTTGTTCAAGTACTAATCTGATTCTTTCCCCAATGGAGGGGATTTGTCCGGCTACGAATGAATATATACAATTGGACCAATTGTACTTACTAATGTAATTCAGGTTATCTACATAACCCAACAAATAACCCGGTACACGATATCCGGGAGTACAAAATAATATACTGGAAAATACATATAAAATGTACAAACGACAAAAATCCTCTATATCTTGAGGATTATTGAAGCCATGCACTTGAATCATTAGGTCTTCAATTTGTGTCCTACTAGGTGCTGCTCCATCCGAAAAAAATTTGGCCTTCATATAGCCCTCGCAAGTGGCTTCACTTGCCTCTGGAGTTGGAATTAATTCTCCATGATTAGGCAGGCCTAAGAGGAGAGCCACGTCAGATTCTGAAAACGTCACCTCATTTCCTTTGAAGTTAAAAACTAGGTCTTTCACTCACTGCTTCATAATTAAGAAAAGCAAATTCCTAAACATTGGGAATTCTCCCATGTCCAGGAATATTCCAAAAGGGGTGGTTTGTATCAGAGCTTTCTCCTGTGCACTTATGTGAATGCTTTGCAGGTTGCCCCAATTGTGCTCTGAACCTAGTCGGAGGAACCTTCTGAATCTGTCTACATAGCAAGTCCATTGAAGGACATGTTCATGTCCTTTTACCACTCTTGAGGGTGGTGCATATGAGGGTTCTGCTAACTCTGTTCCACAACCTTCATGTAGTTGATTTGGAGCTTGCTGACTTCTATCATCAATTGGGTCTGCAACATAAGTAGTTTGTTGTTTAAAAAATAAGATAAGATCTAATCGTTAATAAATAAAGAAAACAACATACTCATACATGCAAAGCTAACCTTGTGAGTGTTGTGTCGGGTCCTCATTTTCCAAATGTAATTCTAAAAAAACTAAGCACCATATTTCATTGAAAATAAATGAATTATTGGATCAATGACATATAAAAGTCTATATAAGTCTTAATGTTTCAATATTGGACTAATTTATGACTCATATATGACCATTCCATACTTTTTCAAAAGTGTGGAAATGAATTGAATTTATAATATTTCAAAAATATTTTAATAAATTTGCCAAAAAACTATATATAGAAGTCAACATTAAGTTAATTAATGCAATATTACCCTAATTTATGGCAATTCCATACTTTTGCAAAAGTATGAAATTGCATTTACATTATACTATTTCATAAGTTTATCAACTTATATGTCTGTAATAGGGTCATATAAAATCAAATAGTATTTGGACTCAAATAAAACCAAATAGTACTCAATAAAATAGTATTCCATACTTCTTTAAAAATCTATAACTAACAAAAAAAAAACTAGATTTCATTCAAAATATGGAATCATTGGATAAATGAAATATAGAAGTCTATATAAGCCTTAATGATTCAATATTGGACTAATTTATGACCCATATATGACCATTCCATACTTTTCCAAAAGTGTGGAAATGAACTGAATTTATAATATTTCAAAAGTATTTCAATAAATTTGACAATAAACGATATATAGAAGTCAACATTAAGCTAATTAATGAATATTACCCTAATTTATGACAATTCTATACTTTAGCAAAAGTATGGAATTGCATTTACATTATACTATTTCATAAGTTTATCAACATATATGCTTGTAATAGGGTCAGATAAAACCAAATAGTACTCGGACTCAAATAAAACCAAATAGTACTGAATAAAATAATATTCCATACTTCTTTAAAAATCTATAGCTAACAAAAAAAAAACTAGTTTTCATTCAAAATATGAAATCAATATTTACATGCATATATAAGTCTATATAAAGCCAATTAATGCAATATTATCATAATTATTGACAAATCCATACTTTTGCAAAAGTATGGAATCACATTAGAATCATACTATTTAATTTCTATAAATCTTGAAAATTTGAAATTAGGGCACAAGCTCATAAAGGACTCAAATATAATCAAATAGTATTCAATAAAATAGTATTCCATACTTTTGCAGAAGTATGGAATTGCATTGAAATTAGATGAGCTATTCTTAAACAGTAAACAACAAAATGTGTAATGTGTAACAATTAAAGATAATAAATAAAAACTAAGAAAGCAGTTCATAAAAATTGGAATTTATACCACTTGGATTTGGAAAATTAGGGCACACCATCAAAGTTACAGTGAGGAGCTTACCTGCGGGGTTAGGAGCTTTAAAGAACTTGTCCGAAGAATGGGGCGGTAACACTGAGGTATGATGCAGCGGTTGGAGCGATTTGGGAGGCAACAGAGGACGCGAGAACACAGGGTGGCAGTTTGCTTCAAGGGCTTTGTGCGGGATGTGAGAACACAGGGTCACGGTTTCCTTCCAGGGATTCGGTCGGAGAAGACAACAAAGGACGGCGGTTTCCTTCCGGCGATTCAAGCGACGACAACAACGACAAAGGCGACAAAGGACGACGAAAGTGCGATCAGTAAAAAAGTAAAAAGTAAGGTCGATCAGAAAAAAGGTAAAATGTAGTAGAGAGAGATAGAGCGGGAAACCCCGTGAACCGGGTTTTTTCATTAAACCCTGTTGAGCCGGTTCAAATTTTGTTGAACCGGTCGGCAAACGTTCAAACCAAAAGCCAGGGGACAAAACCGGAAAAATTAAGAGAAAGTTATGGATTTGGGAAAATCCAATTCAAAGTTATGGATTTGGGAAAAAGAGGAGAGAAAATTATGGTTTTGGATATTTGCTAAAAAAAAAAGAGTTTAGATGTTTCGTGAAGTCCTAGGTGGTGAGACTTGTGCGGTATATATATATATATATATATTTATGGCTGTAATGATGCATTCTTTTTACATGTTCTGATTGTATTTTGTAATGATTCTTCGAACTAGCACTTGGGAATTTAAAAAATAGTTATCAGGACTTGATCATCGAAAGGTCTGAAACTGGGAATATTTAGTTCAAGAAACTATCATGGAAATATTTACAGAGCTAATACAACACAAGTCTCCATGTATATGGAACGCTCTCTCTCTCTCTGAAACAATGGCTACAAGGTACGGTTGGTTTTAATACTAGGGATTTAGATTTTCTACATATTTGGGGTTGCTCAACTATGGATGTGCTCAGATTAAGTTGACCATTAGAATTGAGTTAAGTAGACTTCTAGCTAATTGTGCCCGATTCACTTTATCTCTTGCAAATTATGTGTTGCTGAAATTATAGATTTGTAGATGTTTAAATTTTGAAATTTTATAGCATTATAAGTATGCTGAAATCTGAATTTTTATAGCTTGATAAGGTAGGCTGAAATTTGATGTTGTGGTATGAACATGCACGCAGAATTGTAAGTATATATATATATATATATATGCAGAATTCTATTAGGGTGCACATGCTGAAATTGTTCGTACATGCTGAAATCGTACTACGTATAATGGGTGGATTAAAGTGTGTTGGGACATTATAGTACAAGCTAGAACTAATCTTGTGTATGCGGAAAGTTTTTCATCTAGACTTAGATCTGAACCGTGATATCTGGGCCCGAGGGAGGGCCGCGTTGGGCCGCGCAAGCGCGTACCCGAGTTGTTGGTTAGATATATTATTTTGTGTACTTGTATGCACTGAGTAGAGATAATGCATGTGTTTGTGCTTGTGCTTGGAGTATGGCCAAGCTGAGAAGTGCTTTAACTAGTAGAGCTATCGCCCGACTCAACGAGTGGATTATGGACTCGGGAAGCTCGTCAGCAAGCCACACAGACGATCGACCCAGGGAGTGGCATTGGGTGGAGGGCATTCTCCAACCACAAGAGGGTTACCGAGGCTAGTTGGCCAAACTAGCTCAAAAGGCCCGAGGCGGGAAGCTCGCTAGGCGGTGTCCTAGTGACCGACTCGTGAGATTGTTACATGCTATGTTGTGATATGGCTGGTGTGGGCTGATGTGTTTGCTTATATGCACTATGGTGATATGGCTGATGTAGGCCAATGTGACTAGATGTGCGGAGGCGCACTAGATGGTTGCTTAGATGCTATGATATGATATGGCCGATGTAGGCCAGGTGGTTAGATATGCAAGGGCGTACGTGATGGATGAGTATTATTCATGTATATTATCATGATTATTTGATACTATGTGCATATGTATTAATGTTGTATATTCTGGGGTTATCACATGCGTTGGCTTGGCGAGGGCTTGGTTCAAGCCACTCACTGAGTTCGTTTGAACTCACCCCTCTCTCTATTGTTGTTTTGCAGATCCTGACCAGTTGAGGTACGGTGTACCCATGTGGCGCGGTTGGGGTTGCGGGCTTAGGCAGTGGATTTCGTGACGAGTCAAGTCGTAGTCGAGTTGTAAGAGTTCACTTATGCATATGGTCGTGTTTTGACCGTAGACATGGATTGTACTTATTATTGATGTCTAAAACTTTTTGTTGGAGCTATCCACTTCATATTTTCTTTGGTATCTGCATGGTTTGTGTATTACTATTCCACATTTGGTATGCATGAGTTTGTAGTCTTCGGAGTACGAGCACGTACTCTGGCCGGTTACGTGATCCAAAATTTTGGGGCGTGACAGAATGAATATAATTTAGTCGATTTGAATAATTTAGTTGGATATAGTATATATATACATGAAAACTAGTATATTCCAATCAATTAAAATTTTTTAAATAAATTTTACTCAAATTGAATTGAATATTTAAATTAATTCATTTTTTTTAAAAAATCACAAATTCAAAAAAAATATATGATTTCAAATGTCTCTTAAAATTAAATATCTATTCAAATCAAAAAGATATTAAATCATAAATTCGATAAGTAGAGGTGTCGATATTCCTTTTTTTATTTCATTAAAAAATGACGTAATAAGCAGAGGCGTCGGTGTTACAATTTCGATAACAGACATTCGAGCTGAAACTTTTCAATTTGACATTATTAAATATTGTTGATTAAGAAAAAATATATTAATTATTTTTAATTTTTATCAAAATATTACTTATGAATTGATATCATATGGTATTATATTTATAGAGGTGATTAAGTCCAAAAACCTGAGCTTTCGATGTAGGATTGAATGCCAATTTTTTTATATAGGATGGTTATTGGGAAATTGGCGCCGAAATTGACGCCGGTCTCCCAAGTCCCTTCATCAATTTTTGATTTATTTTATATTGTAAGTAATTTTTTTAATTCCCTTCGTTGAAATTTTTAATTTGATTTATATTTCATTTTTCTTTAGCAAATCCGATTGAAACAACTATATATTAGTAATATATTTTATTATATAAGTATATATATACTATATACTATATACTATATACTATATACTATATACTATATACTATATACTATATACTATATACTATATACTATATACTATATACTATATACTATATTTATTTATTATATTAATTATTACTGTTATTATCCTATTGTGTGTTATAGTTTATTAAACCTCTAATCTTTTACTTTTATTTTCCTTAATTTTATTCAAGTTTTATAATTTGAGTATTTTTTTTAGTTTGGATTGATGTATTATATTTTTCTTCTAAAATTCAAATTTTAAGATAGACTAATTATATATACTTATATATTTTTTAAATTTCTTCATTTAATTTACTTACATATTTTATATTATTTATTATAACTATCATTTTTCATATTTTATTTAGTTATATATTATTTACTAAGAAAATATTATTTTCCATTAACTTGATTTCATTGTCACGTTTTTTACTGATTTATAAATTAGTTTAAGCTTTCATATTTTTGGAAGGAGTTTAAAAATTTGAAGCAAAACAATTATAAATACCTAATATATATATATATAGCTAATAGACACCGTAGTAAAATAAATGATATGCTAATCAAGTAATATATGACAAGTGGTATATGAGAAGTCAAAGACATTTGTTATTAGATATGAATATATGATCCAAATTTTGTTTAATATTATACTAATTATTATTTCAATTTTTTATACTATTTAAAAAGACGTAAATATTTAATTTTATTACCTTTAATTAGTTAATTTCGTTCAAATTTTAAAAATTTTAAGTAGAATTTGTTATTTAGTTTGATGTTTCATATTTTCCAAAATTATTTCAAAACTCTAAAACAAATTAAGTATAATTATATATTTTAAAATTTTATTTTATTTTATTATATTATATATTATATATTATATTACTTTTTTTTTTAAATTTATATTTTTTATTATTATTTAGAGTATATGAAGAAAATATTATTTGTTCATTAAAATTGATTATTTAAGTTTTTATTAAATTGTTTAGTTTAAGCTTTTACGTACATTTTACTTTCATTCTAGATACTATAGTGAGATTAATGATATAATAAAGTATTACATGATAAGTGAGATCTCTTAGTCATTTTTTAAAGTTTTTTTTTTTCTTTTCATATTTTTATCTTTTTACCTTTATTAGAATTATAATTCACTTAAACTATGTTTTTTTTTAATTCACCGAATATATTATTTTGAGTGTTTATGTTTGATGTTATTTTTTTTAGGAAAATTAGACTAAAAAATCACAAGGTTTACAGAAATTTATGTTCTACTCGAATTTTAAAAAATCATGATGAAATGATTTGGAACATCCATTAGAGTAGTTGATGTGGTTTACCTTTGGCTATTTTGACTTCAAGCTGACGTGGTATGTCTAGGTGAACCACACCAACCTCATGAAGCTAGAAGGCTTCTGCATCGATGCCAAGGAAGGCACCACCTACCTCGTCTTCGAGTATGTGGTGAACGGCTCCTCGACACCTGGCTTTACCACGGGTTCGTCACCACCAAGATAGACGTCTTCGCCTTCGGCGACGTCGTCCTCCTCGAGCTTGTGACGGGGAGGGAGGCTGTCAACGAGGACGGGGAGTCGCTGTGGTCGGAGGCGGAGAGGGTGTTCGGGAGCGGCAAGGGGGAGATTAGGGTGGAGGAAAATGGGCTGCTGCAGTGGATGGACATGGGGCTGGTGGAGCAGTCGTGCCCAGTGGAGAGCGTGGTGAGCGTGATGAACGTCGCCATGGCGTGCCTCAGGAGGGACCCATCGAAGCAGCCGAGTATGGTGGAGGCGATGTACATGTTGTCGAAGGCCGATGAACACTTCTCCGATTACTCTGGTGATCATGGTGTCTCCGTCCACGGTGGCGATGTCGCCGCAAGGTGAATGGAAGGAAGATGGCCCAGTGGGGCCCGATGGAAGAAAAAAGAGAAGAGAGAGAGAAAAAAAGTTGGGGTCCGGTTGTTGAATGAAAATCCACACTAGAATGGGGGGGTTTGAATAGTGTGTATCCTTTTTTCTATTTAGTCAATATTCTTTTGCTCAATTTTGACTTCAACCAAATTCAAATGCAACTGAATAATGTTTGCTATCAAATATCAAACACAACAATAAGCAAACAATCAGGACAATGCTAACGCAAGGAAATATAGTGGTTCGGCCAACCGCCTACTCCACTACCTTGGCTCAACACCAAGGATTCTAATCAATTACTTTATAGAACTTGTGTTTCCCTTTGAATACAACTGAAGACACGATTCTCATCTCTTTGAGAACTCCTCAAACCTATTCACCTAGACAAAACACAATTCTACAAAGTCTACCCCTAAGTGTTTACTCTAGCACACATAGCAAGCTATTACAAATGAAAACAAGTTTAAACAACTCTTAAAATACAATGAAAAGAGCTAAGAATTAAAAAGCAAGAACCGGTGCTTTTTTCTCAAGCCTTCAAGCCTCCAACTTGCCAAGTCGTAGAGCTCGAATCGAAGCCCGAGTTGAGGAAGAATGTGCGCTTGAAGAAATTGTCGACGGGAGAACCGAGCGCTATTAATCGATCTTTAGAAGGCTCAAAACTCTTCTTTGAATGCTCAATTAAGTCTCTAAGAGGTATTAAAGAAGTTAGGTGAGGGGTATTTATAACCCCTCAACCGAACGACTCTTCAACAGGCATTTTTTCGCCCATTGGACACCGTTCGATCGCTTGTTGGTCGATTGTCAGTCGACTGACCGATCGATCGCCCAGCGACCGTTGGCAATCTGTGCTTTAATTGCTTTGTTCGATCGATCGGAGGGTCGACCGCCAGAGTCGCGATTCTACTTCTCTGTTGTCCTGTCGACAGAAGAAGCTACTGCCAATTTTTGGCCTCGATCGATCGACTGAAGTAGCCTTCTGCCATTTTTTACCCATCTTCGGTCGACCGACCGATCGACCGAATTGGCTACTGCCAATCTTTTGCCTTGTTCGGTCGATCGAACTCAGGCTGAGGCTGATTTTTTTCTTTATCTTTGTTACATGCTTTTTCATAGGTTTAGTTACCAAGTCTTAACCTGAATAACTTTACAATTAGGCTTGGGATGCGATCCTATGAGTATATTACAGGATATCTACTCAATCTATACCCGACCCTTTTCTTTGACAATCTTTTCTTTCGTTTCTTGACGATCTTTTTCCTTCATTTTCCGAACGAAGTTCGCATGCTTATCGCAACCTCAACTTGAACTCAGAACTTCACACATAAAATATTGTATAATTTTTTTGTTTTACTGGAAAGTGTATTATTTTTTAGTTTTTGGAATTGTACTTTTGTAAGCTCTGATTTTTTTATTAGCAAATAATTTATTTCACTTATTAATATTTTTTTCTTTTGATTTTGTTTTACAATTTTATTTCATTTTTTAAAATTGTATCAATCTTTATTATATTTTCGTTACTTTTCTATCTAGAATATTAAAAATTTTCTATTATAAAATTGATATTTATGTTTAGCTCTATTAATAAATGATATTATTTTCATATATTTGTATAATTATATTGTATTCATTATATATATTAATATAGAATCAATATTATTATTATTATTAATTTGAAAATATTTTATCAAATTGTTTGGATCCCGTTGCGTAACGCGGGATCTTTTCTAGTATATCATTAAACGAGAAGATGTCATGTTTCATAAACAGATGTGGTAGAAACAATATAAGAATATCAATACTTATGATGGAACAAATTCATAGATGATGTCATATTTTCGTAAACATATGTTTGTAGACGATGCCTCCAACGAAAAAGGAAGCGGAGCCAACATCATTTGGAGAATGGTCAAGAAATCACCATAGACCAATCCCTCCAATTCTAATTCAAAGACAACAATAATTAAGAGGAGTACGAAGCCCTGATCGCCAGACTGAAGCTTGCCCATGACGTAAAAGCCCAGAATGTGATCGTGAAAAGCGACTCACAGGTTGTCGTAGGACAAGTCAAAGACAGCTGCCAAGCGAGGGATCCCTCCCTCGAAAGTTACCTCTCACTAGCACATTCTTTAATAACTAACTTTGATAACCTTGGAAGAAAATATCCGAGCCGACCTGTTATCCAAGCTCGCCAGTACCATGAAACCTTAAAACAACAGGTCGATCATACAATAAGTCCTCGGCCAGCCAAGCATTCAGCTGGTCGACACCTCGGCCGAAGTCGAGGCAGTTGAACAAAGTACCAACTGGAGGACCCCGTACATAATCTACCTCAAACGAGGAGAGATACCGGAGCAAACCTCCAATCCAAGTAAATTCAGGAGGTTGACAAGTTACTACACCCTTTTCGATGATCAACTCTACAAAAGAGGATATTCTCGGCCACTGCTCAAATTCATTAGCCGACTACAAACAAACACAGTAATGGCAGAAGTACATGCCGACATCTGCGGTAATCACATTGGAGGAAGATTCTTAGCATCTAAAATCCTCCGAGCTAGATATTTTTAGTCGACCATGAAAACATACTGAAGATTATACGTCAAAAGGTGCGAGAAGTGCCAGTGATTCTCCGAGGTCTCATAGAAGCATCTCAAGCCGCTACATAGCTTGGAAGTCAGTCGACCATTCCACAAGTGGGGGAATGACCTCCTCGGCCCATTCCCTCAAGTGCCTAGACAAATCAAATATTTGGTAGTAACGATCGACTACTTTACCAAATGGATAGAGGTCAAACCCCTAGCGTCGATTGCGACCGAGAAGTTCCGAAAATTCATATGGAAGAATATCATTTATAGGTATGACATACCTCGCGAACTAGTCAGCGATAATGGAACACAATTCACATATCGATGGTTCCGAGAATTCCGCTCAGACCTCGGCATGCGACAACTCTTCTCCTCAGTTGAGCACCCACAAACTAATGACCTGGCCGAAGCATCCAACAAGGTCATCCTGGCAGGACTCAGAAAGAAACTTGACCAAGTCAAGGGGCAGTAGGCCGAAGAACTGCCTGAAGTGCTATGGAGCTACAACACAACAACTCAGTCATCCACTCAGAAAACTCCCTACAGGCTCGTTTATAGAGCAGAGGCCATGATCCCCATTCGGATCGCAGAGCCCAACCTCAGCAAGACAGCCTTCCAGGAACAAAACAGTTCAAAAATCCGTCAAGCCGAGATCAACCTCATCGAGGAAGAACGAGAACTCGACAAAATTAGAGAAGAATATATGAAACTCAGAATAGCTCGAAAATATGACAAACATGTCAAACCGAGAAACTTCAAAGAGGGAGATATGGTTATATGAAAAATCGAACTCCAAAGAAAGCCAACCAGGGAAGGGAAGCTCACCCCAAACTAGGAAGGCCCCTACAACATCACCGAGGTCGTTAGAAAAGGCGCCTACAAAATTGCTGAACTCTTTGGACGAGAGCTCCCATGGTTGTGGAACACAGCCTCCCTGATGGCCTACTACAACTAAGCATTCTCCCTTAAACTATAGATTGTTGGTGTACTCTTTTTCCTTCATGACGGTTTTCCCCCAGGTCTTTCCCCTTGTAAGGTTTTAACGAGGCATCACCACACATAGGTCGAGTACCTCACTCGGTGGGCCACAATGTACTATTATTTGACAATTAATAATACTACTACTATCCTTTTATGCACATTCTTCTGTGTCCAAATTGTCTACATCAATCTCACAACATGCATTGGATGAACCTCTACGATCCCGCGACAGACGCACCACCAGACAACGGCGACCGCTCCTACCCTGTGTGGCGCATCAATCCTCGACCTGTAATATCCTAGATATTTAATTATATTTTTTTCCTTATGGTTGTTTTTGCCAGCCTAGCGGACTAGTTCGAGGTCGAGCCAAGTCGACTAATGGTCCAGTGTGAGCTTGCGAGCTCGAGTAAGTAGGATACGAGTTATGTGAATTTTGCTTGCATAAATAGATTTATTTTATTTTATGATGTGTTGAATGATGGTTTAATTATGTGCATGTATTAGATGGATATGTGGAGAATAAAATTAATTAAGTTAATTAAGTTAGTGGATTCGGGTTCGGCTTGAGGCGGATGCGGGTTGGGTAAAGGGTATAGAGGGGTTAGGGTTGAGGAGAGAGTATAAAACCCCCTCCCCTTAGCTTGTGGCTCCCTATTTGGAGCCACCCAACCTAATTGAGAAGAGGAGCCAGCCGACAGCCAAGCCGCTTGCCGCCCCTCTCCTCTCTCTCCCTTGGAGCCATCGTTAGCAAGAGCCGAGCCGCCCAAGCTTTCCCCCTTCTCCTTCCTTTCCTTCTTCCTCCCCTTTGGAGCTGAGCCGAGATGAGCCAGCCGAAGCCAGCCCCTCTCTCTTCCTCTCTCTCCCTCTCTCCTCAAGCCGACGGCTTGAGGTGAGCTGCCGCCCCTTCTCTTCCTCTTCTTAGGTTGACCCGTCATCTTTTGAAGCCGGATTTGAGGGCCATCGTCCGGGATTGCTTCTAATCATCCTTCCAAAATTAGGTGAGTGGTTTTACCCTCCTTCTTTCGGGGTTCTTCGGGTTCTTGAAGCCAATCTTGAAGACTATTGAAATCTTGATTTATTTTCTGACGATTTCTTGAATTCTCGACATTTTTGTTGTGTGCCGTGTTTGAGGAGGCCCTAAATCCTTCCCTATGGGGTTCGGCAGCTCTAGGACGGCCCTAGGGGTGCTCGGCCAAGGGTAGAGCAAGGGTGCCCTCAAGGTGTTCGATGAAATGCCTAAGTGAGGGATCTTGATTATCCTGTAGTTTATATATCAAATTGATGATTAAAATGAGTTCTTTTATGTTCAAGCATGCTTAGTATTTAATCTGTGATTTTTGGAGAAAATCATGTTTTATGAAAATTAGGATCTTGATGTTGATGCCATGAAAGTTTTTGCAAGATGGTTTCTTGATTTAAATGCTTGATCTTAAAGATTGTTCTTGATTAAAGATGATGGTAGTGCTTTATAGTCTTGGTTAAAAATATGGTTTTTGTGAGAACTATCTAAATGTTATAATTCTAATATATTGGTGAATTTTCGGATTTATTTTCATGACATGTTGAAAATTCAATATTGCTGGAATTTTATGCTGAGATGATGAATCTGTGCTATTTTTGTAATGCTTGTTGTGGTGTTTGTATTTCTCTGAACATAGTCATGTAACCTATCGTTTTGATCAAAAAATATAGTTTGAAAACATAGGACATACTCCGGAGACCAGATTCAAATTAGATACACCAGTTTCGGGCAGAACTGTAAGCTAAAATAAAATCCTAAAACAAAACCCTAATTGTGGTGAACTAAATTTTAATTGCATAATTAAAATTGTGTAAAAGGGTCAGCATAATCTGTTATGAACTAACATAAAAAGTTTATGCATGAAATAAAACCACACGGGTTTATGACATTACGGGTCTAGGAGTTGGGATCATGCATTGGAGTGTCGAGACACTTTCCAATTGGAGCACCCATGAGACACCGTAGGAAAGACTTAGGTCATGGTGCGCCATATCTTTATAAATGGCGGAGAGGCTCGTCGAGGAGCCAGATTGCGGGCTAGGCCCAGGAGGTTGGATGGAAAATTCCCAACCTGCAGAACAAGTTCGGAGGGCCTTTCCCGATTGTTCTGGTTGGCCTTGTGGGATAAGTTCAGAGGTCCTACCCGATTATCCCCAAGGTGGTTTTAAAGAATAAGTTCGGAGGGTCTTTCTCGATTATTCCTGTGATATCTTTTAATAGTAAGCTCGGAGGGCCTACCCGATTACTCTTATGATATCTTAAAGGGGCAAGTTCGGATGGGCGAATCCCGATTGTCCCTACGCGTCTCGTGGAGCAAGTTCGGAGGGTCTTTCCCGATTGCTCCCGAGTTTATTTATACTAGGATAAGTTCGGAGGGCCTTCCCGATTATCCTAAACACCTTAGCGCATGGTAGGCTTAGGCCTATTGTTTTTCACCATTTGGGCGTTGGCTGCCTTCGGGCAGGTGGTGGCCGAATGGCCTGTTAGCAGGTCACTCCCTTGTGACCTTTTCCTGCCTGAGCCAGGAGTTTTACCTTGTGCATCTTATCTGTGATGTTTGTTTTTTTGTGAGGGTTGGTAGAATCGCTCACTGAGTTATTTGAACTCACCCGTTGTCGCTGTTTTATTTTGCAGAGCCTGACCGGTGAGGTGGGCTGGAGCACTTGGCGCAGTTGGAGGGCAAAGGAGCCACATGATCTCAGAGCAGTCCTAGTTAGGAGTCATAGTCGAGTCTGTAGTAGGTTGTCATGCACTGTTGTTTTGGTATTTAGAGTTATAGTCCCGTGGGAACATAAATGTTTTTATTACTATTATTCAATCTATGTTGCTCTTTGATTTATTTATTTCCGCACTTGAGCTATTTATTTAAAACCTTGCTGTTTTGAAATAAAAATCTATTTTGGTTCTTTTATTAATAAAAGCTGTTGTTTATTTCGTTATTTTATGAGTTAGCATGTGCATGGGTTAGGCTACGGGGTATAGGCACATATACCCTGGCCGGTCATGTGATCCTGAACTTGGGGCTTGACAATGTGGTATTAGAGCATGTGGTTCGGTCTGACTACGACCTAGATGTTGAATGGACCTTGACACTAGAAGGGGGGGGGGGTGAATAGTGTCAATCATCTTTTTCAATTTCTTTTAACTTAATTTTGTCTTAGCTTAATGGAATTGTTCTTTAATGAATGATATGATCACAATTCAACCACAATAATGAAAGCAAGTAAAGAGCAATGCAAACAAATCAATTTATAGTGGTTCGGCCAACCGCCTATTCCACTACATTGGCTCATAACCAAGGATTTCTAAACACTACTTTATAGAATGTATGTTTCCCTTTGAATACACTTGAGGACACCCTTCTCCCTCACTTGGAGAACACCTCAATCCTATTCACATAGGCAAAACACACTTCTACAAAGTTTACCCTAAGTGTTTCCTAGCACACCTAGCAAGCTATCTTAACAAGAAAACAAGATTCAATAAATTACAAACTTTAGGAAAGAGCTAATGAAGAAGAAATTTGACCCAAGCTTCTTTCCACCACCTTCTCGTCTTCAACTTGCAAATGGAAGAAGACTTCAATGAAAGCAGCAAGGTTGAAGAGAAGAAATCAGCGCCTGATGAAGTTGAAACTGGGAGCAGAGAGGTGCACGTAGGTGTAGCTCGAATGAAGGCTTTAAGACTCACTTTTAATTCTCAACTATGTTTTGCAAAAGTGTTTAATGAAGTTTGGTGAGGGGTATTTATAACCCCTCAGCCGAACGGCCGTTCAACGGATAAAAAATTGACTATTGAAGCCGTTCGATCGCAAGGCCGGTTGATCAGTCGGTCGATCGACGGATCGATCGCCAGGTTCGACCGCTTACAACTGAGAGAGGTCGGTCGACCGACGGGTCGACCGCCAACATTTCTTCCGACATTCGGTCGACCCATCGGTCGACCGAATTGTTGCAGCGAATCACACGACAGAGGCCATCTTTAGGTCGGTCGACCGATTGGTCGACCACTACCTTTCTGCCAAATTTTTGCCTCTGTCAGTCGACCACCCGATCGACCAACCAGTCGACCGACGCAGCCCAGCTATTTGCCCTTCGCCACATTCGGTCAACCGACTGGTCGACCGAATGGCTTCTGCCAATTTCTTGCGATCTCTAGTTGACCAGTCGGTCGACCGAATGGGCTGCATTGCCATTTTATTGTCTTGATCGGTCGACTGATCGGTCGACCGATCCCAGGCTGAGGATGATTAATTCCTTGTATTTTTACATGCCAATTCTAAGGGTTTGGTTACCAAGTTTCAACTTGGATAACCTTACATTTTAGGCTTGGGATAAACTATTCTAGGGACATATTACATTAAATCTTCTTGACTTAATCCAGAGACTTTCTTCAATGATTTCTTCTTCCGTTCTTTTGACGATCTTTTCCGTCGTCTCGTTTGAACGGATTAGGCATGCGTATCGCAACCTCAACCTGAACTCAAAACTACACACTTGGATTAAATACATGTTTGTTATCATCAAAATAAAGATTGAGGCTTAAGAGAGACCCTTAAACCAACACTAGAGTTGTCACCGTATAGGGCATTGCTAGCGTGTCAGTATACGGTAGGGGTATGTTATGAGATCAATGGGCTAAGTCTGCACCTCAGCGTGACTTGTGGTTTGTTTATTTAACGACTTAGGGTGAATTGAATTGTTTAAATTTTGATATTTTCTTTCTGGTGATTCCAGATCGATGGAGGCTTTTTATAACGCAAGGAGCAGTAGTGACAGCAACTCTACTGAGCGCTAAGGCCGGGGTCGGGGTCGTGGGAGACCACCGCAGGCCCGAGAGGATGTGGGACAAGATCCCATGGTTGTTTAGTTGCAGGGCCGAGTGGCTGAGCCGACTGAGGCGCTCCGCAGATCGGCAGCACCCACAGCACTAGAGGTGGTCCAGCCAGTAGCACAGGTGGTCAGAGCCCCCAGAGCACCTTCATATGTAGATTTTATTACTTTCAGGCCACCGGAGTATACAGGGACAGACCAGCGGGTGGAGGTCACCAGTTTCCTGGGAGATTGCTATGAGCTGTGTAGGGAGATCGGTTGTTCTTTTGAGACGACTGCTTGACTGATCGGGTTACAGCTGAGAGGTCCAGCCAAGGATTGACTTCACACCTGGAGGGACCGCAGAGCAGCAGATGCACTGCCCCCCTACTTGGGAGGAGTTTAGAGCTGCTATGGTGGAGAAGTACCTGCCGATGAGCGTCCAAGACAGGCGGGCAAAAGAGTTTGAGCTATTGCGTCAGACGGGCAGTATGTTGGTGGCAGATTATGAGATGGAGTTCACTTGGCTCTCGAAATACCATCCCACCTTGATAGTCACAGAGACTGCCAGGGTCAAGAGGTTTGTTGAGGGGTTGAGACCGCAGATCGCTAGACTGATCCATTACACCGAGGACACTTCCTTTGCTCGGGTTGTAGATGAGGCGCTCCGAAAGGAGGTGCTGGTACCGACAGACAGGCATGATGGTCCCCAGAAGAAAAAGTTTCTCCAGCCTCCGGGGGGTTGGCCAGCTCACTCAGAGGGGATTTTCAGGACAGTAGATCCACCACAGGGCGGAGGTCATAACAGTTCCAGAGGCCACATGGGTTCAGGACTAGGGGCGTCATCTGGAGGTTCGCAGTGGAGATCTAGGCCGCAGTAGTGTAATCGTTGTCACAGGAGGCACTGGGGGGGGGGGCTTGCTGGGGATGTTCAGAAGTATATTTCAACTGTGGGCAAACTGCGCATTACAAAAAGGATTGTCCTAGCAAGGGCAGCCAGTAGCCTGATCAGACCAGAGGAAATGCACCGATGTCAGTGGGTTCTGTAGCTCAGAGGGGTCAGATTCAGGGAGAAGGCCAGCGAGCTGGTGGTTCGGAGAGGCTGCTGCACGGGTGTTTGCTATGAACCAAGAGGGCGTTGAGGTGTCCAAGGCAGTTGATGACATATTTATATTCCATCTTTTGATGCTTTTTTTAATGCTAAATTCGAATTAAATGCTTCCTAAATTGTGTTTATTGTTTTGTTTAACTTTTAGGCAATAAATGATGGAAAGAATTCGAAAAGAAGCCTCCCTACACATTTTTGGAAGCTAAATTTGGAATGCAAGCTGGATCTAGTCGCACTGCCTTGGACGTGCCCACGCCTTAGCGAGAATACATGTGATAGAATCAGAATTTGCAATGTTTGATGCTGAAATCTTGGCTCCATGTTTCCAGCTAAATTTTAACAATCCATTTGTGTCAAAAATATTAAACCAGGATATTTGGTTGATTAGTTAATGCCATGTAAGGTTGATTTGATTTTTATTACTATTCTAGTTAGGTTTGGAATTCTCCTATAAGAGAAGAATAATTGTAATGAACAAGGGCGGACAATTCTTAGCTTTGCCTTCTCTTTTGTTTTGCTCTTTAAGTTTTCAGCATTAGTTTATTTTTGAAAATGAAATTGTGTGAGTATGAAATGTGTGGCTGATCCACTTCTTTCTAGCTAAAGGGCGATTCGACGTTTCGGTTCTACGGATTGTGAGATTCTTCTGTGTTTAAAGTATTTGTTCTTTAGTATTTCATTTATTTTCTGCGGAATTTATTCTATTGTTTCTTTTTAATGATCGGTCTGTTACCAGATTAATACAACAATAGCTAGTCTACCGGCATTGGCTGTTCCATGTCGGATTTAGAGACAAATTAGTCGAGGCTACTGTTCAATTCGAACTAATGGAATACTTAAATTAATATGACTTGTGAGATTGCTGTTCAATTCACAAAAGTCTATTAAATTGCTAGAAATAAAGAAATTCATCCTTATCGTCTATGATCAATCCTACGATCCGAAATCGAGAACGTACCTTTAGCTAGACTTTTCTCTCATTGATTTCTCCTTAATTTTAATCGCTATTTTTAATTACTATTTTTATTTCAGTTTACATCTAATCAAAACCCCCCCTCTTTTTAATTTCTCCTTTTTAATTTCTGGTTTTGAAAGAGTTTGAAACTAACCAATCTCTGTGGATTCGACCCTACTTGTCACGACTACAAAATCTCAAGAATTAGATATTTATTTTTGGTGGATTCGACACCCATCAAATTTTGGCGCCGTTGCCGGGGACTGGTATTAATAAGTTTTAATTCTTTTGTTAACTAATTTTGACTGTACAGGAAGAAAATTCCAGACAGGTTTGACGTGGGCGCGTCTCAACATTGATGGTTAGATCTGATCGCACAAGAGAACTCATCTACGATCATGAGATTGAGAAGACTACTAGAAGTTTTAGAAAGGCGACCCAACAATGAGGTAAACATGTTTCGGCATCCTCATCTTCAACAGCAGACGAGACGTGGGCACGCCTTAACACTGAGACAGAAGCATAACTAGAAGCAGAACCAAAAGCAGAACCAGAAACAAAAATGGCTGTTCTATCTTCCTCCTAGATCAGTCAATACATGGACATATTTGCTGAGACTTTTCTTGGACAAGTTCTTTCCAGCTTCACGAGCCGCTGGAATTAGAAGAGAAATTTGCGGAGTTAAACAAAAAGACACGGAGACTCTACATGAATATTGGGAAAGATTCAAATGGTTATGTGCAAGTTGCCATCAACATGGTATTTCTGAACAATTGCTAATCCAATATTTTTATGAAGGTTTGCTGTCCATGGAAAGAAGGATGATGGATGCATCAAGTGGTGGTGCTATAGTGAACATAACTCCTCAAGCCGCCAGTGAATTAATCTCCATCATGGCAGCCAATTCACAATAATTCGGGCTGTGGCAAGAACCTTCAAGAGGAGTAAATGAGGTAAATGTGTCTTCTCTTGAATCAAAAATTACTCATCTAACTACTATGCTTCAGAATTTGGTTGTAGGAAACACCTCACAGGTCAAAGTGTGTGGGATTTGTGCCGTCGCGGGTCATCTCACCGACATGTGTCCTACCCTTCAAGAGGACACACAAGAACAAGCTAACACCGTTGGAGGATTCCCAGGTCCCCCGTAAAGAAAACCTGATCCCTATTCAAGCACATACAACCCAGGTTGGAGAAATCATCCAAACTTGAGTTATAGGACAAGGCAACCAAATTTTCAGCAGTAAAATTTTTAGCAACAAAACTTTCAGCAATTTAAGCATAAACCGCCTGTTCCGCCACAACAATTCCCCTCAAGCTCAGGTACATCTCTTGAAGACATTATTAAATCGCTTGCAATTAGTACACAACAATTTCAATAGGAAAGAAAAGCAAGCATTTAAGTTTTGGAGAATCAAATGGGCTGATTGTTGTCATCTCTAAGCAAGCTGGAATCACAAGGCAAGCTGCCCTCACAAACTATCGTCAACCCAAAATAGAATGCTAGTGCAATGACTCTGAGAAGTGGAAAGGAGTTAGCAGAACCCAGTCTGCCAAGACGTGGGCACGCCTTAGAGTCAGAAATTGAAACTGAAATCACTGCTAACCAGAAACAAGATGAAACAGAACAACTGAGAACATTGATGATCAAGCCCCCTTTTCCAGGAAGATTGACCAAGTCTAAGAAGAAAAATGAAGAGAAAGAGATTTTAAAAACTTTTCGCAAGGTTGAAATTAATATTCCCTTATTTGACGCCATCAAACAAATACCTCGATATGCTAAATTTCTCAAGGAATTGTGCACCAACAAGAAAAAGCTGATTGTTAATGAAAAGGTAAGTGTGGGAGGGAATGTTCCTTTGTACTTCAAAGGAAATTACCTCTCAAATGATCTTCAAATGCAAAGATCAAGGTATGTTTGCTATTTCCTGTAACATAGACAACATTGGTATAAAAAGAGCTATGTGTGACTTAGGAGCATCTATAAACGTCATGCCATTGTCTATATATTCATCTTTAAACATTGGTCCATTGAAAAAGACATGTGTGGTAATTCAATTGGCTGACCGGTCGGTCGTTTACCCTGAAGGAGTGTTGGAAGATGTCCTAGTTCAAGTAAATAAACTAATTTTTCCTACAGATTTCTTTGTGCTTAATATGGAGGAAGATACTTCTTCCAACTCATCTGAAATATTACTTGGGAGACCCTTCCTTAGCATAGCTAGAACAAAAATAGATGTTCATGATGGTACACTCACCATGGAATTTGATGGTACACTCAAATTCAATGTTTATGATGCCATGAAATTTCCTAATGAAGAATTTTGTGTTAATAGTGTAGATTTCATAGACTGCTTAGTTCAGGAAATTTTTTATTTGAGCAATGTGGATATAAACCTGAAACTGGACAGGTTTGAAAATAAACCTGAATCTGGACAGATTGTTGATTTATTGCAGGATGAAATGCAAGCAATTGGAACTACAGAACAAAATGTTCACTGCCTAGAATCATCTAATTCTCACACTAAACTTCTACCTTCTACTGTGTAGGCACCCCAAGTAGAGTTAAAACCGCTGCCCGACCATTTGAAATACACTTTCTTAGGAGAAGGAAGGACTCTTCCAGTTATCATCTCCAACAAACTTAGCACTCAAGAAGAGCAGAAATTGAACCAAGTGCTTAGAGAATATAAAGAGGCTATTGGTTGGACCATAGCCGACATCAAAGGATTAAGCTCTTCCACATGCATGCACAGGATACTTTTGGAAGAAGACAACAAGCCTTGTAGAGAAGCTCAACGACGTTTGAACCCACCAATGATGGAGGTGGTGAAAAAAGAAATACTGAAACTCTTAGATACTGATGTGATCTACCCAATATAGGATAGCAAATGGGTAAGTCTAGTGCAGGTTGTTCCCAAGAAAACAGGTATAACCATGATTAAAAATGTTGACAGTGAGTTAATACCCACTCGAGTTCAAAATGGATGGAGAGTTTGTATAGACTACAGGAAATTAAATGCAACGACCAGGAAGGATCATTTTCTACTCCCATTCATTGATCAAATGGTTGAATGTTTAGCTGGTAAAACTCACTATTGTTGTCTTGATGGATATTCAGGTTTTTACCAAATTCCAGTTTCACCGGAAGATCAAGAGAAAACCACTTTTACATGCCCTTTTGGCATTTTTGCATACTGAAGGATGCCATTCAGCCTTTGCAACTCTCCAGCCACATTCCAAAGATGTATGGTCAGTATATTTTCAGAATATGTGGAAAATATCATAGAAATATTTATTGATGATTTCACTATCTATGGTAATTCTTTTCATGAATGTTTAATAAATCTAACAATGGTGCTCAAGAGGTGTTTAGAAACAAATCTAGTTTTAAATTATAAGAGGTGTCATTTCATGGTTGGTCAAGGCTTAATCTTAGGACATGTTGTGTCTTCCAAAGAGATTGAGGTAGATAAAGCAAAAAACTGATGTTATTAAATCTCTACCTTACCCCGTGAGTGTGCGGGAAGTACGATCTTTTCTGGGACATGTAGGTTTCTACCGGCGCTTTATAAAGGATTTTTCCAAGATCACTCAACCCCTATGTCGGCTGCTGCAAAAGGAGACGACATTCGAGTTTGATGACATGTGCAAACAAGCATTTGACTCCTTGAAAGAGAAATTGGTTTCGACACCCATCATTCAACCACCAAACTGGAATCTTCCTTTTGAGATCATGTGTGATACAAGTAATCATGCTATAGGGGCTGTTCTTGGATAGAGAATTGAAAAAAATCCACATGTTATATATTATGCCTCAAAGTTGCTGATCATCTTAGTCGACTACTCGTAGACGGAGAATCTCTACCTTTAAAAGATGACTTCCCAGATGAACATCTTTTCTCTATTCAAGAAATAAATCCCTGGTATGCTGATATTGTCAATTATTTGGTTGCAGGTTCATTCCCCAACGAGTTAACTAGAGCTGAAAAAGATAAAATCAAAAGAGATACTAGGTACTATGTCTGGGATGATCCATACCTGTGGAAACATTGCTCAGATCAGATTATTAGAAGATGTGTTTCCGAAATAGAGGTTCCTTCTATTCTGCAGTTCTGCCACTCATATGCATGTGGAGGTCATTTCAGACCTAAGAGAATAGCCTGTAAGGTATTAGAAAGTGGTTTGTTTTGGCCCTCTTTATTTCGCGATTCATATCTATTTTGCAAGTCTTATGAAAACTGTCAACGAACTGGAAATTTGGGACACAGAGATCAAATGCCGCTTTCACCGATCCTAGTTTGTGAAATATTTGATGTGTGGGGAATCGATTTCATGGGACCATTCTCCTCTTCATTTGGTTATATTTACATTATTTTGGTTGTAGACTATGTCTCGAAATGGGTAGAAGCTAAAGCTACTCGGAATGACAACGCTAAGGCTGTAGTAGATTTTGTCAAATCTCAGATTTTTGTGAGGTTCGGAACGCCAAGGGCTATAATTAGTGACCGAGGTACTCATTTCTGCAACAAAGTGGTAGAGGCTCTCTTGAAAAGATACAATGTTACTCATCGCACCTCTACAACTTATCACCCTCAAACTAATGGTCAAGCTGAGGTGTCCAACAGGGAGATCAAGTCCATACTTGAGAAAACAGTCAATCCCAATAGAAAAGATTGGAGCTTGCGACTGGATGACGCGCTATGGGCCTATCGAACATCATACAAAACTCCCATAGGGATGTCCCCTTTCTGACTAGTGTTTGGAAAATCATGTCACTTACCTGTTGAATTAGAGCACAAAGCATATTGGGCTGTTAAAAATTGCAACATGAAGATAGATGAGGCAGGAGAACACAGAAAATTACAACTTCAAGAGTTGGAAGAAATTCGGAACGACGCTTACGAGAGCTCAAGGATTTACAAAGAAAAAAACAAGGCTTTCTATGATCAAAAGATTTCCAAGAAGCAATTTATAATTGGGCAAAAAGTCTTGCTATATCATTCTCGTTTAAAGTTATTTCCTGGTAAGCTGAGATCGAGATGGGTAGGTCCTTTTATTGTCACTAACATATTTTCCCATGGTGCAGTAGAAATTAAAAGCTTGGACACCGACAAGATTCTCAAGGTTAATGGATATCGCTTAAAACCTTTCTATGATGGATTCCAAGTACATAAGGCTGAAGAGATTCACTTGGAGGATCCAACTGGAAACCCATAAACTGCAGCAAAGTCTGGCCCAACACAGAAAATAGGGCGCTTCTGGGAGGCAACCCAGGCATTAGGCGTGCCCGCGCCTTAAACTCATAACAACTGCAGCAGAGTCTGACCCAGGATAGAAAATAGGGCGCTTCTGGGAGGCAACCCAGGCATTAGGCATGCCCGTGCCTTAAACTCATAACAACTGCAGTAGAGTCTGACCCAGGA